>CM066734.1:27562457-28162457 GCA_033961575.1 Aselliscus stoliczkanus
TTACCTAGGTCCTCTCTGTTGCCTGGGTAACTACTGTTGCCACGGTAACTCCTGTTGCCAACTTCCTTTCTATTACCTGGTTAACTCCTGATGCCTGGGTTACTCCTGTTCCCTGGGTAACTCCTGTTGCCGAGCTCCTCTCTTTTACCTGGGTAACTCCTGTTGCCTAGGTAACTCCTGTTGCCAAGCTCTTCTCTGTTACCGGGGACCTCTCTGTTGCTTGGGTTATTCCTGTTGCCTGGGTAACTCCTGTTGCCAAGCTACTCACTGTTACCTGAGTAACTCTTGTTGCCTGGGTAACTCCTGTTGCCTGGGTAATTCCTGCTGCCACGCTCCTGTCTGTTACCTGGGTCCTCTCTGTTACCTGGGTAACTCCTGTTGTCAAGCTCTTCTCTGTTACCTGGGTCCTCTATGTTGCCTGGGTAACTACGGTTACCAGGGTAACTCCTGTTTCTGAGCTCCTCTCTATTACCTGGGTAACTCCTGTTGCCTGGGTAACTCCTGTTGCCAAGCTTCTCTCTGTTACCTGCGTATCTCCTCTTGCCAAGCTCCTCTCTGTTACCTGGGTCCTCTCTGTTGCCTGGGTAACTACTGTTGCCAGGGTAACTCCTGTTGCGAAGCGCCTCTCTATTACGTGGGTAACTCCTGTTCCCTGGGTAACCTTATTGCCTTGGTAACTCCTGTTGCCAAGCTCCTCTCTGTTACCGGGGTCCTCACTGTTGCCTTGGTAATTCCTGTTGCCTGGGTAACTCCTGTTGCCAAGCTCCTCTCTGTTACCTTGGTAACTCCTCTTGCCAAGCTCCTCTCTGTTACCTGGGTCCTCTCTGTTGCCTGGGTAACTCCTGTTGCCTGGCTAACTCCGGTTGCGAAGCTCCTCTCTGTTACCGGGGACCTCACTGATGCCTGGATATCTCCGGTTGCCTGGGTAACTCCTGTTGCCAGGGTAACTCCTGTTGTCAAGTTCCTCTCTGTTACTGAGGTCCTCTCTATTGCCTGGGTAACACTTGTGGCCTGGGTAACTAATGTTGCCTCGGTAACTTCTCTTGCCAATCTCATCTGTGTTACCGGGTTCCTTTCTATTGACAGGGTAACACATTTGCCAAGCTCCCCTCTGTTACCTGGGTCCGCTCTGTTGCCTGGGTAACTACTGTTGCCTGGGTAACTCCTGTTGCCAGGGTAACTCCTGTTGCCAAGCTCTTCTCTGTTACCGGGGTCCTCCCTGTTGCCTGGGTAACTCCTGTTGCGTGTGTAAATCCTATTGTCAAGCTCCTCTCTGTTATCTGGGTCCTCTCTGTTGCTTGGGTAACTCCTGTTGCCTGGGAAACTCCTGTTGCCAAGCACCTCTCTTTTACCGGGGTCCTCTCTGTTGCCTGGGTAATTCCTGTTTCCTCGGTAACTCCTGTTGCCTGGGTAACTCCTGTTGACAAGCTCCTCTCTGTTACCTGGGTAACTCCCGTTGCCGAGCTCCACTCTAATACCTGCATAACTCCTATTGCCTTGATAACTCCTGTTGCCTGGGTAACTCCAGTTGCCAAACTCCTGTATGATACCACTGTCCTCCCTGTTGCCTGGGTAACTGCTGTTGCCTGGGTAACTCTGTTGTCAAGCTCCTCTCTGTTATCTGTGTCCTCTCCATTGCCCTTGTAACTCCTGTTGCCTGGGTATCTCCTGTTGCCAAGCTTCGGTCTGTTACCGGGGTCCTCACTGTTTCCTGGGTAATTCCTGTTGCCAAGCTACTCAGTGGAATCTGGGTAACTCCCGTTGCCGAGCTCCTCTCTAATAGCTGTGTAACTCCTTTGACTTGGTAACACCTGTTGCCTAGGTAATTCCAGTTGCCAAGCTCCTCTCTGTTAGCGCTGTCCTCCCTGTTGCCTGGGTAACTGCTGTTGACTGGGTAACTCCTGTTGCCAAGCTCCTCTCTGTTACCTGGGTAACTCCTCTTGCCAAGCTCCTCTATGTTACCCGGGTCCTCTCTGTTGCCTGGGTAACACCTGTTGCCTGGGTAACTCCTGTTGCCTGGTAACTCCTGTTGCCAAGGTCCTCTCTGTTACTGGGGTCCTCCCTGTTGCCTGGGAAACTCCTGTTCCCTGGATAAGTCCTGTTGTCAACCTCTTCTCTGTTACCTGGGTCCTCTATGTAGCCTGAGTAACTATGGTTGCCAGGGTAACTCCTGTTGCCAAGCTCCCCTCTGTTACCTGGGTCCACGCTGTTCCCTTGGTAACTACTGTTGCAAGGGTAAATCCTGCTTCCAAGCTTCTCTCTACTACATTGGTAACTCCTGTTGCCTCTTTAACTGCTGTTCCCTGGGTACCTATTTTTGCCAAGCTCCACTCTGTTACCCGGTTCCTCCCTGTTGCCTGGGTAATTCCTGTTGCCCCGGTGACTCCTGTTGCCTGCGTAAATACTGTTATCAAGCTGCTCTCGTTTATCTGGGTCCTCTCTGTTGCCTGGGTAACTCCAGTTGCCAAGCTCCTCTCTGTTACCGCTGTCCACCCTGTTGCCTGGGTAACTGCTTTTGCCTGGGTAACTCCTGTTGCCAAGCTCCTCTCTTTTACCTAGGTAACTCCTGTTCACTGGGTAACGCCTTTTGACAAGCTCCTCTTTGTTACCTCGGTAAATCCTCTTGCCAAGCTCCTCTCTATTTCCTGGGTAAACTCTCTTGCCTGCGTAACTCGTTTTTCCTGGGTAACTGCTGTTGCCAAGCTCCTCTCTATTACCTGGGTAACTCCTGTTGCCTGGGAAACTCCTGTTGCCTAGGTAACTCCTGTGGCCAAGCTCCTCTCTGTTACCAGGGTCCACCATGTTGCCTCGGTAACTCCTGTTGCCTGGTTAATTCCTGTTGTCAAGCTCCTCTCTGTTACAGGGTTCATCCCTGTTGCCTCGGTAACTCCTGTTGCCTAGGTAACTTCTGTTGCTAGGCTCCTCACTGTTAGCTGGGAAACTCCTGTTGCTTCGGTAACTCCTGTTGCCTGGGTAACTCCTGTTGCCTGGGTAAATCCTGTTGTCAATCTCCTCTCTGTTACCTGGGTAACTCCTGTTGCCAGTGAAACTCCTGTTGCCTGGGTAACTCCAGTTTACTCGGTAACTCCTGTTTCCAAGGTCCTCTCTGTTACCTCGGTCCTCTCTCTTTCCTTGGTAACGACTGTTGCCTTGGTAACTCCTGTTGCCGAGCTCCTCTCCATTACCTGGGTAACTCCTGTTGCCTGAATAACTCCAGTGGCCTGAGTAACTCCTGTTGCCAAGCTCCACTCTGTTACATTGGTCCTCTCTGTTGCATGGGTAACTACTTTTGTCCGGGTAACTGCTGTTGTCAAGCTCCTCTCTATTACCGGGGTAACTCCTGTTGCCTCGGTAACTCCTGTTGCCTGGGCAACTCTTGTTGCCAAGCTCCTCTCTCTTACTTGGTTAACTACTCTTGCTAAACTCCTCTCTGTTATCTGGGTCCTCTCTATTGCCTGGGTAACTACTTTTGTCAGGGTAACTCCTGTTGTCAGGCTCCTCTCTATTACCTGGGTCCTCCCTTTTGCCTGGATAACTCCTGTTGCCAAGCTCCTCTCTTTTACCAGGTTCCTCTCTGTTGCCTGGGTAATTCGTGTTGCCTTGGTAACACCTGTTGCCTGGGTAACTCCTGTTGCCAAGCTCCTGTCCTTTACCTGAGTAACTCCTGTTGCCATGGTAACTACTCTTGCCGGGGTAACTTCTGTTGCCTGTGTAACTCCTGTTGCCAAGATCCTCTCTGTTACCAGGGCTCTCTCTTTTGCCTGCGTAACTCCTGTTGCATGGGTAACTCCTGTTGCCTGGGTAACTCCTGTTGCCAAGCTCCTCTCCGTTACCTGTGTACTCTCTCTTTCTTGGGTAATGACTGTTGCCAGGGTAACTCCTGTTGCCGAGCTCCTCACTATTACCTGGGTAACTCCTCATGCCTTTGTAACTCCTATTCCCTAGGTAACTCCTGTTGCGAGCTCCTCTCTATTACCTGGGTAACTCCTGTTGCCTGCGTAACTGCTGTTGCCAAGATCCTCTCTGTTACGTTGGTCCTCTCTGTTGCCTGGGTAACTAATCTTGCCAAGGTAACTCCCGTTGCCGAGCTCTGCTCTATTACCTGGGTATCTTCTGTTGCCTGGGTAACTCCTGTTGCCTGGGTAACTCCTGGTGCGAAGATTCACTCTGTTAACTGGGTAATTTGTGTTGCCTCGGTAACTACTGTTGCCTGGGTAACTACTGTTGCCTAGGTAACTCCTCTTCCTGGTTAACTATTGTTGCCTGGGTAATTACTGTTGCCTGGGTAACTCCTGTTGCCAAGATCCTCTCTGTTACCAGGGTTCTCTGTTTTGCCTGGGTAACTCCTGTTTCTAAGCTCCTCTCTGTTACCTGTGTAACTCCTGTTGCCTGAGTAACTCCTGTTTCCTGGGTAACTCCTGTTGCCTAGCTCCACTTTTTTACCGGGGTCCTCCCTGTTGCCTGGGTAACTCCTGTTGCCGAGATCCTCTCTTTTACTGGGGTTCTCTCTTTTGCCTGGGTAACTCCTGTTGCATGGGTAACTCCTGTTGCCAAGCTCCTCTCTGATACCTGGGCAACTCCTGTTGCCTGGGTAACTACTGTTGCCTGGGTATCTCCTGTTTCCTGGGTAACTCCTGTGGCCAAGCTCCTCTCTTTTACCGGGATCCTCCCTGTTGCCTTGGTAACTTCTGTTGCCTGGGTACTTCCTGTTGCCAATCTACTCTCTGTTACCTTGGTAACTCCTGTTACCTGGGTAACTCTTTTTGCCTAGCTCCTATCTGTTACTGGGATCCTCCCTGTTGCCTGGGTGACTCCTTTAGCCTGGGTAACTCCTGTTGCTGAGCTCCTCTCTAATACATCGGTAACTCCTGTTGCCTGGGTAACTGCTGTTGCCTGGGTAACTCCTGTTGTCTAGCACTTCTCTGTTACCTGGGTATTCTATGTTGCCTGGGTAACTACAGCTGTCAGGGTAACTCCTGTTGCGGAGCTCCTCTCTATTACCTGGGTAACTCCTGTTGACTGGGTAACTCCTGTTGCCTGAGTAACTCCTGTTGCCCATCTCCTCACTGTTACCTGGGTAACACCTGTTGCCTTGGTAACTCCTGTTAGCTGGGTAACTCCTGTTTCCTGGGTAACTCGTGTTCCAAGCTCCTCTGTGTTACCTGGTAATTCCTGTTGCCAAGCTACTCTCAGTTCCCTTCGTAACTCCTGTTACCTGTGTAACTCTTGTTGCCAAGCGCCTCTCTGTTACCGGGATCCTCCCTGTTGCCTGGGGGACTCCTTTTGCCTGGGTAACTCCTGTTGCCAACCTGCTCTCTGTTACCGGGGTCCTCTCTGTTGCCTGGGTAATTGCTGTTTCCTTGGTAACTCCTGTTGCCCGAGTAACTCCTGTTTCCCAGCTCTTCACTGTTACCTGGGTAACTCCTGTTGCCTGGGTAACTCCTGTGGCCAAGCTCCTCTCTTTTACCTGGTTATCTACGTTTGCCAAGCTCCTCTCTGTTACCTGGGTCCTCTCTCTTTCCTGGGTAACGACTGTTGCCAGGGTCACTCCTGTTGCCGAGCTCCTCTCTATTACCTTGGTAACTCCTGATGCCTGGGTAACTCCTGTTCCCTGGGTAACTCCTGTTGCTGAGCTCCTCTCTATTACCTGGGTAACTCCTTTTGCCTGCGTAACTCGTGTTGCCTGCGTAACTCCTGTTGCAAAGCTCCGCTCTGATATGTTCGTCCTCTCTGTTGCCTGGGTAACTAATCTTGCCAGGGTAACTCCCGTTGCCGAGCTCCTCTCTATTAACTGAGTAACTTCTGTTGCCTGGGTAACTCCTGTTGCCTGCGTAACTCCTGTTGCGAAGCTCCTCTCTGTTACCTCAGTAACTCCTGTTCCTGGGTAACTACTGTTGCCTGGGTAATTACTATTGCCTGGTTAACTCCTGTTGCCAAGATCTTCTCTGTTACTATGGTTCTCTCTTTTGCCTGGGCAACTCCTGTTGCATGGGTAACTCCTGTTTCTGAGCTCCTCTCTGTTACCTGTGTAACTCCTGTTGCCTGAGTAACTCCTGTTTCCTGGGTAACTCCTGTTGCCAAGCTCCTCTTTTTTACCGGGTTCCTCCCTGTTGCCTGAGTAACTCCTGTTCCCTGGGTAACTCCTGTTGCCTGGGTAACTCCTGTTGCCTGAGTAAGTCCTATTGCCAAGCTCCTCTCTGTAACCGGGATCCTCTCTGTTGCCTGAGTAATTCCTGTTCCCCGAGGAACTCCTATTGCCATGCTCCGCTCTGTTACCGGGGTAATTCCTGTTGCCAAACTCCTCTCTGTTACCGTGTTTCTCCCTGTTACCTGGGTGTCTCCTGTTTTTTGGGTAACTCCTGTTGCCAAGCTGCTCTCCGTTACCGGGGTCCTCCCTGTTGTCTGGATAACTTCTGTTGCCTGGGTAACTCCTGTTGCCTGGTTAACTCCGGTTGCCTAGGTATCTCCTGATTCCAAGCTCCTATCTGTTACCTGGGTCTTCACTGTTGCCTGCTAACGCATGTTGCCAGGCTCATCTCTGTTCCCAGGCTCCTCCCTGTTACCTGGGTACCTCCTGTTTCCTGGGTAACTCCTGTTGCCTGGGTAACTGCGTTAGCCAAGCTCCTCTGTTTAACCGGGGTCCTCTCTTTCACCTGGGTAACTCCTGTTGCCAAGTTCCTCTGTGTTAACGGTGTCCACTCTGTTGCCTGGGTAACTCCTGTTGCGTGAGTAACTACAGTTACCTTGGTAACTACCTTTGCCTGGGTAATTCCTACTGCCAAGTTACTCTTTGTTATCGGGGTCCTCACTTTTGCCTGTGTAACTCCTTTTGCCTGGGTGACTCCTGTTGCCAAGCTCCTCTCTGTAACCGTGATCCTCTCTGTTGCCTGTGTCACTCCTTTTGACAAGCTCCTCTCTGTTACCGGGGTCCTCCGTAGTGCCTGGGTAACTCCTGTTGCCTGGATAACTCCTGTTGCGAAGCTCCTCTCTGTTACCTGGGTAACTCCTGTTGCCAAGGTAACTACTGTTGCCTGGGTAACTACTGTTGCCTGGGTAACTACTGCTGCCAAGTTCCTCTCTGTTACCGGGGACCTCTCTGTTGCCTGGGTAACTCCTGTTTCCTGGGTAACTCGTGTTTCCAAGCTCCTCTCTTTTACCTGGGTATCTCCGGTTGCTAAGCTCCTCTCTGTTACCTAGGTCCTCTCCGTTGCTTGGGTAACTAATGTTGCCAGGGTAACTCCTGTTGCCGAGCTCCTCTGTATTACCTGGGTAACTCCTGTGTCCTGGGTAACTCCTATTGCCTGTGTAACTCCTGTTGCCATGCTCCTCTCTGTCACCGTGGTCCTCCCTGTTGCCTGGTTAACTCCTGTTACCCGGGTAACTCCTGTTGCCCGGGTATATGCTTTTGCCAAACTGTTCTCTGTTACCAGGGTCTTATCTATTGCATGGGTAGTTACTCTTGTATCGGTAAATTCTATTGCCTGGGTAACTCCTGTTGCCAACCTCCTCTCTGTTACAGGTGTCCTCCATGTTGTCCGGTAACTCCTGTTGCCTTGGTAACTCCTGATTCCAAGCTCATCTCTTTTACCTGGGTATCTCCGGTTGCCAAGATCCTCTCTATTGCCTGGGTAACTCCTCATGCCTGGGTAACTCCTGTTGCCTGGGTAACTCCTGTTGCCAAGCTCTTCTCTTTTACACTGGTCGTTTCTGTTGCCTGCGTAATTCCTATTGCCTCGGTAAGTCCTGATGCCTGGGTAACTCTTGTTTCCAGGTTCCTCACTGTTACCTGGCTAACTCCTGTTGCCTGGGTAACTCCTGCTACCAAGCTCCTCTCTGTTACCCGGGTCCTCTCTGTTGACTGGGTAACCTCTGTTGCCTGGGTAACTCCTGTTGCCAAGCTCCTCTCTATTTCCAGGGTCCTCTCTGTCGCCCGGGTGATTCCTGTTGCCTCCGTAACACCTGATGCCTGGGTAACTCCTGTTGCCTGGGTAACTCCTGTTGCGAAGCTCCTCTCTGTTACCTGGGTAACTCCTGTTGCCTGGGTAACTCCTGTTGCCTGGGTAACTCCTGTTGCCAAACTCTTCTCTGTTACCTGGGTAACTCCTGTTGCCATGGTCCTCTCTGTTACCTGGGTGCTCTCTTTTGCCTGGGTAACAACTGTAGCTAGGGTAACTCCTGTTACCAAGCTCCTCTCTTTTACCTGGGTAACACCTGTTGCCTGGGTAACTCCTGGTGCCTGTGCAACTCCTGTTGCCTAGCTCCTCTCTATTACCTGGGTAATTTCTGTTGCCTGGGTAACTCCTGTTTCCTCGGTAACTCCTGGCCCCTGGACAACTCCTGTTGCCAAGCTCCTATCTTTTACGGGGGTCCTGTCTGTTGCCTTGGTAATTCCTATTGCCTCGGTAACTCCTGTTCCCTGGGTAACTCCTGTTGCCAAGCTCCTCACTGTTACCTGGGTAACTCCTGTTGCGTGGGTAAATCCTGTTGTCAACCTCTTCTCTTTAACCTGGGTCCTCTATGTTGCCTGGGTAACTACCGTTGCCACGGTAACTCCTGTTGCCAACTTCCTTTCTATTACCTCGGTAACACCTGATGCCTGGGTTACTCCTGTTCCCTGGGTAACTCCTGTCGCCGAGCTCCTCTCTATTACCTGGGTAACTCCTGTTGCCAAGTTCCTCTCTGTTACCGGGGACCTCTCTGTTGCCTGGGTAATTCCTGTTGCCTCGGTAACTCCTGTTGCCTGGGTAACTCCTGTTCCCAGGGAAACTCCTGTTGCCATCCTCCTGTTACCTGGGACCGCCCTCTTGAATTTGTAACTCCCGTTTCCTCGGTAATTCCTGTTGCCAAGGTCCTCTCTGTTACCTGGGTCGTCTCTGTTACCTGGATAACTACTGTTGCCTGGGCAAGTCCTGTTGCCGAGTTCCTCTCTGTTTTCTGGGTAACTCCTGATGCCTGGGTAACTCCTGTTCCCTGGGTAAATCTGGTTGCCGAGCTCATCTCTATTACCTCGGTAACTCCTGTTTCATGGGTAACTCCTTTTCCCTGGGTAACTCCTGTTGCTCGGTCACTCCTGTTCTCAAGCTCCTCTCTGTTATGGGGGACCTCCCTCTTGCCTGTGTAACTCCTGTTGCCAGGGTAACTCCAGTTGCCTGGGTAACTCCAGTTGTCAAGCTACTCTCTGCTACCTGGGTCCTCTATGTTGCCTGGGTAACTACGGTTGCCAGGGGAACTCCTGTTGCCGAGCTGCTCTCCGTGTCCTGGGTAACACCTGTTGCCTGCATAACTCCTGTTGCCTGAGTAACTCCTGTTGCTAAGCTCCTCTCTATTGCCTGGGTAACTCCTGTTGCCTGGGTAACTCCCGTTGCCTGGGCATCTCCTGTTGCCCAGCTCCTCTCTGTTACCTTGGTCCTCTCTGTTGCCTGGGTAACTACTCTTGCCAAGGTAACTCCCGTTGCCGAGCTCCTCTCTATTACTTGGGTAACTTCTGTTGCCTGGGTAACTCCTGTTGCCTGGGAAATTACTGTTGCCAAGCTCCTCCCTGTTACCGGGGCCCTTCCTGTTGCCTGGGTACCTCCTGTTTCCTGGGTAACTCCTGTTGTGAAGCACGTCTCTGTAACCGGGGTCGTCCCTGTTGTCTAGGTAACTCCTGTTGCCTGTGTAACTTCTGTTGCGAAGCTACTCTCTGTTACCGTGTTCCTCCCTTTTGCCAGGGAAACTCCTGATGCCTGGGTAACTCATGTTTCCAAGCTCCTCTCTGTTACCAGTGTCCTCTCTGTTGCCTCAGGAATTCCTGTTCCCTCGGTAACTCCAGTTGCCTGGGTAATTCCTGTTGTCAAGCTCCTCACTGTAACACAGGTAACTCCTGTGGCTTGGGTAACTCCTGTTGCCTGGGTAACTCCTGTTGCCAAGCTCTTCTCTGTTACTGGGGACCGCCCTCTTGCCTGGGTAACTCCCGTTTCCTGGGTAATTCCTGTTGCCAAAGTCCTCTCTGTTACCTGGTTCCTCTCTGTTGCCTTGGTAACTAATGTTTCCAGGGCAACTCCTGTTGCCTAGTTCCTCTCTATTTCCTGGGTAACTCCTGTTGCCTGGTTAACTCCTTTTGCTAAGCTCCTCTCTGTTACCTGGGTAACTCCTCTTGCCAAGCTCCTCTTTGTTACTGGGGTCCTCTCAGTTGCCTGGGTAACTAATGCTGCCAGGGTAACTCCCGTTGCCGAGCTCCTCTCTATTACCTGGCTAACTCCTGTTGCCTGGGTAATTTCTGTTGCCTGGGTAGCTCCTGTTTCTGACCTCCTCTCTATTACATTGGTCCTCTCTGTTGCCTCGGTAACTACTGTTGCCTGGGTAACTCCCGTTGCCAAGCTACTCTCTTTTACCTGGGTTACTCTGCTGTACAAGCTCCACTCTGTTACCTGGGTCCTCTCTGTTGCCTGCGTAACTGCTAATGCCAGGGTATATCCTGTTCCCAGGCTCCTCTCTATTACCTGGGTAACTGCTGTGACCTGGGTAACTCCTTTTGCCTCGATAACTCCTGTTGCCAAGCTCCTCTCTTTATCGGGGTCCTCTCTGTTGCCTGGGTAATTCCTGTTGCCGTAGTAACTCCCATTGCCTGGGCAACTCCTGTTGCCAAGCTACTCACTATTACCTGGGTAACTCCCATTGCCGAGTTTCTCTCTAATACCTGCGTAACACCTGTTGCCTTGGTAACTCCTGTTGCCTGGGTAACTCCTGTTGCCAAGCTGCTCTGTAACCGGGGTCCTCTCTGTTGCCTGGGTAATTCCTGTTGCCTCGGTAACTCCTGTTGCCTGGGTAACTCCTGTTGCCAAGCTCCTCTCTGTTACCTGGGTAACTCCTATTGACAGGGTAACTCCTGTTGCCTGGGTAACACCTGTTTCCTGGGTAACTCCTGTTTCCAAGATCCTCTCTGTTACCTGGGTCCTCTCTCTTGCATGGGTAACTACTGTTGCCAGGGTATGTCCTGATACCGTGCTCCTCTCTATTATCTCAGTAACTCCTGATGCCTGGGTAACTTCTGTTCCCTGGGTAACTCCTGTTGCCAAGCTCCTCTCTATTACCTGGGTAACTCCTGTTGCCTTGGTAACTCCTGTTGCCAAGCTCTTCTCTGTGACCTGTGTCCTCTTTATTGCGTGGGTAACTACGTTGCCATGGTAACTCCTGTGGCCGAGCCCCTCTCTATTACCTGGGTAACTCCTGTTGCCTGGGTAACTCCTGTTGCCAAGCTCCTCTCTGTTACCGGGGTCCTCCCTGTTGCGTTCGTAACTCCTGTTGCCTAGGTAACTCCTGTTGCCAAGCTCCTCTCTGCTAGCGGTGACCGCCCTCTTCCCTGAATAACTCCTGTTACCTGGGTAATTCCTGTTGTCTAGGTCCTCTCTGTTACCTGGGTCCTCTCTGTTGCCTGGGTAACTACTGTTGCTAGGGTAACTCCGGTTGCCAAGCTCCTCTCTATTACCGGGGTAACTCCTTTTGCCAACCTCCTCTGTGTTCCCTGGGTCCTCACTGTTGCCTGGATAACTACTGTTGCCAGGGTAACTCCTGTTGTCAAGCTCTTCTCTGTGACCTGTGTCCTCTTTATTGCGTGTGTAACTACGTTTGCTATGGTAACTCCTGTGGCCGAGCCCTTCTCTATTTCCTGGGTAACTCCTGATGCCTGGGTAACTCCTGCTCACTCGGTAACTCCGGTTGCCGAGCTCCTCTCTATTACTTGGGTAACTCCTGTTTCCTGCGTAAATCCTGTTGCCCTGCTTCTCTCTCTTACCGGGGTCCTCTCTGTTGCCTGGGTAATTCCTGTTGCCTTGGTAACTCCTGTTGCCTGGGTAACTCATGTTACAAAGATCCTCTCTGTTACCGGGGTGCTCCCTGTTGCCTGGGTAACTCCTGTTGTCAAGCTCTTCTCTGTGACCTGTGTCCTTTTTATTGCGTGGGTAACTACGTTTGCCATGGTAACTCCTGTGGCCGAGCCCCTCTCTATTACCTGGGTAACTCCTGTTGCCTGGGTAACTCCTGTTGCCAAGCTACTCTCTGTTACCGTGTTCCTCCCTGTTGCTTTGGAAACTCCTGATACCTGGGTAACTCCTGTTTCCCAGCTCCTCTCTGTTAGCGGGGTCCTCTCTGTTGCCTGGGGAATTCCTTTTGCATCGGTAACTCCTGTTGCTTTGGTATCCCCTGTTGCCAAGGTCCTCACTGTTACCTGGGTAACTCCTGTTTCTTGGGTAACATCTTTTCCCTGGGTTACTCTGGTTGACAAGCTCCTCTCTGTTACCGGGTTCTGCTCTGTTGCCAGGGTAACGCCTGTTGCCTGGGTAACTCCTGTATCCAAGCTCCTCTCTTTTTCCTGGGTAACTCTTTCTGGGTAACTCTTCCTGGGTAACTCTTGTTGACAAGCTCCTCTCCTTTTCCTGGGTAACTCCTGTTGCCAAGCTCCTCTCTATTACCTGGGTAACTCCTGTAGTCTGGGTAACTCCTATTACCTGGGTAACTCCTGTTGCCAACTCCTCTCTATTACCTGGGTAACTCCTGTATCCTGGATAACTCCTATTACCTGCGTAAGTCCTGTTGCCAAGCTCCTCTCTGTTACCGGTGTCCTCTCTGTTGCCTGAGTGATTCTTATGCCATGGTAACTCCTTTTGCCTACGTAACTCCTCTTGCCAGGGTAACTCCTGTGGCCAAGCTCCTCTCTATTATCTTGGTAAATCCTGTTGCCTGGGTAACTCCCGTTCCCTGGGCTACTCCTGTTGCCAAGATCCTCTCTGTTAACTTGGTCCTCTCTGTTGCCTGGGTAACTACACTTGCCAAGGTAACTCCCGTTGTCGACCTCCACTCTATTACCTGGGTAATTCCTGTTCCCTGGGTCACTCCTGTTGCCTGGGTAACTCCTGTTGCCAAGCTCCTCTCTGTTACTGGGGTCCTCCCTGTTGCCTTGGTAACTCCTGTTGCCTGGGTAACTCCTGTTCCCTTGGTAACTCCTGTTGCGTGGGTAACTACTGTTGTCAACATCCTCTCTGTTACCTGTGTCATCTGTGTTGCCTGTGTAACTACGTTTGCCAGGGTAACTACTGTTGCCGAGCTCCTCTCCATTACCTGGGTAACTCCTTTGCCTGGGTAACTCCGGTTGACAATCTCCTCACTGTTACCTGGGTAACTCCTGTTGCCAGGGTAACTTCTAATGCCTAGGTAACTTCTGTTTCCTGGGTAATTCCTGTTGCCAAGGTCCTCTCTGTTACCTGGGTCCTCTCTGTTGCCTGGGTAACTACTGTTGCCACGGTAACTCCTGTTGCCAACTTCCTTTCTATTACCTGGTTAACTCCTGATGCCTGGGTTACTCCTGTTCCCTGGGTAACTCCTGTTGCCGAGCTCCTCTCTATTACCTGGGTAACTGCTGTTGCCTAGGTAACTCCTGTTGCCAAGCTCCTCTATGTTACCGGGGACCTCTCTTTTGCCTGGGTAATTCCTGTTGCCTCGGTAACTCCTGTTGCCTGGGTAACTCCTGTTCCCAGTGTAACTCCTGTTGCCATGCTCCTGTCTGTTACTGGGGACTGCCATCTTGCCTTCGTAACTCCCGTTTCCTCGGTAATTCCTGTTGCCAAGGTCCTTTCTGTTACCTGTGTCCTCTCTGTTTCCTGGGTAACTACTGTTGCCTGCGCAAGTCCTGTTGCCGAGCTCCTCTCCGTTTCCTGGGTAACACCTGTTGCCTGGATAAATCCTGTAGCCTGAGTGACTCCTGTTGCTAAGCTCCTCTCTATTGCCTGGGTAACTCCTATTGCCCGGGTAACTCCCGTTGCCTGGGAATCTCCTTTTGCCCAGCTCATCTCTGTTACCTTGGTCCTCTCTGTTGCCTGGGTAACTACTCTTGCCAGGGTAACTCCCGTTGCTCAGCTCCTCTCTATTACCTGGGTAACTTCTGTTGCCTGGGAAACTCCTGTTGCCTGGGTAATTACTGTTGCCAAGCTCCTCTCTGTTACCGAGGTCCTCCCTGTTGCCTGGGTAACTCCTGTTGCCTGGGTAACTCCTGTTGTGAAGCACCTCTCTGTTACCGTGTTCCTCCCTGTTGCCTGGGAAACTCCTGATGCCTGGGTAACTCATATTTCCAAGCTCCTCTCTGTTACCAGTGTCCTCTCTGTTGCCTCCGGAATTCCTGTTCCCTCGGAAACTCCTGTTCCCTGGGTAACTCCTGTTGCCTGGGTAATTCCTGTTGCAAAGCTCTTCTCTGTTACCGGGGTAACTCCCAATGCCGAGCTTCTCTCTAATACTTGCGTAACACCTGTTGCCTTGGTAACTCCTGTTGCCTGGGTAACTCCTGTTGCCAAGCTGCTCTGTTACCGGGGTCCTCTCTGTTGCCTGGGTAACTCCTGTTGCCAAGCTCCTCTCTGTTACTGGGGACCGCCCTCTTACCTGGGTAACTACTGTTGCCAGGGCAAATCCTGTTGCCAGTTCCTCTCTATTTCCTGGGTAATTACAGATGACTGGGTAACTCCTGTTCCCTGCATAACTCCAGTTGCCGAGCTCCTCTCTATTACCTGGGTAACACCTGTTACCTGGGTAAGTCTTGTTGCCAAACTCTTCTCTGTTACCTTGGTCCTCTCTGTTGCCTGGGTAACTACTTTTGCCAGGGTACCTCCCACTGCCGAGCTCCTCTCTGTTACCTGGGTAACTCCTGTTGCCTCGGTAACTCCTGCTGCCAAGCTCCTCTCTGTTACGGTGGACCCACCTGTTGCCTGAGTACCTCCTGTTCCCTGGGAAACTCCTGTTGCCAAGCTCCTCTCTTTTACCTGGGTAACTCCGGTTGCCAAGCTCCTCTCTGTTGCCGGGGTCCTCTCTGTTTCCTGGGTAATGCCTGTTGCCTCTGTAACTCCTGCTGCCTGGAAAACTATTGTTGCCTGGGTAACTCCTGTTTCCTAGATAACTCCTCTTGCAAAGCTCCTCTCTGTTACCGGGGTCCTCTCTGTTGCCTGGGTAATTCCTCTTGCCTCAATAACTCCTGTTGCTTGCGTAACACCTGTTGCCAAGCTCCTCTCTGTTACCTGGGTAACTACTGTTGCCCAGCTACTCTCTGTTACCTGGGTCCTCTGTGTTGCCTGGGTAACTACTGTTGCCAGGGTAACTCCTGTTGCTGAGGTACTCTCTATTACCTGTGTAACTCCTGTTGCCTGGGTAACTCCTGTTGCCTGTTAAACTCTGGTTGCCAAGCTCCTCACTGTTACCTGGGTAACACATGTTGCATGGGTAACTCCTCTTGCCTGGTTAACTTGTGTTGCCAAGCACCTCTCTGCTACCGGGGTCCTCTCTGCTGCCTGGGTGATTCCTGTTGCCTGGGTAATTCCTGTTGCCAAGCTCCTCACTGTTACCTGGGTAACTCCTGTTGCCTGGGTAACTCCTTTTGCCTGGTTAACTCCTGTTTCCTGGGTGACTCCTGTCGCCAAGCTCCTCTCTGTTACCGTGGTCATTCCTTTTGCCTCAGTAATTCCTGTTGCCTGGGTAACTACTGTGGCCTCGGTAACTTCTGTTGCCTGGGTAACTCCAGTTGCCAAGCTCCTCTCTCTAACCGGGGTCCTCTCTGCTGCCTGCGTGATTCCTGTTGCCTGGATATCTCCTGTTTCCTAGGTGACTCCTGTTGCCGAGCTCCTCTCTGTTATCGGGGTCCTCTCTGTTCGCTGGGTCAGGCAAAAGAGAGGATCCTGGTAACAGAGAGGAGCTTGGCAACAGGAATTACTCAGGCAACAGGAGTTTCCCAGGCAACAGAAGTCACTCAGGTAACAGTGAATAGCTTGGCAAGAGGAGTTACCCAGACAACATGAGTTACGGAGGAAACAGGGAAGACGCTGGTAACAGAGAGGAGCTTGGCAACAGGAGTAACCGTGGCAACAGTAGTTACTCAGGCAACAGGAATTACCCAGGAAACAGGAGTTACCCAGGTAATGGAGAGGAGCTTTGCAACAGGAGTTACCCAGGTAACAGTGAGTACGTTGGCAAAAGGAGTTACCCAGGCAACAGGAGTTACCCAGGCAACAGGAGTTACTCAGGTAACAGTGAGTAGCTTGGCAACAGGAGTTACCCAGGCAACATTAGTTACGGAGGAAACAGGGAAGACCCTGGTAACAGAGAGGAGATTGGCAACAGGAGTTACCCAGGCAACAGGAATAACCCAGGCAACAGGGAGGACCGCGGTAACAGAGCGGAGCTTGGCAAAAGGAGTTACCCTGGCAACCGTAGTTACCCAAGCAACAGAGAGGACCCAGGTAACAGAGAGGAGCTTGGCAACATTAGATATCCAGGCAACAGGGAGGACCCCAGTAACTGACAGCACCTTGCCAACAGGATTTACCCAGGCAACAGGAGTTTCCAAGGCAACAGAGAGGACACAGATAACAGAAAGGAGCTTGACAACAGAGTTACCCAGGCAACGGGAGTCACACACGCAACAGGATTTACCCAGGTAACAATATGGAGCTTGACAGCAGGAGTTACCAAGGCAACAGGAGTTACCGAGGCAACAGGAATTACCCAGGCAACAGAGAGTAGCCCGGTAAAAGAGAGGAGATTCTTAACAGGAGTTACCCAGGCAACATGAGTTACGGAGGAAACAGGGAAGACCCCGGTAACAGAGAGTAGATTGGCAACAGGAGTTACGCGGGCAACAGTAGTTACCCAGGCAACAGAGAGGACCCAGGTAACAGAGAAGAGTTTGACAACAGGAGTTACCCAGGCACAAGGAGTTACCCAGGCAATAGCGAGGACCTCAGTAACAGAGAGGAGCTTGTCAACAAGAGTTACCCAGGCAACAGTGTTACCCAGGGAACAGGAGTTACCCAGGTAATAGAGAGGCACTTGGCAACAGGAGTTCAACTTTCAACAGTAGTTATCCAGGCAAGAGAGAGGACCCAGGTAATAGAGAGGAGCTTGGCAAGAGGAGATACCCAGGTAACAGACGGTAGCTTGGCAACAGGAATTACCCAGGCAACAGGCATTACCCAGGCAACAGGAGTTACCCAGGTAATAGAGAGGAGCTCGGCAACAGGAGTTACCCTGGCAACAGTAGTTACCCAGGCAACACAGAGGACACAGGTAACAGAGAGGAGCTTGGCAACAGGAATTACCCAGGCAACAGGAGTTACCCAGGCAACAGGGAGGACCCCAGTAACAGAGAGGAGCTTGGTAACAGGAGTTACCCAGGTAACAGAGACGTGCTTGGCAAAGGAGTTAGCCAGGCAACAGGGAAGATCCCCGTGAAGGACCGGAGCTTGGCTACAGGAGTTACCCTGCCAACCGTAGTTACCCAGACAACATAGGGGACGAGGTAACAGAGAAGACTTTGACAGCAGGAGTTACCCACGCACAAGGAATTACCCAGGCAACAGGGAGGACCCCAGAAACACAGAGGACCTTGGCAACAGGGGTTACCCTGGCAACAGAGAGGACACAGGTAACAGAGAGGACCCAGGTAACAGAGTGGAGCTTGGCAAAAGGAGTTACCCTGGCAACAGTAGTTACCCAGGCAACAGAGAGGACCAAGGTAACAGAGTAGCTTGGCAACAGGAATTACCCAGGTAACAGGAGTTACCCTGGCAAAAGGAGTTACCCAGGTAATAGAGAGGAGCTCGGCAACAGGAGTTACCCTGGTAACCGTAGTTACCCAAGCAACATAGAGGACCTAGGTACCACAGAAGAGCTTGACAACAGGAGTTACTCAGGCAACAGGAGTTACCCAGTTAACAAGAGTCACCCACGTAACAGTGAGGAGCTTGGCAAAAGGAGTTACCCAGGCAACAGGAGTTACCGAGGCAACAGGAATTACCCAGGCAACAGGCAAGATCCCGGTAAATGACAGGAGCATGGTTACAGGAGTTACCCTGGCAACTGTAGTTACCCAGGCATCATAGAGGACCGAGGTAACAGAGAAGAGTTTGACAACAGGAGTTACCCAGGCACAAGGAGATACCCAGGCAATAGCGAGGACCCCAGTAAGAGAGAGGAGCTTGGCAACAGGAGTTACCCAGGCAACAGTGTTACCCGGGGAGCAGGAGTTACCAAGGTAATGGAGAGGCGCTTGGCAACAGGAGTTACCCTGGCAACAGTAGTTATCCAGGCAACAGAGAGGACCCAGGTAACAGAGAGTTGCTTGGCAAGAGGAGATACCCAGGTAAGAGAGAGGAGCTTGGCAACAGGAATTACCCAGGCAACAGGCATTACCCAGGTAATAGAGAGGAGCTCGGGAACAGGAGATACCCTGGCAACCGTAGTTACCCAGGCAACATAAAGGACACAGGTAACAGAGAAGAGCTTGACAACAGGAGTTACCCAGGCAACAGGAGTTACCCAGGCAACATGGAGGACCCCGGTAACTGACAGCACCTTTGCAACAGGATTTACCCAGGCAACAGGAGTTTCCCAGGCAACAGTGGACACAGATAAGAGACAGGAGCTTGACAACAGAGTTAACCAGGCATCGGGAGTCACCCACGCAACAGGAGTTACCCAGGTAACAGTATGGAGCTTGACTCCAGGAGTTACCCAGGCAACAGGAGTAACCGAGGCAACAGGAATTACCCAGGCAACAGAGAGTAGCCCGGTAAAAGAGAGGACATTCCCAACAGGAGTTACCCAGGCAACAGGAGTTACCCAGGCAACATGGAGGACCCCAGTAACAGACAGGAGCTTGGCAAAAGGATTTACGAAGGCAACAGGAGTTACCCATGCAACAGAGAGGACACAGGTAACAGAGAGGAGCTTGGCAACAGGAATTACCCAGGCAACAGGAGTTACCCAGGCAACAGGGAGGACCCCGGTAACAGAGAGGAGCTTGGCAACAGGAGTATCCCGGGTACCAGTAGTTACTCAGGCAACAGAGAGGACCAAACTAACAGAGAGGAGCTTGGCAAGCAGTTCCCCAGGTAACAGAGAGGAGCTTGGTAACAGGTGGTACGCAGGGAAGAGAGAGGACCCCGGTAACAGAGAGGAGCTTGGCAACAGGAGTAACCCAGGCAACAGAGAGGACCCTGGTAACAGAGAGGAGCTTGGCAACAGTAGTTACCGAGGCAACAGGAGTTACCCAGGCAACAGGAGTTACCCAGGAAACAGAGAGGACCCAGATAACAGAGAGGAGCTTGACAACAGGATTTACGAAGGCAACAGGAGTTACCCAGGCAACAGACAGAACCCTGAAAACAGAGAGAAGGATGACTACAGGAGTTACCCAGGCAACAGCAGTTATCCAGGCAATAGGGAGAACTCAGGTAAAAGAGGGGAGCTTGGCAACAGGAGTTATACAGGGAACAGAGAGGAGCTTGGCAACAGGAGTTACACCGGCAACAGGATTCACCCCGGAAATAGAGAGGAGATCGGAAACAGGAGTTACCCTGGCAACCGCAGTTACTCAGGCAACATAGAGGACACAGGTAACAGAGAAGAGCTTGACAACTGGAGTTACACAGGCAACAGGAGTTACCCAGGCAACAGTGTTACCCAGGGAACAGGAGTTACCCAGGTAATAGAGAGGAGGTCGGCAACAGGAGTTACCCTGGTAACCGTAGTTACCCAGGCAACATAGAGGACCCAGGTAACACAGAAGAGCTTGACAACAGGAGTTACCCAGGCAACAGGAGTTGCCGAGGCAACAGGGAGGACACAGATAACAGAGAGGAGCTTGGCATCAGGAGTTATCCAGGCAACAGTGAGGACCCCGGTAACTGACAGCACCTTGGCAACAGGATTTACCCAGGAAACAGGAGTTTCCCAGGCAACAGAGAGGACACAGATAACAGACAGGAGCTTGACAACAGAGTTACCCGGGCAATGGGAGGCACCCAAGCAACAGGAGTTACCCAGGTAACAGTATGGAGCTTGACAACAGGAGTTACCCAGGCAACAGGAGTTACCGAGGCAACAGAAATTATCCAGGCAACAGAGAGGACCCAGGTAACACATAGGAGCTTGGCAACACGAGTTGCCCAGGCGACAGGAGTTACCCAGGAATCAGGCCTTACCCAGGTAATAGAGAAGAGCTTGGCAACAAGAGTTACCCAGGGCACAGGAGTTACACAGGTAACATGAATAACCCAGATATCAGTGAGGAGCTTGGCAACATGAGTTACCCAGGCAACAGGGAAGATCCCGGTGAAGGACAGGAGCTTGGCTACAGGAGTTACCCAGGCAACCGTAGTTACCCAGGCAACAGAGAGGACCCAGGTAACAGAGAAGAGTTTCACAACAGGAGTTACGCAGGCACAAGGAATTACCCAGGCAACAGGGAGGATCCCAGAAAGAGATAGGAGCTTGGCAACATGAGTTACCCTGGCAACAGTAGTTATGCAGGCAACAGAGAGGACCCAGGTAACAGAGAGGAGCTTGGCAAGAGGAGTTACCGAGGCAACAGCAGCTACCCATGCAACAGGAGTTACCCAGTTATTAGAGAGGAGATCGGCAACGGGAGTTACCAATGTAGCAGTGAGGAGCTTGGCAGCAGGAGTTACCCAGGCAACAGAGAGGACTTCGGTAACAGAGAGGAGCTTGGCAACCGGAGTTACCCAGGCAACAGGAGTTACCCTGGCAACAGGAGTTACCCAGGTAATAGACAGGAGCTCGGCAACTTGCGTTACCCTGGTAACCGTAGTTACCCAAGCAACATAGAGGAAAAAGGTATCAGAGAAGATCTTGACAACAGGAGTTACTCATGCAACAGGAGTTAACCAGTTAACAAGAGTCACCCACGTAACAGTGAAGAGCTGGGCAACAGGAGTTACCCAGGGAACAGGAGGTACCGAGGCAACAGGAATTACCAAGGCAACAGAGAGTAGCCAGGTAAAAGAGAGGAGATTCCCAATAGGAGTTACCCAGGCAACAGGAGTTACCCAGGCAACATGAAGGACCCCAGTAACAGACAGGAGCTTGGCAAACAGAGAGGACACAGATAACAGAGAGGAGCTTGTCAAGAGGGGATACCCAGGTAAGAGAGAGGAGCTTGGCAACAGGTATTACCCAGGCAACAGGCGTTACCCAGGAAACAGGAGTTACCCAGGTAATAGAGAGGAGCTCGGCAACAGGAGTTACCCTGGCAACAGTAGTTACCCAGGCAACAGAGAGGTCACAGGTAACAGAGAGGAGCTTCGCAACAGGAATTACCCAGGCAACAGGAGTTACCCAGGCAACCGGGAGGACCCCAGTAACAGAGAGGAGCTTGGCAACAGGAGTATCCCGGGCAAGAGTAGTTACTAAGGCAACAGAGAGGAACAAGGTAACAGAGAGGAGCTTGGCACACAGTTACCCAGATAACAGAGAGGAGCTTGGCAACAGGTGGTACGCAGGCAACAGAGAGGACCCCGGTCACAGAGAGGAGCTTGGCAACAGGAGTTACCCAGGCAAAAGCAGTTACCCAGGCAACAGGGCGGACAGCGGTAACAGAGAGGACCTTTGCAACTGGAGTTACCCAGGCAACAGCGAGGACCCTGGTAACAGAGAGGAGATTGGCAACAGGAGTTACCCAGGTAACAGGAGGTACGCAGGTATTAGAGAGGAGCTCGGCAACGGGGGTTACCCAAGTAACAGTGAGGAGCTTGGCAACAGGAGTTACCCAGGCAACAGGAGTTACGGAGGCAACAGAAAATACACAGGCAACAGAGAGGATCGAAGTAAAAGAGAGGAGATTGGCAACAGGAGTTACCCAGGTAACAGAGAGGTGCTTGGCAAACGAGTTACCCTGGCAACAGGGAAGATCCCGGTGTAGGACAGGAGCTTGGCTACAGGAGTTACCCTGGCAACCGTAGTTACCCAGGAAACATAGAGGACCCAGGTAACAGAGAATACTTTGACAACAGGAGTTACCCAGGCACAAGGAATTACCCAGGCAACAGGGAGGACCCCAGAAACACAGAGGACCTTGGCAACAGGAGTTACCTGGGCATCAGTAGTTACCCAGGCAACAGAGAGGACACAGGTAACAGAGAGGAGGTTGTCAAGAGGAGTTACCCAGGTAACAGAGAGGATCTTGGCAACAGGACTTACCCCGGTAAGCGTAGTTACCCAGGCAACGTAGTGGACCCAGGTAATAGAGAACAGCTTGACAACAGGAGTTACCCAGGCAACAGGAGTTATTCAGGTAATAGAGAGTAGCTCAGCAACAGGAGTTTCCCTGGTAATCGTAGTTACCCCTGCAACATAGAGGACCCAGGTAACAGAGAGAAGTTTGGCAACAGGAGTTACCCAGGCAACAGGAGTTATCCAGGCAACAGGAGTTACGCAGGCAACAGGGAGGACCCCGGTAACAGAAAGGATCTTGGTAACAGAAGTTACCCAGGCAAAAGGAGTTACTCAGGCAACAGGTGTTATCCAGGCAACAGGGAAGACCACGTTAACAGGGAGGAGCTTGGCAACAGGAGTTACCCAGGAAACAGGAGTTACCCAGGCAAAAGGAGTTACCCAGACAACAGGGGTTACCCAGGTAACAGTGAGGAGCATGCAACAGGAATTACCCAGGCAACAGGAGTTACCCAGGCCCCAGGAATCACCCAGGCAATAGACAGGACCCTTGTAACAGAGAGTTGCTTGGCAACAGGAATTAACCAGGAAACAGGAGTTTCACAGGCAACACGGAGGACCCCGGTAACAGAGAGGAGCTTGGCAACAGAAGTTATGCAGGCAACAGAAGTTACCCAGGAAACAGGAGTTACCCAGGTAATAGAGAGGAGCTTTGCAACAGGAGTTACCCAGGTAGCAGTGAGGAGGTTGGCAAAAGGAGTTACCCAGGCAACAGGAGTTACCCAGGAAACAGGAGTTACTCATGTAACAGTGAGTAGCTTGGCAACAGGAGTTACCCAGGCAACATGAGTTACCGACGAAACAGGGAAGACTCCGGTAACAGAGAGGACATTGGCAACAGGAATTACCCAGGCAACAGGAATAACCCAGGCAACACAGAGGACCCCGGTAACAGAGTGGAGCTTGGCAAAAGGAGTTACCCTGGCAACAGTAGTTACCCAGGCAACAGAGAGGACCAAGGTAACAGAGAGTAGCTTGGCAACAGGAATTACCCAGGTAACAGGAGTTACCCTGGCAACAGGAGTTACCCAGGTAATAGAGAGGAGCTCGGCAACAGGAGTTACCCTGGTAACTGTAGTTACCCTAGCAACATAGCGGACCTGGGTACCACAGAAGAGCTTGACAACAGGAGTTACTCAGGCAACAGGAGTTACCCAGTTAACAAGAGTCACCCACGTAACAGTGAGGAGCTTGGCAAAAGGAGTTACCCAGGCAACAGGAGTTACCGAGGCAACAGGAATTACCCAGGCAACAGGCAAGGTCCCGGTAAAGGACAGGAGCTTGGTTACAGGAGTTACCCTGGCAACTGTAGTTACCCAGGCATCATAGAGGACCGAGATAACAGAGAAGAGTTTGACAACAGGAGTTACCCAGGCAATAGCGAGGACCCCAGTAAGAGAGAGAAGCTTGGCAACAGGAGTTTCCCAGGCAACAGTGTTACCCGGGGAACAGGAGTTACCCAGGTAATAGAGAGGCACTTGGCAACAGGAGTTCAACTGTCAACAGTAGTTATCCAGGCAAGAGAGAGGACCCAGGTAACAGAGAGGAGCTTGGTAAGAGGAGATACCCAGGTAACAGAGAGTAGCTTGACAACAGGAATTACCCAGGCAACAGGCATTACCCAGGCAACAGGAGTTACCCAGGTAATAGAGAGGAGCTCGGCAACAGGAGTTACCCTAGCAACAGTAGTTACCCAGGCAACAGAGAGGACACAGGTAACAGAGAGGAGGTTGGCAACAGGAATTACCCAGGCAACAGGAGTTACCCAGGCAACAGGGAGGACCCCGGTAACAGAGAGGAACTTGGCAACAGGAGTATCCTGGGTAACAATAGTTACTCAGGCAACACAAAGGACCAAACTAACAGAGAGGAGCTTGGCAAGCAGTTACCCAGGTAACAGAGAGGAGCTTGACAACAGGAGTTACCCTGGTAACAGGAGGTACCCAGGCAACATAGAGGACCCAGGTAACAGAGAAGAGCTTGACAACAGGAGTTACCCAGGCCCCAGGAATCACCCAGGCAATAGACAGGACCCTTGTAACAGAGAGTTGCTTGGCAACAGGAATTAACCAGGAAACAGGAGTTTCACAGGCAACACGGAGGACCCCGGTAACAGAGAGGAGCTTGGCAACAGAAGTTATGCAGGCAACAGAAGTTACCCAGGAAACAGGAGTTACCCAGGTAATAGAGAGGAGCTTTGCAACAGGAGTTACCCAGGTAGCAGTGAGGAGGTTGGCAAAAGGAGTTACCCAGGCAACAGGAGTTACCCAGGAAACAGGAGTTACTCATGTAACAGTGAGTAGCTTGGCAACAGGAGTTACCCAGGCAACATGAGTTACCGACGAAACAGGGAAGACTCCGGTAACAGAGAGGACATTGGCAACAGGAATTACCCAGGCAACAGGAATAACCCAGGCAACACAGAGGACCCCGGTAACAGAGTGGAGCTTGGCACAAGGAGTTACCCTGGCACCAGTAGTTACCCAGGCAACAGAGAGGACCAAGGTAACAGAGAGTAGCTTGGCAACAGGAATTACCCAGGTAACAGGAGTTACCCTGGCAACAGGAGTTACCCAGGTAATAGAGAGGAGCTCGGCAACAGGAGTTACCCTGGTAACTGTAGTTACCCTAGCAACATAGCGGACCTGGGTACCACAGAAGAGCTTGACAACAGGAGTTACTCAGGCAACAGGAGTTACCCAGTTAACAAGAGTCACCCACGTAACAGTGAGGAGCTTGGCAAAAGGAGTTACCCAGGCAACAGGAGTTACCGAGGCAACAGGAATTACCCAGGCAACAGGCAAGGTCCCGGTAAAGGACAGGAGCTTGGTTACAGGAGTTACCCTGGCAACTGTAGTTACCCAGGCATCATAGAGGACCGAGATAACAGAGAAGAGTTTGACAACAGGAGTTACCCAGGCAATAGCGAGGACCCCAGTAAGAGAGAGAAGCTTGGCAACAGGAGTTTCCCAGGCAACAGTGTTACCCGGGGAACAGGAGTTACCCAGGTAATAGAGAGGCACTTGGCAACAGGAGTTCAACTGTCAACAGTAGTTATCCAGGCAAGAGAGAGGACCCAGGTAACAGAGAGGAGCTTGGTAAGAGGAGATACCCAGGTAACAGAGAGTAGCTTGACAACAGGAATTACCCAGGCAACAGGCATTACCCAGGCAACAGGAGTTACCCAGGTAATAGAGAGGAGCTCGGCAACAGGAGTTACCCTAGCAACAGTAGTTACCCAGGCAACAGAGAGGACACAGGTAACAGAGAGGAGGTTGGCAACAGGAATTACCCAGGCAACAGGAGTTACCCAGGCAACAGGGAGGACCCCGGTAACAGAGAGGAACTTGGCAACAGGAGTATCCTGGGTAACAATAGTTACTCAGGCAACACAAAGGACCAAACTAACAGAGAGGAGCTTGGCAAGCAGTTACCCAGGTAACAGAGAGGAGCTTGACAACAGGAGTTACCCTGGTAACAGGAGGTACCCAGGCAACATAGAGGACCCAGGTAACAGAGAAGAGCTTGACAACAGGAGTTACCCAGGCAACAGGAGTTGCCGAGGCACCAGGGAGGACACAGATAACAGAGAGGAGCTTGGCAACAAGAGTTATCCAGGCAACAGGGAGGACCCCGGTAACTGACAGCACCTTTGCAACTGGAGTTACCCAGGTGACACGAGTTACCCAGGAATCAGGCCTTACCAAGGTAATAGAGAAGAGCTCGGCAACAAGAGTTACCCAGGCCACAGGAGTTACCCAGGTAACAGGAATTACCCAGGTATCAGTGAGGAGCTTGGCAACAGTAGTTACCCAGGCAACAGGGAAGATCCCGGTGAAGGACAGGAGCTTGGCTACAGTAGTTACCCTGACAACCGTAGTTACCCAGACAACATAGAGGACCCAGGTAACAGAGAAGAGTTTGACAACAGGAGTTACCCAGGCACAAAGAATTACCCAGGCAACAGTGAGGACCCCAGTAACAGAGAGGAGCTTGGCAACAGGAGTTACCCTGGCAACAGAGAGGACCCAGGTAACAGAGAAGAGCTTGGCAAGAGGAGTTACCCAGGTAACAGAGAGGAGCTTGGCAACAGGAGTTACCCTGGCAATCGTAGTTATCCAGGCAACATAGAGGACGCAGGTAACAGAGAAGAGTTTGGCAACAGGAGTTACCCAGGCAACAGGAATTACCAAGGCAACAGGGAGGACCCCGCTAACAGAGAGGAGCTTGGCAACAGGAGTTACCGAGGCAACAGTAATTACCCAGGCAACAGAGAGGACCCAGGTAACAGAGAAGAGCTTGGCAAGAGGAGTTACCCAGGTAACAGAGAGGAGCTTGGCAACAGGAATTACCCAGGCAACAGGAGTTACCCTGGCAACAGGAGTTACCCATGCAACAGAGAGGACACAGATAACAGAGACGAGATGACAACAGAGTTACCCAGGCAACAGGACTAACCCACACAACCGGAGTTACACAGGTAATAGTGAGGAGCTTAGCAAAAGGAATTATGCAGGCAACAGGAGTTACCCTGGCAACAGGGAGTACCCAAGTAACAGAGAGGAGCTTGACAACAGAGTTACCCGGGCAACGGGAGTCACCCACGCAACAGGAGTTACGAAGGTAAAAGTATGGAGCTTCACAGAAGGAGTTACCCAGGCAACAGGAGTTACCGAGGCAACAGGAATTACCCAGGCAACAGAGAGTAGCCCGGTAAAAGAGAGGAGCTTGGAAACAGGAGTTACCCATGTAACAGGAATTACCTAGGCAACAATGAGGACCCAGGTAACAGAGAGGAGCTTGGAAACAGGAGTAACCCTGGCAACAGGAGTTACCCAGGAAACACAGAGGACCCAGATAACAGAGAGGACCTTGACAACAGGATTTACCCCGGTAACCGTAGTTACCCAGGCAACGTAGAGGACCCAGGTAACAGAGAACAGCTTGACAAGAGGAGTAACCCAGGCAACAGGAGTTACTCAGGTAATAGAGAGCAGCTGGGCAACAGGAGATTCCCTTGTATTCGTAGTTACCCCTGCAACATAGAGGACCCAGGTAACAGAGAGAAGTTTGGCAACAGGAGTTACCCAGGCAACAGGAGTTATCCAGGCAACAGGAGTTACCCAGGCAACAGGGAGGATCCCTGTAACAGAAAGGATCTTGATAACAGAAGATACCCAGGCAAAAGGAGTTACTCAGGCAACAGGAGTTACCCAGGCAACAGGGAAGAGCACGTTAACAGAGAGGAGCTTGGCAACAGGAGTTATCCAGGAAACAGGAGTTACCCAGGTAAAAGGAGTTACCCAGGCAACAGGAGTTACCCAGGTAAAAGTGAGGAGCATGCAACAGGAATTACCCAGTCAATAGGAGTTACCCAGGCAACAGGAGTTACCCAGGTAATAGAGAGGAGCTCGGCAACAGGAGTTACCCTGGTAACCGTAGTTGCCCAAGCAACATAGAGGACCTAGGTACCACAGAAGAGCTTGACAACAGCAGTTACTCAGGCAAGAAGAGTTACCCAGTTAACAAGAGTCACTCACGTAACAGTGAGGAGCTTGGCAATAGGAGTTACGCAGGCAACAGGAGTTACCGAGGCAACAGGAATTACCCAGGCAACAGGCAAGACCCCGGTAAAGGACAGGAGCTTGGTTACAGGAGTTACCCAGGCACAAGGAGTTACCCAGGCAATAGCGAGGACCCCAGTAACAGAGAGGAGCTTGGCAACAGGAGTTTCCCAGGCAAAAGTGTTACCCGGGGAACAGGAGATACCCAGGTAATAGAGAGGCGCTTGGCAACAGGAGTTACCCTGGCAACAGTAGTTATCCAGGCAACAGAGAGGACCCAGGTAACAGAGAGGAAATTGGCAAGAGGAGATACCCAGGTAAGAGAGAGGAGCTTGGCAACAGGAATTACCCAGGCAACAGGCGTTACCCAGGCAACAGGAGTTACCCAGGTAATAGAGAGGGGCTCGGCAACAGGAGTTACCCTGGCAACAGTAGTTACCCAGGCAACATAGAGGACCCAGGTAACAGAGAAGAGCTTGACAACAGGAGTTACCCAGGCAACAGGAGTTGCCGAGGCAACAGGGAGGACACAGATAACAGAGAGGAGCTTGGAAACAGGAGTTATCCAGGCAACAGGGAGGACCCCGGTAACTGACAGCACCTTTGCAACAGGATTTTCCCAGGCAACAGGAGTTTCGCAGGCAACAGAGTGGACACAGATAAGAGACAGAAGCTTGACAACAGAGTTAACCAGGCATCGGGAGTCACCCACGCAACAGGAGTTACCCAGGTAACAGTATGGAGCTTGTCAGAAGGAGTTACCCAGGCAACAGGAGTAACCGAGGCAACAGAAATTACCCAGGCAACAGAAAGTAGCCTGGTAAAGGAGAAGAGATTCCCAACAGGAGTTACCCAGGCAACAGGAGTTACCCAGGCAACATGGAGGACCCCAGTAACAGACAGGAGCTTGGCAAAAGGATTTACGAAGGCAACAGGAGTTACCCATGCAAAAGACAGGACCCTGATAACAGAGAGAAGGATGACTACAGGAGTTACCCAGGCAACAGCAGTTATCCAGGCAACAGGGAGGACCCAGGTAACAGAGAGGAGCATGGCAACAGGAGTTACCCA
Organism: Aselliscus stoliczkanus; assembly: GCA_033961575.1. Lineage (NCBI taxonomy): Eukaryota > Metazoa > Chordata > Mammalia > Chiroptera > Hipposideridae > Aselliscus > Aselliscus stoliczkanus. The sequence goes on from CM066734.1 coordinate 27,591,134, forward strand.
GGCAACAGGAGTTTCCGAGGCAACAGGAATTACCAAGGCAACAGAGAGTAGCCAGGTAAAAGAGAGGAGATTCCCAAAAGGAGTTACCCAGGCAACAGGAGTTACCCAGGCAACACGGAGGACCCCAGTAACAGACAGGAGCTTGGCAACAGGATTTACTCAGGCAACAGGAGTTACCCAGGTAATAGAGAGGAGCTCGGTAACAGGAATTACCCAGGCAACAGGCATTACCCAGGCAACAGGAGTTACCCAGGTAATAGAGAGGAGCTCGGCAACAGGAGTTACCCTGGCAACAGTAGTTACCCAGGCAACAGAGAGGACACAGGTAACAGAGAGGAGCTTGGCAACAGGAATTACCCAGGCAATAGGAGTTACCCAGGGAACAGGTGTTACTCAGGTAACAGTGAGTAGCTTGGCAACAGGAGTTACCCAGGCAACATGAGTTACGGACTAAACAGTGAAAACCCCGGTAACAGAGAGGAGATTGGCAACAGGAGTTACCCAGGCAACAGGAATAACCCAGGCAATAGGGAGGACCCCGGTAACAGAGTGGAGCTTGGCAAAAGGAGTTACCCTGGCAACAGTAGTTACCCAGGCAACAAAGAGGACCTAGGTAACCGAGAGGAGCTTGACAACAGGAATTACCCAGGTAACAGGAGTTACCCTGGCAACAGGAGTTACTCAGGTAATAGTGAGGAGCTCGGCAACAGGAGTTACACTGGTAACCGTAGTTACCCAAGCAACATAGAGGACCTAGGTAACAGAGAAGAGCTTGAGAAAAGGAGTTAGTCAGGCAACAGGAATTACCCAGTTAACAAGAGTCACCCACGTAACAGTGAGGAGCTTGGCAATAGGAGTTACCCAGGCAACAGGAGTTACCGAGGCAACAGGAATTACCCAGGCAACAGGCAAGATCCGGGTAAAGGACAGGAGCTTGGTTACAGGAGTTACCCTGGCAACCGTAGTTACCCAGGCAACATAGAGCACCCAGGTAACAGAGAAGAGTTTGACAACAGGAGTTACCCAGGCACAAGGAGTTACCCAGGCAATAGCGAGGACCCCAGTAACAGAGAGGAGCTTGGCAACAGGAGTTACCCAGGCCACAGTGTTACCCAGGAACAGGAGTTAGCCAAGTAATACAGAGGCGCTTGGCAACAGGAGTTACCCAGGCCACAGTGTTTATCCAGGCAACAGAGAGGACCCAGGTAACAGAGAGTAGCTTGGCAAGAGGAGATACCCAGGTAAGAGAGAGGAACTTGGCAACAGGAATTAACCAGGCAACAGGCGTTACCAAGGTAACAGGAGTTACCCAGGTAATAGAGAGGAGCTCGGCAACAGGAGTTACCCAGACAACAGGAGTTGGGGAGTCAACAGGGAGGACACAGATAACAGAGAGGAGCTTGGCATCAGGAGTTATCCAGGCAACAGGGAGGACCCCTGTAACTGACAGCACCTTGGCAACAGTATTTACCCAGGAAACAGGAGTTTCCCAGGCAACAGAGAGGACACAGATAACAGACAGGAGCTTGACAACAGAGTTACCCGGGCAAAGGGAGGCACCCACGCAACAGGAGTTACCCAGGTAACAGTATGGAGCTTGACAACAGGAGTTACCCAGGCAACAGGATTTACCGAGGCAACAGAAATTATCCAGGCAACAGAGAGGACCCAGGTAACAGATAGGAGCTGGGCAACAGGAGTTACCCAGGTGACAGGAGTTACCCAGGAATCAGGCCTTACCAAGGTAATAGAGAAGAGCTCGACAGCAAGAGTTACCCAGGGCACAGGAGTTACACATGTAACATCAATTACCCAGGTATCAGTGAGGAGCTTGGCTATAGGAGTTACTCTGGCAACCGTAGTTACCCAGGTAACATAGAGGACCCAGGTAACAGAGAAGAGTTTGACAACAGGAGTTACCCAGGCACAAGGAATTACCAAGGCAACAAGGAGGACCCCAGAAACGGAGAGGAGCTTGGCAACAGGAGTTACCCTGGCAACAGAGAGGACCCAGGTAACAGAGAGGAGCTTGGCAAGAGGAGTTACCCAGGTAACAGACAGGAGCTTGGCAACAGGAATTACCCAGGCAACAGCAGTTACCCTGGCAACAGGATTTACCCAGGTAATAGAGAGGAGCTCGGCAACAGGACTTACCCCGGTAACCGTAGTTACCCAACCAACATAGAGGACCCAGGTAACAGAGAAGAGCTTGGCAACAGGAGTTACCCAGGCAACAGGAGTTGCCGAGGCAACAGGGAGGACACAGATAACAGAGAGGAGCTTGGCAACAGGAGTTATCCAGGCAACATGGAGGACACCGGTAACTGACAGCACCGTTGCAACAGGATTTACCCAGGCAACAAGAGTTTCCCAGGCAACAGAGAGGACACAGATAACAGCAGGAGCTTGATAACAGAGTTAACCAGGCATCGGGAGTCACCCACGCAACAGGAGTTACCCAGGTAACAGTATGGACCTTGACAGCAGGAGTTACCCAGGCAACAGGAGTTACCGAGGCAACAGGAATTTCCCAGGCAACAGAGAGTAGCCCGATAAAAGAGAGGAGATTCCCAACAGGAGTTACCCAGGCAACATGGAGGACACCAGTAACAGACAGGAACTTGGCAACAGGATTTACCCAGGCAACAGGAGTTACCCAGGAAACAGAGAGGACACAGATAACAGAGAGGAGCTTGACAATAGGATTTACAAAGGCAACAGGAGTTACCCATGCAAAAGACAGGACCCTGATAACAGAGAGAAGGATAACTACAGGAGTTACCCAGGCAACAGCAGTTATCCAGGCAACAGGGAGGACCCAGGTAACAGAGAGGAGCTTGGCAACAGGAGTTATCCAGGGAACAGAGAGGAGCATGGCAACAGGATTTACGCAGCCAACAGGAGTCACCTAGGAAATAGAGAGGAGATCGGAAACAGGAGTTACCCTGGCAACCACAGTTACTCAGGCAACATAGAGGACACAGGTAACAGAGTAGAGCTTGACAACTGGAGTTACTCAGGCAACAGAAGTTACCCAGTTAACAAGAGTCACCCACGTAACAGTGAGGAGCTTGGTAACAGGAGTTAGCCAGGCTACAGGTGTTACCGAGGCAACAGGAATTACCCAGGCAACAGGGACGATCCCGGTAAAGGACAGGAGCTTGACTACAGGAGTTACCCTGGCAACCGTAGTTACCCAGGCAACATGGAGGACCCAGGTAACAGAGAAGAGTTTGACAACAGGAGTTACCCAGGCAATAGCGAGGACCCCAGTAACAGAGAGGAGCTTGGCAACAGGAGTTACCCAGGCAACAGTGTTACCCAGGGAACAGGAGTTACCCAGGAAATAGGCACTTGGCAACAGGAGTTCAACTGTCAACAGTAATTATCCAGGCAAGAGAGAGGACCCAGGTAACAGGGAGGAGCTTGGCAAGAGGAGATACCCAGGTTAGAGAGAGGAGCTTGGCAACAGGAATTACCCAGGCAACAGGCTTTACCCAGGTAACAGGAGTTACCCAGGTAATAGACAGGAGCTCGGCAACAGGAGTTATCCTGGCAACAGTAGTTATCCAGGCAACAGAGAGGACACAGGTAACAGAGAGGAGCTTGGCAACTGGAATTACCCAGGTAACAGGAGTTACCCAGGCAATAGGGAGGACACCGGTAACAGAGAGGAGCTTGGCAACAGGAGTATCCCGGGTAACAGTAGTTACTCAGGCAACAGAGAGGACCAAACTAACAGAGAGGAGCTTGGCAAGCAGATACCCATGTAACAGAGAGGAGCTTGGCAACAGGTCGTACGCAGGCAACAGAGAGGACCCCGGTAACATAGAGGAGCTTGGCAACAGGAGTAACCCAGGCAACAGCAGTTACCCAGGCAACAGGGCGGACAGCGGTAACAGAGAGGACGTTTGCAACTGGAGTTACCCAGGCAACAGAGAGGACCCTGGTAACAGAGAGGAGCTTGGCAACAGGAGTTACCCAGGTAACAGGAGGTACCCAGGTATTAGAGAGGAGCTCGGCAATGGGTGTTACCCAAGTAATAGTGAGGAGCTTGGCAACAGGAGTTACCGAGGCAACAGGAGTTACCAAGGCAACAGAAATTATACAGGCAACAGAGAGGACCGCAGTCAAAGAGAGGACCTTGGCAACAGGAGTTACCCTGGTAACCGTAGTGACCCAGGCAACGTAGAGGACCCAGGTGACAGAGAACAGCTTGACAACAGGAGTTACCCAGGCAACAGCAGTTACTCAGGTAATAGAGAGCAGCTCGGCAACAGGAGATTCCCTGGTATTCGTAGTTACCCCAGCAACATAGAGGACCCAGGTAACAGAGAGAAGGTTGGCAACAGGAGTTACCTAGGCAATAGGGTTACCCAGGGAACAGGAGTTACCCAGGCAACAGGAGTTGCCGGGGCAACAGGGAGGACACAGATAACAGAGAGGAGCTTGGCAACAGGAGTTATCCAGGCAACAGGAAGGACCCCGGTAACTGACAGCACCTTTGCAACAGGATTTACCAAGGCAACACGAGTTTCCCAGGCAACAGGCAAGATCCCGGTAAAGGACAGGAGCTTGGTTACAGGAGTTACCCTGGCAACTGTAGTTACCCAGGCATCATAGAGGACCCAGGTAACAGAGAAGAGTTTGACAACAGGAGTTACCCAGGCACAAGGAGTTACCCAGTCAATAGCGAGGACCCCAGTAACAGAGAGGAGCTTGGCAACAGGAGTTTCCCAGGCAACAGTGTTACCCGGGGAACAGGAGTTACCCAGGTAATAGAGAGGCGCTTGGCAACAGGAGTTACCCTGGCAACAGTAGTTATCCAGGCAACAGAGAGGACCCAGGTAACAGAGAAGAGCTTGACAACAGGAGTTACCCAGGCAACAGGAGTTGCCGAGGCAACAGGGAGGACACAGATAACAGAGAGGAGCTTGGCAACAGCAGTTACCCAGGCAACAGGGAGGACAGCGGTAACAGAGAAGACCTTTGCAACTGGAGTTACCCAGGCAACAGAGAGGACCCTGGTAACAGAGAGGAGCTTGGCAACTGGAGTTACCCAGGCAACAGGATTTAGCCAGGTAACAGGACTTACCGAGGTAAAAAGTAGGACCCCAGTTAGAGAGCGGAGCTTGGCAATAGGAGTTACGCAGGCGAGAGAACTTGCCCAGGCAATAGGAGTTACCCAGGTCATAGAGAGGAGCTTTGCAACAGGTGTTACCCAGGTAACAGTGAGGAGGTTGGCAAAAGGAGTTACCCAGGCAACAGTAGTTACCCAAGAAACATAGAGGACCCAGGTAAAAGAGAAGACTTTGACAACAGGAGTTGCCCAGGAAACAGGAGTTACCCAGGCAACAGGGAGGACCCCAGAAACACAGAGGACCTTGGCAACAGGAGTTACCCGGGCAACAGTAGTTAACCAGGCAAAAGAGAGGACCCAGGTAACAGAGAGGAGCTTGGCAACAGGACTTATGCCGGTAACCGTAGTTACACAGGCAACGTAGAGGACCCAGGTAACAGAGAACAGCTTGACAACAGGTGTTACCCAGGCAACAGGAGTTAGTCAGGTAATAGAGATGAGCTCGGTAACAGGAGTTTCCCTGGTAATCGTAGATACCCCAGCAACACAGAGGACCCAGGTAACAGAGAGAAGCTTGGCAACAGGAGTTACCTAGGCAACAGGAGTTATCCAGGCAACAGGAGTTACACAGGCAACACAGAAGTGCTTGGCAAAGGAGTTACCTAGGCAACAGGGAAGATCCCGGTGAAGGACAGGAGCTTGGCTAGAGGAGTTACCCTGGCAACCGTAGTTATCCAGGAAATATAGAGGACCCAGATAACAGAGAAGACTTTGACAACAGGAGTTACCCAGGCACATGGAATTACCCAGGCAACAGGGAGGACCCCAGAAACACAGAGGACCTTGGCAACAGGAGTTACCAGGGCAACAGTAGTTACCCGAGCAACAGAGAGGACCCAGGTAACAGAGAGGAGCTTGGCAAGAGGAGTTACCCAGGTAACAGAGAGGAGCTTGGCAACAGGACTTACACCGGTAACCGTAGTTACCCAGGCAACGTAGAGGACCCAGGTAACAGAGAGGAGCTTGGCAAGAGCAGATACGCAGGTAACAGAGAGAATCTTGGCAACAGGAGTTACCCAGGCAAAGGAGTTATGCAGGTAATAGAGAGGAGCTTGGCAACAGGAGTTACCCTGGTAACCGTAGTTACCCAGGCAACATAGAGGACCCAGGTAACAGAGAAGACCTTGACAACAGGAGTTACCCAGGCAACAGTATTTGCCGAGGCAACAGGGAGGACACAGATAACAGAGAGGAGCTTGGTAACAGGAGATATCCAGGCAACAGGGAGGACCCTGGTAACTGACAGCACCTTGGCAACAGGATTTACCCGGGAAACAGGAGTTTCCCAGGCAACAGAGAGGACACAGATAACACAAAGGAGCTTGACAACAGAGTTACCTAGGCAACAGGAGTCACACACGCAACAGGAGTTACCCAGGTAACAATATGGAGCTTGACAGTAGGAGTTACCCAGGCAACAGGAGTTACCAAGGCAACAGGAATTACCCAGGCAACAGAGAGTAGCCCAGTAAAAGAGAGGAGATTCCCAACAAGAGTTAGCCAGGCAACAGGAGTTACCCAGGCAACAGGAGTTACTCAGGTAACAGTGAATAGCTTGGCAACAGGAGTTACCCAGGCAACATGAGTTACGGAGGAAACAGGGAAGACCCCGGTAACAGAGAGAAGATTGGCAACAGGAGTTACCCAGGCAACAGTAGTTACCCAGGCAACAGAGAGGACCCAGGTAACAGAGAGGAGCTTGGCCAAAGGAGTTACCCTGGCAACAGTAGTTACGCAGGCAACAGAGAGGACCCAGGTAACAGAGAGGAGCTTGACAACAGGAGTTACTCAGGAAACAGGAGTTACCCAGTTAACAAGAGTCACCCACGTAACAGTGAGGAGCTTGGCAACAGGAGTTACCCAGGCAACAGGAGTTACCGAGGCAACAGGAATTACCCAGGCCACAGGGAAGATCCCGGTAAAGGACAGGAGCTTGGCTACAGGAGTTACCCGGGCAACGGTAGTTACCCAGGCAACATAGAGTATCCAGGTAACAGAGAAGAGTTTGACAATAGGAGTTACACAGGCACAAGGAGTTACCCAGGCAATATCGAGGACCCCAGTAACAGAGAGGAGGTTGGCAACAGGAATTACCCAGGCAACAGTGTTACCCAGGGAACAGGAGTTACCCAGGTAATAGAGAGGCGCTTGGCAACAGGAATTACCCAGACAACAGGCACTACACAGGCAACAGGCACTACACAGGCAACAGGAATTACCCAGGTAATAGAGAGGAGCTAGGCAACAGGAGTTACCCTGGTAACCGTAGTTACCCAGGCAACATAGAAGACCCAGGTGACAGAGAAGAGCTTGACAACAGGAGTTACCCAGGCAACAGGAGTTGCCGAGGCAACAGGGAGGACACAGATAACAGAGAGGAGCTTGGCATCAGGAGTTATCTAGGCAACAGGGAGGACCCCGGTAACTGACATCACCTTGGCAACAGTATTTACCCAGGCAACAGGAGTTTCCCAGGCAACAGAGAGGACACAGATAACAGACAGGAGCTTGACAACAGAGTTACCCGGGCAACGGTAGGCACCCACAAAGCAGGAGTTACCCAGGTAACAGTATGGAGCTTGACAACAGGAGTTACCCAGGCAACAGGAGTTACGGAGGCAACAGAAATTATCCAGGCAACAGAGAGGACCCAGGTAACAGATAGGAGCTTGGAAACAGGAGTTACCCAGGCGACAGGAGTTACCCAGGAATCAGGCCTGACCAAGGTAATAGAGAAGAGCTCGGCAACAAAAGTTACCCAGGGCACAGGAGTTACACAGGTAACAGGAATTACCCAGGTATCAGTGAGAAGCTTGGCAACAGGAGTTACCCAGGCAACAGGGAAGATCCCGGTGAAGGACAGGAGCTTGGTACAGCATTTACCCTGGCAACGGTACTTACCCAGGCAACACAGAGGACCCAGGTAACAGAGAAGAGTTTGACAACAGGAGTTACCCAGGCACAAGGAATTACCCAGGCAACAGGGAGGACCCCAGAAAGAGAGAGGAGCTTGGCAACAGGAGTTACCCTGGCAACAGAGAGGATCCAGGTAACAGAGAGGAGATTGGCAAGAGGTGTTACCCAGGTAACAGACAGGAGCTTGGCAACAGGAATTACCCAGGCAACAGGAGTTACCCTGGCAACAGGAGATACCCAGGTAATAGAGAGGAGCTCGGCAACAGGACTTACCCTGGTAACCGTAGTTACCCAGGCAACAGAGAGGACACAGGTAACAGAGAGGAGCTTGGCAACAGGAGTTACCCTGGTAACCGTAGTTATCCAGGCAACGTAGAGGACCCAGGTGACAGAGAACAGCTTGACAACAGGAGTTACCCAGGCAACAGGAGTTACTCAGGTAATAGAGAGCAGCTCGGCAACAGGAGATTCCCTGGTATTCGTAGTTACCCCAGCTACATAGAGGACCCAGGTAACAGAGAGAAGCTTGGCAACAGGAGTTACCGAGGCAATAGGGTTACCCTCGGAACAGGAGTTACCCAGGCAACAGGAGTTGCCGGGGCAACAGGGAGGACGTAGATAACAGAGAGGAGTTTGGCAACAGGAGTTATCCAGGCAACAGGAAGGACCCCAGTAACTGACAGCACCTTTGCAACAGGATTTACCCAGGCAACAGGAGTTTCCCAGGCAACAGAGAGGACACAGATAACAGACAGTAGCTTGACAACAGAGTTACCCGTGCAACGGGAGTCACCTACGCTACAGGAGTTACCCAGGTAACAGTATGGAGCTTGACAGCAGGAGTTACCCAGGCAACAGGAGTTACCCAGGAAACAGAGAGGACCCAGATAACAGAGAGGAGCTTGACAACAGGAATTACGAAGACAATAGGAGTTACCCAGGCAACAGACAGAACCCTGAAAACAGAGAGAAGGATGAGTACAGGAGTTACCCTGGCAACAGCAGTTATCCAGGCAACAGGGAGAACCCAGGTAAAAGAGGGGAGCTTGGCAACAGGAGTTATGCAGGTAACAGAGAGGAGCTTGGCAACAGGAGTTATGCCGGCAACAGGAGTTACCCTGGCAACGGGAGTTACCCAGGTAATAGAGAGGAGCTCGGCAACTTGCGTTACACTGGTAACCGTAGTTACCCAAGCAACATAGAGGAACAAGGTAACAGAGAAGATCTTGACAACAGGAGTTACTCAGGCAACAGGAGTTAACCAGTTAAGAAGAGTCACCCAAGTAACAGTGAATAGCTGGGCAACAGGAGTTACCCAGGCAACAGGAGGTACTGAGGCAACAGGAATTACCAAGGCAACAAAGAGAAGCCAGGTAAAAGAGAGGAGATTCCCAACAGGAGTTACCCAGGCAACAGGGGTTACCCAGGCAACGTGGAGAACCCCAGTAACAGACAGGAGCTTGGCAAAAGGATTTACTCAGGCAACAGGAGTTACCCAGGAAATACAGAGGACCCAGATAACAGAGAGGAGCTTGGCAAGAGGAGATACCCAGGTAAGAGAGAGGAGCTTGGCAACAGGTATTACCCAGGCAACAGGTGTTACCCAGGAAACAAGAATTACCCAGGTAGTAGAGAGGAGCTCGGCAACAGGAGTTACCCTGGCAACAGTAGTTACCCAAGCAACATAGAGGACACAGGTAACAGAGAAGAGCTTGACAACAGGAGTTACTCAGGCAACAGGAGTTACCGAGTTAACAAGAGTCACCCACGTAACAGTGAGGAGCTTGGCAATAGGAGTTACCCAGGCAACAGGAGTTACCGAGGCAACAGGAATTACCCAGGAAACAGGCAAGATCCGGGTAAAGAACAGGAGCTTGGTTACAGGAGTTACCCTGGCAACCGTAGTTACCCAGGCAACATAGAGCACCCAGGTAACAGAGAAGAGTTTGACTTGGGTTAGGGCTAGGTTTCTTTTTAGGGTTAGGTTTACGGCTAGGGCTAGAGTTAGGGTTAGGGCTAGGGTTAGGGATAGTGTTTGGATTAGAGCTAAGGATAGGGCTAGGGTTAGGGTTATGTCTAGGTCTAGGCCTAGGGTTAGGGCGAGTGCTAGTTGTAGGGTTAGGATTAGTGTTAGGCCTACGGCTAGGGCTAGAGCTAGGTTTAGGGCTAGGGCTACAGTTAGTGCTAGGGTTGGTGCTAGTGCTAGGTTTAGGTATAGGGCTAGGGGTAGGACTAGGTTTAGGGCTTGATATAGTGTTAGGGTTTGCGTTAGGTTTCGGTTAGGGCTAGGGCTAGGGTTAGGGTTAGCCTATGGCTACAGCTAGGGTTAGGGATATCGTTAGGTTTAGGGTTAGGGCAAGGTTAGGGCTAGGTTTAGGCTTAGGGCTATGTTATGTTTAGGGCTAGGGCATGGGTTAGGGGTAGGGCTAGGATTAGGTTTAGGACTAGTGGTAGGGATAGGTTTAAGGCTAGGGTTACATTTAGGTTTAGGCCAAGGTTAGGTTTAGGGTTAGGGTTAGTGTTAGGGCTCGGGCTAGAGCTCGGAATTGGGCTAGGGCTTGAGCTAGAGTTAGGGCTAGGGTTAGGGTTAGAGTTAGGCTAGGTCTAGGGTTAGGGATAGGGTTAGGGTTAGGGCGAGGGTGAGGGCTAGGGATACGGATAGGTTTAGGTCTAGGGCATGGTTCACACTTGGGCTTGGGTTAGGCCCTAGCCCTAACTGTAACCACAGCCCTACCGAGGACTCTAACATTAGCCTTATCCCTAACCCTAGCCCTAGCCCTAGTTGTAACCATAAACCTAACCGTGACCCTAACCCTAACCCTATACGTAGACCTAACCTGAGCCCTAGCCCTAACCATAACACTAACCCTAGCCATAGACCTAAACCTAAACTGAGCACGAGCCCCAACCCTAGCCCTAGCGCTCGCACTAGCCCTAACCCTAAACCTAGCCCTAGCCCTAGCCCTAGCCCTAACCTGAGCCGTAGCTCTAGCCCTAAACCTAACCCTAACCCTGTTCCTAACCCTAACCCTAAACCTAAACCTAAATCTAGCCTAGCCCTAACACTAACCATAACTGTAGCCCTAGCCCTAACTATAGCCTGATCCCTAGACCTAAGCCTAGCCCTACCCTATCCCTAACCCTAGCCCTAGTCCTAGACCTTGCCCTAGCCCTAGTGTAGCACTGACCTAGCCCTAACCATAACCATAATCATAGCTTGAACCCTAACCCTAATCCTAACCCTAGCCTTAACCCAAAACCTAGACCTAACCCTAGCCCTAGCCCTTGCCATAACCCTAACCCTAGCACTCTTCCTAGCCCTAGCCCTAGCCCTAAACCTAATCCTAGACCTAGCCCTAGCCCTAGCCCTTACACGAACCCTACCCCTAGGCTTAACACTAAACCTAGACCTAGCCCGAGCATGGGCCCTAACACTAACCCTAACGCTAACCCTAGCCCTAGCCCTAAACTTAGTCCTAGACCTAGCACTAACCCTAGCCCTAGCCCTAACCCTAACCGTAACCCTAGCCCTAACCCTAAACATAACACTAACTCTAACCATAACACTAAACGTAGATGTACCAGTAAATCTAGTCCTAGCCCTAGCCCAAACCCTAACCCTAGCCCTTGCCCTAGCCCTAGCCTTAACAATAACCGTAGGCCTAGACCTAAAACTAGCCCTACCCTATTCCTAACCCTAGCCCTCATCCTAACACTAACTCTATCCCTAACCCTAAGCCTAACCCTAACAATAATCCTAACCCTAGAACTAAACCTAGATTTAGCCCTAATGCTAAACCTAGCCCTAGACATAGCCTTTGCCCTAGCCCTAGACCTAACCTTAGCCTTAACCCTAACCTTATCCCTAGACCTAGCTCTAAACATAACATTAACCCTAACCCTAACACTAACCCTAGTCCTAAACCTAACCCTCGCCCTATTCCTAGCACAAACTCTAGCCCTAGGCCTAACCCTAGCCCTACCCCTAAAGCTAGCCCTAGCCCTAGCCCTAACCCCATATCTAGCCATAACCCTAATCCTAACCGTAGCCCTAAACCTAGCCCTAGCCTTATCCCTAATACTAACCCTAGCCCTAGACGTAGCCCCAGCACTAGCCCTAACCCTAAACCTAGCCCTAGTGCTAATCCAAACCCTAACAATTACCCTAACACTAACCCTAGCCCTAGCCGTAATCCTAGCCTTAGCCCTAATGCTAAATATAGCACTAGCCCTAGCCGTAACCCTAGCCATAGACCTAACCTTAGAGTTAAACCTAATCTTATCCCTAGCCCTATCTCTAAACCTGACACTAACCCTAACCCTAGTCCTAAACCTAACCGTAGCCCTAGCCCTAGCTCTAGCCCTAACCATTACCCTAGCCCTACGGCGCACCTTAACATTAGCCCTATCCCAAACCGTAGCCCTAGAACTAGCCCTAGCTCTAACCATAAACCTAACCGTGACCCTAACCCTAACCCTAGATATAGACCTAACACAAGCCCTAGCCCTAACCATAACACTAACCCTACCATAGCCCTAACCCTAGCACTAGCCCTAGGCCTAACTCATACCCTAGCCTTAGCCCTATCCCTAAACGTAACCCTAGCCCTAAACCTAGCCCTAGCCCTTGACTTAGCCCTAACCCTAACCACAACCCTAACACTAAATGTAAATGTACCCCGAGCCCTAACCGTAGCCCGACCCCTAGACCTATGCCTACCCCTACCCTATCCCTAACCCTAAATCTAGCCCAAGTCCTGGACCTATCCCTGGCCCTAATCCTAACCCTAGCACTAACTGCAGCACTAGACCTATACCAAGACCTAACCCTAACCGTAACCCTATTACTAAACCTAGACCTAGCCCTACCCCTAGTCCTAGCCGTGACTCTAGATCTAGTCTTAGCCCTAGCCCTATCCCTCGCCCTAGACTTAACCCTAAACTTAGCCATAGTCCTAACCCTAACCCTAACCCTAACACTAAACTTAACCCTAGCCCTAATCCTAAAACTAATCCTAACCCTAAACCTAACCCTAGCCCTAAGCTTAGGACTAGCCTTAGCCCTAACACTAATCCTAGCTATAGTCCCCTAGCCCTAGCCCTAGCCCTAACCCTTGCGCTAGCACTAACCCTAGCCCTAGCCCTACTCCTAACCCTAACCCTAAACATAAACCTATCTCTAACCCTCACCCTAACCCTAACACTAAACCTAGCCCTAGTCCTAACCCTAGCACTAGCCCTAGCCCTAACCATAACCATAGCCCTACAACTAGCCTTAGCCCTATCCATAACCCTAGCCCTATACCTAACCCTAGCCCTAGCGCTAAACCTAAACTTACCCCTACCCCTAAACCTGACTCTATCATAGCCCTAACCATAGCCCTAACCCTAACCCTAGCCCTAGTCCTAAACCTAGCTCTAGCAGTAGTCCTAGCCCTAGCCTGAGCCCGAGCCCTGACCCTAGCACTAGCCCTAAACCTAGCCCTAGCCCTAGCCGTCATGCTAGCCATTGCCCCAGTACTAACCCTAACCCGAGACCTAGCCCTAGTCAAAAATCTTCCTCATGGCTGAGCCTAAGGGCTTGGGAATCCCCTCAGCACTCACTAGTAATTCAGTCTCCTGAGCCCAACAACAGTAGACTCTAGAGTTACTAACTACTCTCCCCACAATATCCCAGCAGGGCACTGAGGCAGTTTAGAATCTCAAAGCTCACAATGGCTGTAACCATGCAACGGTGCATGGCTCAGAAGTGATGTCACTGCGCATGTGCACAGAGGCCTTGTGTCCAAGGGCAAGGGCACCCAAGCTCAAGTACATGGCCCAGGTGTCTGAAATCTCAGGTTGCTTGTGGGCAGCTCTGGGTTCATTTTGCCTCATGATTGCATCCATTTATTCAGTCTAGAATGCCCAGGAAAGATGTACCTTTCCATTCTTTGCCTTGGTACTGCATTCACTTGTCAATTTGTGACTACTGTACCGGTATTATGACAGCTGATCCTTGATTTTCATACCCTGTTGTTGCAACCCACCTTGAATTTGTCACTTAAATCCTTCAATTGTCTTTCAAAAGGTGGGTTTGGATGAAGTTAATCAGTTCATGAATACAACACTACTTTGACAGTTCATTGTTGGCAGTGTCACAACATTTGTCTGTCTGACGATTTTGCCAATATTTGAGTATTTCATCATATTTTTGTCCTTATGAAACTGCATGGAATTTACCAACACCAGGAAGCATAAATCATAGAGACATAATACAATTGTTAAACTTAGAAATCATTAGAAATTCTGACAAAAATACATCAAGTGAAATAATTGAATTAAAGAAACTATATGAAACCTTGGGGTAAAATCATGGAAGAGTATAGCTGAAATTCAAGGATCAATCTTTAATGACTCTTACAGGTTTCTTAGGGTGAAACCCTTATATTATAATATGTTCAGATTACGATTTGGTATTTATACTTCTAAGTTATATATACATCTGTAACTCAAATGCTATGAAGTAGTAAATATTTCCCCTTAATACATACATAAGCTTGCCATCTAGTGGAAAAGAACCTACTGCCTTTCAAGCCTACTAATTCAGAAGGAAAACATTCAGTTCTTGCTACTATGTTTTCCTGAGTTTTCAGAAATGTATTACAGCAAAGAAAGACTATTTCTGGCGAACTAGGAGATTGTTTCAGCCCTTTTCTTACAAGCACTGAGTCCAGGCTGTGGGTAATACTTCTACACACTTTTGCCTCCTAAATAGTACATATAGCTGCTTCCAAGTGGAGGCAGCGTTAGACCTTTGAAATTTGAAGGTTTGTTTGAATATTCACTAGCAAATCAAAGACCAATCATGGAATTCCTGATGGCCCAAATTTTAACTGATAAAAATGCACGATTTACACTAGATTAATCGGGGATCACTGTAGAAATTATATATACGTGTAACCATTATGCTGCACACATGCAATTTGAATGTGAACTGTAACTGAAAAAATTGAATTAAGAATTAAGAAAACAAAGAAACAATAGTCAATACACTAAAAACCAAGACATGCTTCCTTTGCTTGGAAATCCCATTTTACAATGTTATTTTTAACATCCAGTGAAAAATTCATTACATTAAGATATCTTTACTGAATTAATAAGTGTTTTCATTTCTGTTATGCTGTGTAGAGTCAAGCATAAAGTATAACTTTGCAGTTATTTGTTGCTTTTAATTTTTCATTAGCAGTTTATGTCTGGATTCCAACTATTTTACATGTTATACTACAATGGAAAACTATTTTCATTGTACTTCCCCCATGCATTATCATTTAAAATTTTGGCTATGCATTTTCTTTCTTTCTTTCTTTCTTTCTTTCTTTCTTTCTTTCTTTCTTTCTTTCTTTCTTTCTTTCTTTCTTTCTTTCTTTCTTTCTCTCTTTCTGTGTGTCTTTCTTTCAATTGTGGAGTTGGAGGAGAAGAGTGTTGGAGAATTGGGGGATTAGAACAGTGTTGGGGAATTGGGCCAGGGGAACAGCCAAGTTGTTGTCTTTCAATCTTTGTGAAGTGTGCAACATGCTCAGCTCCAAGTCGAGTTCAGCTGATTAGCTCAAGATGCTGTGTTCAATTAGATGCAGGTAAGCATAGCCACCATTTCATGCAGGAGTCAAACTGGCAGCCTTGTTGTTAAGAATGTGTGCTGTATCATGATACACCCGGGCAGCAGCAGCTCAATTCAAGGTGCCAAGTACAGTAGGCAATCTTGTTGTTAGTAGCACGTGCTCTCATCAGCTGAACCATCCTGCCACCTGTTGGCAGCTCAGTGGCAACTTACCTCGGATGCAGTGCCACTGGCCCACATGGGCATCAAACAGGCCATCCTGTTGCTCAGAGTACGCTCCTAACCAAGCGAGATACTTGAACAGTACTGCTCTGTATTTTCTTAATGGTGTATTTGATGGACTAAAGTTGTTAAAATTTTGAAATTCAATTTTTCTTCTCCTCCACCTCCTCCTCCTCCTCCTTCTTCTTCTTCATCATCTTCTCCTTCTCCTTCTTCTTTATTATTTTATTATTGGTTAGAGCTTTCTGTGTCCTATTCATAGATTACAAAACAAGTAATCTGTGTATTCTTCTTCTCTTTTTTGTTCTTTTTGAGGGCTGTGTCCCTGGCCCTCATATGTGGGATGTAACTGGGGCCACTGGCTCCCAATCCCGCACTTAACCGCCACGCCACTCGGCCAGCCCTGGCATATAAAATTATGATCTAAAAGTGTGAACATCTGTCCAGCCACATGGCTCAGTTGGTTAGGAGTTGGCGTAGAGCACATGCTCTGAGCAACAGGGACACCAGTTTGATTCCCATATGAGGCAGTGAATGCTTCGCCTGAGCAGAGCTAACACTCAGCTGCCAAGGAGTGGCAGGATGGCTCAGCTCGTATAACAACCAGATTGCCTGTTCAATGGTGGGCTCCGCCCATCCGCAACTAAAGATTGAACTCGGCACCTTGAACTGAGCTACCGTCCGGATGGCTCAGTGGATAGGGCATGCACGCTTAACATAAAGGCTTCTGGGTTTTGACTCCCACATAGGGCGGTCGCTAGGCCAACCTACAACTGAGATTGAACACAGCACTTTAAGCTTAGGGGACATGAGCTGCCAACGGGAAGACAGACCCCGACTGGCACCCTCCACAATGAAGATTGAAGGACAAAACTTCGCTTGTTCCCTCCCCCAAATCCCCAACTTTTCCCCTCCCTAACCTTAAACCTAGCCTGAGCCCCAACCCTAGCCCTATCGCTTGCACTAGCCCTAACCCTAAGCCTAGCCCTAGCCCTAGCCCTAGACCAAGCATGAGCCCTAAACCTAGCACTAGTCCGAAGCCGAGCCCTAGCTCTAGCCCTAAACCTAACCTTAACCCTGGTCCTAACCCTAACCCTAAGCCTAAACCTAAACTTAAACCTAATCCTAGCCCTAGCCTTTGCCCGAACCCTAACCCTAACCCTAAACCAAAACCTAGCCTAGCCCTAACACTAACCGTAACTGTAGCCCTAGCCGTAACCGTAGTCTGATCCGTAGACCTATGCTTAGCCCTACCCTATCCCTAACCCTAACCCTAGCCCAAGTTGAAGACCTTGCCCTAGCCCTAGCGTAGCACTAGCCTAGCCCTAACCATAGCCATAACCATAGCCCGAACCATAACCCTAATCCTAACCCTAGCCCTAACCCAAACCCTAGACCTAACCCTAGCCCTAACCCTAGCCATAACCCTAACCCTATCTCTAGTCCTAGCCCTAGCCTTATACCTAATCCTAGGCCTAGAACTAGCCCTAGACCTTACACGAACCCTACCCCTAGGCTTAGCCCTAAACCTAGTCCTAGCCGTAGCCCTGGCCCTAACACTAACCCTAACCCTAACCATAGCCCTAGCCCTAAACTTAGCCCTAGACGTAGTGCTAACCCTAGCCCTAGTCCTAACCGTAACCGTAAACCTAACCCTAAACCTAACCCGAGCCCTAGCCCTAACCCTAAACATAACACTAAACCTAACACTAAACCTAGACCTAGCCCTAGCCCAAACCCTAACCCTAGCCCTTGCCCTAGCCCTAGCCTTAACCCTAACCCTAGTCCTAGACCTAAAACTAGCCATAACCCTAGCCCTAGCCCTATTCCTAACCCTAGCCCTAGCCCTAAACCTAACTCTAACCCTAACCTGAACCCTAAAAATAATCCTAGCCATAGCCCTAAACCTGGTCTTAGCCCTAATGCTAAACCTAGCCCTAGACATAGCCCTTGCTCTAGCCCTAGACCTAACCTTAGACTTAACCCTAACCTTATCCCTAGACCTAGCTCTAAACCTAACATTAACCCTAACCCTAACACTAACCCTCGTCCTAGACCTAACCCTAGTCATATTCCCAGCCCAAACCCTAGCCCTAGGCTAAAACCTAGCCCTACCCCTACAGCTAGCCCTAGCCCTAGCCCTAACCTTAACCCTATATCTAACCATAACCCTAATCCTAGCCGTAGCCCTAAACCTAGCCCTAGCTTTGTCCCTTACACTAACCCTAGGCCTAGACGTAGCCCTAGCACTGGCCCTAACCCTAAACCTATCCCTAGTCCTAATCCAAACCCTAACAATTACCCTAACACTAACCCTAGCTCTAGCCCTAATCCTAGCCTTAGCCCTAACCCTAAATGTAGCCCTAGCCCTAGCCGTAACCCTAGCCATAGACTTAACCTTAGACTTAAACCTAATCTTATCCCTAGCCCTATCTCTAAACCTAACACTAACCCTAACCCTAGTCCTAAACCTAACCCTAGCACTAGCCCTAAACCTAACCCTAGCCCTAGACCTACCCCTAACCATTACCCTAGCCCTACCGAGGACCCTAACATTAGCCCTATCCCTAAGCCTAGCCCTAGCAGTAGCTCTAACCATAAACCTAACCATGACCCTAACCCTAACCCTAGACGTAGACCTAACCCGAGCCCTAGCCCTAACCATAACACTAACCCTAGCCGAAGACCTAACCCTAGCACTGGACCTAAACCTAACTCTTACCCTAGCCTTAGGCCTATCCCTAAACGTAGACCTAGCCCTAAACCGAGCCCTAGCCCTAGCCTTAGCCCTAACCCTAACCATAACCCTAACACTAAACATAAATGTACCCCGAGCCCTAACCGTACTTCAATCCCTAGACCTATGCCTAGCCCTACCCCATCCCTAACCCTGAACCTAGCCCAAGTCCTGGACCTATCCCTAGCCCTAATCCTAGCCCTAGCACTAACCGCAGCTCTAGACCTATACCTAGACCTAACCCTAACCGTAACCCTATTACTAAACCTAGCCCTAGCCCAAACCCTAGCCCTAGCCCTGACTCTAGACCTAGCCCTAGCCCTAACCCTTACCCTAGCCATATCCCTCGCCCTAGACTTAACCCTAAACTTAGCCATAGTGCTAACCCTAACCTGACCCTAACACTAAACTTAACCCTAGCCCTAACCCTAAACCTAACCCTAGCCCTAAGCTTAGCACTAGCCCTAGCCCTAACTCTAACCCTAGCTATAGTCCTAGCCCTAGCCCTAGCCCTAATCCTTGCCCTAGCACTAACACTAGCCCTAGTCCTAACCCTAACCCTAACCCTAAACCTCACCCTAGCCATAACCCTAACCCTAACCCTAAAACTATCTCTAACCCTCATCCTAACCCTAACACTAAACCTCACCCTAGTCCTAACCCTAGCACTAGCCCTAGCCCTAAACCTACCCATAGCCCTACCCCTAGCCTTAGCCCTATCCAAAACCCTAGCCCTATACCTAACCCTAGCCCTAGACCTAGCCCTAAACCTAAACCTAACCCTAACCCTAAACCTAAACCTAACACTACCATAGCCCTAACCGTAGCCCTAAGCCTAACCCTAGCCCTAGTCCTAGCCCTGGCCCTGCCCTATCCCTAACCTTAGTCCTAGCCCTAAACCTAGCCCTAGCCCTAGTCCTAGCCCTAGCCCGAGCCGTGACCCTAGCACTAGCCCTAAACGTAGCCCTAGCCCTAGCCATAATGCTAGCCATAGCCCCAGCACTAACCCTAACCCTAGACCTAGCCCTAGTCAAAAATCTTCTTCATGGCTGAGCCTAAGGGCTTGGGAATCCCCTCAGCACTCACGAGTAATTCAGTTCCCTGTGCCCAACAACAGTAGACTCTAGAGTAGCTAACTACTCTCCCCACAATATACCAGCAGGGCAGTGAGGCAGTTTAGAATCTCTCAGCTCACAATGGCTGTAACCAAGCAAGGGTGCATGGCTCAGAGGTGATGTCACTGCACATGTGCACAGAGGCCTTGTGGCCAAGGCCAAGGGCACCCAAGCTCAAGTACATGGCCCAGGTGTCTGAAATCTCAGGTTGCTTGTGGGCAGCTCTGGATTCATTTTGCCTCATGATTTCATCCATTTATTCAATCTAGAATGCCCAGGAAAGATGTATCTTTCCATTCTTTGCCTTGGTACTGCATTCACGTGTCAATTTGTGACTACTGTACTGGTATTATGACAGCTGGTCCTTGATTTTCATAACCTGTTCTTGCAACCCACCTTCAATTAGTCACTTAAATCCTTCAATTGTCTTTTTTTATTTATGTATACTTTTAATTAGCTTCATGTGTACAACAAAGTGCAATAGTTATACTTTTTACCCCTCAAAGTGACAACCCCCCTCCCTCAATTCTTCCCTCCCACTCCTCCCTCCCGATATCATACTATCTATTACAATTCCTTTGACTCCCTTCCACCATATAATCCACATCCCGTGACTGTCTATATATTCAATTACTGTTGGCATACAATATTATACAACATCAATTTCAGGTATACAGTGCCGTGATCAAGCCTCTACTTCATCCATGAAGTGGTCTCCCTAACAAAACATGTGACTGTTTGACACCCCACAAAATTTTAACAACATTATATTCCCCGAACTGTCTTTCATATCCCTGTGACAACACTGTAGTTACCTATTTATGCTGTCTAATCCTTTCCCCTTCTCCCTCATCCCCACCCCTCTCCCAACTAGCAACCCTGTTTTTCCTCTATATCTATGAAACTATTTCTGTTTCTTACGCTCATTCATTCAGTTTTTCAAATTCCACGTATAAGTGAGATCATGTGGTATTTGTCTTTCTCTGACTGACTTCTTTCAATCAACATAATAGTCTCTAGGTCCATCCATATTGTTGCAAATGGTACAATTTCATTCTTCTTTATAGTGGAGTAATACTCCATTGTATAATTGTACCACAGTTTCTTAAGCCAGTCATCTACCGATGGGCATTTCGGTTGTTTCCAAGTCTTGGCTATTGTAAATAGCGATGCAATAAACATAGGGGTGCATATATTTTTTCGAATTAGCGTGTTGGATTCCTCTTGGGTAGATTCCCAAGAGTGGAATTGCTGGGTCATACGGCAGTTCCATTTCCAGGGTTTTGAGATACCGCCATACTGATTTCCATAATGGCTGCACCAATTTGCAGTCCCAACAACAGTGCACCAGGGTTCCCTTTTCTCCACACCCTCGCCAACACTTGTTGTTTGTTGATTTGTTGATGATAGACATTCTGACTGGAGTGAGGTGGTATCTCATTGTGGTTTTTATTTGCATTTCTCTGATGATTAGTGAGGTTGAACATTTTTTCATATGCCTGTTGGCCATCTGTATGTCCTCTTTAGAGAAATGCCTCCTCATATCCTCTGCCCATTTTATAATTGGGTTGTTGGTTTTTTTGGTGTTGAATTGCATGAGTGTTTTATAAATTTTGGATATCAACCCCTTATCAGATATATCATTGGCAAATATCTTCTCCCATTCAGTAGGCTGCCTTTTTGTTTTATTGATGATTTCCTTTGCTGTGAAAAAACTTTTAAGTTTGATGTAATCCCATATGTTCATTTTTTCTTTCATTTCCCTTGCCCAAGGGGATATATCGGTAAAAATATTACTCAGGGTAACGTCTGCAAACTTACTCCCTATATTTTCTTCTAGGAGTTTTATAGTTTCAGGTCTTACATTTAAGTCTTTAATCCATTTTGACTTTGTTCTCGTATATGGTGTAAGTAGATGGTCTATTTTCATTTTTTTTGCACGTGTCAGTCCAATTTTCCCAGCACCATTTATTAAATAGACTATCTTTACTCCAGTGTAAAGTCTTGCTTCCATTGTCATAGATTAAATGACCGTATATAGATGGGTTTATTCCTGGGCTCTCTATTCTATTCCATTGGTCTATGGGTCTGTTGATATGCCAGTACCATACTGTTTTGATTACTGTAGCCTTGTAGTATGTTTTGATGTCAGGTAGTGTGATGCCTCCCACTTTGTTCTTATTTCTCAACATTGCTGTAGCTATTTGGGGTCTTTTGTGACTCCATATAAATTTTAGGATTCTATGTTCTATTTCAGAGAAAAATGTCCTTGGTAGTTTGATTGGAATTGCATTGAATCTATATATTGCTTTAGGAAGTATTGACACTTTTTTTTTTTTTAATTTTATTTTATTTTTAATTAGTTTCAGGTGTACAACACAGTGCAATAGTTATACATTTTACCCCTCAAAGTGACAACCCCCCCACCCCCAATAGTTTCAGGTGTACAACACAGTGCAATAGTTATACATTTTACCCCTCAAAGTGACAAACCCCCCACCCCCAATACATCACCCCACACCCCCCCATATCATATATATCTATTACTCTTCCTCTGACTCTCTTCCACAGTATAATCCACATCCCGTGACTATCTATATATATTCAATTACAGTAGGTATACCACCTCCACTTTAGTAATACAGTGCAGTGATCAAACCTCTACTCCATCCATGAAATGGTCTCCCTAACAAGACTTATGATCATCTGACATTCCACAGAATATTTACAACATTATTAATTATATTCCCCAAACTGTTTTTCCTATCCCAGTAGCAATATTGTAGTTGCCTATTTTTGCTGTCTAGTCCCTTCCCCTTCTCCCTCATTCCCATTCCTCTCCAAATTAGCAACCCTGATTTTTCCTCTATATCTATGAGACAGTTTCTGTTTACTTTGCTCATTCATACAGTTTTTCATATTCCACATATAAGTGAGATCATATGGTATTTGTCCTTCTCTGACTGACTTATTTCACTCAACATTATAGTCTCTAGGTCCATCCATATCATTGCAAATGGCACGATTTCATTCTTCTTTATAGCGGAGTAATACTCCATTGTATAAATATACCACAGTTTCTTAATCCAGTCATCTACTGACGGGCATTTTGGTTGTTTCCAAGTCTTAGCTATTGTAAATTGTGCTGCTATGAACATCGGGGTGCATAACTTTTTTTGAATAAGTGTCTTGGTTTTTTCAGGATAAATACCTAGGAGTGGAATTGCTGGGTCAAAAGGTAGCTCTATTTCCAGATCTTTGAGATACCTCCATACTGACTTCCATAGTGGCTGCACCAATCTGCAGTCCCACCAACAGTGCAGCAGGGTCCCCTTTTCCCCACAGCCCCGCCAGCACTTGTTGTTTGTTGATTTGTTGATGATAGCCATTCTGACTGGAGTGAGGTGGTATCTCATGGTGGTTTTTATTTGCATTTCCCTAATGACGAGTGAGGTTGAACTTTTTTTCATATGCCTGTTGGCCATCTGTATGTCCTCTTTAGAGAAATGTCTCTTCATATCTTCTGCCCATTTTTGAATTGGGTTGTTTGTTTTTTGGGTGTTGAGTTTCATGAGTGTTTTATAAATTTTGGATATTAACCCCTTATCAGATATATCGTTGGCAAATATATTCTCCCATTCAGTAGGCTTCCTTTTTGTTTTATTAATGGTTTCCTTTGTTGTGAAAAAACTTTTAAGTCTGATATAATCCCATATGTTCATTTTTTCTTTTACTTCCCTTGCCCGTAGGGATGTATCAGTAAAAATATTGCTCGGTAATGTCTGCAAATGTACTCCCTATATTTTCATTTAGGATTTTTATGGTTTCAGGTCTTACATTTAAGTCTTTAATCCATTTTGAATTTGTTCTTGTATAAGGCGTAAGGAGATGATCCAGTTTCATTTTTTTGCATGTGTCAGTCCAATTTTCCCAGCACCATTTATTGAATAGACTATCTTTACTCCAGTGTAAATTCTTGCTTCCCTTGTCATAGATTAACTGTCCGTAAATGCTTGGATTTATTTCTGGGCTCTCTGTTCTGTTCCACTGATCGATGTGCCTGCTTTTATGCCAATACCAAACTGTCTTGATTACTGTGGCCTTGTAGTAGGTTTTGATGTCTGGTAGCGTGATCCCCCCAACTTTGTTTTTATTCCTCAGAATTGCCGAGGCTATTCTGGGTCTTTTATGATTCCATATAAACTTTAGGATTATATTTTCTATTTCTGTGAAAAATGCCTTTGGTAGTTTGATAGGAATTGCATTGAATCTATATATTGCTTTAGGCAGTATGGACATTTTAACTATATTAATTCTTCCTATCCATGAGCATGGTAGGTGTTTCCATTTATTTGTATCTTCTATGATTTCTTTCTTCAATGTCTTATAATTTTCTGAGTACAGATCTTTCACTTCTTTGGTTAAATTTATTCCTAGGTATTTTATAGTTCTTGACGCAATTGTAAATGGGACAGTTTTCTTAATTTCGCTTTCCATTAGTTTATTATTGGTATATGCAAATGCCACTGATTTCTGAACATTGATTTTATATCCTGCTACTTTACTGAATTCGTCTATCAGTTCCAATAGTTTTTTGATGGAGTCTTTGGGGTTCTCTATATACAGTATCATGTCATCTGCATATAATGACAATTTTACTTCTTCCTTGCCAATTTGGATGCCTTTTATTTCTTTTTGTTGTCTGATTGCTGTGGCTAGAACTTCCAGCACTATGTTGAATAAAAGAGGAGAAAGTGGACAGCCTTGTCTTGTTCCTGATCTTAAGGGGAATGGTTTTAGCTTTTCCCCATTGAGTATGATGTTAGCTGTAGGTTTATCATATATGGCTTTTATTATGTTGAGATATGATCCCTGTATTCCCACTTTGCTAAGGGTTTTTAACATAAATGGCTGTTGGATTTTGTCAAATGCTTTTTCTGCATCTATTGAAATGACCATGTGATCTTTATCCTTCATTTTGTTGATGTGGTGTATCACATTAATTGATTTACGGATGTTGAACCAGCCTTGCGCACTAGGGATGAATCCCACTTGATCATGATGTATGATCTTCTTAATATATTGCTGAATTCTGTTTGCTAATATTTTATTGAGAATTTTTGCATCTATATTCATCAGGGAGATTGGCCTGTAGTTTTCCTTTTTGTGATGTCTTTATCTGGTTTTGGAATCAGGGTGATAGAGGCTTCATAAAAAGAGTTTGGGAGCCTTCCCTCCTTCTGGATTTTTGGAATAGTTTGAGAAGAATAGGTGATAGTTCTTTTTGAATGTTTGATAAAATTCACTTGTGAAGCCGTCTGGTCCAGGGCTTTTGTTTTTTGGGAGCTTGTCAATTACTGATTCAATTTCCTTGGTAGTAATCAGGGTATTTAGATTTTCTGTTTCTTCTGGCGTTAGCTTTGGAAGGTTGTATGCTTCTAGAAAATTATCCATTTCATCCAGATTGTCAAATTTGTTGGCATATAGTTGCTCATAGTAATTTCTTAGAATTTTTTGTATTTCTGTGATGTCTGTAGTCATTTCCCCTCTTTCATTCCTGATTTTGCTAATTTGAGTCCTCTCTCTTTTTTTTTTTTGATGAGCCTGGCTAGAGGTTTGTCAATTTTGTTTATCTTCTCAAGAAACCAGCTCTTGGTTTCATTGATCTTTTGAATTGTTTTTCTGTACTCTATATTGTTTATTTCTGCTCTGGTCTTTATTATCTCCTTTCTTGTACTCCCCTTAGGCCTCTTTTGCTGTTCTTTTTCCAGTTCCCTTAGGTGTAAGGATAACCTGTTGATTTGAGATTTTTCTTCCTTCTTTAGGTAGGCCTGCACTGCTATAAACTTCCCTCTTAGGACTGCTTTCGCAGCATCCCAGAGATTTTGGGTCGTGGTGTTTTCATTTTCGTTTGTCTCGAGGTATCTTTTGATTTCCTCCTTGATCTCATTTGTGACCCACTCACTATTTAATAGCATATTGTTTAGCCTCCATTTATTTGTCAGCTTCCCGGATTTCTTCTTATAACTGATTTCTAGTTTCAATCTAGTTTCAATTGAAATGATTTCAATCTTCTTAAATTTATTGAGACTTGTTTTGTGGCCTAAAATGTGGTCTATCTAAGAAAATGTTCCATGTGCACTTGAAAAGAACGTATATTCTGTAGCTTTGGGATGAAATGCTCTGAAAATGTCTGTTAAATCCAGCTGGTCTAATGTGTCATTTAAGGTCGCTGTTTCCACATTGATTTTCTGTCTGGAGGATCTGTCCATTAGTGACAGCGGGGTGTTGAAGTCCCCTACTATGATAGTGTTACTGTTGATCTCTGTCTTTATGTCTGACAATATCTGTTTTATATATTTAGGGGCTCCTATGTTAGGTGCATAGATGTTTACTAGAGTTATGTCCTCTTGTTGGATCGATCCCTTCATTACTATGAAGTGTCCTTCTTTGTCCTTTGTTATATTCTTCAATTTAAAGTCCATTTTATCTGATATAAGTATCGCTACTCCAGCTTTTTTCTCAGTACCATTTGCATGAAATATTTTACTCCATCCCTTTACTTTCAGCCTGTATGAGTCTTTGGATCTGAGGTGAGTCTCTTGTATACAGCATATACTGGGGTCTTGCTTTCTTATCCATTCAGCCACCCTATGTCTTTTTATTGGAGCATTTAATCCATTTACATTTAATGTGATTATTGATAGGTGTGTATTTATTGCCATTTTCTTATTTGTGTTTGTAGTCTTTCATAGGTTGTTTTTCTCTTCTACTTAAAGAAGCCCTTTTAGCATTTCCTGCAAAGCTGGCTTGGTGGTAATGAATTCCCTTAACTTATTTTTTTCTGCAAAGCTCCTTATCTCGCCTTCGATTTTAAATGATAACCTTGCTGGATACAGCAATCTTGGTTGTAGGCCTTTATTTTTCATCACTTTGAAAACCTCCTGCCACTCTCTTCTGGCCTGCAAAGTTTCTGTAGAAAAGTCAGCTGATAATCTTATGGGGGTACCCTTGTAAGTAACTTGCTGCCTTTCCCTTGCTGCTTTAAGGATTCTGTCTTTGTCCTTAACCCTTGCCATTTTCACTATAATGTGTCTTGGAGTGGGCCTGTTTGGAATCATCCTGTTTGGAACTCTCTGTACTTCCTGGGCTTGTATTTCAATGTCCTTTGCCAGGTTAGGGAAGTTTTCAGACATTATTACTTCAAATATATTCTCAATCCCTTGCTCCCTCTCTTCTCCTTCTGGTACTCCAATGACCCTTAGGTTATTGCGTCTGATGTTGTCCCCCAGCTCTCTTAAACTATTTTCCATGTTTTTCATTCTTTTTTCTTTTTGTTGTACTGCATGGGTGATCTCTGCTATTTTGTCTTCTAAGTCACTGATTCGATTTTCTGCTTCATCCAGTCTGCTAGTGATTCCATCAAGTTTGTTATTTAATTCAGTAATTGTGTTCTTAAGTTCTAGCTGGTTGCTTTTCATGATTTCTCTATCCTTCTTTATATTTTCATTAATTTCCTTGAACATTCTAATAATCAGTGTTCTGAACTCTGTCTCCGATAGGTTGGTTACCTCTATTTCCTCTATTTCCACTGATTCAGGAAGTTTCTTCTGTTCTTTTATTTGTGTTATGTTTCTTTGTCTCCCCATTCTGGCTTACTCTTTGTGTTTGCTTCAATATAACAGATAGATCCCCCAGATTTCTCAGTCTTTTCTGGGTAAACTTATATGGTGTGTGTCCTTTATATTTGAATTACTCAGTCTCCCTATTCTCCTGTGCTTGTATCTGAGGTGTTCCTTGTGTCGTGCGTCCTCACTTGTTGAAGTTTTAGTTTTGATTACTTTTGGTTTGTCAGTAGATGGGATTGACTCCCAGATCGATTAGCTGTGAGGATCAGCAGCGTCTGCAGTTTATGAGCTGCTGTGAGAGGATTGACCCCTCTGATGAAACTTGGACCCTATGGGTCTTAGTACCTGTAGTAACTTCTTTTTGGGTGTGACTCTTGTATATCAAACCCAGAAATGCTCTGGTTTTATCTAAAGTTGGCCTCCGGGTATGATGATTCTTGTGTCTGTTTGTTTGGACCCACTGCTGCAGAGTGATTTTAGAGCATAACAGATCAACAAGAACAACCTCCGCAGCCACCAAAGGAAACCAAATGCTCGCACAATTAAAAACAACCAACCATCAAACTACAGTCAACTTGTACAGAAATATCAATCATACTAATGAAGAAAACAAACAGAAACAAAACAAAAACCACATAATAATAACAGAAGAGGAAACAGAATAAAATACAATATCCTAAAATAAAAAATAGAATAAACATGAGAAACCGACTAGCTATATCTAAAAAATAAAAAATAAAAATAAACTAAAATAATAATAAAAAAAGTAAGAAAAATTTAAAAAATAAAATTTGCAGAAAAAAGGAAAAGAGGAAAAGTATAGCAGTGAGAAGAATGAATAAAATAAGAGAGAAAGTGAGGGTGGGGAAAAAAGAAAAAGAAAAGAAAGAAAAAGAAAAAGAAAAAAGGAAAAAATATATATATTTGTCTACACACCCATATATATGGACATATATTCACCTATATACACCTATATATATGCCTATATTAAAAACTACAATATGATTATAATGAAATAGAAATAAAAACCAAAAACAACCAAGATAAGCAGCCAATAAAGGGAAAACAAAACAGAATAAAACCAAACAAACCAAAAATACCCGTGCTGGTCTAGGCTAAAGTCCACCAAGCTCTCTTCAGTTTGTCTGCTGTACAAAAATTCCTGTGCGTCTTGTGGGAACAGTAGGCCACCTGATGCCTAGCGTGATCCTGGCACTGCAGGTTTGCTGTACTTGAGTGTGGTTGTGACGTGTGATTGGTGGTTTTTACAAAGTCACTGCCTTTTTGCTTTTGCCTGTCCCAAGGCAGGCTGCACCCCCAAAGGCTCAATGAGTGTCTCTGGGCACCCTTTGGGTTGACAGCCGTGGAGAATTAAAGAATTCCTCACTACCAAAAGCCTGCTGCTAAGAATCTGTTAATTAGTGCCTCAGCAGATGAACCTGCCCTGCCTCCCAAGCCTTGCCTAAAGGTGGGGGCGGGGTGGGTAGTCTCACTCTGCTGCCTTTACTGGGTGGAAATTCTCAACCTCCTGCAGGTAAGGATATCTTCCTAGTCTGCCCCTATTGCTCCCTTCAGGAGTCAGTTTAAGACTGTCTTGGCGGGGGACAAAGTTTGTGGGAGTGGGTGAGTTATTGGGTTTTTTTTTTTTTGCTTTCTGTTCAAGAGTAGAAAAAGGGAAAAAAAAACAAACATAAAAATAAACAAAGCCACAGTTCCAACACTGTTTCAAGCTAAGGCCTTTGCCTCTTATGCTCCAGCGGAGTTCCTGCTGCTCTCCCAAAGGGTCTGCCGGGATTTAGGGAATTGCGCGCACCCTACCGTGTGGCCAAGATCCCCGCTCCGCGTCTCTCGGGGACCTGCGTCTCCACCCGGCGCACTGCTTGTCTGAGCGAGTCCTCTTTTTCCCCTGCTCCCGGGTTCCAGGCTTCTGCCTCGGAGCCGGCGCGCCCGCGCGGATCTCCTGCTGCTCTCCCAAACGGTCTGCCGGGATTTAGGGGACTGCGCGCACCGTGCCGCGTGGCTCCGATCCCCGCTCTGTCTCTCCGGGATCTGTGACTCCGGCTGGCGCGCTGCGTCTCCGCGGGCGAGTCCTGTGTTTCCCCTGCTCCCGGGTTTAAGGCTTCTGCCTTGGAGCCGGCGCGCGCCCGCGCCGTTCTCCTGCTGCGCTCCTGGAGGGACTGCCGCCGGGGTTCAGGGGACTGCGCGCACCTTTCCACGCGGCTCCGATCCCCGCTCCGTCTCTCCGGGACCTGCGTCTCCGCCCAGCGCGCGCTGCTTCTCCGCGGGCGAGTCCTCTGTTTTCCCCTGCTCCCGGGTTTCAGGCTTCTGCGCTCCGCGGACCCGGTGGGCACAGAGACTGATCCCTGAACCGGGAGGGTGCAGGGACTGATCTTGCCCTGCCGCTGCGGGGCTCTGCACCCTGCTTCCTGGGGACCTGGCGAGCCGTGGGTGCAGCTCGTACCTCTGCACAGTCGTCTCCTCTCTCTCCTCCCGCACTTGCCCGGCCTGAGCTTCTGCCTCAGACTGCAAACCAACGCACTCTGGCTGAACTCTAGGTGGGCCGCGGGCCGCAGGGAGCGAGCCGGGGCAACACTCACCGTGACTCAGCAGCCGTGGGTGCGGGCTGCACCTCACGCGTCTCGCCGCCTTCTTCCCCTACTCGCCCGGCCTGCCCACCTTCCAGCAATCCTTGTGTGGAACTCTTAGTCGCTCTGTGTGATGAGTAGATGTCTCTTTGAAGCGTATTAGAAGTTCAAATTGTGGATATTTCCAGGGGAGATTTCATGGAGCCCTCCTCACAGCCGCCATCTTGCCCCTCCCCTCAGCTCGCTTGACATTTTAACTATATTAATTCTTCCTCTCCATGAGCATGGTATGTATTTCCATTTATTTGTATCTTCTTTGATTTCTCTCTTCAGTGTCTCATAATTTTGTGAGTACAGGTCTTTTACTTCTTTAGTTAAATTGATTCCTGATATTTTATTGTTTTTGAAGCAATTGTAAAAGGGATTGATTTCCTGATTTCTTCTTCTGATAGTTTATTTTTGGTGTATAGAAATGCCACTGATTTCTGAATATTAATTTTGTATCCTGCTACCTTACCAAATTCGTGTATCAGTTCTAGCAGCTTTTTTGGTGGAGTCTTTGGGTTTCTCTCGATATAGTATCATGTCATCTGCATATAATGACAATTTTACTTCCTCTTTTCCAATTTGGATGCCTTTTATTTCATTTTCTTGTCTGATTGCTGTGGCTAGAACTTCCAGAACTATGTTAAATAGAAGTGGTGAAAGCGGGCAGCCTTGTTCCTGATCTTAAGGGGAAAGCTTTCAGGCTTTCCCCATTGAGAACGATGTTTGCTGTGGGCTTATCATATATGGCCTTTATTATGCTGAGGTATGATCCCACTATTCCCACTTTGTTAAGAGTCTGTATCATAAATGACTGCTGGATTTTGTCAAATGCCTTTTCTGCATCTATTGATATGATCATATGATTTTTATTTTTCATTTTGTTAATGTGATGTATTACGTTAATTGATTTGCGGATATTGAACCAGCCTTGCATACCAGGAATGAATCCCACTTGATCGTGGTGTATGATCTTTTTAATGAGATGCTGAATTCGGTTTGCTAGTATTTTGTTGAGAATTTTTGCATCTATGTTCATTAGTGATATTGGCCTGTAGTTTTCCTTTTTTGTAATATCTTTGTCTGACTTGGGAATCAGGGTGATAGTGGCTTCATAGAAAGAGTTTGGGAGCCTTCCCTCATTCTGTATTTTTTGGAATAGTTTGAGGAGAATAGGTACTAATTCTTTTTTGAATGTTTTGTAAAATTTACCTGTGTAGCCATCTGGTCCAGGGCTTTTGTTGGGTGGAAGATTGTTGATAACTGATTCAATTTCTTTGGCAGTAATCAGTCTGTTCAGAGTTTCTGTTTCTTTTTGGTTCAGACTTGGTAGATTGTATGCTTCTAGAAATTTATCCATTTCTTCCAGATTGTCGAATTTGTTAGCATATAGTTGCTCATAGTATTGTCTTAAAATTTTCTGTATTTCTGTGGTATCTGTTGTCACTTCTCCTCTTTCATTTGTGATTTTATTAATTTGGGTCCTCTCTCTCTTTTTCTTGGTTAGTCGTGCTAAGGGTTTGTCGATTTTGTTTATCTTTTCAAAAAACCAACTCTTGGTTTCATTGATCTTTTGTATTGTTTTTTTGTTTTCTATTTCATTTGCTTCTGCTCTGGTCTTTATTATTTCCTTCCTTATGCTCCCGTTAGGCTTGTTTTGCTGTTTTTTTTTTTCAAGTTCCCTTAGGTGTAGAGAGAGTCTGTTGATTTGAGATTTTTCTTCCTTCTTTAGGTAGGCCTGCACTGCTATGAACTTCCCTCTTAAGACTGCTTTTGCTGCATCCCAGAGATTTTGGGTCGTGGTGTTTTCATTTTCATTTGTCTCGAGGTATCTTTTGATTTCCTCCTTGATCTCATTTTTGACCCACTCACTATTTAGAAGCATGTTATTTAGCTTCTATGTGTTTGTAAGCTTTCCAGATTTCTTCTTATAATTGATTTCTAGTTTCATAGCATTGTGGTCAGAGAAGACACTTGATATGATTTCAATCTTCTTAAATTTGTTGAGACTTGTTTTGTGGCCTAACATGTGGTCTATCATGGAGAATGTTCCATGGGCATTTGAGAAGAATGTATATTCTGTAGCATTGGGGTGAAGTGCTCTAAAAATATCAATTAAATCCAGCTGGTCTAAAGTGTCATTTAAGGCCACTATGTCCGTGTTGATTTTCTGCCTGGAGGATCTGTCCATTGGTGACAACGGGGTGTTGAAGTCCCCTACTATGATAGTGTTACTGTTGATGTCTGCCTTTATGTCTGTCAGAATCTGTTTTATATATTTAAGAGCTCCTATATTGGGTGCATAGATGTTTACTAGGGTTATGTCCTCTTGTTGAATTGATCCCTTTGTTATTATGTAGTGCCCTTCTTTGTCTTTTATTGTAGTCTTCATTTTAAAGTCTATTTTGTCTGAAATAAGTATTGCTACTCCAGCTTTTTTCTAATTTCCATTTGCATGAAATATCTTATTCCATCCCTTTACTTTCAGTCTATGTGTGTCTTTTGATCTGAGATGAGTCTCTTGTAGACAGCATATGCATGGGTCCTGTTTTCTTATCCACTCAGCCACTTTGTGTCTTTTGATTGGAGCATTTAGCCCATTCACATTTAAGGTAATTACTGATAGGTGTATATTTATTGCCATTTTGTTATTTGTATTTCTTGTCTTCCTGGGTTAGCTTGTTTTCCCCTTTCTTCTGTTTAAAAAAGCCCTTTTAACATTTCCTGCAGAGCTGGCTTGGTGGTAATGAACTCCTTAAGCTTATTCTTTTCTGAGAAGCTCGTTATCTCTCCTTCAATTTTAAGTGATAGCCGTGCTGGGTAGAGCAATCTTGGTTGTAGACCTTTATTTTGTGTCACTTTGAATATCTCTTGCCATTCCCTTCTGGCCTGCAGAGTTTCTGAAGAAAAGTCAGCTGTTAGTCTTATAGGAGTTCCTTTATATGTAACCTGCTGTCTTTCTCTTGCTGCTTTTAGGATTCTGTCTCTGTCTATAACATTTGCCATTTTTACTATGGTGTGTCTTGGTGGGGGCCTGTTTGGATTCAGCCTGTTAGGAACTCTCTGTACGTCCTGGGCTTGTATGTCGATTTCCTTCACCATGATAGGGAAGTTTTCAGTCATTATTTCTTTAAATACATTCTTAATCCCTTGCTTCTTCTCTTCGCCTTCTGGTATTCCTATGACGCGAAGATTGCTGCGTTTCATGTTGTCCCAGAGGTCTCTTAAACTATTTTAATTCTTTTTTATTCTTTTTTCTTTTTGTTGTTCCAGCTGGGTGATTTCTGCTATTTTGTCTTCTAATTCACTGTTCCGCTCCTCTGCTTCATCTACTCTACTGGTGATTCCTTCAAGTGTGTTCTTCATTTCAGTTATTGTATTCTTTAGTTCTAACAGGTTGTTTTTCATGGTTTCCCTATCTTGCTTTATGTCCTCGCTAAGTTCCTTAAACATTCTTATCATCAGGGTTCTAAACTCTGTCTCTGAAAGTTCAGATACCTCTGTTTCATTTAGTTCCATTTCTAGAGTTTTCTTCTGATCTTTTACTTGGGACATGTTTCTTTGTTTTCTCATTCTGGCTGTCGTTCTGTGAATGCTTCGATGTATTAGATAGATCACCTAGAAAGAAGAGAAAAGGAGAAAGAAAAGAAAAAAAAAGAAAGAGTTGGGGGGCTCTCTGTCCTCTTTAATCTGCAGACCACTTTCTCAGGGTTGCAGTGAGCTTTCCACAATTAGCTGCTGTGTGCTCTGGAATCGTGCTCACTCCAAAAAAAAATCTTCACAGGTTGTTGCAGGTTGTGTGCTACTGAGTCTCAGTGAACAGAGTGATGCAGCTGGAGAACACCCGCCCTGTGTTTCCCTGGCAACACAGCTGAAGCAGGGCGGAGGGTGGGGATCCAAGGCAGCTTACGCACTCCTGTGTCTCAGTGAGCAGCTTGATGGAGCCGGAGGGCACCCATCTGGCGTTTCCTTGGAAACGCAGCACAAGCAGGGCGGAGGGTGGGGACCCAAGGCCGCATGCGCGCGCACGCACGCACGCACTCACGCACGCATACACTCCTGCGCCAAGTTCACCAGACCAATGGGATCCCGGCTCTCACCCTCCGTGGGCGGGCCCAACCCAGAAAAAATGGCGGCCTCCTGTACACTGCTCGCGTGCAAGTTCCGCACCAGTGGAACAACAATCCCAAAACCTCCATCTTCTCCACCAAAGGTGCTCAGTTCAGTCCCTCCCTACGGGCTTCTGGGCCTGGCTCATGCAGCCACTCCCTCCGACAAGAACCGGGTAAGTGCTCGCCGGCGAGTGAACCCATGCGCTGGCCCAACTGGTTCTCCAGCTGCCCCCAGCCTCACCAAGTTGAGCAAAGAGAGTCCTCACTAATTTCTACTGCCCACTATCATGGAATTCCTCTTCCTGTCAAAGCAACTCTGGGCTAGTGAGCACGGGGTGGGGCCGGAGGGTTTCTCCCCCAACCGGAGAAGCCTCCCCACACAGCTGCGGCGTCCCTCACGGGGCTCGACCTCTCTCATTGGCGCCCCTCCTACCAGACTTGACATGGCCTCCTTTTCAGGACCTTCATTTAGAGCTTCTGTTCATCTAATGTTCAGGAGATTCCCGAGGTTAAATGTTGCATAAATTATTTGTAATTTTGATGTGATCCTGGGAGGCAGTTCGGAGAGCATCCGTCTATTCCGCCATCTTACCGGAACTCCTCAATTGTCTTTCAAAAGGTGGGTTTGGATTAAGTTAATCAGTTCATGAATACAACACTACTATTGACAGTTCATTTTTGGCAGTGTCACAATATTTGTCTGTCTGACAATTTTGCCAATATTTCAGTATTTCATCATATTTTTGTCCTTATAAAACTGCATGGAATTTACCAACACCAGGAAGCATAGATCACACACACATAATACAATTTTTAAACATAGACATCATTAGATATTCTGACAAAAATACATCAAGTGAAATACTTGAATTAAAGAAACTATATGTAACCTTGGGAACAAATCATGGAAGAGTATAGCTAAAAATCAAGGATCAATCTTGAATGACTTTCAGCTTTCTTAGGGTGAAACCCTTATATTATAATATGTTAAGACTATGATTTGGTATTTATGCTTCTAAGTTTCATATACATCTGTAACTCAAATGCTATGAAGTAGTAAATATTTCCCCTTAATACATACATAAGCTTGCCATCTAGTGGAAAAGAACCTACTGCCTTTCAAGCCTACCAATTCAGAAGGAAAAATACCAGTTCTTGCTACTATGTTTTCCTGAGTTTTCAGAAATGGATTACAGCAAAGACTATTTCTGATGCTCTAGGAGACTGTTTCAGCCCTTTTCTTACAAGCACTGAGTCCAGGCTTTGGGTAGTGCTTCTACACTCTTTTATCTCCTAAGTAGTACATATAGCTGGTTCCAAGTGGAGGCAGGTTTAGACCTTTGAAATTGGAAGGTTTGTTTTAATATTCACTAGCAAATCAAAGATCAATCATGGAATTCCTGATGGCCCAAATTTTAACTGATAAAAATGCACGATTTATACTAGATGAATCGGGGTTCACTGCAGAAATTATATATATGTGTAACCATTATGCTGCACACATGCAATTTGAATATCAACTGTAACTGTAAAAACTGAATTAAGAATTAAGAAAACAAAGAAACAATAGTCAATACACTAAAAACAAAGACATGCTTCCTTTGCTTGGAAATACCATTTTACAATGTTATTTAAAACATCCAGTGAAAAATTCATTACATTAAGATATCTTTACTGAATTAATAAGTGTTTTCATTTCTGTTATGCTGTGTAGAGTCAAGCATAAAGTATAACTTTGCAGTTATTTGTTGCTTTTAATTTTTCATTAGCAGTTTATGTCTGGATTCCAACTATTTTACATGTTATAGTACAATGGAAAACTATTTTCATTGTACTTCCCCCATGCATTATCATTTAAAAGTTTGGCTATGCATTTTCTTTCTTTCTTTCTTTCTTTCTTTCTTTCTTTCTTTCTTTCTTTCTTTCTTGCTTGCTTGCTTGCTTGCTTTCTTGCTTTCTTGCTTTCTTGCTTTCTTCCTCTATTTCTGTCTGTCTTTCTTTCAATTGGGGAGTTGGGGGAGGAGAACACTGTTGGAGAATTGTAGGATTGGAAAAGTGTTGGGGAATTGGGCCAGGGGAACAGCCAAGTTGTTGTCTTTCAATCTTTGTGAAGGGCACAAAAACCTCAGTTCCAAGTCGAGTTCAGCTGCTTAGCTCAAGGTGCTGTGTTCAATTAGATGCAGGTAGGCATAGCCACCATCTCATGCGGGAGTCAAACTGGCAGCCTTGTTGTTCAGAATGTGTGCTCTATCCTCAGACACCATGGCAGCAGCAGCTCAATTCAAGGTGCCAAGTTCAGTATTTAGCTTCGGGTGGGCATAGCCCTCCATCTCCAACAGGCAAACTTGTTGTTAGGAGCACGTGCTGGCACCAGCTGAACCATCCTGCCACCTGTTGGCAGCTCAGTGGCAGCTCAACTCGGGTGCAGTGCCACTGGCCCACATGGGCATCAAACAGGCCATCCTGTTGCTCAGAGCGAGCTCATAAACAAGCGAGACACTTGAACAGTACTGCAATGTATTTTCTTAATGGTGTATTTGATGGATTAAGTTGTTAAAATTTTGAAATTCAATTTTTCTTCTCCTCCACCTCCTCCTCCTCCTCCTCCTCCTCCTCCTCCTCCTCGTCCTCCTCCTCGTCCTCCTTCTCCTCCTCCTCCTCCTTGTTCTTCTTCTTCTTCTTCTTCTTCTTCTTCTTCTTCTTCTTCTTCTTCTTCTTCTTCTTCTTCTTCTTCTTCTTCTTCTTCTTCACCTTCTACTTCTCCTTCTTTATTTTTTTAATATTGATTAGGGCTTTCTGTGTCCTAAGAGAATATTGCCTATTCATAGATTACAAAACAAGTAATCTGTGTATTCTTCTTCTCTTTTTTGTTCTTTTTGAGGGCTGTGTCCCTGGCCCTCATATGTGGGATGTAACCGGGGCCATTGGCTTCCCAATCCCGCGTTTAACCGCTGCGCCACTAGGCCAGCCCTAGCATATAAAATTATGTTCTAAAAGTGTGAACATCTGTCCAGGCACCTGGGTCAGTTGGTTAGGAGTTGGCGTAGAGCACACGCTCTGAGCAACAGGGCCACCGGTTTGATTCCCATATGGGGCAGTGAATGCTTCGCCTGAGCAGAGCTAGCACTGAGCTGCCAAGGAGTGGCAGGATGGCTCAGCTCGTATAACAACCAGATTGCCTGTTCAATGATGGGCTCCATGAACCCACAACTAAAGATTGTACTCGGCATCTTGAGCTGAGCTGCCGTCTGATGGCTCAGTGGATAGGGCTTGCACGCTTAACATAAAGGCTGCTGGGTTTTGACTCCCACAAAGGACGGTCGCTACTCCAACCCGCAACTGAGATTGAACACAGCACTTTAAGCTTAGTGGACATGAGCTGCCAAGGGGAAGCCAGACGGTGGCTGGCTCCCTCCATAATGAAGATTGAAGGACAAAAGTTGGCTGTTCCCCTTGCCCAATTGACCAGCTGTTCCCCTCCCTAACCTTAAACCTAGCCCAAGCCCAAAGCCTAGCCCTAGCACTCACACTAGCCCTAACACTAAACCTAGCCCTAGTCCTATCCCTATCCCTAGCCTGAGCCCTAAACCTACCACTAATCCTAACCCGAGCCCTAGCTCTAGCCCTAAACCTAACCCTAAACCTGGTACTAACCCTAACCCTAACCCTAAACCTAAACCTAAACTAGCCCTAACACTAACCACAGCTGTAGCCCTAGCCCTAACCGTAATCCGATCCTTAGACCTATGCCTAGCCCTACCCTATCCCTATCCCTCACCCTAGCCCTAGTCCTAGACCTTGTCCTAGGCCTAATCCTAGCCCTAGAACTAGCCATAGCACTAGCCCTATCCCTAGACCTAACCCAAACCGTAACCCTAACACTAAACCTAGCCCTAGCCCTAACCCTACCCTAGCACTGACTGTAGACCTAGACCTAGCCCTAACCCTAGCCCCAGCCCTAGCCCTTGCCCTAGACTTAAGCATAAACCTAGCCATAGTCCTAAAACTAACCCTATCCCTAACACAGAACTTAACCCTAACCCTAACCCTAAACATAACCCTGGCCTTAAGCTGAGCACTAGCCCTAGCCCGAATACGAACCCTAGCTATAGTCCTAGCCCTGGTCTAGCCCTAGCCCTAAACTTGCCTCTTGCACTAACCCTAGCTCTAGCCCTAGCCATAACACTAACACTAACCCTAACCCTAAACCTAACACTAATCCTGTCCTAGCCCTAACCCTAGCCCCAGCCTGAGCACGAGCCCGAAACTTAACCCTAACACTAACCCTAACCCTAAACCTAACACTAATCCTGTCCTAGCCCTAACCCTAGCCCTAGCCCGAGCCCGAGCCTGAAACTTAACCCTAACACTAACCCTAGACTTAGTGCAAAACGTAGCCCTAGCCCTATCCCTAACACTAGCCGTAGCCCTAGGCCTAACACTAAACCTATCCCTAGCCCTCACCCTAGCCCTAGCTCTGAACAAAACCCTAGCCCTAGCCCTAACACTAACCATAACCTTAGTCCTGAAACTGACCCTATCCGTAACACCACCCCTGCCCTAGCCCTAACCCTAACTCTAGCCATAGCCATATCCCTAGCCATTCCCTAACCATAACCATAACCATAACCATAGCCTGAACCCTAACCCTAATCCTAACTCTAGCTCTAACCCAAAATCTAGACTTAACCCTATTCCTAGCCCTAGCTCTAAACCTAACCCTAGCCCTAGTCCTAGCCCTAGCCCTAGTGCTAACCCTAACCCTAACCCTAACCCGAGATGTAGCCCTAAACCTAGCCCGAGCCGAAGCCCTTGCCCTAACCCTAGCCCTAGCACTAAGCCTAACCCTAACCCTATGCCTAGCCCTAACACAAGCCCTAACACTAACCCTAACCCTAGCACTAACCATAACCCTAACCCTAATCGTAACACTAACCCTTGCCCTAACCCTAGCCCTAGACCTTGCCCTAACCCTAACACGAGCCCTAGCCCTAACCCTAACCCTAACCCTAACTCTAGCCCTAACACAAACCCTAACACTAACCCGAACCCTAAGCCTAACCCTTACCTTAACCCTAGCCCTATACCTAACCCTAGGCCTATCCCTGTTCAGCGAGTGTCCAACTATACTGCCACGTGGTCACGCAAATGAGTCAAGCTAAATACAGAAATTATATGTGTTATCAAGCCTCGATAATGGGTGTAACAAAAGCTGAGGGGAAACCTAATTTGACTTTCGACTATAATCTTTCTTCGCTGGGATGGCTGGCACCTTGAATTGTCCATTTTCACAAATTCCTCAACTTTGGACCAAGTGCATTTTGCAATTCATAACTTCTCAGATTTTAGGAAGAGAACATGGAACATATGCCAAATGTTAGATAACACTCCCTGTAAGGTCGACAATAGCATCCTATACTTAAGAATATAAATAATCCTGTTTTGTTTTAAGTTTCAAAATGTCTCAGATCAGTTCAGGTATGATTTTTCTGCTAAATTAAGTCAGCAGGGGAAAAAAACTTGATTTTTAGAACTTTTAGGTTTTGAGTTCTAGACAAAGGATTGTGGATTATTGCAAATATTTCCATAATCTTATGGCTTTTCTAATAACCACAGCCTTCGATTGTCTAAGTTTAATATTGGTTACAGGTAATACATGTGGAAACAACTGGTGATTATTCCCCAGGATGATATGAGCTTATGCAATATAGGTATAGATATCATGTGTTGTCATTGTGTATTTTGATATATAATGATGTAATGATATAATGATATAATGATATCTATATCTATATCTATATCTATATATCTATATATCTATATATCTATACATATGTCTATATCTATATCTATATCTATATCTATATCGATATATATAATCAACCCATTTAAAATTGATGTTTTGTATAACATATCCAATATTAGAAGATTGGAACTAAAGACAAAGATATATTTCTGCTTAAAATGAAATTGGAGGGCAGGAATGCTGCAAAACACGTGAACCAACAGTCACTCCAAGGTTGGCGGACTCCAGTTTCTTTGGGTCCCTGAAGTACCATGTTCTAGGATCCTGAGATGCTCCTTGTTTCAAATACAATGTGTATGAAATCAGGATGCATCCTCCAGTTTTTGATGTGCCATGATTTGATTGGCAGCATTATTTTTCACTTTCTTGACAGTAATCAAAGTAACATTAAAAGCATCTTAAATTCTGACCCAGTAATTCCACTCTTGGGAATCTACCCAGAGGAATCCAAGACCCTAATTCGAAAAAATATATGCACCCCTATGTTTATTGCAGTGCTATTTACAATAGCCAAGACTTGGAAACAACCGAAATGCCCATCGGTAGATGACTGGCTTAAGAAACTGTGGTACATTTATACAATGGAGTATAACTCCGCTATAAAGAAGAATGAAATTGTACCATTTGCAACGATATGGATGGACCTAGAGACTATTACGTTGATTGAAAGAAGTCAGTCAGAGAAAGACAAATACCACATGATCTCACTTATATGTGGAATTTGAAAAACTGAATGAATGAACATAAGAAACAAACAAACAAACAACAACAAAAAAAGCATCTAAAATTCAATTCACTACAGTAACAAGGTGAGACGCGGGATCCATGTGACTTTGGAATGGAGCTCACACTCTAGATGTAGGGGACTCATTGAGTTTAACCCCATCCCTACCCTTAACAAACATTATACCCTGACTTTAAACTTAACCCTAAACCTAACCCTCACCGAAATTCTAACCCTAAACACTATCCCTAAACCTAAACCTAAACCTAACACTAACCAGAGCCCTAAGCCTGACCCTAACCGTAACCCTACCCTAACACTAGCCCTAACACTAACTCTAACCCTAAACATAAACCTAAACGAAAACCTAGCCCTAGCCCTAAACCTAGCCATAGCCCTAGCTCTAAACCTAATCCTAGCCCTAGGCCTAGCCCTAGGCCTAGCCCTAGCCCTAAACCTAGCCCTAACCCTAGCCCTAGACCTCACACTAACATAGCCGTAATCCTAGCCCTAAACCTAGCCCTGGCCATCACCCTAGCCCTAGCCCTAAACCTAGCACTAATCCAAAGCCTAGCACTTGCACTAACCCTAACACTAACCACAACCCTAAACCTAGCCCTAACCCTAACCCTAGCCCTAAACCTAATCCTAGCCCTAGCCATAACCCTATACCGAGTCCTATCCCTAGCCCTAGCCTTAGTTCCAGCCCTAGCCCTAGCCCTAACCCTAACCCTAAACCTAAACTCACACTAGCCATAAACCTAACCCTAACCCTAAACCTATCTCTAATCCTAACACTAAATCTAGCACTAGCCCTAACCCTATCCCTATCCCTATCCCTAGCCCTAAACCTAACACTAACCCTATCCCTAAACCTAGCCCTAGCCCTAGCCCTAACCCTAGCCCTAGACCTAACCCTAACCCTAGACCTAACCGTAACCCTAAACCTAATCATAATGCTAACCCTAAACCTGACGATCAACTTAGCCCTAGCACTAACCCTAGTCCTAGCCCTAGCCCTAACATTAACCCTATCCCTAGCCCTAGCCTTCGCCTTAACCCTAACCCTAGCCCTAGCGCAAAGCATAGACCTAATCCTAGCCCTAGCCCTAGCCGTACCCCTAAACCTAGTCATAACACTAACCCTAGCCTTAGCCCTAACCATAGCACTAGACCTAACCATATCCTTGACATAGACCTAAAACTAATACTAAACCTAACGCTAACAATAACCCTAACCCTAGCGATAGCCCTAACCCTAGCCCTAACCCTAGCACTAACCCTTGCCCTAGACCTAGCACTAACCGTAACCCTAGCCCTAGCCTTAGCCCTAGTCCTAGCCCTAGCCCTCACGGGAGCCCTAGCCCTGAACCTAGCCCTAGACCTAGCCCCAGGCCTAAACCTTTCCCTAAACCAATAATAACCCTCACCCTAAACCTAGCCCTAATGCAAGACTTAGGCCTAGCCCTAGCACTAACCTGAGCACTGGCACTAGCCATAACGATAGCCCTCGCCCTAGCCCTAACACTATCCCTAAACCTAACCCTAACCGTAACACTAACCCTATTCCTAGTCCTAACCCTAAATATAGCCCTAGGCTTAGCCGTAATCCTATTATTAGCCCTAGTCCTAAACCTAGCCCTAACCCCAGCCCTAGCCCTTACCCTAGCCCTAGCACTAGCCCTAGCCCTAAACCTAGCCCTAGCCCTAACCCTAAACCTAGGTCTAGCCCAAGCCATAGCCCTAACCCTAACCCTATCCCTAAGCCTAGTCCTAGCACTAGCCCTAACCCTAGCCCTAACCCTAGCCCTTGCCCTAGCTTAGCACTAGCCTAGCCCTAACCATAACCATAACCATAGCATTAACCCTATCCCTAATCCTAACCCTAGCAGTAACCCAAACCCTAGACCTAACCCTAGTCCTAGCCCTAGTCCTAACCGTAACCCTAGCCTTAGCCCTAACCCTAATCCTAGACCTAGACCTAGCCCTAGCCCTAGCCCTATTCCTAACCCTAGCCCTAGCCCTAAACCTAACTCTATCCCTAACCCTAACCCTAACCCTAACAATAATCGTAGCCCTAGCCCTCAAACTAGCCTTAGCCCTAATGCTAAACCTAGCCCTAGACATAGCCCTCGCCCTAGCCCTAGCCCTAACCTCAGCCTTAAACCTAACCTTATCCGTAGACCTAGCTGTAAACCTAACATTAACCCTAACCCTAACACTAACCCTCATTCTAGACCTAACCCTAACCCTATTCCTAGCCCAAACCCTAGCCCTAGGCCTAACCCTAGCCCTACACCTAAAGCTAGCCTTAGCCCTAGCCCTAACCCTAACCCTATATCTAACCATAACCCTAATCCTAGCCGTAGCCCTAAACCTAGCCCTAGCCTTATCCCTAACACTAAATCTAGGCCTAGATGTAGCC
The DNA here is from genome assembly GCA_033961575.1 of Aselliscus stoliczkanus. Classification (NCBI taxonomy): domain Eukaryota; kingdom Metazoa; phylum Chordata; class Mammalia; order Chiroptera; family Hipposideridae; genus Aselliscus; species Aselliscus stoliczkanus. The sequence continues at coordinate 27,634,189 of CM066734.1, forward strand.
CTAGCACTAGCCCTAACCCTTAACCTAGCCCTAGCCCTAAAACAACCCCTAACAATAACCCTAACACTAACCCTAGCCCTAGCGCTAATCCTAGCCTTAGCCCTAATCCTAAATGTAGCCCTAGCCCTAGCCATAACCTTAGCCATAGACCTAACCTTAGACTTAAATCTAATCTTATCCCTAGCCCTATCTCTAAACCTAACACTAACACTAACCCTACTTCTAAACCTAATCCTAGCACTAGTTCTAAAGCTAACCATAGCCCTAGCCCTGACCGTTACCCTAGATTACTGCGGACCCTAACATTAGCCCTATCCCTATCCCTATCCCTATCCCTAGCCGTAGCTCTAACCATAAACGTAACCGTGACCCTAACCCTAACCCTAGACGTCGACCTAACCCGAGCCTTATCCCTAACCATAAGACTAACCCTAGCCGTAGACCTAACCCTAGCACTAGCCCTATCCATAACCCTAGCCCTATACCTAACTCTAGCCCTAGCCCTAGCCTTACCCCTAAACCTAAACCTAACCATAACCCTAACCCTAAACCTAACACTACCATAGACCTAACAGTAGACCTAACCCTAACCCTAGTCCTAGTTCTAGCCCTAGCCCTGTCCTATCCCTAACCTTAGCCCTAGCCATAAACCTAGCCATAGCTCTAGCCCTAGCCCAAGCCCTGACCCTAGCACTATCCATAAACCTATCCCTAGCCCTAGCCGTAATGCTACACATAACCCCCGCACTAACCCGAACCCTAGACCTAGCCCTAGTCAAAAATCTTCTTCAAGACTGAGCCTAAAGTCTGGGGAATACCCTCAGCACTCACTAGTAATTCAGCTCCTGGGCCCAACAACAGTAGACTCTAGAGTAGCTAATTACTCTCCCCACAATATCCCAGCAGGGCAGTGAGGCAGTTTAGAATCTGTCAGCTCACAATGGCTGTAACCAAGCAATGGTGCATTTCTCAGAGGTGATGTCACAGTGCATGTGCACAGAGGCCTTGTGGCCAAGAGCAAGGGCACCCAAGCTCAAGTACATGGCCCAGGTGTCTGAAATCTCAGGTTGCTTGTGGGCAGCTCTGGGTTCATTTTGCCTCATGATTTCATCCATTTATTCAATCTAGAATGCCCAGGAAAGATGTACCTTTCCATTCTTTGTCTTGGTACTGCATTCACTTGTCAATTTGTGACTACTGTACCGGTATTATGACAGCTGATCCTTGATTTTCATACCCTGTTGTTGCAACCCACCTTCAATTTGTTACTTAAATCCTTCAATTTTTTTCCAAAAGGTGGGTTTGGATTAAGTTAATCAGTTCATGAATACAACACTACTATTGACAGTTCATTGTTGGCAGTGTCACAACATTTGTCTGTCTGATGATTTTGCCAATATTTGAGTATTTCATCATATTTTTGTCCTTATAAAACTGCATGGAATCTACCAACACCAGGAAGCATAGATCATATAGACATAATACAATTGTTAAACTTAGAAATCATTAGAAATTCTGAAAAAATACATCAAGTGAAATAATTGAATTAAAGAAACTATATGAAACCTTGGGGAAAAATCATGGAAGAGTATAGCTAAAAATCAAGGATCAATCTTTAATGACTCTTTCAGCTTTCTTAGGGTGAAACCCTTATATTATAATATGTTAAGAATACAATTTCGTATTTATGCTTCTAAGTTTCATATACATCTGTAACTCAAATGCCATTAAGTAGTAAATATTTCCCCTTAATACATACATAAGCTTGCCATCTAGTGGAAAAGAACCTACTGCCTTTCAAGCCTACCAATTCAGAAGGAAAAAAATCAGTTCTTGCTACTATGTTTTCCTGACTTTTCAGAAATGGATTACAGCAAAGAAAGACTATTTCTGGTGCTCTAGGAGACTGTTTCAGCCCTTTTCTTATAAGCACTGAGTCCAGGCTTTGGGTAGTGCTTCTACACACTTTTACCTCCTAAATAGTACATATAGCTGCTTCCAAGTGGAGGCAGGGTTAGACCTTTGAAATTGGAAGGTTGGTTTGAATATTGACTAACAACTCAAAGACCAATCATGGAATTCCTGATGGCCCAAATTTTAACTGATAAAAATGCACGATTTACACTAGGTGAATCAGGGTTCACTGCAGAAATTATATATATATGTGTAACCATTGTGCTGCACACATGTAATTTGAATGTCAACTGTAACTGAAAAAACGCAATCAAGAATTAAGAAAACAAAGAAACAATAGTCAATACACTAAAAACAAATACATACTTCCTTTGCTTGGAAATCCCGTTTTACAACGTTATTTTAAACATCCAGTGAAAAATTCATTACATCAAGATATCTTTACTGAATTAAAAAGTGTTTGCATTTCTATTACGCTGTGTAGAATCAAGCATGAAGTATAACTTTGCAGTTATTTGTTGCTTTTAATTTTTCATTAGCAGTTTATGTCTGGATTTCAACTATTTTACATGTTATTCTACAATGGAAAACTATTTTCATTGTACTTCCCCCATGCATTATCATTTAAAAGTTTGGCTATGCGTTTTTTCTTTCTTTCTTTCTTTCTTTCTTTCTTTCTTTCTTTCTTTCTTTCTTTCTTTCTTTCTTTCTTTCTTTCTTTCTTTCTTCTTTCTTACTTCCTCTCTTTCTGTCTGTCTTACTTTCAATTGGGGAGTTGTGGGAGGAGAACAGTGTTGGAGAATTGGGGGATTGGAACAGTGTTGGGGAATTGGGCCAGGGGAACAGCCAAGTTGTTGTCTTTCAATCTTTGTGAAGGGCAAAACAAGCTCAGCTCCAAGTCGAGTTCAGCTGCTTAGCTCAAGGTGGTGTGTTCAATTAGATGCAGGTAGGTATAGTCACCATCTCATGCGGGAGTGAAACTGGAAGCCTTGTTGTTAAGAATGTGTGCTCTATCCTGAGACACCCGGGCAGCAGCAGCTCAATTCAAGGTGCCAAGTTCAGTATCTAGCTTCGGGTGGGCATAGCCCACCATCTCCAACAGGCAAACTTGTTGTTAGGAGCAAGTGCTCTCACCAGCTGAACCATCCTGCCACCTGTTTGCAGCTCAGTGGCAGCTCAACTCGGGTGCAGTTCCACTGGCCCACATCGGCATCAAACAGGCCATCCTGTTGCTCAGAGTGAGCTCCTAACCAAGCGAGACACTTGAACAGTACTGCTCTGTATTTTCTTAATGGTGTATTTGATGGACTAAAATTGTTAAAATTTGGAAATTCAATTTTTCTTCTCCTCCTCCTTCTCCTCCTCCTCCTCCTCCTCCTCCTCCTCCTCCTCCTCCTCCTCCTCCTCCTCCTCCTCCTCCTACTTCTTCTTCTTCTTCTTCTTCTTCTTCTTCTTCTTCTTCTTCTTCTTCTTCATCTTCTACTTCTTCTTCTTTATTTATTATTGGTTAGAGCTTTCTGTGTCCTAAGAGAATATTGCCTATTCATAGATTACAAAACAAGTAATCTGTGTATTCTTCTGCTTTTTTTCTTTTTGAGGGCTGTGTCCCTGGCCCTCATATGTGGCATGTAACCGGGGCCACTGGCTTCCCAATCCCACGCTTAACCGCTGCGCCACTCGGCCAGCCCTAGCATATAAAATTATGATCTAAAAGTGTGAACATCTGTCCAGCCACCTGGCTCAGTTGGTTAGGAGTTGGCGTAGAGCACATGCTCTGACCAACAGGGACAACGGTTTGATTCCCATTCGGGGCAGTGAATGTTTCGCCTGAGCAGAGCTAACACTGAGCTGCCAAGGAGTGGCAGGATGGCTCAGCTCGTATAACAACCAGATTGCCTGTTCAATGATGGGCTCGGCCCACCCGCAACTATAGATTGAACTCGGTACCTTGAGCTGAGCTGCCGTCCGGATGGCTTAGTGGATAGGGCATGCACGCTTAACAAAAAGGCTGCTGGGTTTTGACTCCCACAATGGACGGTCGCTACTCCAACCCGCAACTGAGATTGAACACAGCACTTTAAGCTTAGGGGACATTAGCTGCCAAGGGGAAGCCAGACAATGACTGGCACCCTACACAATGAAGCTCCTCTCTCTTACCTGGGTCCTCTCTGTTGCCTGTGTCCTACCTGTTGCCTGGCTCCTTCCTGTTGTCAAGCTCTTCTCTGTTACTTGTGTGCTGTGTTGCCTCGTTCCTCTCTGTTGCCTGGGTCCTCTCTGTTCCCTGGGTTCTCACTGTTGCTTGGGTCCTCCCTGTTGCCTGGGTCCTTCCTGTTGCCAAGGTCGTCTCTGTTACCCGGATCCTCTGTTGCCTGGGTTCTCCCTTTTTCCAAACTCGCTCTGTAACCTGGGTCCCCCTTGTTGCCTGAGTTCTTTCTGTTACCTGGGTCCTTCCTGATGCCAAGCTACTCTCTGTTCCCTGGGTCCTTCCTGTTGCCAAGCGCCTCTCTGTTACCTGGGTCATCTCTGTTGCATGGGACCTCCCCATTACCTGGGTACTTCCTGTTGCCATGCTCCTCTCTGTTACCTGGGTCCTCTTTGTTGCCTGGGTCCTCCCTGTTCCTGGGTCCTTCCTGTTTCCAAGGTACTCTGTGTTGCTAAGATCCTCTCTATTACCTGGGTCCTGTCTGTTACTTGAGTCCTCACTGTTGCCTGGGTCCTTCCTTTTGCCAAGGTCGTCTCTGTTACATGGGTCCTCTCTGTTGCGTGGGTACTCCCTTTTTCCAAGCTCCTCTCTGTTACCTGGGTCCTCCCTGTTGACTGGGTTCTTCCTGTTACCTGGGTCATGCCTATTTCCAAACTCCTCTCTGTTACCTGGGTCTTCTCTATTACCTGGGTATTCCCTGTTACCTGGGTCCTTCCTATTCCCAAGATGCTCTGTGATACCTCGGTTCTCTGTGTTGCCTGGGTCCTGCCTCTCACCTAGGCCATCACTGTTACCTGGCTCCTTCACATTACCCGTTTCCTTCCCATTGCCTGTATTATCCGCAATGCCTGTGTCCTCCCTATTGCCGGTGTCCTCCCTATTACCTCGGTTCTTCCTGTTGCCAAGCTACTCTCTGTTACCTGAGACTTTTCTGTTGCCTAGGTCCTCCGTTTTGCCTGGGTTCTCCCTGTTGCCAATCTCCTCTCTGTTACCTGGGCCCTCACCATTGCCTTGGTCTTCCGTGTTGTCTGTGTCCTTCCTGTTGCCTGGGTCCTTGCTGTTGCCAAGCTCCTCTCTGTTACATGGGTCCTCTCTGTTGCCTGGGTCCTCCTGTGACATGGGTCCTTGCTGTTGCCAAGCTACTTTCTGTTACGTGGGTCTTCTCTGTTGCCTGGGTTCTCCCTGTTACCTAGGCCCTCACTGTTACCTGTCCTCTTCACATTACCTGGGTCCTTCCCGTTGCATGGTTTCTCGCCAATACCTGGGTCCTCCCCATTGCCTGGGTCCTCCTGATTCCTGGGACATCTCTGTTACTTAGGCCCTCACTGTTACCTGGCCCCTTCAAGTTACCTGGGTCCTTTCCTTTCCCTCGATCCTCGCCAATGCCTGAGTCCACCCCGTTTGCTGGGTCCTCCCTGTTGCCTGGGTCCTTCCTGCTGCCAAGGTCGTCTCTGTTATATGGGTCCTCTCTGTTGCCTGGCTACTCCCTGTTTCCAAGCACCTCTCTTTTACCTGGATCCTCCCCATTGCCTTGCTTCTTGCTGTTACCTGGGTCATTCCTGTTGCCAAGCTCATCGCTGTTACCTGGGTCTTCTCTGTTACCTGGGTAATCCCTGTTGCCTGGGTCCTTCCGGTTTCCAAGGTACTCTCTGTTGCCAAGATCTTCTCGGTGACCTGGGACATCTCTGTTGCCTGGATTATCCCTGTTGCCTGGGTCCTTCCTGTTGCCAAGTAACTGCCTGTTCCCTGGGTCCTTTTTGTTCCCTGGGTCCTCCCTAATACCTGGGTCCTTCCTGTTGCCAAGCTCCTCTCTGTTACCTGGGTCCTCTCTGTTGTTTGGTCCTCCTGTTGCCTGAGTCCTTAATGTTGCCAAGCTCCTCTCTGTAACCTGGGTCCTCCCTGTTGTCTGAGTTCTTGCTGTTACCTGGGTCCTTTCTGATGCCAAGCTACTCTCTGTTGCCTGGGTCCTTCCTGTTGCCATGTGCCTCTCTGTTACCTGGTCCTCTCTGTTGCCTGAGTCCTCCCTGTTGCCTGGGTCCTTCCCTTTTCCAAGGTACTTTCTGTTGCCAAGATGCTCTCGGTGACCTGGGACCTCTCTGTTGCCTGGATTGTCCTCGTTGCCTGGGCCCTTGCTGTGGTCAAGGTGCTCTCTGTTACGTGTGTCCTCTCTGTTGCCTCCATTCCTACTGTTACGTACGACCTTAATGTGACGTGTCTCCTTCGAATTACCTGTTTTCTTCCCGTTGCCTCCATAATCGCCAATGCTTCTGTCCACCCCATTACCATGATCCTCCCTATTGCCTGGGTCTCTCCTGTTGCCAAGCTCCTCTCTGTTACCTGGGTCCTCTCTGTTGTCTGCGTCCTACCTCTTGCCTGGGTCCTTCCTGTTGCCAAGCTCCTCTCTGTTACCTGAGTATTCTCTGTTGCCCAGGTCCTCGCTTCTGCCTGGGTCCTCCCTGTTGCCTATCTCCTCTCTGTTACCTTGGTCTTCTTTGTTGCCTGTGTCATCCCTGTTGCCTGGGTCCTTCCTGTTGCGATGTTCCTCTCTGTTACCTGAGGGTTCTCTGTTGGCTAGGTTCTCCCTTTTGCCTGGGTCGTACCTGTTGCCAATCTCCTCTCTGTTACCTGTGTCCTCTCTGTTGCCTGAGTCATCACTGTTGCCAAGCTCCTCTCTGTTTCCTGTGTCCTCCCTGTTGCCTGGGTCCATCCTGTTGCCAAGCTCCTCTCTGTTACCTCGGTGCTCTCTGTTGCTTGGGTCCTCCCTGTTGCCTGGGTCCTTCCTGTTGCCAATCTCCTGTCTGATACCTGTGTCCTCTCTGTTGCCTGAGTCATCACTGTTGCCAAGCTCCTCTCTGTTTCCTGTGTCCTCCCTGTTGCCTGGGTCCATCCTGTTGCCAAGCTCCTCTCTGTTACCTCGGTGCTCTCTGTTGCTTGGGTCCTCCCTGTTGCCTGGGTCCTTCCTGTTGGCAATCTCCTGTCTGATACCTGTGTCCTCTCTGTTGCCTGAGTCATCACTGTTGCCAAGCTCCTCTCTGTTTCCTGGGTCCTCCCTGTTGCCTGAGTCCCTGCTGTTGCCAAGCTCCTCTCTGTTATGTGTGTTCTCTCTGTTGCCTCCTTTCCTACTGTTACCTACGCTCTCAATGTGACGTGTCTCCTTCACATTACCTGTTTACTTCCCGTTGCCTGCATAATCGCCAATGCCTCTGTACTCCCTATTGCCGGGATCGTCCCTATTGCCTGGGTTTCTCCTGTTGCCAAGCTCCTCTCTGTTACATTGGTACTCTCTGTTGCCTGTGTCATCCCTGTTGCCTGGGTTCTTCCTGTTGCGATGTTCCTCTCTGTTAGTTGAGGGTTCTTTGTTGGCTAGTTTCTCCCTTTTGCCTGCGTACTTCCTGTTGCCAATCTCCTGTCTGTTGCCTCATTCCTCTCTGTTGCCTGAGTCCTCACTGTTGCCAAGCTCCTCTCGGTTAACTGGGTCCTCCCTTTTGCCAGGGTCCATCCTGTAGCCAAGCTCCTCTCTGTTACCTGGGTGCTCTTTGTTGATTGGGTACTCCCTGTTGCCTGGATCCTTCCTGTTGCCAAGCGCCTCTCTGTTACTTGGGTCCTCTCTGTTGCTTGGGTCCTCTCTGTTGCCTGGGTCCTTTGGTTACCTGGGTCCTTCACGTTATCTGGGTCCTTCCCGATTCCTTGATCCTCCCTATGTCTGGGTCCTCCACGTTGCCTGGGTCCTCCCTGTTGCCTGGGTCCTTCCTGTTGCCAAGCTACTCTCTGTTACCGGTGTCCTCCCCGTTCCCTGGATCCTCCATTATGCCTGGGTCATTCCTTTTACCTAGGCACTCACTGTTAACTGGATCCTTCACATGATCTGGGTACTTCCAGTTACCAGGATACTCCCTAAAGCCTGGGTCCTCCCCGTTGCCTGGGTCCTCAGTGTTGCCTGGGTCCTTCCTGTTACCTAGGGCCTCACTGTTACCTGGCTCCTTCAACTTACCTGGATCCTTACCGTTGCCTGTATCCTTCACGATGCCTGGGTCCTCCCCGTTGCCTGGGTCATTCCTGTTGCAAATCTCCTCTCCGTTATGTGGATTCTCTCTGTTGCCTGAGTCCTCCCTATTACCTAGGCCCTCACTTTAACATGGCTCCTTCACGTTCCCTGGTTCCTTCCCATTGCCTGGATCCTCCTCAATGCCTGAGACCACCCCATTGCTGGGGTCCTCCCTGTTGCCTTGGTCTTTCCTGTTGCCAAGCTCCTCTCTGTTACCTGGGTACTCTCTGTTGCCTGTGTCATCCCTGTTGCCTGGGTTCTTCCTGTTGCGATGTTCCTCTCTGTTAGCTGAGGCTTCTCTGCTGGCTAGTTTCTCCCTTTTGCCTGCGTCCTTCCTGTTGCCAATCTCCTGTCTGTTGCCTCAGTCCTCTCTGTTGCCTGGGTCCTTCATGTTGCCAAGCGCCTTTCTGTTTCCTGGGTCATCTCTGTGCATGGGTCCTCCCCGTTACCTGGGTACTTCCTGTTGCCACGCTCCTCTCTGTTACCTGTGTCCTCTCTGTTCCTTGGGTCCTCTCTGTTGCCTGGATTCTTCGGTTACCTGGGTACTTCACGTTATCTGGGTCCTTCCCGTTTCCTGGATCCTCCCTATGTCTGGGTCCTCCCCATTGCCGGGGTTCTCCCAGTTGTCTGGGTCATTCCTGTTTCCAAGCTCCTCTTTGCTACCTGTGTCCTCTCTGTTGCCTGTGTCCTACCTGTTTTCTGGGTCCTTCCTGTTTCCAAGCTCGTCTCTGTTACCTGAGAGTTCTCTGTTGCTTAGGTCCTTCATTATGAATTGTTCCTCCCTGTTGCCAAGCTGCTCTCTGTTTCCAGGGCCCTCACCGTTGCCTGGGTCCTCCCTGCTGCCTGGGTCCATCCTGTTGCGAAGCTCCTGTCTGTTACCTGGGTCCTCTCTGTTGCTTCAGTCCTCACTGTTGCCTGGGTCCTTCCTTTTGCCAAGGTCGTCTCTGTTACATTGGTCCTCTCTGTTGCCTGGGTACTCACTTTTTCCAAGCTCCTCTCTGTTACCTGGGTCCTCCCTGTTGCCTGGGTTCTTCCTGTTACCTGGGTCATTCCTCTTGCCAAACTCCTCTCTGTTACCTGGGTCTTCTCTGTTACCTGGGTATTCCCTGTTACCTGGGTCCTTCCTATTCCCAAGATGCTCTGTGTTACCTCGGTTCTCTGTGTTGCCTGGGTCCTCCCTCTCACCTAGGCCCGCACTTTTACCTGGGTCCTTCACAATACCCATTTCCTTCCCTTTGCCTGTATCATCCCCAATGCGTTTCTCCTCCCTATTGCCGGTGTCCTCCCTATTGCTTGGGTCTTTCCTGTTGCCAAGCTACTCTCTGTTACCTGAGACTTCTCTGTTGACTAGGTCCTCCGTTTTGCCTGGGTCCTCCCTGGTGCCAAGCTCCTGTCTGTTACCTGTTCCCTCCCCGGTGCCTGGGCCCTCCCTGTTGTCTGGGTCCTTCCTGTTGCCTGGGTCCTTGCTGTTGCCAAGTTTTCTCTGTTATGTGGGTCCTCTCTGTTGCCTGGGTCCTTCCTGTGACATGGGTCTTTGCTGTTGCCAAGCTCCTCTCTGTTACGAGGGTCTTTTCTGTTGCCTGGGTTCTCCCTGTTACCTAGGCCTTCACTGTTACCTGGCCCCTTGAGGTTACCTGGCTCCTTCACATTGCATGGTTCCTCCTCAATACCTGTGTCCTCCCTTTTGGCTGGGTCCTGCCTGTTTCCTGGGACCTCTCTGTTACCTAGGCCCTCACTGTTACCTGTCTCCTCCCCATTGCCTGGGTCCTTCCTGTTGCAAATCTCCTCTCTGTTAACTGGATCCTCTCTGTTGCCATATCTTTCCTTTTATCTAGGCCCTCACTGTTACCTGGCTCCTTCACGTAACCTGGGTCCTTCCCTTTGCCTGGATCCTCCCCAATGCCTGTGTCCTCCCCATTGCCTGGGTTCTTCCTGTAGCCTGGGACCTTCCTTTTACCTAGGCCCTCACTGTTAACTGGCTCCTTCACATTACCTGGGCACTTCCAGTTACCTGGATCCTCCCTAAAGCCTGGGTCCTCCCCGTTGCCTGGGTCCTCAATGTTGCCTGGATCCTTCCTGTTCCCCAGATACTCTCTGTTACCGAGGTCCTCCATGTTGCCTGGGTAACTCTTGTTGCCTGGGTAACTCCTGTTGCCAAGCTCCTCTCTGTTACCTGGTTAACTGCTTTTGCCAAGCTCCTCTCTGCTATCTGGGTACTCTCTGTTGCCTGGATAACTACTGTTGCCAGGGTAACTCCTGTGGCCAAGCTCCTCACTATTACCTGGGTAACTCCTGTTGGCTGGGTATCTCCTGTTGCTTGGGTAACTCCTGTTGCCAAGCTCCTCTCTGTTACCTGGGTCCTTTCTGATTCCTGGGTAACTACTCTTCCCTGGGTAACTCCTGCTGCCTGGGTAACTCCTGTTGCCTGGGTAACTCCTGTTGCCAATCTCCTCTCTGTTACTGTGGTCCTCCCTGTTGCCTGGGTAACTCCTGTTTCCTGGATAACTACTGCTGCCTGGGTAACTCCTGTTGCTAAGCTCCTCTCTGTTACTGGGGTCCTCCCTGTTTCCTGGGTAACTCCTGTTGCCTGGGTAACTCCTGTTGCCAAGCTCTTCTCTGTTGCCAGGGTCCTCTCTGTTCCCTCGGTAATTCCTGTTGCCTCAATAATTCCTGTTGCCAATCTCCTCTCTGTTACTGTGGTCCTCCCTGTTGCCTGGGTAACTCCTGTTTCCTGGATAACTACTGCTGCCTGGGTAACTCCTGTTGCTAAGCTCCTCTCTGTTACTGGGGTCCTCCCTGTTTCCTGGGTAACTCCTGTTGCCTGGGTAACTCCTGTTGCCAAGCTCTTCTCTGTTACCAGGGTCCTCTCTGTTCCCTCGGTAATTCCTGTTGCCTCAATAATTCCTGTTGCAAGGCTCCTCTCTGTTACTGTGGTTCTCCGTGTTTCAAGGGTAACTCCTGTTGCCTGGGTAACTCCTGTTGCCAAGCTTCTCTCTGTTACCGGGGTCCTCTCTGTTGCCTCGATAAACCCTGTTGCCTGGGTAACTCCTGTTGCCTGGGTAACTCCTGTTGCCTGGGTAACTCCTGTTTCCAAGCTCCTATCTTTTTCCGTGGTCATCCCTGTTCCCTGAGTAACTCTTGTTGCCTGGTAACTCCTGTTGCCTGGGAAACTCCTGTGGCCAAGCTCCTCTCTGTTATCGTGGTCCTCCCTGTTGCCTGGGTAACTCCTGTTGCCTGGGTTACTCCTGTTGCCAAGCTCCTATATGATACTGGTGTCCTCTCTGTAGCGTGGGTAATTCCTGTTGCCTCGGTAAATCCTATTGCCTGGGTAACTCCTGTTGCCAAGGTCCTCTCTGTTACTGGGGTCCTCCGGTTGCCTGGGTAACTCTTGTAGCCTGGGTAAATCCTGCTGACGAGCACTTCTCTATTACCTGGGTAACAATTATTGCCTGGGTAACTCCTGTTGCCTGCATAACTCCTGTTGCCAAGCTCCTCTCTGTTAACGGATTCCTCCCTGTTGCCTGGGTAACTCCTGTTGCCTGGGTGACTCCTGCTGCGAAGCTCCTATCTGATACTGGTGTTGTCTCTGTATCCTGGGTAATTCCTGTTGCCTCGGTAAATCCTATTCCCTTGGTAACTCCTGTTGCAAAGCTCCTCTCTGTTACCGGGGTCCTCTCTGTTGCCTGGGTAATACTTGTTGCCTCCATAACTCCTGTTTCCCTGGGTAAAACCTGTTGCCATACTCCGCACTGTTACCTGGGTAACTCCTGTTGCCTGGGTAACTCCTGTTGCCTGGGTAACTTCTGTTACCTCGGTAACTTCTGTTGTCAAGCTCTTCTTTGTTACCTGGGTCCTCCATGTTGCCTGGGGAACTACGGTTTCTAGGGTACCTCCTGTTGCCGAGCTCCTCTCTATTACCTGGGTAACTCCTGTTGCCTGGGTAACTCCTGTTGCCAAGCTCCACTCTGTTACCGTGGTCCTCCCTATTGCTTGGGTAACTCCTGTTGCCTGAATAACTCCTGCTGCCTGGGTAACTCCTGTTGCCAAGCTCCTCTCTGTTACTGGGGTCCTCCCTGATTCCTAGGTAACTCCTGTTGCCTGGGTAACTCCTGTTGCCAAGCTGCTCTCTGTTACCAGGGTCCTCTATATTCCCTGGGTAATTCCTGTTGCCTCAATAACTCCTGTTGCCTGGGTAACTCCTGTTGCCCGGGTAACTCCTGTTGCCAAGCCTCTCTCTGTTACCGGGGTCCTCTCTGTTGTCTGGGTAAATCCTGCTGCCTTGGTAACTCCTGTTGCCTGGGTAACTCTTTTGTCAAGCTACTCTCTGTTATCTGTGTGCTCTCTGTTGCCTGGGAAAATCCTTTTTCATGGCTAACCCCTGTTGCCAAGCTCCTCACTGTTACCTGGGTAAATCCGGTTGTGTGGGTAACTCCTGTTGGCTGCGTGTCTCCTGTTGTCAAGATCCTCTCTAATATCTGTGTGCTCTCTGTTGCCTGGGTAACTCCTGTTGCCAAGCTCCACACTGTTACCTGGGTAACTCCTTTTGCCAAGCTCCTCTCTGTTACCTGGGTCCTCTCTGTTGCCTGGGTAACTACTTTTGCCTCGGTAACTCCTGTTGCCTGGATAACAGAGAGATGCTTGTCAGCAGGAGTTACCCAGGCAACAAGAGTTACCCAGGGAACAGAGAGGAGCTCGGCAACAGGAGTTACCCCGGCAACAGGAGTTACCCAGGCAACAGAAGTTACCCAGGCCACAGGTGTTACCCAGGTAACAGTGAGGAGCTTGGCAACAGGAGTTACCCATGCAACAGGAGTTACCCAGGGAACAGGGGTTACCCAGGCAACAGGAGATTCCCAGGTAACAGTGAGGAACATGGCAACAGGAATTACCCAGGCAAGAGGAGTTACCCAGGCCCCAGGGATCACCCAGGCAATAGAGAGGACCCTTGTAACAGAGAGGTGCTTGGCAACAGGAGTTAACCAGGCAACAGGAGATACCCAGGCATCAGGGTGGAACCCGGCAACAGAGAGGAGTTTCAAAACAGGAGTTACGAAGGCAACAGAAGTTACCTAGGCAAAAGGAGTTACCCAGGCAACAGGAGTTACCCAGGTAATAGAGAGGAGCTTGGAAACAGGAGTCACCCTGGAAACAGAGAGGAGCTTGGCAACAGGACTTACCAGGAACCAGGAGTTGCCCAGCCAACAGAAGATACCCAGGCCACAGTTGTTACCCAGGTAACAGTGGGGAGCTTGGCAACAGAAGTTACCGATGAAACAGCAGTTACCCTGGCAACAGGAGTTACACAGTAAACAGGAGTGACCCAACTAATAGCAGCTTGGCAACAAGAGTTACCATGGCAACAGTATTTACCCAGGCAATAGAATGCACCCTGGTAACAGAGAGGAGCTTCGCAACAGGAGTTACCTAGGAAACTGGAATTACCCAGGCAACAAGAGTTACCCAGGCAACAGGAATTACCGAGGCAACAGGCATTACCCAGGGAACAGAGAGGACCCCGGTAACAGAGAGAAGCTTGGCAACAAGAGTTACCCGGGCAACAGGAGTTACTCAGGTAACAGGGAGGACAGCAGTAACAGAGAGGAGCTTGGCAACATGAGTTACTCAAGCAACAGGGGTTACCCTGGCAACAGGTGTAACCCAGGCAACAGAGAGGACCCAGGTAACAGAGAGGAGTTTGGCAACAGGAGTTAACCAGGCAACAGGAGTTACCCTGGCAACAGGAGTTACCCAGTCCACAGGAGTTACCCAGGTAATCGAGACTAGCTTGGCAACAGGAGTTGCCCTGGCAACAGTAGTTACCCAGGCAACAGAGAGAACCCAGGTAAAAGAGAGGAGCTTGTCAACAGGAGTTACCCAGGCAAAAGTTGTCACCCAGGCAACAGGGAGGACCCCGGTAACAGAGGAGGTTGGCAACAGGAATTCCCAGGCAACAGGAGTTACCCAGGCAACAGGTTTTATCCAAGAAATCGAGAGGAGCTTGGGAACAGGAGTTACCCTGGCAACAGTAGTTACCCAGGTAACAGAGAGTAACCAGGTAAAAGAGAGGAGGCTTGCAACAGGAGTTACCCAGGTAACAGAGAGGAGCTTGGCAACAGGGGTTACCCGGGAATCAGGAGTAACCCAGGCAACAGGAGTTACGCAGGTAATAGAGAGGAGCTTGGAAACAGGAGTTACCCTGACAACCGTAGTTACCCAGGCAACACAGAGGACCCAGGTAACAGAGAAGTGCTTGACAACAGGAGTTACCAGGCAACAGGAGTTACCCCGGCAACAGGAGTTACCCAGCCAACAGGAGGACCCCTGTAACAGAGAGGAGTTTGGTAACAGGAGTTACCCAGGCAACAGGAGTTACCCAGGCAACAGGATTTACCCAGGTAATAGAGAGGACCTTGGCAACAGGAGTTACTCTGGAAACAGTAGTTACCCAGGCAGCAGAGAGGACCCTGTTAACAGAGAGTAGCTTGGCAACAGAAGTTAACCAGGTAACAGAAAGGAGCTTGGCAACAGAAGTTACGGAGGCAACAGTAGTTACCCAGGCAACAGGACTTATTGAGGCAACAGGAATTACCCAGGCAACAGAGAAGTCCCTGGTAACAGAGAGGAGCTTGGCAACAGGAGTTACCCAGGCAACAGGAGTTACCCAGGAAACAGGGAGGAACCCGGTATCAAAGAGGAGTTTGGCAACAGAAGTTACCCAGGCAACAGGAGTTATCCAGGCAACAGGAGTTACCCAGGCAACAGGGAGGACCACGGTAACAGAGAGGAGCTTGGCAACATGAGTTAGCCAGGCAACAGGAGTTACCCAGCCAACAGGAGTTACTTAAGAAAGAGGGATGACCACAGTAACAGAGAGGAGCTTGGAAACAGGAGTTATCTAGAAAACAGGAGTTACCCAGGCAACAGAGAGCACCCCAGTAACAGAGAGGTGCTTGGCAACAGGAGTTACCCAGGCAACAGGAGTTACCCAGGTAACAGTGCGGAGTATGGCAACAGGTTTTACATAGGGAACAGGAGTTACGGAGGCAACAAGCATTACCCAGGCAACAGAGAGGACCCCGGTAACAGAGAGGAGCTTGGCAACAAGAGTTACCCAGGCAACAGGAGTTATCCAGGCAATAGGGAGGACTCTGGTAACAGAGAGGAGCTTGGCAACAGGAGTTATCCAGGCAACAGTAGTTACCCAGGCAACAGTTGTTACCCAGGTAATAGAGAGGAGCTCGGCAACAGGAGTTACTCTGGCAACAGTAGTTACCCAGACAACAGAGAGGACACAGGTAACAGAGAGGAGCTTGGCAACAGGAGTTACCCAGGCAACAGGAGTTACCCAGGCAACAGAGAGGATCCTGGTAACCGAGAGGGGATTGGCAAAAGGAGTTACTCATGTAACAGTAGTTACTGAGGAAACAGGAATTACACAGGCAACGGAGAGGAACCCGGTAACAGAGAGGAGCTTTGGAACAAGAGTTACCCAGGCAAATGGAGTCACCCAGGCAACAGGGAGGACCCCGGTAACAGAGAGGAGTTTGGGAACAGGAATTACCCAGGCAATAGGAGTTACCCAGGCAACAGATTTTACCCAGAAATCCAGAGCAGCTTGGTAACAGGAGTTACCCTGGTAACAGTAGTTACCCAGGTAACAGACAGTACCGAGGTAAAAGAGAGGAGCTTGGCAACAGGAGTTACCCAGGTAAAAGAGAGGAACTTGACAACAGTAGTTACCCTGGCAATAGTAGTTATCCAGACAACACGAGTTACCCAGGCAACATGGAGGACCACAGTAACAGAGAGGAGCTTTGCCACAGGAGTTATTGAGGGAAGAGGAATCATCCAGGGAACAGAGAGGACGCTAGTAACAGAGAGGAGATTGGCAACAGGAGTTAACGACACAAAAGGAGTTACCGAGGCAACAGGAGTTATCAAGGCAACAGAGAGGACCGCGGTAACAAAGAGGAACATAGCAACAACAGTTACCCAGGTAACAGGAGTTACCAGGTTACAGATTGGACCCCGGTAATAGAGAAGAGCTTGGCAAAAAGGAGTTACCTAGGTAACAGGAGTTACCCAGGCTACAGGATTTACCCAGTCAACAGGAAGTAACCTTGTAATAGAAAGGAGCTTGGCAACAGAAGTTACCCTGGCAACAGTAGTTACCCAGGCAACAGGAGTTACTGAGTCAACAGGAATTACCCAGTGAACAGAGAGGACACCGGTAACAGAGAGGAGCTTGGCAACAGGAAGAACCCAGGCAATAGGGACAACACCGGCAATAGAGAGGACACAGGCACTGGGAATAATACAGGCAATGGGAAGGAAACTGGTAATGTGAAGAATCCAGGTAACAGTGAGGGCCTAGGTGAGAGGCAGGACCCAGGCAACACAGAGGACCGAGGTATCACAGAGCATCTTGGGAATAGGAAGGACCCAGGTAACAGGGAATACCCAGGTAACAGAGAAGACCCAGGTAATAGAGAGGATCTTGTCAAAAGGAATGACCCAGGTAACAGGAAGAACCCAGGCAACAGGGAGGACACAGGTAACAGAGAGGAGCTTGGAAACAGGTAGTCCCCAGGCAACAGAGAAGACCCATGTAACAGAGATGAACTTGGCAAAAGGAAGGACCCAGGCAACAGTGAGGACTGAAGCAACAGAGAGGACCCAGGTAACAGAGAGGAGCTTGGCAACAGGAAGGAACCAGGTATTAGGGAAGACCCAAGGAACAGAGAGGACCCAGGGAACAGAGAGGAACTTGGCAACAGGAGGGACACAGGGAACAGGGATAATCCAGGCAACAGAGATGTCCCAGGTCACCGAGAGGATCTTGACAACAGAGAGTACTTGGAAACCAGAAGGACCCAGGCAACAGGGAATACCCAAGTAACAGAGAAGACCCAGGTAACAGCGATGAGCTTGGCAACAGGAATGACCCAGGTAACAGCAAAAAGCAAGGCAACGGGGAGGATCCAGGTAAAAGAGAGGAGCTTGGAAACAGGGAGTAGCCAGGCAACAGGGTGGACCCACCAAACGGGGAGGACCCAGGCATTGGCGAGGATCGAGAGAAAGAAAGGACATAGGTAATTTGAAGGGGCCAGGTAACAGTGAGGGCCTAAGTAACAGAGATGTCCCAGGCATCAGGGAGGACCCAGGCAACTGGAAGGACCCAGGTATTGGGGAGGAACCACGCAACGGGAAGGACGCAGGTAACGTGAAGGGGACAAGTAACAGTGAAGGCCTAGGTAACAGGGAGAACCCAGGCAATAGAGAGGAACCACGTAACAGAGAGGAGCTTGGCAACTGCAAGGACCCGGGCAACAGGAAGGAACAGTCAGCACAGAGGACACAGGTAACAGAGAGTAGCTTGGCAACAGGAAGGACCCAGGCAACAGGGAGTACCCAGGCAATGAGGAGGACCCAGGCATTGGGGAGGATCCAGGCAATAGGAAGGTCCCAGGTAACTTGAAGGACCAAGGTAACAGAAGGACCTTGGCAACAGGGAGGACCCAGGAAACAGAGAATAGATTGGCAACAGGTAGGAGCCAGGCAATGTGGAGGACTCAACTAACAGACAAGAGACTGACAACAAAAAGGACCCAGACAACATGGAGGACCCAGGCAACAGAAGGACCAGGTAAAAGGGAGGAGCTTGGCAAAAGAAGCACCCAGGAAACAGGGACGACGCAGGCAACAGAGAGGACCCAGGTAACAGAGAGGAGGTTCGCAACAGGGAGGACACAGGCAAAAGGGAAGACACAAGCAACAGAGAGGATACAGGTATCAGAGAGGATCTTGGCAACAGGAAGGACCAAGGCGATAGGGAGGACCCCAACAATGGGGTGGACTCAGGCATTGTGGAGGATCCAGGCAATGGGAAGGAACCAGGTAACGTGAAGGAGCCAGGTTACAGTGAGGGCCTAGGTAATAGGGAGTACCCAGGCAACAGAGAGAATCCAGGAAACAGAGAGGAGATATGCAACAGGACGCACCCCGGCAACGGGGGGGGACCCAGGCATTGTGAAAGATACAGGCAATGGGAAGGATCCAGATAACGTGAAGGAGCCAGGTAACAGTGAGGCCCTAGGTCACAGGAAGGATCCAGGCAACATTGAGGACCCAGGCAACGGGGATTACCCAGGCTTTAGGAAGGATCCAGGTAACTGGAAGTGCCCAGGTTATGTGAAGGAGCCAGTTAACAGTGAGGACCTAGGTAAAAGGAAGGACCCAGGCAACATGGAGCATCCAGAAAACGGGAAGGACACTGGTAACAGAGAGGATCTTGGCAACAGGAAGGTCCCAGGCTACAGGAAGAACCCTGGCAACGGGGAGGACACAGGCATTGGGGAGGATCCAGGCACAGGGAAGGTCCCAGGTTACTTGAAGGAGCCAGGTAACATTGAGGGCCTAGATAAAAGGGAAGATTATGGCAACAGAGAGGATCCAGTTAACAGAGAGGAGATTTGCAACAGGAAGGACCCAGGCAACGGGGAGGAGACAGGTAAAAGTGAGGGCCTAGGTAACAGCGAGGTCCCAGGAAACAGGCAGGACCCAGCCGAAAGGTAGGACACAGGTATTGGACAGGAACCATGCAATGTGAAGGACCCAGGTAACCTCAAGGGGCCAGGTAACAGTGAGGGCCTAGGTAACAGGGAGAACCCAGGCAACAGAAAAGACCCACATAACAGAGAGGAGCTTGGCAACAGAAAGGACCCATATCACAGGGAGGGCCCAGGCAACAGAGAGGACCCACGTAACAGAGAGGAGCTTGGCAATAGCAAGGACCCAGGCAACAGGAAGGACCCAGACAACAGGAAGGGCCCAGGCAACGGTGAGGGACCAGGTAACAGAGAGGAGCTTCGCAACAGGTAGGACCCAGGCAAAACGGAGGACCTAGACAACAGAGAAGTCTCAGGTAACAGAGAGTAGCTTGGCAACAGGAAGGACCCAGGCAATAGGGAGGACACCGGCAATAGGGAGGACAAACGCATTGGAGATGATAAAGGCAAAGGGAAGGGAACGGGTAATGTGAAGGAGCCAGGTAACAGTGAGGGCCTAGGTGAGAGGGAGGACCCAGGCAACACAGAGAACCGAGGTAACACAGAGCATCTTGGGAATAGGAAGGACCCAGGTAACAGGGAATACCCAGGTAACAGAGAAGACCCAGGTAACAGAGAGGAGTTTGGCAACAGGAATGACCCAGGTAACAGGAAGAACCCAGGCAACAGGGAGGACCCAGGTAACAGAGAGGAGCTTGGAAAAAGGGAGTACCCCGGCAACAGAGAGGACCCATGTAACATAGACCACCTTGGCAAAAGGAAGGACCCAGGCAACAGTGAGGACTCAAGCAACAGAGAGGACCCAGGTAACAGAGAGGAGTTTCGCAACTGGAAGGACCCAGGCAACAGGGAGGACCCAGGCAACGTTGAGGGCCCAGGTAACAGAGAGCAGCTTGGCAACAGGGAGGAACAAGTCATAATGGAGGACCTAGGCAACAGAGAAGTCTCAGGTAACAGAGACGAGCTTGGAAACAGGAAGGACCCAGACAACAGGTAGGACACAGGCAACAGAGAGGACACAGGTACCAGAGAGAAGCTTGGAAACAGGAATGACCCAGACTACAGGGAGGACCCCGGCAATGGGGAGGACCGAGGCATTGGGGATGATACAGGCAACGGGAAGGATAAAGGTAATGTGAAGGAGCCAGGTAACAGTGAGGAACTTGGTGAGAGGGAGGACGCAGGCAACAGAGAGAACCCAGGTAACAGAGAGGAGTTTGACAACAGGTACAACCCAGGCCACTGGGAGGAACCAGGCAACAGAGAGGACACAGGTAACAGAGAGTAGCTTGGCAACACGTAGGACCCAGGAAACAGGGAGGACCCAGGCAATGTGGAGGACCCAAGCATAGGGAGGATCCAGGCATCGGGAAGGACCCAGGTAACATGAAGAACCCAGGTAACCGAAGGACCCAGGCAACAGAGAGAACCGAAGCAACAAAGAGTACCCAGGTAACAGAGAGGAGCTTGGCAACAGGATGGACCCAGGCAACAGGGAGGTTCCAGGAAACAGAGAGGAGCTTAGCAACAGTGAGGACTCAGGCAACAGAGCGGACACAGGTAACAGACAGGAGATTGGCAACAGGAAGGACCCAGGCAACAGGGAGGATCCAAGCAACAGAGAGCACCCAGGTAACACAGAGGAGCTTGGCAACAGGATGGACCCAGGCAACAGGGAGGACACAGGAAACAGAGAGGAGCTTGGCAACAGTGATGACTCAGGCAACAGAGAGGACACAGGTAACACAGAGGAGATTGGCAACAGGTACGACCCAGGTAAAAGGGAGAACCTAGCCAACAGAGAACCCTCAGCTAACAGAGTGGAACTTCGCAACAGGAAGGACCCAGGAAACAGGGATGACACAGGCAACAGAGAAGACTAAGGTAACAGAGAGGAGGTAGGCAACAGGGAGGACCCAGGCAAAAGCGAGGACCTGGGGAACAGAGGAAACTCACGTAACAGAGAGGAGCTTGGCAACAGGAAGGACCCAGGCAACAGGTAGGACACTTGCAACAGATAGTACCCAGGTGACAGAGAGAAACTTGGCAACGGAGAGACCCAGGCTATAGGGAGGACCACGGCAATGGGGAGGACACAGGCATTGGCAATTATGCAGGCATCACGAAGGAAACAGGTAATGTGAAGGAGACACGTCCAATTGAAGGTGTAGGTAACAGTAGGAACGGAGGCAACTGAGAAGACACATGTAACAGAGTGTAATAGGGAGTACCCCAGCAATGGGGTGGTCTCAGGCATTGGGGATGATCCAGGCAATGGGAAGGAACCAGGGAACGAGAAGGAGCCATGTTAAAGTGAGGAACTAGATAATAGGGAGGACTCAGGCAACAGAGAGAATCCAGGTAACAGAGAGGAGATTTGCAACAGGAAGGACTCAGGCTATGGGGAGGACCCAGGCATTGTGAAACATACAGTGTGGAGGACACAGACATAGGGAGGATCCAGGAATCGGGAAGGACCCAGATAACGTGAAGGACCCAGGTAAACGAAGGACCCAGGCAACAGAGAGGACCCAAGCAACAGAGAGGACCCAGCTAACAGAGAGGAATGTGGCAACAGGAAGTACCCAGGTAACGGGGAGGACCCATGCACAGAGATGACCCAGGTAACAGAGAGGAGCGTGGCAACAGGAAGTACCCAGGTATCGGGGAGGACCCATGCCCAGAGATGACCCAGGTAACATAGAGGGGCTTAGCAACAGGAAGGACCCAGGCAACAGGGAGGAACCAGGCAACGTGGAGGACACAGACATAGGGAAGATCCAGTAATCGGGAAGGACCCAGATAAAGTGAAGGTCCCAGGTAACCGAAGGGCCCAGGCAACAGAGAGGTCCCAAGCAACAGAGAGGACCCAGGTAACAGAGAGGAGCGTGGCAACAAGAAGGACCCAGGCAACAGGTAGGACGCAGGCAACAGAGAGGACCCAGGTAACAGAGAGGAGCGTGGCAACAGGAAGTACCCAGGTATCGGAGAGGACCCATGCCCAGAGATGACCCAGGTAACATAGAGGGGCTTGGCAACAGGAAGGACCCAGGCAACAGAGAGTAGCTTGGCATCAGGAAGGACCCAGGTAGCAGGAAGAACTCAGGTAACAGGGAGGACCCATGTTACAGAGAGGAGCTTGGAAACAGGGAGAATCCAGGCAACAGAGAGGAACCAGGTAACAGAGACGACCTTGGCAACAGGACGGACCCAGGCAACAGAGAGTAGCTTGGCAACAGGAAGGACCCAGGCAACAGGGAGTACCCAAGCAACAAAGAGCACCCAGGTAACAGAGAGGAGCTTGGCAACAGGATGGAACCAGGCAACAGGGAGGACCCAATTAACAGAGAGGAGCTTGGCAACAGTGAGGACTCAGGCGCAGAGAAGACTGAGGCAACAGACAGGAGATTGGCAACAGGAAGGATGCAGGCAAAAGGGAGAACCTAGCCAACAGAGAACCCTCAGCTAACGGAGAGGAACATCGCAACAGGAAGAACCCAGGCAACAGGGATGACACCAGCAACAGAGAAGACCAAGGTAACAGAGAGGAGATAGGCAACAGGGAGGACCCAGGCAGAAGCGAGGTCCTGGGCAACAGAGAAAACTCAGGTAACAGAGAGGAGCTTGGCAACAAGGAAGGACCCAGGCAACAAGTAGGACGCAGGCAACAGAGAGGACCCACGTAACAGAGAGGAGCTTGGCAACAGGAGAGACCCAGGCAATAGGGAGGATCCCGGCATTGGGGAGGACAGAGGCATTGGCGATTATGCAGGCAACGGGAAGGAAACAGGTAATGTGAAGGAGACACGTCACATTGAGGGCAGAGGTAACAGTAGGAACGGAGGCAACAGAGAAAACACACGTAACAGAGAGCTGCTTGGTCACAGCAAGGGACCAGGCAACAGGGAGTACCCAGGCTACAGAGAAGACCCACGTAACAGAGAGGAGCTTGGCAACAGCAGGGACCCAGGCAACAGTGAGGACCCATGAAACAGAGAGGAGCTTGGCAACTTTGAGGACTCAGGCAACAGAGAGGACACAGGTAACACAGAGGAGCTTGGCAACAGGGTGGACGCAGGCAACAGGGAGGATCCAGGAAACAGAGAGGAGCTTGGCAACAGTGATGGCTCAGGCAACAGAGAGGACACAGGTAACAGACAGGAGATTGGCACAATGTACGACCCAGGCACAAGGGAGAACCTAGCCAAAGAGAACCCTCAGCTAACAGAGAGGAACATCGCAAAAGGAAGGAACCAGGCAACAGGGATGACACAGGCAACAGAGAAGACCATGGTAACAGAGAGGAGATAGGCAACAGGGAGGACCTATACAGAAGCGTGGACCTGGGCAACAGAGAAAACTCAGGTAAAAGAGAGGAGCTTGGCAACAGGAAGGACCCAGGCAACAGGTAGGACGCAGGCAACAGAGAGGACCCAGGTAACAGAGAGGAGATTGGCAATAGGAGAGACCCAGGCAATAGGAAGGATTCCGGCAATGGGGAGGACAGAGGAATTGGGGATTGTGTAGGCAATGGGGAGGAAACAGGTAATTTGAAGGAGACACGTCAAATTAAGGTCGTAGGTAACAGTAGGATCGGAGGCAACAGAGAGGACACATGTAACAGAGAGCAGCTTGGCCACAGCAAGGGACCAGGCAACAGGAAGGACCCAGGCAACAGGGATAATCCAGGCAACAGAGAGGTCCCAGGTCACCGAGAGGATCTTGGCAACAGAGAGTACCTTGGAAACAGGAAGGACCCAGGAAACAGGGAGGACCCAGGCAACAGAGCGGACACAGGTAGCAGAGAGGAGCGTGGCAATAGGAAGGATTCAGGCAATAGGAGGACCCAAGCAACAGAGAGGACCCAGGAAACAGAGAGGAGCTTGGTAACAAGATGGTCCCACGCAACAGGGAGGACCCAGGCAACGGTGAGTGCCCAGGTAACAGAGAGGAGCTTGGCAACAGGGAGGACACAGGCAAAAGGGAGGACCTAGTCAACGGAGAAGTCTCAGGTAACAGAGAGGAGCTTGGCAACAGGAAGGACCCAGGCAATAGGGAGGACACCCGCAATAGGGAGGACACAGACATTGGGGATGATACAGGCAATGGGAAGGAAATGGGTAATGTGAAGGAGCCAGGTAACAGTGAGGGCCTAAGGGAGAGGGAGATCCCAGGCACCACAGAGGACTGAGGTAAGAGACCATCTTGGGAATAGGAAGGACCAATGTAACAGGGAATACCCAGGTAACAGAGAAGACCCAGGTAACAGAGAGGAGATTGGCAACAGGAATGACCCAGGTAACAGGAAGAACCCAGGCAATGGGGAGGACCCAGGTAACAGAGAGGAGCTTGGCAACAGGAAGGACCCAGGCAACAGGGATAATCCAAGCAACAGAGATGTCCCAGGTCACCGAGAGGATCTTGGCAACAGAGAGAACCTTGGAAACCGGAAGGACCCAGGAAACAGGGAGGACCCAGCAAACGAGGAGGACCCAAGCATTGGTGAGGATCGAGGGAAAGGAAAGGACCCAGGTAACTTGAAGGTGCCAGGTAACAGTTAGGGCCTAAGTAACAGAGATGTCCCAGGCATCAGGGAGGAACCATGCAACGGGAAGGACCCAGGTATTGGGGAGGAACCACGCAACGGGAAGGACCCAGGTAACGTGAAGAGGCCAGGTAACAGTGAGGGCCTAGGTAACAGGGAGAACCCAGGCAACGGAGAGGAACCACGTAAAAGAGAGGACCTTGGCAACAGCAAGGACCCAGGCAACAGGAAGGACCCAGACAACAGGGAGGGCCCAGGCAACGGTGAGGGACCAGGTAACAGAGAGGAGCTTGGCACCAGGTAGGACCCAGGCAAAACGGAGGACCTAGACAACAGAGAAGTCTCAGGTAACAGAGAGTAGCTTGGCAACAGGAAGGACCCAGGCAATAGGGAGGACACCGGCAATAGGGAGGACAAACGCATTGGAGATGATAAAGGCAAAGGGAAGGGAACGGGTAATGTGAAGGAGCCAGGTAACAGTGAGGGCCTAGGTGAGAGGGAGGACCCAGGCAACACAGAGAACCGAGGTAACTCAGAGCATCTTGGGAATAGGAAGGACCCAGGTAACAGGGAATACCCAGGTAACAGAGAAGACCCAGGTAACAGAGAGGAGTTTGGCAACAGGAATGACCCAGGTAACAGGAAGAACCCAGGCAACAGGGAGGACCCAGGTAACAGAGAGGAGCTTGGAAAAAGGGAGTACCCCGGCAACAGAGAGGACCCATGTAACATAGACCACCTTGGCAAAAGGAAGGACCCAGGCAACAGTGAGGACTCAAGCAACAGAGAGGACCCAGGTAACAGAGAGGAGTTTCGCAACTGGAAGGACCCAGGCAACAGGGAGGACCCAGGCAACGTTGAGGGCCCAGGTAACAGAGAGCAGCTTGGCAACAGGGAGGAACAAGTCATAATGGAGGACCTAGGCAACAGAGAAGTCTCAGGTAACAGAGACGAGCTTGGAAACAGGAAGGACCCAGACAACAGGTAGGACACAGGCAACAGAGAGGACACAGGTACCAGAGAGAAGCTTGGAAACAGGAATGACCCAGACTACAGGGAGGACCCCGGCAATGGGGAGGACCGAGGCATTGGGGATGATACAGGCAACGGGAAGGATACAGGTAATGTGAAGGAGCCAGGTAACAGTGAGGAACTTGGTGAGAGGGAGGACGCAGGCAACAGAGAGAACCCAGGTAACAGAGAGGAGTTTGACAACAGGTACAACCCAGGCCACTGGGAGGAACCAGGCAACAGAGAGGACACAGGTAACAGAGAGTAGCTTGGCAACACGTAGGACCCAGGAAACAGGGAGGACCCAGGCAATGTGGAGGACCCAAGCATAGGGAGGATCCAGGCATCGGGAAGGACCCAGGTAACATGAAGAACCCAGGTAACCGAAGGACCCAGGCAACAGAGAGAACCGAAGCAACAAAGAGTACCCAGGTAACAGAGAGGAGCTTGGCAACAGGATGGACCCAGGCAACAGGGAGGTTCCAGGAAACAGAGAGGAGCTTAGCAACAGTGAGGACTCAGGCAACAGAGCGGACACAGGTAACAGACAGGAGATTGGCAACAGGAAGGACCCAGGCAACAGGGAGGATCCAAGCAACAGAGAGCACCCAGGTAACACAGAGGAGCTTGGCAACAGGATGGACCCAGGCAACAGGGAGGACACAGGAAACAGAGAGGAGCTTGGCAACAGTGATGACTCAGGCAACAGAGAGGACACAGGTAACACAGAGGAGATTGGCAACAGGTACGACCCAGGTAAAAGGGAGAACCTAGCCAACAGAGAACCCTCAGCTAACAGAGTGGAACTTCGCAACAGGAAGGACCCAGGAAACAGGGATGACACAGGCAACAGAGAAGACTAAGGTAACAGAGAGGAGGTAGGCAACAGGGAGGACCCAGGCAAAAGCGAGGACCTGGGGAACAGAGGAAACTCACGTAACAGAGAGGAGCTTGGCAACAGGAAGGACCCAGGCAACAGGTAGGACACTTGCAACAGATAGTACCCAGGTGACAGAGAGAAACTTGGCAACGGAGAGACCCAGGCTATAGGGAGGACCACGGCAATGGGGAGGACACAGGCATTGGCAATTATGCAGGCATCACGAAGGAAACAGGTAATGTGAAGGAGACACGTCCAATTGAAGGTGTAGGTAACAGTAGGAACGGAGGCAACTGAGAAGACACATGTAACAGAGTGTAATAGGGAGTACCCCAGCAATGGGGTGGTCTCAGGCATTGGGGATGATCCAGGCAATGGGAAGGAACCAGGGAACGAGAAGGAGCCATGTTAAAGTGAGGAACTAGATAATAGGGAGGACTCAGGCAACAGAGAGAATCCAGGTAACAGAGAGGAGATTTGCAACAGGAAGGACTCAGGCTATGGGGAGGACCCAGGCATTGTGAAACATACAGTGTGGAGGACACAGACATAGGGAGGATCCAGGAATCGGGAAGGACCCAGATAACGTGAAGGACCCAGGTAAACGAAGGACCCAGGCAACAGAGAGGACCCAAGCAACAGAGAGGACCCAGCTAACAGAGAGGAATGTGGCAACAGGAAGTACCCAGGTAACAGGGAGGACCCATGCACAGAGATGACCCAGGTAACAGAGAGGAGCGTGGCAACAGGAAGTACCCAGGTATCGGGAGGACCCATGCCCAGAGATGACCCAGGTAACATAGAGGGGCTTAGCAACAGGAAGGACCCAGGCAACAGGGAGGAACCAGGCAACGTGGAGGACACAGACATAGGGAAGATCCAGTAATCGGGAAGGACCCAGATAAAGTGAAGGTCCCAGGTAACCGAAGGGCCCAGGCAACAGAGAGGTCCCAAGCAACAGAGAGGACCCAGGTAACAGAGAGGAGCGTGGCAACAAGAAGGACCCAGGCAACAGGTAGGACGCAGGCAACAGAGAGGACCCAGGTAACAGAGAGGAGCGTGGCAACAGGAAGTACCCAGGTATCGGAGAGGACCCATGCCCAGAGATGACCCAGGTAACATAGAGGGGCTTGGCAACAGGAAGGACCCAGGCAACAGAGAGTAGCTTGGCATCAGGAAGGACCCAGGTAGCAGGAAGAACTCAGGTAACAGGGAGGACCCATGTTACAGAGAGGAGCTTGGAAACAGGGAGAATCCAGGCAACAGAGAGGAACCAGGTAACAGAGACGACCTTGGCAACAGGACGGACCCAGGCAACAGAGAGTAGCTTGGCAACAGGAAGGACCCAGGCAACAGGGAGTACCCAAGCAACAAAGAGCACCCAGGTAACAGAGAGGAGCTTGGCAACAGGATGGAACCAGGCAACAGGGAGGACCCAATTAACAGAGAGGAGCTTGGCAACAGTGAGGACTCAGGCGCAGAGAAGACTGAGGCAACAGACAGGAGATTGGCAACAGGAAGGATGCAGGCAAAAGGGAGAACCTAGCCAACAGAGAACCCTCAGCTAACGGAGAGGAACATCGCAACAGGAAGAACCCAGGCAACAGGGATGACACCAGCAACAGAGAAGACCAAGGTAACAGAGAGGAGATAGGCAACAGGGAGGACCCAGGCAGAAGCGAGGTCCTGGGCAACAGAGAAAACTCAGGTAACAGAGAGGAGCTTGGCAACAAGGAAGGACCCAGGCAACAAGTAGGACGCAGGCAACAGAGAGGACCCACGTAACAGAGAGGAGCTTGGCAACAGGAGAGACCCAGGCAATAGGGAGGATCCCGGCATTGGGGAGGACAGAGGCATTGGCGATTATGCAGGCAACGGGAAGGAAACAGGTAATGTGAAGGAGACACGTCACATTGAGGGCAGAGGTAACAGTAGGAACGGAGGCAACAGAGAAAACACACGTAACAGAGAGCTGCTTGGTCACAGCAAGGGACCAGGCAACAGGGAGTACCCAGGCTACAGAGAAGACCCACGTAACAGAGAGGAGCTTGGCAACAGCAGGGACCCAGGCAACAGTGAGGACCCATGAAACAGAGAGGAGCTTGGCAACTTTGAGGACTCAGGCAACAGAGAGGACACAGGTAACACAGAGGAGCTTGGCAACAGGGTGGACGCAGGCAACAGGGAGGATCCAGGAAACAGAGAGGAGCTTGGCAACAGTGATGGCTCAGGCAACAGAGAGGACACAGGTAACAGACAGGAGATTGGCAAAATGTACGACCCAGGCAAAAGGGAGAACCTAGCCAAAAGAGAACCCTCAGCTAACAGAGAGGAACATCGCAAAAGGAAGGAACCAGGCAACAGGGATGACACAGGCAACAGAGAAGACCATGGTAACAGAGAGGAGATAGGCAACAGGGAGGACCTATACAGAAGCGTGGACCTGGGCAACAGAGAAAACTCAGGTAAAAGAGAGGAGCTTGGCAACAGGAAGGACCCAGGCAACAGGTAGGACGCAGGCAACAGAGAGGACCCAGGTAACAGAGAGGAGATTGGCAATAGGAGAGACCCAGGCAATAGGAAGGATTCCGGCAATGGGGAGGACAGAGGAATTGGGGATTGTGTAGGCAATGGGGAGGAAACAGGTAATTTGAAGGAGACACGTCAAATTAAGGTCGTAGGTAACAGTAGGATCGGAGGAAACAGAGAGGACACATGTAACAGAGAGCAGCTTGGCCACAGCAAGGGACCAGGCAACAGGAAGGACCCAGGCAACAGGGATAATCCAGGCAACAGAGAGGTCCCAGGTCACCGAGAGGATCTTGGCAACAGAGAGTACCTTGGAAACAGGAAGGACCCAGGAAACAGGGAGGACCCAGGCAACAGAGCGGACACAGGTAGCAGAGAGGAGCGTGGCAATAGGAAGGATTCAGGCAATAGGAGGACCCAAGCAACAGAGAGGACCCAGGAAACAGAGAGGAGCTTGGTAACAAGATGGTCCCACGCAACAGGGAGGACCCAGGCAACGGTGAGTGCCCAGGTAACAGAGAGGAGCTTGGCAACAGGGAGGACACAGGCAAAAGGGAGGACCTAGTCAACGGAGAAGTCTCAGGTAACAGAGAGGAGCTTGGCAACAGGAAGGACCCAGGCAATAGGGAGGACACCCGCAATAGGGAGGACACAGACATTGGGGATGATACAGGCAATGGGAAGGAAATGGGTAATGTGAAGGAGCCAGGTAACAGTGAGGGCCTAAGGGAGAGGGAGATCCCAGGCACCACAGAGGACTGAGGTAAGAGACCATCTTGGGAATAGGAAGGACCAATGTAACAGGGAATACCCAGGTAACAGAGAAGACCCAGGTAACAGAGAGGAGATTGGCAACAGGAATGACCCAGGTAACAGGAAGAACCCAGGCAATGGGGAGGACCCAGGTAACAGAGAGGAGCTTGGCAACAGGAAGGACCCAGGCAACAGGGATAATCCAAGCAACAGAGATGTCCCAGGTCACCGAGAGGATCTTGGCAACAGAGAGAACCTTGGAAACCGGAAGGACCCAGGAAACAGGGAGGACCCAGCAAACGAGGAGGACCCAAGCATTGGTGAGGATCGAGGGAAAGGAAAGGACCCAGGTAACTTGAAGGTGCCAGGTAACAGTTAGGGCCTAAGTAACAGAGATGTCCCAGGCATCAGGGAGGAACCATGCAACGGGAAGGACCCAGGTATTGGGGAGGAACCACGCAACGGGAAGGACCCAGGTAACGTGAAGAGGCCAGGTAACAGTGAGGGCCTAGGTAACAGGGAGAACCCAGGCAACGGAGAGGAACCACGTAAAAGAGAGGAGCTTGGCAACAGCAAGGTCCCAGGCAACAGGAAGGAACAGGCAACACAGAGGACACAGGTAACAGAGAGTAGCTTGGCAACAGGAAGGACCCAGGCAACAGGGAGGACCCAGGCAATGAGGAGGACCCAGGCATTGGGGAGGATCCAGGCAATGGGAAGGTCCCAGGTAACTTGAAAGACCAAGGTAACAGAAGGACCTGGGCAACAGGGAGGACCCAGGAAACAGAGAGTAGATTGGCAACAGGTAGGAGCCAGGCAATTGGGAGGACTCAACTAACAGAAAGGAGACTGACAACAAGAAGGAACCATACAACATGGAGGACCCAGGCAACAGAGAGGAACCATGTAACAGGGAGGAGCTTGGAAAAAGGAAGCACCCAGGAAACAGGGACGACTCAGGCAACAGAGAGGACCCAGGTAACAGAGAGGAGCTTCGCAACAGGGTGGACGCAGGCAAAAGGGAAGACAGGATCAACAGAGAGGACCCAGGTATCAGAGAGGAGCTTGGCAACAGGAAGGACCAAGGCAATAGGGAGGACCCCACCAATGGAGTGGACTCAGGCATTGGGAAGGATCCAGACAATGGGAAGGAACCCGGTAACGTGAAGGAGCCAAGTTACAGTGAGGGCCTAGGTAATAGGGAGGACCCAGGCAACAGAGAGAATACAGGTAACTGAGAGTAGATTTGCAACAGGGCGCACCCAGGCAACGGGGGGTACCCAGGCATTGTGAAGGATACAGGCAACGGGAAGGATCCAGGTAACGTGAAAGAGCCAGGTAACAGTTAGGCCCTAGGTCACAGAAAGGATCCAGGCAACATTGAGGACCCAGGCAATGGGGAGGACCCAGGCTTTAGGGACGATCCAGGTAACTGGAAGTGCCGACGTAATGTGAAGGAGCCAGTTAACAGTGAGGGCCAAGGTAAAAGGAAGGACCCAGGCAACATGAAGGATCCAGGCAACGGGGAGGACCGCGGAAACAGAGAGGATCTTGGCAACAGGAAGGTCCCAGGCTACAGGAAGAACCCAGGCAACGGGGAGGACACAGGCATTGGGGAGGATCCAGGCAAAGGGAAGGACCCAGGTTACGTGAAGGAGCCAGGTAACAGTGAGGGTCTCGGTAAAAGGGAAGATTATGGCAACAGAGAGGATCCAGTTAACAGAGAGGAGATTTGCAACAGGAAGGACCCAGGCAACGGGGAGGAGACAGGTAACAGTGAGGGTCTAGGTAACAGAGAGGTCCCAGGAAACAGGCAGGACCCAGCCAAAAGGGAGGACACAGGTATTGAGGAGGAACCACGCAATGTGAAGGACCCAGGTAACCTCAAGGGGCCAGGTAACAGTGAAGGCCTAGGTAACAGGTAGAACCCAGGCAACAGAAAAGACCCACACCACAGAGAGGAGCTTGGCAACAGCAAGAACCCAGGCAACAGGAAGGACCCAGACAACAGGGAGGACCGAGGCAATGGTGAGGGACCAAGTAACAGAGAGGAGCTTGGCACCAGGGAGGACCCAGGCAAAACGGAGGACCTAGCCAACAGAGAAGTCTCAGGTAACAGAGAGTAGCTTGGCAACAGGAAGGACCCAGACAATAGGGAGGACATCGGCAATAGGGAGGACAAACGCATTGGGGATGATACAAGCAAAGGGAAGGAAACGGGTAATGTGAAGGAGCCAGGTAACAGTGAGGGCCTAGGTGAGAGGGAGGACCCAGGCAACACAGAGAACCGAGGTAACTCAGAGCATCTTGGGAATAGGAAGGACCCAGGTCACAGGGAATACCCAAGTAACAGAGAAGGCCCAGGTAACAGAGAGGAGTTTGGCAACAGGAATGACCCAGGTAACAGGAAGAACCCAGGCAACAGGGAGGATCCAGGTAACAGAGAGGAGCCTGGAAAAAGGGAGTACCCAGGCAACAGAGAGGACCCATGTAACAGAGACGACCTTGGCAAAAGGAAGGACCCAGGCAACAGTGAGGACTCAAGCAACAGAGAGGACCCAGGTAACAGACAGGAGCTTGGCAACAGGAAGGACCCAGGCAACAGGGAGGACCCAGGCAACGGTGAGGGCCCAGGTAACAGAGAGCAGCTTGACAACAGGGAGGAACAAGTCATAATGGAGGAACTAGGCAACAGAGAAGTCTCAGGTAACAGAGACGAGCTAGGAACCAGGAAGTTCCCAGACAACAGGTAGGACACAGGCAACAGAGAGGACACAGGTAGCAGAGAGGAGCTTGGAAACAGGAATGGCCCAGACAACAGGGAGGACCCCGGCAATGGAGAGGACCCAGGCATTGGGGATGATACAGGCAACGGGAAGGATACAGGTAATGTGAAGGAGCCAGGTAACAGTGAGGACCTTGGTGAGAGGGAGGACCAAGGCAACGTGGAGGACCCAGACATAGGGAGGATCCAGGAATCGGAAAGGACCCAGATAACGTGAAGGACCCAGGTAACCGAAAGACCCAGGTAACAGAGAGGACCCAAGGAACAGATAGGACCCAGGTAACAGAGAGGAGCGTGGCAACAGGAAGTACCCAGGTAACGGGGAGGAACCATGCACAGAGATGACCCAGGTAACAGAGAGGCTTTTGGCAACAAGAAGGACCCAGGCAACAGAGAGGACTGAGGCAACAGACACGAGATTGGCAACAGGAAGGACGCAGGCAAAAGGGAGAACCTAGCCAACAGAGAACCCTCAGCTAACAGAGAGGAACATTGCAACAGGAAGAACACAGGCAACAGGGAGGACACAGGAAACAGAGAAGACCAAGGTACCAGAGAGGATATAGGCAACAGGGAGGACCCAGGCAGAAGCATGGTCCTGGGCAACAGAGAAAACTCAGGAAACAGAGAGGAGCTTGGCAACAGGAAGGACCCTGGCAACAGGTAGGACGCAGGCAACAGAGAGGACCCAGGTAACAGAGAGGAGCTTGGCAACAGGAGAGACCCAGGCAATAGGGGGGATCCCGGCAATGGGGAGGACAGAGGCATTGGCGATTATGCAGGCAACGGGAAGGAAACAGGTAATGTGAAGAAGACACATCACATTGAGGGCGGAGGTAACAGTAGGAACGGAGGCAACAGAGAGAACACACGTAACAGAGAGCAGCTTGGCCACAGCAAGGAACCAGGCAACAGGGACTACCCAGGCTACAGAGAAGACCCACGTAACAGAGAGGAGCTTGGCAACATCAGGGACCCAGGCAACAGGGAGGACCCAGGAAACAGAGAGGACCTTGGTAACAGTGAGGATTCAGGCAACAGAGAGGACACGGGAAACAGAGAGGAGATTGGCAACAGGTACGACCCAGGCAAAAGGGAGAACCTAGCCAACAGAGAACCGTCAGCTAACAGAGAGGAACATCGCAACAGGAAGGACCCAGGCAAAAGGGATGACACAGGCAACAGAGAAGACCAAGGTAA
Source organism: Aselliscus stoliczkanus (assembly GCA_033961575.1). Lineage (NCBI taxonomy): Eukaryota > Metazoa > Chordata > Mammalia > Chiroptera > Hipposideridae > Aselliscus > Aselliscus stoliczkanus. Next base: position 27,667,622 of record CM066734.1, read on the forward strand.
CAGAGAGGAGATAGGCAACAGGGAGGACCCAGGAAACAGGTAGGACGCAGGCAACAGAGAGGACCCAGGTAACAGAGAGGAGCTTGGCAACAGGAGAGACCCAGGCAATAGGGAGGATCCCAGCAATGGGGAGGACAGAGGCATTGACGATTATGCAGGCAACGGGAAGGAAACAGGTAATGTGAAGGAGACACCTCACATTGAGGTCGTAGGTAACAGTAGGAACGGAGGCAACAGAGAGGACACACGTAACAGAGAGCAGCTTGGCCACAGCAAGGGCCTAGGCAACAGGAAGGACCCAGGCAACAGGGAAAATCCAGGCAACAGAGAGGTCCCAGGTCACTGAGAGCATCTTGGCAACAGAGAGTACCTTGGAAACAGGAAGGACCCAGGCAACACGGAGGACCCAGGTAACAGAGAGGACCCAGGTAACAGACAGGAGCATGGCAACAGGAAGTACCCAGATAACGGGAGGACCCACGCAACAGAGATGACCCAGGTATCAGAGAGGCGCTTGGCAACAGGAAGGAACCAGGCAAGAGAGTAGCTTGGCATCAGGAAGGACCCAGGTAACAGCAAGAACTCAGGCAACAGGGAGGACCCAGGTTACAGAGAGGAGCTTGGCAACAGGAAGGATCCAGGCAACAGGAGGACCCAAGCAACAGAGAGGACCCAGGAAACAGAGAGGAGCTTGGTAACAGGATGGTCCCTCGCAACAGGGAGGACCCAGGCAACGGTGAAGGCCCAGGTAACACAGAGGAGCTTGGCAACAGGGAGGACACAAGGAAAAGGGAGGACACCCGCAATAGGGAGAGCAGAGACATTGGGGATGATACAGGTAACGGGAAGGAAACGGGTAATGTGAAGGAGCCAGGTAACAGTGAGGGCCTACATGAGAGGGAGATCCCAGACACCACAGAAGACTGAGGTAACAGACCATCTTGGGAATAGGAAGGACCAAGATAACATGGAATTCCCAGGGAACAGAGAAGACCCAGGTAACAGAGAGGAGCTTGGCAACAGGAATGACCCAAGTAACAGGAAGAACCCAGGCAATGGGGAGGACCCAGGTAACAGAGAGGAGCTTGGAAACAGGTAGTACCCCGGCAACAGAGAGGACCCATGTAACAGAGACGACCTTAGCAACAGAAAGGACCCAGGTATTAGGGAGGACCCAGGGAACAGAGGGGACCCAGGGAACAGGGAGGAACTTGGCAACAGGAAGGATCCAGGCAACAGGGATAATCCAGGCAACAGAGATGCCCCAGGTCACCGAGAGGATCTTGGCAACAGAGAGAACCTTGGAAACCGGAAGGACCCAGGCAACTGGGAATAGCCAGGTAACAGAGAAGACACAGGTAACAGCGATGAGCTTGGCAACAGGAATGGCCCAGGTAACAGCAAGAAGCAAGGCAATGGGGAGGATCCAGGTGAAAGAGAGGAGCTTGGAAACAGGGAGTAACCAGGCAACAAAGAGGACCCATGTAACAGAGACGACCTTGGCAGCAGGAAGGACCCAGGAAACAACGAGGACCCAGCAAACGGGGAGGACCCAGGCATTGGCGAGGATTGAGGGAAAGGAAAGGACCCAGGTAACTTGAAGGGGCCAGGTAACAGTGAGGGCCTAAGTAACAGAGATTACCAGAAATCAGGGAGGACCCAGGCAATGGGGAGGACCCAGGTATTGGCGAGGAACCATGCAACGGGAAGGACCCAGGTAATGTGAAGGGGCCAGGTAACAGTGAGGGCCTAGGTAACAGGGAGAACCCAGGCAACAGAGAAGACCCACGTAACAGAAAGTAGCTTGTCAACAACAAGAACCCATGTCACAGAGAGAACCCAGGCAACAGAGCGACCTACGTAACAGAAAGGAGCTTGGCAACAGCAAGGACCCAGGCAACAGGAAGGACCCAGACAACAGGGAGTACCCCGGCAACGGTGAGGGCCCAGGTAACAGAGAGAAGCTTGGCAACAGGGAGAACCAGGCAAAACGGAGGACCTAGGCAACAGAGAAGTCTCAGGTAACAGAGAGTAGCTTGGCAACAGGAAGAACCCAGGCAATAGGGAGGACACCGGCAATAGGGAGAACACAGGCACTGGGGATGATACAGGCAATGGTAAGGAAACGGGTAATGTGAAGGAGCCAGGTAACAGTGAGGGCCTAGGTGAGAGGCAGGACCCATGCAACACAGAGGACCGAGGTATCACAGAGCATCTTGGGAATAGGAAGGACCCAGGTAACAGGGAATACCCAGGTAACAGAGAAGACCCAGGTAATAGAGAGGAGCTTGGCAAAAGGAATGACCCAGGTAACAGGAAGAACCCAGGCAACAGGGAGGACACAGGTAACAGAGAGGAGCTTGTAAACAGGTAGTATCCAGGAAACAGAGAGGACCCATGTAACAGAGACGACCTTGGCAAAAGGAAGGACCCAGGCAACAGTGAGGACTCAAGTAATAGAGAGGACCCAGGTAACAGAGAGGAGCGTGGCAACAGGAAGGACCCAGGTATTGGGGAAGACCCAGGGAACAGAGAGGACCCAGGCAACAGAGAGGAACCAGGTAACAGGGAGGAGCATGGATAAAGGAAGAACCCAGGAAACAGAGACGACGCAGGCAACAGACAGGGCCCAGGTAACAGAGAGGAGCTTCGCAACAGGGAGGACGCAGGTATTAGGGAGGACCCAGGGAACAGAGAGGACCCAGGGAACAGAGAGGAACTTGGCAACAGGAAGGACCCAGGCAACAGGGATAATCCAGGCAACAAAGATGTCCCAGGTCACTGAGAAGATCTTGGCAACAGAGAGTATCTTGGAAACCGGAAGGACCCAGGCAACAGGGAATGCCCAGGTAACAGAGAAGACCCAGGTAACAGCGATGAGTTTGGCCACAGGAATGACCCAGGTAACAGCAAGAAGCAAGGCAATGGGGAGGATACAGGAAAAAGAGAGGAGCTTGGAAACAGGGAGTAGCCAGACAACAGAGAGGACCCATGTAACAGAGACGACCTTGGCAGCAGGAAGGACCCAGGCAACAGGGAGGACACAGCAAACTGGGAGGACCCAGGCATTGGCGAGGATCGAGGGAAAGGAAGGGACCGAGGTAACTTGAAGGGGCCAGGTAACAGTGAGGGTCTAAGTAACAGAGATGTCCCAGGCATCAGGGAGGACCCAGGCAACGGGGAGGACCCAGGTATTGGGGAGTAACCATGCAACGGGAAGGACCCAGGTAACGTGAAGGGGCCAGGTAACAGTGAGGGCCTAGGTAACAGGGAGAACCCAGGCAACAGAGAGGAACAACGTAACAGACAGGAGCTTGGCAACAGCAAGGACCCAGGCAACAGGAAGGAACAGGCAACACAGAGGACACAGGTAACAGAGAGTAGCTTGGCAACAGGAAGGAACCAGGCAACAGGGAGGACCCAGGCAATGAGGAGGACACAGGCATTGGGGAGGATCCAGGCAATGGGAAGGAACCAGGTAACAGTGAGGGACTAGGTAATAGGGAGGATCCAGGCAACAGAGAGAATCCAGGTAACAGAGAGGAGATTTGCAACAGGACGCACCCAGGCAACAGGGAGGACCCAGGCATTATGAAGAATACAGGCAACGGGAAGGATCCAGGTAATGTGAAGGAGCCAGGTAACAGTGAGGCCCTAGGTAACAGGAAGGATCCAGGAAACATTGAGGACCCAGACAACGGGGAGGACCCAGGCTTTAGGGAGGATCCAGGTAAATGGAAGTGCCCAGGTAATGTGAAGGAGCCAATTAAGAGTGAGGGCCTAGGTAAAAGGAAGGACCCAGGCAACATCGAGGATCCAGGCAACGGGGAGGACCCCGGTAACAGAGTGGATCTTGGCAACAGGAAGGTCCCAGGCTACAGGAAGAACCCAGGCAACGGGGAGGACACAGGCATTGGGGAGGATGCAGGCAAAGGGAAGGACCCAGGTTAGGTGAAGGAGCCAGGTAACAGTGAGGGCCTAGATAAAAGGGAAGATTATGGCAACAGAGAGGATCCAGTTAACAGAGAGGAGATTTGCAACAGGAAGGACCCAGGCAACGGGGAGGAGACAGGTAACAGTGAGGGCCTAGGTACCAGAGAGGTCCCAGGAAACAGGCAGGACCCAGGCAAAAGGGAGGACACAGGTATTGGGGAGGAACCACGCAATGTGAAGGACCCAGGTAACCTCAAGGGGCCAGGTAACAGTGAGGGCCTAGGTAACAGGGAGAACCCACGCAACTGAGAGGACCCATGTAAGAGAGAGGACCTTGGCATCAACAAGGACCCAGGCAACAGGAAGGACCCAGACAACAGGGAGGACCCAGGCAACTGTGAGGGACCAGGTAACAGAGAGGAGTTTGGCAACAGGGACAACCCAGGCAAAACGGAGGACCTAGGCAACAGAGAAGTCTCAGGTAACAGAGAGTAGCTTGGCAACAGGAAGGACCCTGGCAATAGGGAGGACACCAGTAATAGGGAGGACAAACGCATTGGGTATGTTACAGGCAAAGGGAAGGAAATGGGTAATGTGAAGTAGCCAGGTAACTGTAAGGGCCTAGGTGAGAGGGAGGACCCAGGCAACACAGAGAACCGAGGTAACACAGATCATCTTGGGAATAGGAAGGACTCAGGAAACAGGGAATACCCAGGTAACAGAGAAGACCCAGGTAACAGAGAGGAGTTTGGCAATAGGAATGACCCAGGTAACAGGAAGAACCCAGGCAACAGGAAGGACCCAGGTAACAGGGAGGAGCTTGGAAAAAGGGAGTACCCAGGCAACAGAGAGGACCCATGTAACAGAGACGGCCTTGGCAAAAGGAAGGACCCTGGCAACAGTGAGGACTCAAGCAACAGAGAGGACCCAGGTAACAGGGAGGATCTTGGCAACAGAGAGTACCTTGGAAACAGGAAGGACCCAGGACCAGGGAGGACCCAGGCAACAGAGAGGACCCAGGTAACAGAGAGGAGCATGGCAACAGGAAGTACCCAGGTAACGGGGAGGACCCATGCAACAGAGATGACCCAGGTAACAGAGAGGTGTTTGGCAACAGGAAGGACCCAGGGAACAGAGAGTATCTTGACATCAGGAAGGACCCAGATAACAGGAGGAACTCAGGCAACAGGGGGGACCCAGGTTACAGAGCGAGCTTGGAAAAACGGATAACCCAGGCAACAGAGAGGACCCGGGTAACAGAGACGACCTTGGCAACAGAAAGGACCCAGGCAAAAGGGAGGACCCAAGCAACAGCGAGCACCCAGGGAACAGAGAGGACACAGGTAACAGAGAGGGGGTTGGCAACAGGAAGGACCCAGGCAAAAGGGAGAACCTAGCCAACAGAGAACCCTCACCTAACAGAGAGGAACTTCGCAACAGGAAGGACCCAGGCAACAGGGATGACACAGGGAACAGAGAAGACCAAGGTAACAGAGAGGAAGTAGGCAACAGGGAGGACCCAGGCAGAAGCAAGGAGCTTGGCAACAGAGAAAACTGAAGTAACAGAGAGGAGTTTGGCAACAGGAGAGACCCAGGCAATAGGGAGGACCCCAGCAATGCGGAGGACAGAGGCATTGGCAACTATGCAGGCAACCGGAAGGAAACAGGTAGTGTGCAGGAGACATGTCACATTGAGGGCGGAGGTAACAGTAGGAACGGAGGCAACAGAGAGGACACACGTAACAGAGAGCAGCTTGGCCACAGCAAGGGACCAGGCAACAGGGAGTACCCAGGCTACAGAGAAGACCTACGTAACAGAGAGGAGCTTGGCAACAGCAGGGACCCAGGCAACAGAGAGGAACCAGGCAACACAGCAACCAGGTAACAGAGAGGAGCTTGACAACAGGAAGGAGCCAGGCAACAGGTAGGACACAGGCAACAGAGAGGACCCAGGTAAGAGAGAGGAGCTTCATTTTGTAGGGTGCCAGTCACTGTCTGGCTTCCCCTTGGCAGCTAATGTCCCCTAAGCTTAAAGTGCTGTGTTCAGTCTCAGTTGCGTGTTGGAGTAGCGACCGTCCTTTGTGGGAGTCAAAACCCAGCAGCCTTTTTGTTAAGCGTGCATGCCCTATCCACTGAGCCATCCGGACGGCAGCTCAGCTCAAGGTGCCGAGTTCAATCTATAGTTGCGGGTGGGCCGAGCCCATCATTGAACAGGCAATCTGGTTGTTATACCAGCTGAGCCATCCTGCCACTCCTTGGCAGCTCAGTGTTAGCTCTGCTCAGGCGAAACATTCACTGCCCCATATGGGAATCAAACCATTGTCCCTGTTGGTCAGAGCATGTGCTCTACACCAACTCCTAACCAACTGAGCCAGGTGGCTGGACAGATGTTCACACTTTTAGATCATAATTTTATATGCTAGGGCTGGCCGAGTGGCGCAGCAGTTAAGCGTGGGATTGGGAAGCCAGTGGACCCGGTTACATCCCACATATGAGGGCCAGGGACACAGCCCTCAAAAAGAAAAAAAGGAGAAGAAGAATACACAGATTACTTGTTTTGTAATCTATGAATAGGCAATATTCTCTTAGGACTCAGAAAGTTCTAACCAATAATAAACAAATAAAGAAGAAGGAGAAGAAGAAGAAGAAGAAGAAGAAGAAGAAGAAGAAGAAGAAGAAGAAGAAGAAGAAGAAGAAGAAGAAGAAGAAGAAGAAGAAGAAGAAAGGAGGAGGAGGAGGAGGAGGAGGAGGAGGAGGAGGAGGAGGAGAAAAAATGAATTTCCAAATTTTAACTTTAGTCCATCAAATACACCATTAAGAAAATACAGAGCAGTACTGTTCAAGTGTCTCGCTTGGTTAGGAGCTCGCTCTGAGCAACAGGATGGCCTGTTTGATGCCCATGTGGGCCAGTGGCACTGCACCCGAGGTGAGCTGCCACTGAGCTCCCAACAGGTGGCAGGATTGTTCAGCTGGTGAGAGCACTTGCTCCTAACAACAAGTTTGCCTGTTGGAGATGGTGGGCTATGCCCACCCGAAGCTAAGTACTGAACTTGGCACCTTGAATTGAGCTGCTGCTGCCCGGGTGTCTCATGATAGAGCACACATTCTTAACAACAAGACTGCCAGTTTGACTCCTGCATGAGATGGTGACTATACCTACCTGCATCTAATTGAACACAGTACCTTGAGCTAAGCAGGTGAACTGGACTTGGAACTGAGCTTGTTGCGCCCTTCATAAAGATTGAAAGACAACAACTTGGCTGTTCCCCTGGCCCAATTCCCCAACACTGTTCCAAACCCCCAATTCTCCAACACGGTTCTCCTCCCCCAACTCCCCAATTGAAAGAAAGACAGACAGAAAGAGAGAAAGAAATAAAGAAGAAAGAAAGAAAGAAAGAAAGAAAGAAAGAAAGAAAGAAAGAAAGAAAGAAAGAAAGAAAGAAAGAAAGAAAGAAAGAAAGAAAGAAAGAAAGAAAAAACGCATAGCCAAACTTTTAAATGATAATGCATGGGGGAAGTACAATGAAAATAGTTTTCCATTGTAGTATAACATGTAAAATAGTTGGAATCCAGACATAAACTGCTAATGAAAAATTAAAAGCAACAAATAACTGCAAAGTTATACTTTATGCTTGATTCTACACAGTGTAATACGCGGGGGGCCAGCCCCCGCTGACCAGGGCTCAAGAAGGTGGACACGGAGTCGGTGATACGAAAGACAGAAAATCTTTATTACAGTAAAGGCAGAAAAAAAGGTGGAGACACCGGAAAGAGGTTCTCAGAAGTGTCACACCTTATTGTTAAAGCCTAGCTCCTTTTATAGGGGCTTTTGACTATTATCTTAATTACAAGTTATGTTTCACATGACCATGATGTTTTCCCTTACTCAGAACTTTTACTTTTTTGTAATTGTATCTTTTTAGTTACACTGTGACCTGTTCAAGGATTTTACTTATCATCTAAAAAGTGGTTACCATGGCTACCTTACAGGGCATATACTTGAACTATTGTCAAGAGTTTAGGCAAGAAACTATTTCTATGTGATCATAATACTTAGTAGCAAAAGGAGTTTCAAACTTTTCCTATCTTACAAAGAGCTGCATGTTTTTGTAATAGAGGGTAACATCTGTTTCTCAGTCAAAGCTTCAGTATCTGTTGCTAGCAATGTACAGAACAAAGAGTTAAAACAAGGCTGTTAATTAAAATAACTTATGGTCAGTAAGTTGCCTCTTATCAGAACTTTCATGGCCGAGAGACCTTGGTCTCCTGGTCTCCAAGGAAACCTTTCACAGCTGCACAGGCAAGGACGAACGATAGCACCAGTTTCTCACAGAGGCTGTCTGTTTCTCACAGACTGGCTTTTTTAGGCCTATGTGGCCAAAGGCCTATGCCTCAGTTTCCAAAGGGGCTTGAGTCCCCAATATCTCAGTTCAGGGGTTCCCCACGGAACTACCGCCTGGCTTAGGTTGTCTCCCCTCGTTTAGGAGATCTTACCCGTCTTTGGCTGCGTAGTTAGCTCATTGGGGTATACAGGAACTTGCCATAAATGCAGTGAGTATATTGTCTCCTGTAGGAGGAAAGGCACATGGGTTCTTAGAGGCAGGAGATATTACATGACCAACCATAAGGCAGCACCCCTAATATCCAGTGCTGAGCAGGGCAATGTGGCCTTGTCAGACACTGGGGGGCTGTCGGCTTCCCACAGTAATAGAAATGAAAACACTTTTTAATTCAGTAAAGATATCTTAATGTAATGAATTTTTCACTGGATGTTTCAAATAACATTGTAAAATGGGATTTCCAAGCAAAGGAAGCATGTCTTTGTTTTTAGTGTATTGACTATTGTTTCTTTGTTTTCTTAATTCTTAATTCAGTTTTTTCAGTTACAGTTGACATTCAAATTGCATGTGTGCAGCACAATGGTTACACATATATATATAATTTCTGCAGTGAACCCCGATTAATCTATTGTAAATCGTGCATTTTTATCAGTTAAAATTTGGGCCATCAGGAATTCCATGATTGATCTTTGATTTGCTAGTCAATTTTAAAACAAACCTTCCAATTTCAAAGGTCTAACCCTGCCTCCACTTGGAAGCAGCTATATGTACTATTTAGGAGGTAAAAGTGTGTAGAAGCACTACCGAAATCCTGGACTCAGTGCTTGTAAGAAAAGGGCTGAAACAGTCTCCTAGAGCACCAGAAATAGTCTTACTTTGCTGTAATGCATTTCTGAAAACTCAGGAAAACATAGTAGCAAGAACTGATTTTTTTTCCTTCAAAATTCGTAGGCTTGAAAGGCAGTAGGTACTTTTCCACTAGATGGCAAGCTTATGTATGTATTAAGGGGAAATATTTACTAGTTCATAGCATTTGAGTTACAGATGTATATGAAAGTTAGAAGCATAAATACGAAATCGTATTCTTAACATATTATAATATAAGGGTTTCACCCTAAGAAAGCTGAAAGAGTCATTAAAGATTGATCCTTGAATTTCAGCTATACTCTTCCCTGATTTTTCCCCAAGGTTTCATATAGTTTCTTTAATTCAATTATTTCACTTGATGTATTTTTGTCAGAATTTCTAATGATGTCTAAGTTTAAAAATTGTATTATGTCTATATGATCTATGCTTCCTGGTGTTGGTAGATTCCATGCAGTTTTATAAGGACAAAAATATAATGAAATACTCAAATATTGGCAAAATCGTCAGACAGACAAATGTTGTGACACTGCCAACAATGAACTGTCAATAGTAGTGTTGTATTCATGAACTGATTAACTTCATCCAAACCCACCTTTTGAAAGACAATTGAAGGATTTAAGTGACAAATTGAAGGTGGGTTGCAACAACAGGGTATGAAAATCAAGGATCAGCTGTCATAATACCGGTACAGTAGTCACAAATTGACAAGTGAATGCAGTACCAAGGCAAAGAATGGAAAGGTACATCTTCCTGGGCATTCTAGATTGAATAAATGGATGAAATCATGAGGCAAAATGAACCCAGAGCTGCCCACAAGCAACCTGAGATTTCAGACACCTGGGTCATGTACTTGAGCTTGGGTTTCCTTGCTCTAGGCCACAAGGCCTCTGTGCACATGCACTGTGACATCACCTCTGAGACATGCACCATTGCTTGGTTACAGCCATTGTGAGCTGAGAGATTCTAAACTGCCTCACTGCCCTGCTGGGATATTGTGGGGAGAGTAATTAGCTACTCAAGAGTCTACTGTTGGGCTCAGGAGACTGAATTACTAGTGAGTGCTGAGGGTATTCCCAAGCCTTTAGGCTCAGCCATGAAGAAGATTTTTGACTAGGGCTAGGTCTAGGGTTAGGGTTAGTGTTGGGACTAGTTCTAGCATTACGGCTAGGGCTAGGGCTAGGTTTATGGATAGTGCTAGGGTCAGGGCTCTGGCTAGGGGTACGACTAGGGCTATGGCTAGGTTTAGAGCTAGGGCTAAGGTTAGGGATAGGAGAGGGCTAGGGCTAGGGTTAGGGATAGGTCTACGGTTAAGTCTATGGTAGTGTTAGGTTTAGGGTTAGGGTTAGGTTTAGGTTTAGGGCTAGGGTTAGGGCTAGGGTTAGGTATAGGGCTTGGGTTATGCATAGGGCTAAGGCTAGGGGTAGGGCTATGGTTAGGGTTAGCGCTAGGGCTAGTGCTAGGGTGAGGAGTAGGGCTAGGTTTAGTGTTAGTTTTAGGGTGAGAGTTAGAGATAGATTTAGGGTTAGGGCTCGTGCTAGGGCTATGTCTTGGCCCAGGGTTAGTGTTAGGGATAAGGCTAGGGCTAGGTTTCGGCCTACGGCTAGGATTAGGGTTATGGTTAGATATAGGGTTAGGGTTAGGGCTAGGGCTAGGGCTAGCTTTAGGGGTAGGGCCAGGGTTAGGCCTAGGACTAGGGTTTGGGCTAGGAATAGGGCTAGGGTTATGTCTAGGACTAGGGTTAATGTTAGAATTAGGGTTAATGTTAGGTTTAGAGCTAGGTCTAGGGATAAGGTTAGGGTTAAGTCTAAAGTTAGGTCTAGGGCTAGGGCTATTTCTAGGGCTAGGTTTAGCATTAGGGCTAAGGCTAGGTTTAGGGCTAGGGCTAGGATTATTTTTAGGGTTCAGGTTAGGGTTAGAGTTAGGTTTAGGGTTAGGGCTAGGGTTAGGAATAGGGCTAGGGCTAGGGTTAAGACTAGTTTTAGGTCTAGGCCTAGGGTTAGGGTTAAGGCTAGGGCTAGGGCAAGGGCTAGTGTTAAGGTTTGGGCTAGGGCTAGGGCTAGGTTTAGTGTTAGGGTTACGGTTAGTGTTATGTTTAGGGTTAGGGCTAGGGCTAGGGTTAGGTTTAGGGTTAGGTTTATGGTTAAGGTTAGAGCTAGGGCTAGTGTTAGCACTCAGTATAGGCCTAAGTTTAGCGCTAGGGCTAGGTCTATGGTTAGGGTTAGTGTTATGGTCAGGGCTAGGGCTAGGTTTAGTGTTAAGCCCAGTGGTAGAGTTCGTATAAGGGCTAGGGCTAATTCTACGTCTAGGATTAGGGTTAGGGCTAGGGCTAGGGCTAGGGTTAGGTCTAGGGTTTGGGTTAGTGCTAGGGTTAGGATTAGGGTTAGGGTTCATGCTATGGTTATGGTTATCGTTATGGTTACGGCTAGGTTAGTGATAGGCTAGGGCAAGGGCTAGGGTTCGGGCTAGTGCTAGGACTAGGCTTAGGAGTAGGGTTAGGGGTAGGGCTATGGCTTGGGCTAGAGCTAGGGTTAGGGTTAGGGCTAGGGTTAGGCTTAAGTCTAGGGCTAGTGCTAGGGCTAGGGTAAGGGCTAGGGCTGGGGTTAGGGATAGGTTTAGGGCTAGGGCTAATAACAGGATTACGGCTTAGCCTAGGGCTATGTTTAGGGTTAGGACTAGAACTAGGGTTAGGTTTAGCGTTAGTGTTATGGCTAGGGCTAGGGCTATCGTTATGGCTACTACCAGTGCTCAGGTTAGTGCTAGGGCTAGGCCTAAGTCTTCCATTAGGGTTAGGTTTAGGGTTAGGGTTAATGTTGGTTTAGGGAAAGGCTTAGGCCTGGGGCTAGGTCTACGGCTAGTTTTAGGGCTAGGGCTCAGGTTAGGGCTAGGGCGAGGACTAGGGCTAAGGCTAGGGCTAGGGTTACGGTTAGTGCTAGTTCTAGGGCAAGGGTTAGTGCTAGGGCTAGGGGTAGGGTTAGGGCTATGGCGAGGGTTAGGGTTAGGGTTAGCGTTAAGGCTAATGCTAGGGCTAGGGCTAGGGTTAATGTTAGGGCTAGGTCTAGGACTAGGGTTAGTGCTAGGGCTAAGTTGATAGTCAGGTTTAGGGTTAGCATTATGATTAGGTTTAGGGTTATGGTTAGGTCTAGGGCTAGGGTTAGGTCTTGGGCTAGGTTTAGGCCTAGGGCTAGTGCTAGGGCTAGGTTTAGGGATAGGGTTAGTGTTAGGTTTTGGGCTAGGGATAGGGATAGGGATAGGGTTAGGGCTAGGGGTAGGTTTAGGGCTAGGGCTAGGGCTAAGGCTAAGTCTAGCATTAGGATTCAGGCTAGGGCTAGTGCTATAATTTGGGCTAAGGCTAGGTTTAGTGTCAGGACTAGGTTTAGGGTTAAGTCTAGGGCTTGGACTAGGGCTAGGTTTAGGGTTAGGTCTAGGGCAAGTGTAAGGGCTAGTGCTAGGGTTAGGACTAGTTCTAGGTTTAGTGTTAGGGTTACGGTGAGGGTTAGAGATAGGTTTAGGTTTAGGGTTAGGGTTATGGCTAGGATGACATTTAGGGTTAGGGTTAGGGTTAGGGTTAGGGTTAGGGCTAGGTCTAGTGTTAGGGTTAGTGCTGGGGCTATGGCTATCATTAGGGCTACGGCTACGGCTAGGTTTAGAGCTAGTGCGAGGGTCAGGATTCCGGCTAGGGCTAGGACTAGGGTTAGGGCTATGGCTAAGGTTAGGAATAGGACAGGGCTAGGGCTAGGACTAGGGCTATGGTTAGGGTCAGGGCTACCGTTATGGCTATGGTAGTGTTAGGTTTAGGGTTACGGATACGTTTCGGTTTAGGGCTAGGACTAGAGCCAGGGTTAGGTATAGGGCTAGGGTTATCGATAGGGCTAAGGCTAGGGATAGGGCTATGGTTAGGGTTAGGGTTAGGGCTAGTGCTAGGGTTAGGACGAGGGCTAGGTTTAGTGTTAGGTTCAGGGTGAGGGTTAGAGATAGGTTTAGGGTTAGGGTTAGGTTTATGGCTAGGGTGAATTTACGGTTAGGGTTAGGGTTAGGGCTAGGGTTAGGGCTGGGCTAGTGTTAGTGTTAGGGCTAGGTGTAGGGCTCAGATTAGGGCTAGGGCTAGGGCTAGTACTACGGCTAGGGCTAGGGATAGGACTCGGTTTAGGGTTATGGCTAGGGCTAGGATTAGGTTTAGGGCTAGGGTTAGGGTTAGGGCTAGGTTTAGTGTCGGGGTTAGTGTTAGGGTTAGTGCAAGTACTAGACTTTGGTTTAGTGCTAGGTTTAGGGCTAGGGCTAGGGTGATGGCCAGGGCTATGTTTAGGGCTAGGATTAGGGCTAGGTTAGTGTGACGTCTAGGGCTAGGGCTAGGTTTTCGTTTAGGTTTATGTTTAGGGTTAGCATTAGTGTTAGGGCTAGGGTTAGGGTAGGGTTACGGTTAGGGTTAGGCTTAGGACTCTGGTTAGTGTTAGGTTTAGGTTTAGGTTTAGGGATAATGTTTAGGGTTAGGATTTCGGTTAGGGTTAGGTTTAGAGTTAAGTTTAAAGTCAGGGTGTAATGTTTGTTAACCGTAGGGATGGGGTTAAACTCAATGGGTCCCCTACATCTAGAGTGTGAGCTCCATTCCTAAGTCACATGGATCCCCCGTCTCACCTTGTTACTGTAGTGAATTGAATTTAAGATGCTTTTTGTTGTTGTTGTTTGTTTGTTTGTTTGTTTCTTATGTTCATTCATTCAGTTTTTTAAATTCCACATATAAGAGAGATCATGTGGTATTTGTCTTTCTCTGACTGACTTCTTTCAATCACCATAATAGTCTCTAGGTCCATCCATATCGTTGCAAATGGTACAATTTCATTCTTCTTTATAGCGGAGTTATACTCCATTGTATAAATGTATCACAGTTTCTAAAGCCAGTCATCTACTGATGGGCATTTCGGTTGTTTCCAAGTCTTGGCTATTGTAAATAGCGCTGCAATAAACATAGGGGTGCATATACTTTTTTGAATTAGCGTCTGGGATTCCTCTGGGTAGATTCCCAAGAGTGGAAATATTGGGTCAGAATTTAAGATGCTTTTAATGCTACTTTGATTACTGTCAAGAAAGTGAAAAATAATGCTGCCAATCAAATCATGGCACATCAAAAACTGGAGGATGCATCCTGATTTCATACACATTGTATTTGAAACAAGGAGCATCTCAGGATCCTAGAACATGGTACTTCACGGACCCAAAGAAACTGGAATCCGCCAACCTTGGAGTGACTGATGGTTCACGTGTTTTGCAGCATTCCTGCCGTCCAATTTCCTTTTAAGCAGAAATATATCTTTGTCTTTAGTTCCAATCTTCTAATATTGGATCATGTGTTATACAAAACATCAATTTTAAATGGGTTGATTATATATATATATATATATATATATATATATATATATATCATTATATATCATTATATATCATTATATATCATATTATACAATGACAACCCATGATACCTATATCTATATCTATATCTATATCTATATCTATATCTATATCTATATCTATATTGCATAAGCTCATATCATCCTGGGGAATAATCACCAGTTGTTTCCACATGTATTACCTGTAACCAATATTAAACTTAGAAACTAGAAGGCTGTAGTTATTAGAAAAGCCATAAGATTCTGGAAATATTTGCAATAATCCACAATCCTTTGTCTAGAACTCAAAACCTAAGTTCTAAAAATCAAGTTTTTTCCCCTCCTTACTTAATTTAGCAGCAAAATCATACCTGAACTGATTTGAGACATTTTGAAACTTAAAACAAAACAGGATTATTTATATTCTTAAGTATAGGATACTATTGTCGACCTTACAGGGAGTGTTATCTAACATTTGGCATATGTTCCATGTTCTCTTCCTAAAATCTGAGAAGTTACGAATTTGAAAACGCACTTGTTCCAAAGTTGCGGAATTTGTGGAAATGGACAATTCAAGATGCCAGCCATCCCAGCGAAGAAAGATTATAGTCGAAAGTCAAATTTGGTTTCCCCTCAGCTTTTGTTACACCCATTATCGAGGCTTGATAACACATATAATTTCTGTATTTAGCTTGACTCATTTGCGTGACCACGTGGCAGTATAGTTGGACACTTGCTGAACAGGGATAGTCCTAGGCTGAGGTATAGGGCTAGGGTTAAGGTAAGGGTTAGGCTTAGGGTTCGGGTTAGTTTTAGGGTTTGTGTTAGGGCTAGAGTTAGGGTTAGGGTTAGGGTTAGGGCTAGGGGTCGGGTTAGGGTTAGGGCAAGGTCTAGGGCTAGGGTTAGGGCGAGGGTTAGTATTACGATTAGGGTTACGGTTATGGTTAGTGCTAGGGTTAGGGTTAGGGCTTGAGCTACGGCTAGGCATAGGGTTAGGGTTAGGCTTAGTGCTAGGGCTAGGGTTAGGGTAAGGGCTTTGGCTCGGACTAGGTTTAGGGCTACATCTCGGGTTAGGGTTAGGGTTAGGGTTAGGGCTAGGGCTAGGACTAGGTCTAGGGTTAGGTTTAGAGCTAGGGCTAGGAGTAGGGTTAAGTCTAGGTTTTGGGTTAGGGCTAGGGTTAAGATTAGGGTTAGGGTTCAGGCTATGGTTATGGTTATGGTTAGGGAATGGCTAGGGCTATGGCTAGGGCTAGGGTTAGGGTTAGGGCTAGGGCAGGGGTGGTGTTACGGATAGGGTCAGTTTCAGGGCTAAGGTTATGGTTAGTGTTAGGGCTAGGTCTAGGGTTTGGTTCAGAGCTAGGGCTAGCGTGAGGGCTAGGGATAGGTTTAGGGTTAGGGCTAGGGCTATGGCTACTGTTAGGGATAGGGCTAGGGCTACGTTTTGCACTAAGGCTAGGTTTAGTGTTAGGGTTAAGTTTAGGGCTAGGGCTAGGGCTAGGGTTAGGTCTAGGGCAGGATTAGGGTTAGGTTTAGGGTTAGGGTTAGTGTTAGGGTTACGGCTAGGGCTGGAGCTAGGGTTAGTGCAAGAGGCAAGTTTAGGGCTAGGGCTAGACCAGGGCTAGGACTATAGCTAGGGTTCATATTTGGGTTAGGGCTAGTGCTCAGCTTAAGCCAGGGTTATGTTTAGGGTTAGGGTTAGGGTTAAGTTCTGTGTTAGGGATAGGGTTAGATTTAGGACTATGGCTAGGTTTACGCTTAAGTCTAGGGCAAGGGCTAGGGCTGGAGTTAGGGTTAGGGCTAGGTCTAGTCTACGGTCAGTGCTAGGGCTAGGGTTAGGGCTAGGGCTAGGTTTAGTTTTAGGGTTACGTTTAGGGTTAGGTCTAGGGATAGGGCTAGTGCTATGGCTAGTTCTAGGGCTAGGATTAGGGCTAGAACAAGGTCTAGGACTAGGACTAGGGTGAGGGATAGGGATAGGGTAGGGCTACGCATAGGTCTAGGGATCGGGCTATGGTTAGGGCTAGGGCTACAGCTGTGGTTAGTGTTAGGGCTAGGTTAGGTTTAGGGTTAGGGTTAGGGTTAGGACCAGGGTTAGGGTTAGGTTTAGGGCTAGAGCTAGGGCTCAGGTTAGTGCTCGTGGTAGGTTTAGGGCTCGGGCTCGGGCTCGGGCTAGGGCTAGGGCTAGGGCTAGGACTAGGGCTAGGTTGAGTTTTAGGGCTAGTGTGAGCGCTAGGGCTAGGCTTTGGGCTTGGGATAGGTTTAAGGTTAGGGAGGGGAACAGTTGGTTAATTGGGCAAGGGGACCAGCCAAGTTTTGTCCTTTAATCTTCATTGTGGTGGGAGCCAGTCGCCGACTGGCTTCCCCTTGGCAGCTCATGTCCCCTAAGCTTAAAGTGCTGTGTTCAATCTCAGTTGCGGGTTGGAGTAGCGACTGTCCTTTGTGGGAGTCAAAACCCAGCAGCCTTTTTGTTAAGCGTGCATGCCCTATCCACTGAGCCATCCGGACGGCAGCTCAGCTCAAGGTGCCGAGTTCAATCTTTAGTTGCGGGTGGGCGGAGCCCACCATTGAACAGGCAATCTGATTGTTATATGAGCTGAGCCATCCTGCCACTCCTTGGCAGCTCAGTGTTAGCTCTGCTCAGGCGAAGCATTCACTGCCCCATATGGGAATGAAACCGGTGTCCCTGTTGCTCAGAGCGTGTGCTCTACGCCAACTCCTAACCAACTGAGCCAGTTGCCTGGACAGATGTTCACACTTTTAGATCATAATTTTATATGCTAGGGCTGGCCGAGTGGCGCAGCGGTTAAGCGCGGGATTGGGAAGCCAGTGGCTGCGGTTACATCCCACATATGAGGGCCAGGGACACAACCTTCAAAAAGAAAGAAAAAGAGAAGAAGAATACACAGATTACTTGTTTTGTAATCTATGAATAGCCAATATTCTCTTAGGACCCAGAGAGCTCTAATCAATATTAAAAAATAAAGAAGGAGAAGTAGATGGTTAAGAAGAAAACGAAGAAGAAGTAGGAGAAGAAGAAGAAGAAGAAGAAGAAGAAGAAGAAGAAGAAGAAGAAGAAGAAGAAGAAGAAGAAGAACAAGAACAAGAACAAGAACAAGAACAAGAACAAGAACAAGAACAAGAACAAGGAGGAGGAGGAGGAGGAGGTGGAGGAGAAGAAAAATTGAATTTCAAAATTTTAACAACTTAATCCATCAAATACACCATTAAGAAAATACATTGCAGTATTGTTCAAGTGTCTCGCTTGGTTAGGAGCTCGCTCTGAGCAACAGGATGGCCTGTTTGATGCCCATGTGGGCCAGTGGCACTGCACCCGAGGTGAGCTGCCACTGAGCTGCCAACAGGTGGCAGGATGGCTCAGCTGGTGAGAGCACGTGCTCCTAACAACAAGTTTGCCTGTTGGAGATGGAGGGCTATGCCCACCCGAAGCGAAATACTGAACTTGGCACCTTGAATTGAGCTGCTGCTGCCATGGTGTCTCAGGATAGAGCACACATTCTTAACAACAAGGCTGCCAGTTTGACTCCCGCATGAGATGGTGGCTATGCCTACCTGCATCTAATTAAACACAGCACCTTGAGCTAAGCAGCTGAACTCGACTTGGAACTGAGGTTGTTGCGCCCTTCACAAAGATTAAAAGACAACAACTTGGCTGTTCCCCTGGCCCAATTCCCCAACACTGTTCCAATCCCCCAATTCTCCAACACTCTTCTCCTCCCCCAACTCCCCAATTGAAAGAAAGACAGACAGAAATAGAGGAAGAAAGAAAGAAAGCAAGAAAGCAAGAAAGCAAGAAAGCAAGAAAGCAAGAAAGCAAGAAAGCAAGAAAGCAAGAAAGAAAGAAAGAAAGAAAGAAAGAAAGAAAGAAAGAAAGAAAGAAAGAAAGAAAGAAAGAAAGAAAAATGCATAGCTAAAATTTAAAGGATAATGCATGGGGGAATTACAATGAAAATAGTTTTCCATTGTAGTATAACATGTAAAATAGTTGGAATCCAGACATAAACTGCTAATGAAAAATTAAAAGCAACAAATAACTGCACAATTATACTTTATGCTTGATTCTACACAGCATAACAGAAATGAAAACACTTATTAATTCAGTAAAGATATCTTAATGTAATGAATTTTTCACTGGATGTTAAAAGTAACATTGTAAAATGGGATTTCCAAGCAAAGGAAGCATGTCTTGGTTTTTAGTGTATTGACTATTGTTTCTTTGTTTTCTTAATTCTTAATTCAATTTTTTCAGTTACAGTTCACATTCAAATTGCATGTGTGCAGCATAATGGTTACACGTATATATAATTTCTGCAGTGATCCCCGATTAATCTAGTGTAAATCGTGCATTTTTATCAGTTAAAATTTGGGCCATCAGGAATTCCATGATTGGTCTTTGATTTGCTAGTGAATATTCAAACAAACCTTCAAATTTCAAAGGTCTAACGCTGCCTCCACTTGGAAGCAGCTATATGTACTATTTAGGAAGTAAAAGTGTGTAGAAGTACTACCCACAGCCTGGACTCAGTGCTTATAAGAAAAGGGCTGAAACAGTCTCCTAGATCGCCAGAAATAGTCTTTCTGTGCTGTAATCCATTTCTGAAAACTCAGAAAAATATAGTAGCAAGAACTGAATGTTTTCCTTCTGAATTAGTAGGCTTGAAAGGCAGTAGGTTCTTTTCCACTAGATGGCAAGCTTATGTATGAATTAAGGGGAAATATTTACTACTTCATAGCATTTGAGTTACAGATGTATATATAACTTAGAAGTATAAATACCAAATCGTAGTCTTAACATATTTGAATATAAGGGTTCCAACCTAAGAAACCTGTAAGAGTCATTAAAGATTGATCCTTGAATTTTAGCTATACTCTTCCATGATTTTACCCCAAGGTTTCATATAGTTTCTTTAATTCAATTATTTCACTTGATGTATTTTTGTCAGAATTTCTAATGATGTCTAAGTTTAAAAATTGTATTATGTCTATATGATCTATGCTTCCTGGTGTTGGTAAATTCCATGCAGTTTCATAAGGACAAAAATATGATGAAATACTCAAATATTGGCAAAATCGTCAGACAGACAAATGTTGTGACACTGCCAACAATGAACTGTCAATAGTAGTGTTGTATTCATGAACTGATTAACTTCATCCAAACCCACCTTTTGAAAGACAATTGAAGGATTTAAGTGACAAATTGAAGGTGGGTTGCAACAACAGGGTATGAAAATCAAGGATCAGCTGTCATAATACCAGTACAGTAGTCACAAATTGACAAGTGAATGCAGTACCAAGGCAAAGAATGGAAAGGTACATCTTCCTGGGCATTCTAGATTGAATAAATGGATGAAATCATGAGGCAAAATGAACCCAGAGCTGCCCACAAGCAACCTGAGATTTCAGACACCTGGGCCATGTACTTGAGCTTGGGTGCCCTTGCCCTTGGACACAAGGCCTCTGTGCACATGCGCAGTGACATCACTTCTGAGCCATGCACCGTTGCATGGTTACAGCCATTGTGAGCTGAGAGATTCTAAACTGCCTCACTGCCCTGCTGGGATATTGTGGGGAGACTAGTTAGTAACTCTAGAGTCTACTGTTGTTGGGCTCAGGAGACTGAATTACTAGTGAGTGCTGAGGGGATTCCCAAGCCCGTAGGCTCAGCCATGAGGAAGATTTTTGACTAGGGCTAGGTCTCGGGTTAGGGTTAGTACTGGGGCAATGGCTAGCATTATGGCTAGGGCTAGGGCTAGGTTTAGGGCTAGTGCTAGGGTCAGGGCTCACGCTAGGGCTAGGCCTTGGGCTAGGACTACGGCTAGGGCTAGGTTTAGGACTAGGGCTAGGGGTTAGGGTTAGGGCTATGGTTAGGTCTATGATAGTGTCAGGTTTAGGGGTAGGGGTAAGTTTAGGTTTAGCGCTAGGGCTAGGGCTAGGGTTAGGTATAGGGCTAGGGTTATGGATAGGGCTAAGGCTAGGGGTAGGGCTATGGTTATGGTTAGGGGCAGGGCTAGTGCTAGGGTTAGGACTAAGGCTAGGTTTAGTGTTAGGGTTAGGGTGAGGGTTAGAGATAGGTTTATGTTTAGGGTTAGGGTTAGGAGTAGGGCTAGGGCTAGGGTTAGTGCTAGCGCAAGGGTTAGGGCTAGGGCTAGGGCTAGGGGACTATAGCTAGGATTAGTGTTAGGGATAAGGCTAGTTCTAAGCTTAGGGCTAGGGTTAGTTTTAGGGTTAGGGTTAGTTTTAGGATTAGGGCTAGGGTTAAGTTTAGTGTTAGGGTTAGGGTTAGGGTAAGGACTATGACTAAGTTTAGGGTTAAGTCTAGGGCGAAGGATAGGGCTAGGGTTAGGCATAGGGCTAGGGCTAGATCTAGAGTCAGGGCTAGGACTAGGGCTAGGTTTAGTAATAGGGTTACGGTTAGGGTTAGGTCTTGGTATATGTCTAGTGCTGCGGTTAGTGCTAGGGTTAGGATTAGGGCTAGGGATAGGTCCAGGACTTGGGCTAGGTTTAGGGTTAAGGATAGGGTAGGGGTAGGCATAGGTCTAGGGGTCGGGCTACGGTTAGGGCTCGGGGTACATTTACATTTAGTGTTAGGGTTGTGGTTTGGGTTAGGGCTAAGTCAAGGGCTAGGGCTAAGTTTAGGGCTAGGGTTACATTTAGGGATAGGGCTAAGGCTAGGGTATGAGTTAGGCCTAGGGCTAGTGCTAGGGTTAGGGCTATGGTAGGGTTAGTGTTATGGTTAGGGCTAGGGCTCGTGTTAGGTCTATATCTAGGGATAGGGTTAGGGTCACAGTTAGGTTTATGGTTAGAGCTAGGGCTAGGTCTAGGGCTACGGTTTGGGATAGGGCTAATGTTAAGGTCCACGGTAGGGCCAGGGTAATGGTTAGGGCTAGAGCTAGGGCTAGGGCTACGGTTAGGTTTAGGACTAGTTCTAGGGTTAGGTTTAGGTCTAGGGTTAGGGTTAGTGTCAGGTTTAGAGATAGGGCTAGGGATAAGATTAGGTTTAAGTCTAAGGTTAGGTCTATGGCTAGGGTTACAGCTAGGGCTAGTGCTACATTTAGTGTTAGGGCTAAGGCTAGGATTACGGCTAGGGCTAGGGTTAGTGTTAGGGTAATTGCTAGGGTTTGGATTAGCGCTAGGGCTAGGTTTAGGGTTAGGGCTAGTGTTGGGGCTACGTCTAGGGCTAGGGTTAGTGTTAGGGATAAGGCTAGGGCTAGGTTTCGGCCTACGGCTAGGATTAGGGTTATGGTTAGATATAGGGTTAGGGTTAGGGCTAGGGCTAGGGCTAGCTTTAGGGGTAGGGCTAGGGTTAGGCCTAGGGCTAGGGTTTGGGCTAGGAATAGGGCGAGGGTTAGGTCTAGGACTAGGGTTAGTGTTAGGGTTAGGGTTAATGTTAGGTTTAGAGCTAGGTCTAGGGATAAGGTTAGAGTTAAGGCTAAGTTTAGGTCTAGGGCTAGGGCAAGGGCTATGTCTAGGGCTAGGTTTAGCATTAGGGCTAAATCTAGGTTTAGGCCTAGGGTTAGGATTATTGTTAGGGTTAGGCTTAGGGTTAGGGATAGAGTTAGTGTTAGGATGAGGGCTAGGGTTAGGAATAGGGTAGGGCTAGGGGTAGGGCTAGTTTTAGGTCTAGGCCTAGGGTTATTGTTAAGGCTAGGGCTAGGGCAAGGGCTAGGGTTAGGGTTTGGGCTAGGGCTAGGACTAGGTTTACTGCTACATCTACGTTTAGTGTTATGGTTAGAGTTAGTGTTATGTTTAGGGTTAGGGCTAGGGTTACGGTTAGGGTTAGGGCTAGGGCTAGGGTTAGTGCTAGGTCTAGGGCTAAGTTTAGGGCTAGGGCTAGGGTTACTGTTAGGGTTAGTGTTAGGGCCAGTGCTCGGGCTAGGTCTAGGTTTTGTGTTAAGCCTAGGGATAGGGTTCGTGTAAGGGCTAGGGGTAGGGCTAGGTCTAGGATTAGGTTTAGGGCTAGTGCTAGGGCTAGGAAGAGTGCTAGGGTTAGGTTTAGGGGTATGGCTAGGGCTAGGGCTAGGGTTAGGTCTAGGGTTAGGGTTCAAGCTATGATTATAGTTATGGTTAGGGCTAGGCTAGTGCTACGCTAGGGCTTGGGAAAGGTCTAGGACTAGGGCTAGGGTTAGGGTTAGGGATAGCGTAGGGCTAGGCTTAGGTCTAGGGATCAGGCTATAGTTACGGGTAGGGCTACAGTTATGGTTAGTGTTAGGGTTAGGCTAGATTTAGGTTTAGGTTTAGGGTTAGGGTTAGGAACAGGATTAGGGTTAGGTTTAGGGCTAGAGCTACGGCTCAGGTTAGGGCTAGGGCTAGGGCTAGGACTAGGGCTAGGTTTAGGGTTAGGGCTAGTGCGAGCGCTAGGGCTAGGGTTGGGGCTCGTGCTCAGTTTAGGTTTAGGTCTATGGCTAGGGTTAGTGTTATAGTTAGGGCTAGGGCTCGGGTTAGGTGTACGTCTAGGGTTAGGGTTAGGGTTACGGTTAGGTTTATGGTTACAACTAGGGCTAGGGCTAGGGCTAGGGTTAGGGATAGGGCTAATGTTAGAGTCCTCGGTAGGGCTGTGGTTACAGTTAGGGCTAGGGCCTAACCCAAGCCCAAGCGCAAACCATGCCCTAGACCTAAACCTATCTGTATCCCTAGCCCTCACCCTCGCCCTAACCCTAAACCTAACACTAACCCTAGACCTAGCTTAACTCTAACCCTAGCCCTAGCCCTAACTCTAGCTCTAGCCCTAGCCCGAATCCGAGCTCTAGCCTGAGCCCTAACACTAACTCTAACCCTAAACCAAACCTTGGCCTAAACCTAACTGTAACCCTAGCCTTAAACCTATCCCTAGCACTAGCCCTAAACCTAATCCTAGCCCTACCCCTAACCCAAGCCTTAGCCCTAAACATAACATAGCCCTAAGCCTAAACCTAGCCCTAACCTTGCCCCAAACCTAAACCTAACCATAGCACTAACCCTAGCTGTAGCCCTAGGCTAACCCTAACCCTAGCCCTAGCCCTAACCGAAACCTAACGCTAACCCTAACACTATATCAAGCCCTAAACCTAGTCCTACCCTAGCCCTATACCTAAACCTAGCACTAGCACTAGCCCTAGCACTAACTGTAGCCCTAGCCCTAAACCTAGCTCTAGCTCTAGCCATAGGCCTAACACTAATCCTAACCCTACAACTAGCACTCGCCCTAACCCTAGGCCTAGACCTAGACATAATCTCTAACCCTAGCCCTATCCTTAGCTCTAATCCAAACGCTAGCCCTAACCCTAGCCCTAGCCCTAACTCTAGCCCTAGCCGTAAACCTAACCCTAAAAAGAAACCTAGCCCTAACCCTAAACTTAACCCTATCCCTAAACTTAACCCTAAAACTAGCCCTAGTCCCTGCCTGAGCTCTAGCCCGAGCACTAACCTTAATCCTAAGACTAACACAAACCCTAAGCCTAAACATAGTCCTAATCTTAACCCTAAACCTAGCCCTATCCCTAACCCTAACACTAAACCTAACCCTAGCCCTAGCCCTAATCCTAGCCGTAGCCCTAAACCGAACACTATCCCTAGCCCTAGTCCTAAACAAAGCCAAAGACCTACCCCTAACGCTAGCCCAGTCCCTAGACCTAACCATAACCATATCGCTAGCTCTCACTCTAACCCTAACCCTAAACACAGGCCTAGCCCTAACCCTAGCCCTAGCCCTAACCCTAAACCTACACCTTACCCTAAACCTAGCCTTAACCCTAACCCTAACCATAACCATAACCATAAAACTAACCCTAGCCTTATCCCAAGTCCTAGCCTTAGACCTAGCCTTGACCTAGCCCTAGCCCTAGCTCCAGTGGTAGCCCTAGCCCTAGCCCTAGCCCTAACCCTAACACTAGTCCTATCCCTAAAACTAACCCTAACCCTAACCCTAACAATAGCACTAACTCTAACCCTAACCCTAACCCTAATCCTAACTGTACCCCTAAACCTAGCCCTAGCACTAACCCTAGCCCTAGCCATAGCCCTAACACTAGTTCTAGCCCTAACCCTAACCCTAACCCTAAACCTAACTCTAGCCCTAGCACTAAACCTAGCCCTAGCCCTAGCCCTTACCCTAAGCCTAGCACTAGCCCTAAGCCTAACCATGGACCTAGTCCTAAACCTAGCCATAGGAATAGACCTAACCCTAGCCTTTACACTAGCCTAGCCCTAGCCCTAAACCTAACCCTAAACCCAAACCTAGCCCTAACCCTAACTCTAACACTAATCCTACCCCTAAACCTAAAGCCTTAGCCCTAGCCCAAGCCCTAGCCCTAGCGCTCAGCCTAGCTCTAGTCATAGCCCTATCCCTAGAACTAGCCCTAAAACTACCCCTATCCCTAAACCTAGCTCGAACACTACCATACCACTAACTCTAACCCTAGCCATAAACCTAAACCTAACCCTAAACCTAACCCTAACCGTAGCCTTAATCCTAAACTAACCCTAACCCTAACTCCATCTCTAGACCAAACCCTAGCCCTAGCCCTAACCCTAACACTAACCCTAGACCTAGACGTAGCCCTAGACGTAAACCTAGCCCTAGCCCGAAACCTAGCCCTAGCCCTAGCCTTAACCGTATCCCTAACCATAATCCTAACACTAACACTAAATCTGGACCAAGCCATACCCCTAGCCATAGCTGTAGCCCTAGCCCTAACCTCAGCCCTAGCCCTATCCCAAACCCTAAAACTAGCACTTTCCCTAACCCTAACCCAAACCCTAACTGTAACCCTAGCCCTCGCCCTAACCCTAGCCCTAGCCCTAACCCCAAACCTAACCCTAGCGCTAACCCTAAACGTAACCATAATCATAAGCCTAACCCTAAACCTAACCCTATCACTAGCCATAACCCTAGTCCTAGTCCTATCCATAGCCCTAGTCCTAGCCCTAGGCCTAGACCTATCACTAAACCTAGACCCAGCCCTAAACCTAACACTAACCCTAATCCTAGCACTAGACCTAAACCAAGGCCTAGCCCTAGTTCTAACCCTAACCATAAACCTAAACCCAGCCCTAACACTAACCCAAACCCTAACCATAAACCTAACCCTAGCACTAGCCGTAAACCTCACCCTAACCATATCATTAACCCAAACCCTAAACCTAACCCTAACCCTAACCCTAATTCTAACTATACCCCTAACCCTAGTGCTAGCCCTAAACCTATTCCTAACCCTAACCCTAATCCTAACCCTAGCCCTAAGCCTGGTCCTAGCCCTATCCCTAACCCTAATCCTAGACCTACCACTAGCCTTAGCCCACACTGAAACCCATGCCCTAGCCCTAACTCTAAACCTAAATCTAGCCCTAACCCTAACCCTAGCCCTGACCCTAAGCCTAACACTAACACTAACACTAACCCTAGCCTTAACCCTAACCGTAAACCTTACCCTAACCCTAGCCCTAGCGTGAACCATGCCCTAGCACTAACCCTATCCCTATCCCTAGCACTCACCCTCGCCCTAACCCATAGCCTAACCCTAAGCCTAAGCCTAAACCTAACCCTAATCCTAGACCTATCCTACTCTAGTCCTAGCCCTAGCCCTAACTCTAGCTCAAACCCTAGACCGAACCCGAGCTCTAGCCCGAACCCTAACACTAACCCTAACCCTAACCCTAACCTTGGCCTAAACCTAACCGTAACCCTAGCCCTAAACCTATACCTAGCACTAGCCCTAAACCTAATCCTAGCCCTACCCCTAACCGAAGCCCTAGCCCTATACATAACATAGCCCTAAGCCTAAACCTAGCCCTAACCTTGCCCTAAACCTAAACCTAACCATAGCCCTTATTCTAACTGTAGCCCTAGGCTAACCCTAACCCTAGCCCTAGCACAAAATGAACCCTAACGCTAATCCTTACCCTATATCAAGCCCTAACCCTAGTCCTAGCCCTAGCCCTATACCTATACCTAGCACTAGCACTAGCCCTAGCAATAACTCTAGCCTTAGCCCTAACCCTAGCCCTAGCTCTAGCCCTCGGCCTAACACTAACCCTAACCCTACAACTAACACTCGCCCTAACCCTAGGCCTAGACCTAGACATAACCCTAACCCTAGCCCTATCCTTAGCTTTAATCCAAACGCTAGCCCTAACCCAAGCCCTAGCCCTAACTCTAGCCCTAGCCGTAAGCCTAATGCTAAACCTAAACCTAGCCCTAACCCTAAACTTAACCCTATCCCTAACCTTAACACTAACCCTAGCCCTAGTCCCAGCCCGAGCTCTAGCCCGAGCACTAACACTAACCCTAAGTCTAACACAAACCCTAACCCTAAACCTAGCCCTAACGTTAACCCTAAATCTAGCACTAGCCCTAAACCTAGTCCTGACTCTAATCCTAGCCCTAGTCCTAACCGTAGCCCTAGCTCTAGCACTAAACCTAGCCCTAGAACTACCCCTGGCTCTAGCCCTAGCCCTAACCCTAACCCTAAGCCTGACGCTAACCCTAACACTAAACGAAGCCCTAGACCTAACACTAGCCCTAGCCGTAACTCTAATCCTTGCGCTAGTCCTAGACGTAGCCTTAGACCTAACCCTAAACCTAAACCTAACCCTAAATTTAAACCTAGCCCTAGTCCTAAACCTAGCCCTAGCCCTAACCTTAACCCTAACCTTAGCCCTAGTTCTAACCCTAGCCCTAACCCGAGTCCTAGCACCAAACCTAGCCTAACCATAAAACTAGCCCTAAATCTATCCCTAGCCCTAAGCCTAACCCTAACCCTAAGCGTAACCCTAACCCTAACCCTAGCCCTAGCCCTAATCCTAGCCACAGCCCTAAACCGAACACTAGCCCTAGCCCTAGTCTTAAACCGAGGCATAGACCTACCCCTAACTCTAGCCCAGGCCCTAGACCTAACCCTAACCCTATCCCTAACTCTAACCCTAACCCTAACCCTAAACCCAGGCCTAGCCCTAACCCTAAACCTAAACCTTACCCTAAACCTAGCCCTAACCTTAACCCTAACCATAACCATAAACCTTTCCCTAGCCTTATCCCAAGTCCTAGCCCTAGCCCTAACCCTAGCCCTACCCCTAAACCTAGCCATGACGCTAGCCCTAGCCCTAACACTAGCCCTATCCCTAAAACTAACCCTAACCCTAACCCTAACAATAGCACTAACTCTAACCCTAACCCTAAACCTAACACTAATCCTAACTGTACCCCTAAATCTAGACCTAGCCCTAACCCTATCCCAAGCTATAGCCCTAACACTAGTTCTATCCCTAACACTAACCCTAACACTAAACCTAACTCTAGCTCTACAACTAAACCTACCCCTAACCCTAATCCTAACGCTAAACCTAACGCTAACAGTAGCCCTAGCCCTAACACTAGCACTAGCCCTAACTCTAATCCTTGCCCTAGTCCTAGACGTAGCCTTAGCCCTAGCCCTAAACCTAACCCTAACCCTAAACCCAGGCCTAGCCCTAACCCTAGCCCTAGCCCTAACCCTAAACCTAAACCTTACCCTAAACCTAGCCCAAACCCTAACCCTAACCATAACCATAACCATAAACCTATCCCTAACCTTATCCCAAGTCCTAGCCCTAGCCCTAGCCCTAGCCCTAGCCCTAGCCTTAGCCCCAGTGATAGCCCTAACCCTAGCTCAAACACTAGCCTAGCCCTAGCCCTAAACCTAACCCTAAACCCAAACCTAGCCCTAACCCTAACTCTAACACTAATCCTACCCCTAAACCTAAAGCCTTAGCCCTAGCCCAAACACTAACCCTAACCCTAGCCTAACCCTAGCCTTAGCCCTGACCCTATCACTAGCCCTAACCCTAAACCTAACCCTAACCCTAGCCCTAACCCTAAACATAAACCTAAACCTAAACCTAGCCCTAACACTAACCCAAACCCTAACCATAAACCTAACCCTAGCACTAGCCATAAACCTCACCCTAACACTATCATTACCCCAAACCCTAAACCTAGCACTTGCCCTAACCCTACACCTAGCCCTAGCCATAACCTTAGCCCTAAACTTAACCCCAACCCTCACACTAGCCCTAGCACTAGCCCTAAACCTAACCCTAACCCTAAACCTAATTCTAGCCGTAGCCCTAACCGTAGCCCTAGCCCTAGCTCTAACCCGAATCCTAGCCCTGGCCTTAGCCCTAGCCCAAAACCTAAACCTAGCCCTTGCCCTAACCCTAGCCCTAAACCTAGCCCTAGCCATAACCTTAGCCCTAACCCTAACCCCAACCCTCACATGAGACCTAGCCATAGCCCTAACCCTAACACTAGCCCCAGCATTAACCCAAGCACTAGCCCTAGCCCTAACCCTAACCGTAAATCTAACCCTAACCATTGCCCTAAAACAAACCCTAACCCTAAACAAACCTAGCCCTAGCCCTAACCCTATACCTCTCCCTAAACCTAACACTAGCCCTCGCCCTAGGCGTAGCCCTAGCCCTAACACTAGCCCAAACCCTAACCCTAACCCTAGCCTTAAACCTAGCCCTAGACCTAGCCCTAACCCTAACCATAACACTAACACTAACCCTAACCCTAACCCTAAACCAAGCAGTAGCCCAAATCCTAGCCCTACCCCTAGAAGAAACCCTAAGCCTAGCCCTAGCCATAGCCCTATCCCTAGCACTAATCCTAACCGTAGCACTAGCCCTATCGCTAGCCCTAGCCCTAACCCTAAACCTAACCCTAAACATAAACCTAGCCCTACACCTAACCCTAACCCTAAATTTAACCCTAAACTTAGCCCTAGCCCTAGCCTCAGCCCTCCCGTAAACCCAGCCCTAGTCGTAGCCCTAGTTCTAGACCTAGACCTATCCCTAACCCTAACCCTATCCCTATCCCTAACCCTATCCCTAACCCTAACCCTAACCCTAATCCTAGCCGTAACACTAACCTTAGCCCGAGCCCTAGCGCTACCCCTAATCCTAGCCCTAACCCTAACCCTAGCCCTAGCCCTAACACAGCCCTTGCCCTAGCACTAACCCTATCCCAAAACCTAAAACTAACCCTAACACTAAACCTAGCCCTAGCCCTTAACCTAGCCCTAGCCGTAGCCCTAACCCTAACCCTAGCCCTAGTCCTAGCACCAGCCCTACACCTATCCCAGCCGCACCCTCCTGCCAGCAGCAAGCAGTGACTGTGTCCACGGGGTTGACTCCTGTTGCCAAACTCCTCACTGTTACCTGGGTAACACCTGTTGCCTGGGTAACTCCTGTTCCCAAGCTCCTCTCTTTTACCTGGGTCCTCTCTGTTTCCTGGGTAACTACTCTTGCCTGGGTACCTCCTGTTGCCTGGGTCACTCCTGTTGCCAAGCTCCTCTCTATTTCCTGGGTAACTCCTGTTTCCTGGGTAACTCCTGTTGCCTGGGTAACTCCTGTTTACTGGGTAACTCCTGTTGCCAAGATCCTCTCTGTTACCTGGGTTCCTCCTGTTGCCAAGCTGCTCTCTGTTACCCGCGTCCTCTCTGTTGCCTGGGTAACTGCTGTTGCCAGGGTAACTCCTGTTGCCAAGCTCCTCTCTATAACCTGGGTAACTCCTTTTCCCCAGCTCCTCTCTGATATCTCTGTCCTCTCTGTTGCCTGGGACACTACTGTGGCCAGGGTAACTCCTGTTGCCAAGATCCTCTCTGTTACCTGGGTTCCTCCTGTTGCCAAGCTGCTCTCTGTTACCCGCGTCCTCTCTGTTGCCTGGGTAACTACTGTTGCCTGGGTAACTCCTGTTGCCAAGCTCCTCTCTGTTACCGGGGTCCTCTCTGTTGCCTGGGTAATGCCTGTTGCCTCAGTAACTCCTGTTGCCTGGGTAACTACTGTTGCCAGGGTTTACTCCTGTTGCCAAACTCCTCTCGTTTTCAAGGTTAACTCCTGTTGACTGGGTAAACCCTTTTGCTTGGTAACTCCTGTTACCTGGGTAACTCTTGTTGTTATGTTCCTCTTTGTTACCGCGGTCCTCTGTGTTGCCATGGTAACTCCTGTTGCCTGGGTCACCCCTCCTGTCAAGCTCCTCTCTGTCACCTGGGTCCTCACTGTTGCCTTGATAACTACTGTTGCCTGGGTAACTCCTGTTGCCTGGGTAACTCCTGTTGGCAAGCTCCTCACTGTTACCTGTGTAACTCCTGTTGATTGGGTAACTCCTGTTGCCTGGGTAAATCCTGTTGCCTGGGTAACTCCTGTTGCCAAGCTCCTCTCTGTTACCGGGGTCCTGTCAGTTCCCTGGGTAATGCCTGTTGCCTCGTTAACTCCTGTTGCCTGGGTAACTACTGTTGCCTGGGTAATTCCTGTTCCCAAGCTCCTCTCTATTACCTGGGTAACTCCTGTTTACTGGTAACTCCTGTTGCCTGGGTAACTCCTGTTTCTAGGGTAACTCCTGTTGTCAAGCTCCTCTCTGTTACCTAGATCCTCGCTGTTGCCTGGGTAACTACTTTTGCCAGCATAACTCCTGTTGCCAAGCTCCTCTCTATTTCCTGGGTAACTCCTGTTTCCTGGGTAACTCCTGTTGCCTGGGTAACTCCTGTTTACTGGGTACCTCCTGTTGCCAAGCTCCTCTCTGTTACTTGGGTAACTCCTGTTGCCTGGGTAAGTCCCGTTGCCTGGGTAACTCCTGTTCCCTAGCTACTCTCGGTTACCGAGGTCCTCCCTGTTGCCTGGGTAACTCTTGTTGCCTGGTTAACTCCTTTTGCCAAGCTCCTCTCTGATACCTGGGTACTCTCTGTTGCCTGGATAACTGATATTGCTTGGGTAACTCCTGTGCCAAGCTCCTCACTATTACCTGGGTATCTCCTGCTGGCTGGGTAACTCCTGTTGCCTGGGTAACTCCTGTTGCCAAGCTCCTCTCTGTTACCGTTGTCCACCCTGATGCCTGCGTAACTCCTGTTGCCTGAGTAACTCCTGTTGCCAATCTCCACTCTGTTACCATGGTCCTCCCTGATGACTGGGTAACTACTGTAACCTGGGTAATTCCTGTTGCCTCGGTAACTCCCTTTCCCTGGGTAACTACTGTTGCCAAGATCCATATTGTTACCTGAGTATCTCCTGTTACTAGGGTAATTCCTGTGGCCGTGCTCCTCTTTACCTGGGTAACTCCTGTTGCCTGGGTAACTCCTGTTGCCAAGCTCCTCTGTGTTACCGGGATCCTCTCTGTTCACTGGGTTATGCCTGTTGCCTCAGTAACTCCTGTTGCCTGGGTAACTACTGTTGCCAGGGTAACTCCTGTTGCCAAGCTCCTTTCTATTACAAGGTTAACTCCTGTTGACTGGGTAAATCCTGTTGCCTGGGTAACTCCTGTTGCCTGGGTAACTCCTGTTGCCAAGCTACTCACTGTTACCTGGGTAACTCCTGTTGCCTGGGTAACTCCTGTTGCCTGGGTAACTCCTGTTGCCTAGCTCCTCTCTGCTAATGGGGTCCTCTCTGTATCCTGTGTAATTCCTGTTGCTTTGGTAGCTCCTGTTGCCTGGGTAAGTCTTGTTGTCAAGCTCTTCTCTGTAACCTGGGTCCTCACTGTTGCCTGAGTAACTCCTGTTCCCAAGCTCCTCTCTGTTACCTGGGTCCTCTCTGTTTCCTGGGTAACTACTCTTGCCTGGGTAACTCCTGTTGACTGGGTAACTCCTGTTGCCAAGCTCTTCTCTGTTACCTGGGTCCTCTCTGTTGCCTGGGTAACTACTCTTGCCTGGGTAACTCCTGTTGCCTGGGTAACTTCTGTTGCCAAGGTCCTCACTATTACCTGGGTAACTCCTGTTTCCTGGGTAACTCCTGTTGCCGATATCCTCTCTACTACCAGGGTAACTCCTGTCGCCTGGGTAAAGCCTGTTGCGTGGGTATCTCCTGTTGACAAACTCCTCTCTGTTACCGGGTTCCTCCCTGTTTCCTGGGTAACACCTCTTGCCTGGGTAACTCCAGTTGCCAAGCTCCTCTCTGTTACCTGGGTCCTCTCTGTTGCCTGGTAATTCCTGTTGCCTGGGTAACTACTGTTTCCTGGGTAACTCCTGATGCCAAGCTCCTTTCTGTTACCTGGTTAAGACCTGTTGCCAAGCTCCTCACTGTTACCTGAGTAACTTCTGTTGCCTGGGTAACTCCTGTTGCCTGGGTAACTCCTGTTGGCAAGCTCCTCACTGTTACCTGGTTAACTCCTGTTCCCAGGGTAACTCCTCTTGCCTGGGTAACTCCTGTACCGAAGCTACTCTCTGTTACCGAGGTCCTCCCTGTTATCTGGGTAACTCCTGTTGTCAAGCTCTCTTTGTTACCGGGTTCCTCTCAGTTTCCTGGGTAATGCCTGTTGCCTCGGTGATTCCTGTTGCCTGGGTAACTGCTGTTGCCAGGGTAATTCCGGTTGCCAAGCTCCTCTCTATTACCTGGGTAAGTCCTGTTGACTGGTAACTCCAATTGCCTGGGTAACTCCTGTTCCCAAGCTACTCTCTGTTACCTG
This sequence comes from Aselliscus stoliczkanus, assembly GCA_033961575.1. Classification (NCBI taxonomy): domain Eukaryota; kingdom Metazoa; phylum Chordata; class Mammalia; order Chiroptera; family Hipposideridae; genus Aselliscus; species Aselliscus stoliczkanus. Next base: position 27,700,567 of record CM066734.1, read on the forward strand.
GTTAACTCCTTTTGCCAAGCTCCCCTCTGATATCTGGGTCCTCTCTGTTGCCTGGATAACTACTGTTGCCAGGGTAACTCCTGTGGCCAAGCTCCTCCCTGTTACCTGGGTAACTCCTGTTGCCTGGGTCACTCCTGTTGCCAAGCGCCTCTCTGTTACCATGGTCCTCCCTGTTGTCTGGGTAACTTCTGTTGCCTGGGTAACTCCTGTTGCCAAGCTCATGACTGTTACCTGGGTAACTCCTGTCTCCTGGGTAACACCTGTTTTCTCGGTAACTCCTGTTTCCTGGGTAACTCCTGTTGCCAAGCTCCTTACTGTTACCTGGGTAACTATTTCTTCCTTGGAAACTCCTGTTGCAGAGCTCCTCTCTATTTCCTGGGTAACTCCTGTTGCCTGGGTAACTCCTGTTCCAAGCTCCTTTCTGTTACCGGGGTCCTCCCTGTTGCATGGGTAACTCCTGTGGCCTGGATATCTCCTGTTGCAATGCTCCTCTCTGTTAACACGGTCCTCTCTGTTGACTGGGTTACTCCGGTTTCCTGGGTAATTCCTGTTGCCAAGCTCTTCACTGTTACCTGGGTAACTCCTGTTGATTGGGTAACTCCTGTTGCCTGCGTAACTCCTGTTGCCTGGGTAACTCCTGTTGCTAAGCTCCTCTCAGTTACCGGGGTCCTCCCTATTACGTGGGTAACTACTGTTGCCAAGCTCCTCTCTGTTACTCGGTTCCTCTCAGTTCCCTGGGTAATGCCTGTTGCCTCGGTAACTCCAGTGGCCTTGGTAAGTACTGTTGCCAGGGTAATTCCTGTTGCCAAGCTACTCTCTATTACCTGGGTAACTCCTGTTGACTGGTAACTCCTGTTGCCTGGGTAACTCCTGTTGCCTGGGTAACTCCTGTTCCCAAGCTACTCTCTGTTACCGAGGTCCTCCCTGTTGCCTGGGTAACTCCTGTTGCCTGGGTATCTCCTGTTGGCAAGCTCCTCTGTCTAACCTGGTTAACTTCTTTTCCCCAGCTCCTCTCTGATATCTGCTTCCTCTCTGTTGCCTGGATAACTCCTGTGGCCAAGCGCCTCACTATTACCTGGGTAACTCCTGTTGGCTGGGTAACTCCTGTTGCCTGTGTAACTCCTGTTGCCAAGCTCCACTCTGTTACCGTGGTCCACACTGATATCTGCGTAACTCCTTTTGCCTGGGTAACTCCTGTTGCCAAGGTTCTCTCTGTTACCGCGGTCCTCTCTGTTCCCTGGGTAATGCCTGTTGCCTCAGTAACTCTTGTTGCCTGGGTAACTACTGTTGCCAGGGTTTACTCCTGTTGCCAAGTTCCTCTCGTTTAAAATGTTAACTCCTGTTGACTGGGTATACCCTGTTGCCTAGGTAAATCCTGTTGCCTGGGAAACTCCTGTTGCCAAGCTCCTCACTGTTACCTGGGTAACCCCTATTGCCTGGGTAACTCCTGTTGCTTGGGTAACTCCTGTTTCCTGGGTAACTCCTGTTGCCAAGATCCTCTCTGTTACTGGGGTCACTCCTGTTGCCAAGCTCGTCTCTGTTACCGGCGTCCTCAATGTTGCCTGGGTAATTCCTTTTGCCTCGGTAACTCCGGTTGCCTTGGTCACTGTTTTTGTCAAGTTCTTCTCTGTTACCGGGGTCCTCGTGTTGCCTCGGTAACTCGGGATGCCGGTGTAACTCCTGTTGCGAAGCTCCTCTCTGTTACCGGTGTCCTCTCTGTTGCCTGGGTAATTCCTGTTGCCTCGGTAACTCCTGTAGGCTGGGTAACTCCTGTTGCCTGGGTAACTCCTGTTGCCAAGCTGCTATCTGTTACCAGTGTGCTATCTGTTCCCTGGGTAATTCCTCTTGCCTCAATAACTCCTGTTGCAAAGCTCCTCTCTGTTACTGTGGTCCTCCCTGTTGCCTGGGTAACTCGTGTTGTCTGGGTAACTACTGTTGCCAGGGTAAGAACTGTTGTCAAGCTCCTCTCTTTTACCTGGGTAACTCCTGTTGCCAAGCTACTCTCTTTTACCTGGGTACTCTCTATTACCTGGGTAACTACTGTTGCCAGGGTAACTCCTGTTACCAAGCTCCTCTGGATTTCCTGGGTAAAACCTGTTGCCTGGGTAACTCCTTTTCCCAAGCTACTCTCTGTTACCGGGGTCCTCCCTGTTGCCTGGGTGACTGCTTTTGCCTGGGTAACTCCTGTTGCAAAGCTCCTCTCTGTTATGGGGTCCTCTCCGTTACCTGTGTAATTCCTGTTTCCTCGGTAACTCCTGTTACCTGAGTAACTCCTTTTTCCAATCTCCTCTCGGTTACCAGGATCCTCCCTGTTGCCTGGGTAACTCCTGTTTCCTGGTTAACTCCTGTTTCCAAGCTCCTTTCTGTTACCTGGGTCCTCTCTGTTGCCTGTGTAACACCTGTAGTCAGGATAACTCCTGTTGTATGGGTAACTCCTGTTGCCAAACTCCTCTCTTTAACCGGGGTCCTCTCCGTTCCCTGGGTAATTCCTGTTGCCTCAATAACTCCTGTTTCCTGGGTAACTCCTGTTGCCTGGGTAACTCCTGTTGCCAAGCTCCTCTCTGTTACCATGGTCCTCTCTGTAGCCTTGGTAATTCCTGTTGTCTCGGTAACTCCTGTTGCCTGGGTAACTCCTGTTGCAAAGCTCCTCTCTATTACCTGTGTTACTCCTGTTTCCTGGGTAACTCCTGTTGCCTGGGTAACTCCTGTTGCCAACATCCTCTCTGTTACCTGGGTACCTCCTGTTGCCAAGCTCCCCTCTGTTACTGGGGTCCTCTCTCTTGCCTCGGTAACTCCTGTTGCCAAGCTCCTCTCTGTTACATGCGTCCTCTCTGTTGCCTGGGCAACTCCTGTTGCTGGGTAACTCCTGTTCCCTGGGTAACTCCTGTTTCCTGGATAACTCCTGTTGCCAAGCTCCTCTCTTATACCTGGGTAACTCCTCCGGACTGTGTAACTCTTGTTGCCTGGGTAACTCCTGTTTCCAAGCTCCTCTCTTTACTGGAGTCCTCCCTGTTTCCTGGGTAACTCCTGTTTCCTGGGTAACTTCTGTTGCAAAGCTCCTCTCTGTTACCTGGGAAACTCCTGTTGCCTGGGTAAATCCTGTTGCCAAGCTCCTCTCTGTGACCTGGGTTACTTCTGTTGCCTGGCTAACTGCTGTTGCGAAGATCCTCACTGTTACCTGGGTAACTCCTGTTGCCTGGGTAACTCCGGTTGCCTTGGTAACTCCTGTTGCCAAGCTCCTCTCTGTTACCGGGGTTCTCTCTGTTGCCTGGGTAACTTCTGTTGCTGGGTAACTCCTGTTGACTGGGTAACTCCTATTGCCTGGGTAACTCCTGTGGCCTGGGTTATTTCTGTTGCCAAGCTCCTCTCTGTTACCTGGGTTATTCTGTTGCCTGGCTTACTGCTGTTGGGAACCTCCTCACTGTTACCTGGGTCACTCCGGTTGCCTTGGTAACTCCTGTTGCCAAGCTCCACTCTGTTACCGGGTTTCTCTCTGTTGCCTGGGGAACTACTGTTGCCTGGGTAACTAATATTGCCAAGCTCCACTATGTTACCGAGGTCCTCCCTGTTGCTTGGGAAACTCCTGTTGCCAAGCTCCGTTGCGTTACCTGGGTACTCTCTGTTGTCTGGGAAACTACTTTTGACTGGGTAACTCCTGTTTCCAAGCTCCTCTCTGTTACCGGGTTCCTCTCTGTGGTCTGGGTAACACCTGTTTCCTGGGTAACTCCTGTTGCCTGGGTAACTCCTGTTGCCTGGGTAACTCCTATTTCCTGGGTAACTCATTTTGCCTGGGTAACTGGTGTTCCCTGCGTAACTCCTGTTGCCAAGCTCCACTCTGTTATCGGGTTACTCTCTGTTGCCTGGATAACTACTGTTCCCTGGGTAACTCCTGTTGCCAAGCTCCTGTCCGTTAATGGGGTCTTCTGTTTTGCCTGGGTAACTCTTGTTGCTTGGGTAACTCCTGTTGCCAAGATCCTCTCTGTTGCCTGCATATCTCCTGTAGCCAGGGAAACTCCTCTTGCCAAGCTTGTCTCTGTTACCTGGGTAACTCCTGTTGCCTGGGTAACTCCTGTTGCCTGTGTAACACCTGTTGACAAGCTCCTCTCTATTACCGGGGTCCTCTCTGTTTCCTGGGTAACTCCTGTTTCCAAGCTCTTCTCTGTTACCTGGGTAACTCCTGTTGCCTGGTTCAATCCTGTTGCCAAACTCCTCTCTGTTACCGGGGACCTCTCTGTTGCCTGGGTTACTCCTGTTGCCTAGGGAAATCCTGTTGCCAAGCTCCTCTCTGTTACCGGGGCCCTCTCTGTTGCCTGGGTATTTCCTGTTGCCTGGGTAACTCCTGTTGTCTGGGTAATTCCTCTTGCCTGAATAACTCCTGTTGCCAAGCTCCTCTCTGTTACTGGGGTATTCTCTATTGCCTATGTAACTCCTGTAGCCAACCTCCTTTCTCCTGGGTAAAACCTGTTGCCTGGGTAACTCCTGTTGCCAAGCTCCTCTCTGTTACCGGGGTCCTCTCTGTTGCCTGGGTAACTCCTGTTCCCTCGATTACTCTTGTTGCCAAGCTCCTCTGTGTTACCGGGGTCCTCTCTGTTGCCTGGGTAACTCTTCTTGCCTGGGTAACTCCTGTTGCCATGCTCCAGTCTGTTAGCGGGATCCTCCCTCTTGCCTGGGTAACTCTTTTTGCCAAGCTCCGCTCTGTAAACTGGGTCCTCTCTGTTGCCTGGGTAACTCCTGCCGCCGGGGTAACTCCTCTTGCCAGGCTCCCCTCTGAAACCGGGGCATCTCTGTTGCCTCGGTAACTCCTGCTGCCAAGCTCCTCTCTGTTAAATGGGTCCTCTCTGTTGCCTGTGTAACTCCTGTTGCCTGTGTAACTCCTGTTGCCTGGGTAACTCCTGTTGGCCAGCTCCTTTCTGTTACCGGGGAACTCTCTGTTGCATGGGTAACTCCTTTTGACATCTCCTCTCTGTTACCTGGGTCCTCTCTGATGCCACGGTAACCCCTGTTCCCTGGGTAACTCCTGTTGCTTGGGTAACTTTTCTTGCCTGAGTAACTCCTGTTGCCAATCTCCTCTCTGTTAGCGTGACCCTCCCTCTTGCCTGGGTAACTCCTTTTGCCAAGCTCCTCTCTGTTACCAGGCTCCTCTCTGTTGCCTCTGAAACTCGTGTTGACAAGCTCCTCACTGTTACCTGGGTAAATCCTGTTGCCTGGGTAACTCCTGTTGCCTGGGTAACTCCTGTTGCCAAGCTCCTCTCTGTTACCGGTATCTTCTCTGTTGCCTGGGTAACTCCTGTTGCCTCGGTAACTCCTCTTGCCCAGCTCCTTTCTGTTACCGGGGAACTCTCTGTTGCCTGGGTAACCCCTGTTCCCTGGGTAACTCCTGTTGCCTGGGTAACTCCTTTTGCCTGAGTAACTACTGTTCTGAAGGTACTCTCTGTTACCTGGGTAACTCCTGTTGCCTGGATAACTCCTGTTGCCTGGGTAACTCCTGTTGCCAAGTGCCACTCTATTATCGGGTTCCTCTCTGTTGCTTGGGTAACTCCTGTTGCCTGGGTTACTCCTGTCACCAAGCTTCTCTGTGATACCTGGGTAACTCCTACTGCCTGCGTAACTCCTGTTGCCTGGGTATCTCCTGTTCCCTGGGTAACTCCTGTTTCCAAGCTCCTCTCTGTTACCTGGGTCCTCTCTTTTGCCTGGGCAATTCCTTTTGACTCGGTAAATCCTGTTGCTTGGGTAACTCCAGTTGCCAAGCTCCTCACTGTTAGCTGGGTAACTCCTGTTGCCTGGGTAACCTCTGTTTCCTGGATAACTCCTGTTGCCTGCGTAACTCCTGTTTAGTGGGTAACTCCTGTTGCCAAGCTCCTCACTGTTACGCGGATAACCCCTGTTGCCTGAGTAACTCCTGTTGCCTTGGTAACTGCTGTTTCCTGGATAACTGCTGTTGCCAAACTCCTGTCTGTTACCTGGGTGACTCCTGTTGCCAGGGAAACTCCTGTTGCCGAGCTCCTCTCTATTACCTGTGTAACTCGTGTTCACTGGGTAACTGCTTTCGCCTGGGTAACTCCAGTGCCCAAGCTCCTCTCTGTTACCCGGGTCCTTCCTGTTACCTGCGTAACTCATGTTGCCAGGGTAACGCCTGTTTCCAAGCTCCTCACTGTTACCCCTGTCTTCTCAGTTCCCCGTGTAATGCCAGTTACCTCGGTAACTCCTGTTGCCTGGATAACTACTGTTTCCAGGGTAATTTCTGTTTCCAATCTCCTGTCTATTACCTGGGTAACTCCTGTTGACTGGGTAACTCCTGTTGCCTAGGTAACTCCTGTTGACTGGGTAACTCCTGTTGCCTGGTAACTCCTGTTGCCAAGCTCCTCTCTGTTACCGGGATCCTCTGTGTTCCCTGGGTAATGCCTCTTGCCTCGGTAACTCCTGTTGCCTGGGTAACTACTTTTGCCAGGGTAATTCCTGTTGAAAAGCTTCTCTCTATTACCTCGGTAACTCCTGTTGCCTGGGTAACTCCTGTTGTCTGGGTAAGTCCTGTTTCCTGGGTAACTGCTGATGCCAAACTCCTCTCTGTTACCTGGGTAACTCCTGTTGCCAGGGAAACTCCTGTTGCCTAGGTAAATCCTGTTGCTTGTGTAACTCCTGGTGCCAAACTCCTCTCTGTTACCTGGGTATCTACTGTTGTCTGGGAAACTCCTGTTCCCGAGCTCCTCTCTATTACCTGTGTAACTCGTGTTACCTGGGTAACTCCTGTTGCCTCAGTAACTCCTGTGTCAAAGCTCCTCTCTGTTACCGCAGTCCTCCATGTTGCCTGGATAACTCCTGTTGCCTGGGTAAGTCATTTTGCCAAGCTCCTCTCTGTTACCCTAGTCTTCTCCATTCCATGGGTAATGCCTCTTGCCTCAGTAACTCCTGTTGCCTGGGTAACTACTTTTGCCAGGGTAATTCCTGTTGCCAAGCTTCTATCTATTACCTGGGTAACTCCTGTTGACTGGGTAACTCCTGTTGCTTAGAAAAATCCTGTTGCCTGGGAAACTCCTTGTGCCAAGCTGCTCTCTGTTACCAGGGTACGTTCTGTTGCCTGGGAACTCCTGTTACCTGGGAAATTCCTTTTGCTAAGTTCCTCTTTGTTACTGCGGTCCTCTCTGTTGCCTTGGTAACTCCTTGCATGGGTAACTCCTGTTGTCAAGCTCCTGACTCTTACCTGAGTAACTCAAGTTCCCTGGGTAACTTCTGTTGCCTGGGTAACTTCTGTTGCCAAGGTCCTCACTGTTACCTGGGTAACTCCTGTTGCCAGGGAAACTCCTGTTGCCGAGCTCCTCTCTATGACCTGTGTAACTCGTGTTGCCTTGGTAACTCCTGTTGCCTCAGTAACTCCTGTGGCCAAGCTCCTCTCTGTTACCGGGGTCCTCCCTGTTACCTGGGTAACTCCTGTTGCCTCAGTAAGTCATGTTGCCAAGCTCCTCACTGTAACCTGGGTAACTCCTGTTTCCTGGGTAACTCCTGTTGCCTGGGTAACTCCTGTTTCCTGGGTAACTCCGGTTGCCAAGCTCCTCACTGTTACCTGGTTAACTCCTGTTGCCTAGGGAACTCCTGTTGCCTGGGTAACTCCTGTTCCCAAGTTCCTCACTGTTACCTGGGTAACTCCTGTTGATTGGGTAACTCTTGCCTGGGTAACTCCTGTTACCAGGGTAACTCCTGTTGCTAAGCTCCTCTCTGTTACTGGGGCCCTCCCTGTTACCGGGGTAACTCCTGTTACCGGGGTAACTCCTGTTGCCAAGCTCCTTTCTGTTACCTGAGTCCTCACTGTTACCTTGGTAACTCCTGTTGCCTGGGTAACTCCTGTAGCCTCGGTAACTCCTGTTGCCAAGCTCCTCTCTATTACCTGGTTAACTCCTGTTGACAAGCTCCTCTCTGTTACCTGGGTCCTCTCTGTTGCCTGGATAACTACTGTTGCCAGGGTATCTCCTGTTGCCAAGCTCCTCTCTATTACCTGGGTAACTCCTGTTGCCTTGCAACTCCTCTTGACTGTTTAACTCCTGTTGCCAAGCACCTCTCTATTACCGGGCTAACTCCAGTTGCCTGTGTAACTCCTGTTTCCTGGGTATCCACTGTTGCCAACCTCTTCGCTGTTACCTGGGGAACTCCTGGGGCCAATCACCTCTCTGTTACCTGGGTCCTATCCGTAGCCTGGGTAATACTGTTGCCAGGGTAACTCCTGTTGGCAAGCTCCTATCTTTTACCTGGGTCATCTCTGTTGCCTAGGTAACTACTGTTGCCTCGGTAACCCCTGTTGCCTGGGTAACACTTGTTGCCAAGCTCCTCACTGTTACCTGGGTAACTCCTGTTGCCTGGGTAATTCCTGTTGCCTGGGTAACTCCTGTTGTTTGGATAACTGCTGTTGCCTGGGTAACTGCTGTTGCCAAGCTCCTCTCTGTTACCTGGGTTCTCTCTGTTGCGTGGGTAACTCCTGTTGCCTGGGTAACTACTGTTGCCTGGGTAACTCCTGTTGCCAGGGTAACTTCTGTTGCCAAACTCCTCACTGTTACCTGGGTAACTGCTGTTGCCTGGGTAACTCCTGTTGCCTGGGTAATTCCTTTTGCAAAGGTCCTCTCTGTTACCGTGATCCTCCCTGTTGTTTGGATAACTCCTGTTGCGTGGGTAACTCCTGTGCCAAGCTCCTGTATATTACCTGGGTAACTCCTGTTGACTGGATAACTCCTGTTGCGTAGGTAACTCCTGTTGTCTAGCTCCTCACTGTTACCTGGTTAACTCCTGCTGCTGGGGAAACTCCTGTTGCCTGGGAAACTCCTGTTGCTAAGCTCCTCTCAGTTACCATGGTCCTCCCTTTTACCTGGGTAATGCCTGCTGCATCTTTAACTCCTGTTACCTGGGTAACTACTATTGCTAGGGTAATTGCTGTTGCCAAGCTCCTCTCTATTACCTGGGTAACTCCTGTTGACTGGTAAATCCTGTTGCGTGGGTAACTCCTGTTGCCTGGGTAACTCCTGTTGCCAAGCTCCTCTCTGATACCGGGGAAGCGTTCGTTGCTCAGTAGAGCTCAAGGGCCCCTTAGTGATGGCCTCCTCAACTAACTGATGCTCATGAACGTCAGCTGTGGGCCAGGCAGTGAACTGACACGTCACTCTTGGCTCAAGAATCACCACTGTTTGTAAACTTGCTACTGGTGTCAGGCACAGTCTTCACAATCTCAATGAAGCCTCATGTTTCCTCTGTGAGCTAGGGGTCTGTTAGCATCCACCCCATTCTGGAGATGGGGAAACTGGTCCAGCATCATTTGAATAGTGAGCAACCAAGGATTTGACCCCTGATCTGGGACTCCACGTTCTGCGTGCATAGCCCCTCTCAGCTGCGTCCTGACATCCTGTCCCTAGAGCTAATCAGCTGGTCCCAAAAGAAGTAAGCTCCGGATCACTGAAGATTTGTGAGCAGTTTTTGGAGGACTCCTGGGAATGGGTGCTGAAAAGGGATAAAGGTTTCCTGTCCAGTGCGACCTTTCAGGTCCCCCTACCCCTTAAAGGCCTCCGCAGGTTGCGTTTGGCAGAGACACATGAGCACGGCTGGAGACGAGAGTTTTACATCAGGCCAGCAGATAGATCTGGATTCAGGTCCAGGCTGTGCCTCTTCCTGGCTGTGTGTCCTTCAGGCATTCGGCACAAAATCGGAGGCCTCAGTTTATCCATCTTTGGAATGGTGATGATCATGCTCTTATGATGATTAAATCAAGTACTATATGACAAGCATCTGGTACATACTGGGTGCCTACTAAACTTTCTCTCCCTTGAAGCTGGCGAATATCATGAGCATGTGATTCAAAATGGCCTGCAGCTTCGACTGGGGGACAGTCTTTGGTAGCACAGCGGGCCTGGGTCTGAATCCTGCCTCCTCTTGCATGACCATGCATGAGTCATCCAATTTCTCCAGGCCTCAGTTTCCCCATCTGGAAAATGGGAATATTTTGGGAACCTGCCCCATGACTTCTGCTTACACACAATGCCTAGAACATAGTGAGCGCTCCAAAAAGATCAGCAGTTGCTTTGAGCATCCTAAAACACCTCCTATGTGCTCGCCTGGCCTGCCCTTTCACCAATAACACATTTAACCCTCATCAAAGCCCTGCAAGCTGAAAGTTTCCACTTTACGGGAGTGGAAACGGAGGCAGCCGCATGTGTACAAGTTGGCCGAACTCACACGGGATGTGAGGGACCGAGCTGGGATGTAAATGCAGGTTGTGTGTCTCCAAATTGCACCAGCCACAGCCAGGCACCGCCTCTGCTACCCAATGGGCCATGTTTCCCAAGCCAATGCTTAGAAAACCACACAGGTGTCAAGGAGACAGAATGCCACATTGTCTCTTCTGCCATCCCCACACAACCTCGACATCTCTCAAATCTGTTGGCCCCCGACGTGGACCAAGTTCAAGCCCATGTCTCGGAGGTTGAGAGCGATAATGCGGTTGAGTTGAATTTTGGAGGCCTTCTTCAGCTGCCTGGCCCTCTCCTTTGTCCACACGTCTGGTCTGTCTCCTGGGATGGTTGGCCCCCGGCAGGGGTAGACAGCAGCCTTGTTCCTGCCACTAGACAAGGCCGCCTTCTGCAAGGCACTCAGGGGTCTTCTGGGGAGGGAGGCTGTCATCCTCAATGTCTTTCCAATTTGGTGTCCAGGCCTCAGGCAGTCAGGCCCATTATTAACGTCTAGGGAGGCATCCTAGCACTCAGCTGAGTGCATGCAGAGGTGGGGAGGGGTCCTCACTCGGTGCTACATTCCCACCTTCACCACAGGTCCGTGAACAGGACACGAGGCCTGGAGCCAGAAAGCCATTGGCTCCTCCCTATTGCCAATTGACAGCCTGTGTGACATTGAGTTAAGCGTGGCACTTTCTGAGGTTCAGGAAACACAAGGAAACAGACAAACTTTTCCGTCCGGCAGAGTTTGGATTTGACACAATGTAGGTGTACAATTAGAGTGCCAAAGGGTAAGAGATGGTTCCAACCAACCAAGTACATGAAGGTGGATTTAATAAAGGGGCTATTGACGAAGGCAAGGAACGGATGCTGGGAGACCACAAGGAAGGGTGCAGCTCCTCACCTTTCCCATGACTATGAACTGGGGCCAGAGGGGGTATTGATTCTTACCTACCCTAGGCTGACAGAGGTGGATGGAGAAGTTAGAAGAAGGGGCTGTCCAAGTACGGAGGGTCCCTGGATGGGAGCCAGTGACTGCTGTCTCTTCCTGAAGCATATCGGGACAGCAACTGGTTTGATAACCTCCCCCCTCCCTTCCGCACTCTCCATTCTCCTTCTCCTTCCTCAGAAATCCTGTATTGCCATCTGAGCATGCTTGATATCACCTGCATGGCTTGATAAACACCCCCAGTTTCCGATTCGGTAGGTATGGGCTGAGGCCTGAGTATTTAGAGTTGAACCTATTCCCAGCTGCTGCTGCTGCTGACTGACCACACATGGGGCTGCTCTGGTCCAACCCTCACAGTTCTCTGGCACCTCTCTTAGCTTTTTCTGCCTTGTGGCTCATTGGCCTAGCAGCCCCTCCCGGGCAGGACTTTCTGACTCCATTCCTTGAGCTCTCCATATTTTGCACCCTGTATCTGGGAGGCCACTGCCTCCTGCCAGGCTGAATCCCCCCGAACCTGCATCGTTTACTACCTATCTCTGTTGTCCGCTGTCCAGATACACCCGGGCCATGGCTTAGCAGTCCTTGATTACAGGCTGACGCTGAGTAGGAGGTCAGCACGCAGGCAGTTTGTGATGGTGTGTGCTTGGGGCCACAACCAGAGGACATGTATGTGGCAAAGCAATCAGGAGTGAGGAGAGGCAGAAGTTGGGCCATGATGTGATCTCCCATGTCAGCCAGCACCCTGGGGAGTTCCAAGACGATATCAACTTCAGAGCCTTTCTGGGTTTTGGCAAGTATGTTGGATCTTTACACCCCGTGAGTATCAGGCACTGGACGGCGGTGAGACCATGCGGGAGTTTCTCTGTAACGCTGAGGTGGCCCCTGTGCCTAAGGGACAGCAATTCTCTCAGCACTGGTGGCCTGCAGTCCTGATGGGATCTGATTGGCATGTGACAGCATCCACCATATCATCAGAACCTGTCCAAAGAACCAGGGAGGGGTCAGAGGCCTTCTCATGGCCCCCACTGCCCTGTCCAGCCCACCTCTGTGTCCCTTAGAACCCTACCCCAAATTCCCCCTTTACATTTCTAATGTGCAGCTGCAGAAGGAAAGAAAATAAATAGGACGACAGGAAAGGGAACTTTGACCCAAGCAGTTCTAACACATTGGGGTCTTGGAAAGGTAGTTTCCGGGTAACTAGAATCCTACAGGAGCTCATCAGGTATATAGCAGGTGAACTTGGTGTCCACACGACAACCCTGTAAAATCACTCCATGGGTTTGGAGGACATTTCCCATTTCATTTTCATCCATGTGAGGTATGGTAATTGGCTTGTATCCACGTGCCACCATGTGAAGTATACCTTGTCCCTTTGCTCAGCTCATACCTGTTTCGCCTATGGAATCCTCACAGGGCAGCCTTGAGAGGTGAATATGGGTGTCATCCCCATTTCACCAATGAGGACCCTGAGGCCTGAAGTCCTCCAGGGCATGGGAGTCCTGGATTTGGACATGGGCCTCATGTCTCTCAAACTCATGTTGTTTAGGCAGTTCACTCGTGCCTTGCTCTGTGTGCTGCCCATGCTGTGCTGGGTCTCGTTTGAGGGCCTCAGCCTAGGGTTTCCATAATCCTGCAGACCGCCCTGAACACTGGGCTCTGTTTATTCCCTTTGGGGGCTTAGAGGGTGTGAACACAGCACAGTGTTGGGGGGGCTGAGAGGATTATCGAGTTGATTTGGCACCTGGTAGTGTTCGAGGTTGGCAGCCTTAGGGTACCTGGTTGCGGGTAGGTGGCAGGAATGAGGAGGGGCGGGGACAGGGCAGGCCTGGGAGGCCCAGGAGCCCTCCTGCAGGCTTTGCAGGTTAGCCTGGATTTCCCTGCTGAACTCCCACCTGAATGTATGGTCTTTACAAATCTGTAGTCGGAGCTGAAGGGATGGCAGGACGGTGGGGCTGGTTTCCGAAGGGTTGCAGGGTGGGTCTGGAGGTGGGGTGAGCAGGTGTTCACAGGTCTGATGTGGAGGCATGGGGTCAGGCCAGACCAGACCCAGAGGTCAGGGAGGCCCTGACTTGCAGTTCGGTGGGAAGCTTTGGTTGCTCAATAGAGCTCAAGGGCCCCTTAGTGATGGCCTCCTCAACTAACTGATGCTCATGAACGTCAGCTGTGGGCCAGGCAGTGAACTGACACGTCACTCTTGGCTCAAGAATCACCACTGTTTGTAAACTTGCTACTGGTGTCAGGCACAGTCTTCACAATCTCAATGAAGCCTCATGTTTCCTCTGTGAGCTAGGGGTCTCTTAGCATCCACCCCATTCTGGAGATGGGGAAACTGGTCCAGCATCATTTGAATAGTGAGCAACCAAGGATTTGACCCCTGATCTGGGACTCCACGTTCTGCGTGCATAGCCCCTCTCAGCTGCGTCCTGACATCCTGTCCCTAGAGCTAATCAGCTGGTCCCAAAAGAAGTAAGCTCCGGATCACTGAAGATTTGTGAGCAGTTTTTCGAGGACTCCTGGGAATGGGTGCTGAAAAGGGATAAAGGTTTCCTGTCCAGTGCGACCTTTCAGGTCCCCCTACCCCTGAAAGGCCTCCGCAGGTTGTGTTTGGCAGAGACACATGAGCACGGCTGGAGATGAGAGTTTTACATCAGGCCAGCAGATAGATCTGGATTCAGGTCCAGGCTGTGCCTCTTCCTGGCTGTGTGTCCTTCAGGCATTCGGCACAAAATCGGAGGCCTCAGTTTATCCGTCTTTGGAATGGTGATGATCATGCTCTTATGATGATTAAATCAAGTACTATATGACAAGCATCTGGTACATACTGGGTGCCTACTAAACTTTCTCTCCCTTGAAGCTGGCGAATATCATGAGCATGTGATTCAAAATGGCCTGCAGCTTCGACTGGGGGACAGTCTTTGGTAGCACAGCGGGCCTGGGTCTGAATCCTGCCTCCTCTTGCATGACCATGCATGAGTCATCCAATTTCTCCAGGCCTCAGTTTCCCCATCTGGAAAATGGGAATATTTTGGGAACCTGCCCCATGACTTCTGCTTACACACAATGCCTAGAACATAGTGAGCGCTCCAAAAAGATCAGCAGTTGCTTTGAGCATCCTAAAACACCTCCTATGTGCTCGCCTGGCCTGCCCTTTCACCAATAACACATTTAACCCTCATCAAAGCCCTGCAAGCTGAAAGTTTCCACTTTACGGGAGTGGAAACGGAGGCAGCCGCATGTGTACAAGTTGGCCGAACTCACACGGGATGTGAGGGACCGAGCTGGGATGTAAATGCAGGTTGTGTGTCTCCAAATTGCACCAGCCACAGCCAGGCACCGCCTCTGCTACCCAATGGGCCATGTTTCCCAAGCCAATGCTTAGAAAACCACACAGGTGTCAAGGAGACAGAATGCCACATTGTCTCTTCTGCCATCCCCACACAACCTCGACATCTCTCAAATCTGTTGGCCCCGACGTGGACCAAGTTCAAGCCCATGTCTCGGAGGTTGAGAGCGATAATGCGGTTGAGTTGAATTTTGGAGGCCTTCTTCAGCTGCCTGGCCCTCTCCTTTGTCCACACGTCTGGTCTGTCTCCTGGGATGGTTGGCCCCCGGCAGGGGTAGACAGCAGCCTTGTTCCTGCCACTAGACAAGGCCGCCTTCTGCAAGGCACTCAGGGGTCTTCTGGGGAGGGAGGCTGTCATCCTCAATGTCTTTCCAATTTGGTGTCCAGGCCTCAGGCAGTCAGGCCCATTATTAACGTCTAGGGAGGCATCCTAGCACTCAGCTGAGTGCATGCAGAGGTGGGGAGGGGTCCTCACTCGGTGCTACATTCCCACCTTCACCACAGGTCCGTGAACAGGACACGAGGCCTGGAGCCAGAAAGCCATTGGCTCCTCCCTATTGCCAATTGACAGCCTGTGTGACATTGAGTTAAGCGTGGCACTTTCTGAGGTTCAGGAAACACAAGGAAACAGACAAACTTTTCCGTCCGGCAGAGTTTGGATTTGACACAATGTAGGTGTACAATTAGAGTGCCAAAGGGTAAGAGATGGTTCCAACCAACCAAGTACATGAAGGTGGATTTAATAAAGGGGCTATTGACGAAGGCAAGGAACGGATGCTGGGAGACCACAAGGAAGGGTGCAGCTCCTCACCTTTCCCATGACTATGAACTGGGGCCAGAGGGGGTATTGATTCTTACCTACCCTAGGCTGACAGAGGTGGATGGAGAAGTTAGAAGAAGGGGCTGTCCAAGTACGGAGGGTCCCTGGATGGGAGCCAGTGACTGCTGTCTCTTCCTGAAGCATATCGGGACAGCAACTGGTTTGATAACCTCCCCCCTCCCTTCCGCACTCTCCATTCTCCTTCTCCTTCCTCAGAAATCCTGTATTGCCATCTGAGCATGCTTGATATCACCTGCATGGCTTGATAAACACCCCCAGTTTCCGATTCGGTAGGTATGGGCTGAGGCCTGAGTATTTAGAGTTGAACCTATTCCCAGCTGCTGCTGCTGCTGACTGACCACACATGGGGCTGCTCTGGTCCAACCCTCACAGTTCTCTGGCACCTCTCTTAGCTTTTTCTGCCTTGTGGCTCATTGGCCTAGCAGCCCCTCCCGGGCAGGACTTTCTGACTCCATTCCTTGAGCTCTCCATATTTTGCACCCTGTATCTGGGAGGCCACTGCCTCCTGCCAGGCTGAATCCCCCCCACCTGCATCGTTTACTACCTATCTCTGTTGTCCGCTGTCCAGATACACCCGGGCCATGGCTTAGCAGTCCTTGATTACAGGCTGACGCTGAGTAGGAGGTCAGCACGCAGGCAGTTTGTGATGGTGTGTGCTTGGGGCCACAACCAGAGGACATGTATGTGGCAAAGCAATCAGGAGTGAGGAGAGGCAGAAGTTGGGCCATGATGTGATCTCCCATGTCAGCCAGCACCCTGGGGAGTTCCAAGACGATATCAACTTCAGAGCCTTTCTGGGTTTTGGCAAGTATGTTGGATCTTTACACCCCGTGAGTATCAGGCACTGGACGGCGGTGAGACCATGCGGGAGTTTCTCTGTAACGCTGAGGTGGCCCCTGTGCCTAAGGGACAGCAATTCTCTCAGCACTGGTGGCCTGCAGTCCTGATGGGATCTGATTGGCATGTGACAGCATCCACCATATCATCAGAACCTGTCCAAAGAACCAGGGAGGGGTCAGAGGCCTTCTCATGGCCCCCACTGCCCTGTCCAGCCCACCTCTGTGTCCCTTAGAACCCTACCCCAAATTCCCCCTTTACATTTCTAATGTGCAGCTGCAGAAGGAAAGAAAATAAATAGGACGACAGGAAAGGGAACTTTGACCCAAGCAGTTCTAACACATTGGGGTCTTGGAAAGGTAGTTTCCGGGTAACTAGAATCCTACAGGAGCTCATCAGGTATATAGCAGGTGAACTTGGTGTCCACACGACAACCCTGTAAAATCACTCCATGGGTTTGGAGGACATTTCCCATTTCATTTTCATCCATGTGAGGTATGGTAATTGGCTTGTATCCACGTGCCACCATGTGAAGTATACCTTGTCCCTTTGCTCAGCTCATACCTGTTTCGCCTATGGAATCCTCACAGGGCAGCCTTGAGAGGTGAATATGGGTGTCATCCCCATTTCACCAATGAGGACCCTGAGGCCTGAAGTCCTCCAGGGCATGGGAGTCCTGGATTTGGACATGGGCCTCATGTCTCTCAAACTCATGTTGTTTAGGCAGTTCACTCGTGCCTTGCTCTGTGTGCTGCCCATGCTGTGCTGGGTCTCGTTTGAGGGCCTCAGCCTAGGGTTTCCATAATCCTGCAGACCGCCCTGAACACTGGGCTCTGTTTATTCCCTTTGGGGGCTTAGAGGGTGTGAACACAGCACAGTGTTGGGGGGGCTGAGAGGATTATCGAGTTGATTTGGCACCTGGTAGTGTTCGAGGTTGGCAGCCTTAGGGTACCTGGTTGCGGGTAGGTGGCAGGAATGAGGAGGGGCGGGGACAGGGCAGGCCTGGGAGGCCCAGGAGCCCTCCTGCAGGCTTTGCAGGTTAGCCTGGATTTCCCTGCTGAACTCCCACCTGAATGTATGGTCTTTACAAATCTGTAGTCGGAGCTGAAGGGATGGCAGGACGGTGGGGCTGGTTTCCGAAGGGTTGCAGGGTGGGTCTGGAGGTGGGGTGAGCAGGTGTTCACAGGTCTGATGTGGAGGCATGGGGTCAGGCCAGACCAGACCCAGAGGTCAGGGAGGCCCTGACTTGCAGTTCGGTGGGAAGCTTTGGTTGCTCAATAGAGCTCAAGGGCCCCTTAGTGATGGCCTCCTCAACTAACTGATGCTCATGAACGTCAGCTGTGGGCCAGGCAGTGAACTGACACGTCACTCTTGGCTCAAGAATCACCACTGTTTGTAAACTTGCTACTGGTGTCAGGCACAGTCTTCACAATCTCAATGAAGCCTCATGTTTCCTCTGTGAGCTAGGGGTCTGTTAGCATCCACCCCATTCTGGAGATGGGGAAACTGGTCCAGCATCATTTGAATAGTGAGCAACCAAGGATTTGACCCCTGATCTGGGACTCCACGTTCTGCGTGCATAGCCCCTCTCAGCTGCGTCCTGACATCCTGTCCCTAGAGCTAATCAGCTGGTCCCAAAAGAAGTAAGCTCCGGATCACTGAAGATTTGTGAGCAGTTTTTGGAGGACTCCTGGGAATGGATGCTGAAAAGGGATAGAGGTTTCCTGTCCATTGCGACCTTTCAGGTCCCCCTACCCCTGAAAGGCCTCCGCAGGTTGCGTTTGGCAGAGACACATGAGCACGGCTGGAGACGAGAGTTTTACATCAGGCCAGCAGATAGATCTGGATTCAGGTCCAGGCTGTGCCTCTTCCTGGCTGTGTGTCCTTCAGGCATTCGGCACAAAATCGGAGGCCTCAGTTTATCCATCTTTGGAATGGTGATGATCATGCTCTTATGATGATTAAATCAAGTACTATATGACAAGCATCTGGTACATACTGGGTGCCTACTAAACTTTCTCTCCCTTGAAGCTGGCGAATATCATGAGCATGTGATTCAAAATGGCCTGCAGCTTCGACTGGGGGACAGTCTTTGGTAGCACAGCGGGCCTGGGTCTGAATCCTGCCTCCTCTTGCATGACCATGCATGAGTCATCCAATTTCTCCAGGCCTCAGTTTCCCCATCTGGAAAATGGGAATATTTTGGGAACCTGCCCCATGACTTCTGCTTACACACAATGCCTAGAACATAGTGAGCGCTCCAAAAAGATCAGCAGTTGCTTTGAGCATCCTAAAACACCTCCTATGTGCTCGCCTGGCCTGCCCTTTCACCAATAACACATTTAACCCTCATCAAAGCCCTGCAAGCTGAAAGTTTCCACTTTACGGGAGTGGAAACGGAGGCAGCCGCATGTGTACAAGTTGGCCGAACTCACACGGGATGTGAGGGACCGAGCTGGGATGTAAATGCAGGTTGTGTGTCTCCAAATTGCACCAGCCACAGCCAGGCACCGCCTCTGCTACCCAATGGGCCATGTTTCCCAAGCCAATGCTTAGAAAACCACACAGGTGTCAAGGAGACAGAATGCCACATTGTCTCTTCTGCCATCCCCACACAACCTCGACATCTCTCAAATCTGTTGGCCCCCGACGTGGACCAAGTTCAAGCCCATGTCTCGGAGGTTGAGAGCGATAATGCGGTTGAGTTGAATTTTGGAGGCCTTCTTCAGCTGCCTGGCCCTCTCCTTTGTCCACACGTCTGGTCTGTCTCCTGGGATGGTTGGCCCCCGGCAGGGGTAGACAGCAGCCTTGTTCCTGCCACTAGACAAGGCCGCCTTCTGCAAGGCACTCAGGGGTCTTCTGGGGAGGGAGGCTGTCATCCTCAATGTCTTTCCAATTTGGTGTCCAGGCCTCAGGCAGTCAGGCCCATTATTAACGTCTAGGGAGGCATCCTAGCACTCAGCTGAGTGCATGCAGAGGTGGGGAGGGGTCCTCACTCGGTGCTACATTCCCACCTTCACCACAGGTCCGTGAACAGGACACGAGGCCTGGAGCCAGAAAGCCATTGGCTCCTCCCTATTGCCAATTGACAGCCTGTGTGACATTGAGTTAAGCGTGGCACTTTCTGAGGTTCAGGAAACACAAGGAAACAGACAAACTTTTCCGTCCGGCAGAGTTTGGATTTGACACAATGTAGGTGTACAATTAGAGTGCCAAAGGGTAAGAGATGGTTCCAACCAACCAAGTACATGAAGGTGGATTTAATAAAGGGGCTATTGACGAAGGCAAGGAACGGATGCTGGGAGACCACAAGGAAGGGTGCAGCTCCTCACCTTTCCCATGACTATGAACTGGGGCCAGAGGGGTATTGATTCTTACCTACCCTAGGCTGACAGAGGTGGATGGAGAAGTTAGAAGAAGGGGCTGTCCAAGTACGGAGGGTCCCTGGATGGGAGCCAGTGACTGCTGTCTCTTCCTGAAGCATATCGGGACAGCAACTGGTTTGATAACCTCCCCCCTCCCTTCCGCACTCTCCATTCTCCTTCTCCTTCCTCAGAAATCCTGTATTGCCATCTGAGCATGCTTGATATCACCTGCATGGCTTGATAAACACCCCCAGTTTCCGATTCGGTAGGTATGGGCTGAGGCCTGAGTATTTAGAGTTGAACCTATTCCCAGCTGCTGCTGCTGCTGACTGACCACACATGGGGCTGCTCTGGTCCAACCCTCACAGTTCTCTGGCACCTCTCTTAGCTTTTTCTGCCTTGTGGCTCATTGGCCTAGCAGCCCCTCCCGGGCAGGACTTTCTGACTCCATTCCTTGAGCTCTCCATATTTTGCACTCTGTATCTGGGAGGCCACTGCCTCCTGCCAGGCTGAATCCCCCCACACCTGCATCGTTTACTACCTATCTCTGTTGTCCGCTGTCCAGATACATCCGGGCCATGGCTTAGCAGTCCTTGATTACAGGCTGACGCTGAGTAGGAGGTCAGCACGCAGGCAGTTTGTGATGGTGTGTGCTTGGGGCCACAACCAGAGGACATGTATGTGGGAAAGCAATCAGGAGTGAGGAGAGGCAGAAGTTGGGCCATGATGTGATCTCCCATGTCAGCCAGCACCCTGGGGAGTTCCAAGACGATATCAACTTCAGAGCCATTCTGGGTTTTGGCAAGTATGTTGGATCTTTACAACCCATGAGTATCAGCCTCTGGATGGCGTGAAACCATATAGGAGTTTCTCTGTACCGCTGTGTTGGCCCCTGTGCCTAAGGGACAGGAATTCTCTCAGCACTGGTGGCCTGCAGTCCTGACGGGATCTGATTGGCATGTGACAGCTTCAACATCTCTGGATGGATCAGAAGATGCCTCCACATTTGTGGCACATTCGCCATGCAGGCAGCTTTGTGGATTTTCCAGCGGTCCTTCTTTTCAATGCGGTAACTCGCTCTAGATTCAATCTTCTTGCCAACACCATGGCTCTGCAAGCTGTTTGAGAAGCCGATGGACGACACGTGCCTCTCTCGCCCAAAGTCAAAAATCTTCTTCATGGATGAGCCTAAGGGCTTGGAAAACTCCTCAGCACTTACGAGTAATTCAGTTTTCTGAGCCCAACAACAGTAGACACTAGAGTAGCTAACTACTCTCACCACAGTATCCTTGCAGGGCAGTGAGGCAGTTTAGAATCTCTAAGCCCACAATGGCTGTAACCAAGCAACGGTGCACCGCTCAGAGGTGATGTCCCTGCGCATGTGCACTGAGGCCTTGTGGCCAAGGACAAGGACACCCAAACTAAAGTGCATGGCCCAGTTGTCTGAAATCTCAGATTGCTTGTGGGCAGCTCTGGGTTCACTTTGCCTCATGATTTCATCCGTTTATTCAATCTAGAATGCCCGGGAAAGATGTACCTTTCCATTCTTGCCTTGGTACTGTATTCACTTGTCAATTTATGACTACTGTACCGGTATTATTAGAGCTGATCCTTTATTTTCATACCCTGTTGATGCAACTCACCTTCAATTTGTCACTTAAATCCTTCCATTTTCTTTCCAAAGGTGAGTCTGGTTTAAGTTAATCAGTTCATGAATACCACACTACTATTGACAATTCATTTTTGGCAGTGTCACAACATTTCCTTGTCTGAAGACTTTGCCAATATTTGTGTATTTCATCATATTTTTGTCCTTATAAAACTGCATGGAATTTACCAACACCAAGAAGCATAGATCATATAGACATAGTACAATTATTAAACTTAGACATCATTAGAAATTCTGAGAAAAATACATCAAGTGAAATAATTCAATTAAAGAAACTATATGAAACCATATGGGAAAATCATGAAACAGTATAGGGAAAAATCAAGGATCAATCTTTAAGGACTCTTACAGCTTTCTTAGCTTGAAACCCTTACATTATAATATGTTTAGACTACAATTTGGTATTTATGCTTCTAACTTTCATATGCATCAGAAAAAAATGCTATGAAGTAGTAAATATTTACCCTTAATAAATCCATAAGCATGCCATCTAGTGGAAAAGAGCCTATGCCTTTCGAGCCTACCATTTCAGAAGGAAAGAATTCAATTCTTACTACTATGCTTTTCTGAGTTTTTCAGAAATGGATTACAGCAAAGGAAGACTATTTCTGGTGCTCTAGGAGATTGTTTCAGCCCTTTTGTTACAAGCACTGTGTCCAGACTTTGGGTAGTGCTTCTACACACTTTTACCTCCTAAGTAGTACATATGGCTGCTTGCAATTGGAGGCAGTGTTAGATCTTTCAAATTTGAAGGTTTGTTTGAATATTCACCAGCAAATCGAAGGCCAATTATGGAATTCCTGATGGCCCAAATTTCAACTGATAAAAACGCTCGACTTGCAATAGATTAATCGGGATTCACTGCAGAAGTTATATATATGTCTTACCATTATGCTGCACACATGCAATTTGAATGTCAGCTGTAACTGAAAAAAAATGAATTAAGAAGTAAGAAAACAAAGAATAGTCAATACACTAAAAACAAAGCCATGCATCCTTTGCTTGGAAATCACATTTTACAATGTTATTTTAAACATCCAGTGAAATATTCATTACATTAAGATATCTTTACTGAATTAAAAGGTGTTTTCATTTCTATTATGCTGTGTAGAATCAAGCACAAAGTATAACTTTGCAGTTATTTTCTGCTTTTATTTTTTCATTAGCAGTTTATGTCTGGAATCCAACTATTTTACATGTTATACTACAATGGAAACTATTTTCATTGTACTTCCCCATGCATTATCATTTAAAATTTTGGCTATGCATTTTCTTTCTTTCTTTCTTTCTTTCTTTCTTTCTTTCTTTCTTTCTTTCTTTCTTTCTTTCTTTCTTTCTCTTTTTCTTTCTTTCTTTCTTTCTTTCTTTCTTTCTTTCTTTCTTTCTTTCTTTCAATTGGGGATTTTGGCGAGGGGAACAGTGTTGGAGAATTGGGGGAGTGACTGCAATGCCCAATGCATGCAAGTGTCAGTACTCAACACAAACGAACCTCGAAGCTACAGGAATCATTCAGCCACATGAGAAGAGGAACAGTGCATTCACGTTCAAAGCTGAATGGCACTACGAAACACAGGTTTGCTTAAGCAAGAAAAGTGGATGCGTGTGTTTTCGTCTAAAGCTCGATTCCAAACTCAGTTGCATGGCTGGATGTGTCGCAGTTGGCAATAGCATGGTTGGTCACTTCTAACGCGTTAGCTGCTACTGGGGAAGAGAGACATGTTGACTAGCATCAGGGACCGTGGTTTGATCCCTTCTAACAAACATGCATTCTGAATGGGCAGCAAAGTCAATTGCAGAGGTCCCTGCCTCGGAGACTTGAAATCAATTCAGTCATGTGGAACAACCTAGTGCAGTCACATCAAGGCAGATGCTTCATCCTCTAGCTCACACTAAGTGGTGTGCATTCCGGGACCTAACTGAGTGAACTCAGGAAAAGGCCTCCCGAAATACTGCCTTAATGCAACCCTTGCACTGGAAGAAATGCAGATAACACTGTGGCTGCTACCCAAGGCGTTTCAGTGTTAGTGACCTAGGCTCTCTGAAATTCCACTGCAATGCTCAATGCATGCAAGTGTGAGAACGGCAAACAAATGAACGTCAAAGCTATTGGCAACATTAAGCCACAAGACAAAAGGAACAGTGCTTTCGCGAACAGAGCTGATTGCCACTTGAAACACAGGTTTGCTTAAGCAAGCGAAGTGGATGCATATGTTTTTGTCTAAAGCGGGTTTCCAAAGGCAGACTCACGATTGGATGTGGTGCAGTTGGCAATAGAATGAGTTGTCATTCCTAACGCGTTTGATGATTCTGTGGAAGAAGACATGTTTGGTAGCATCAGGGACCGTGTTTGTCTCCATACTAAAAAGTCCCGTTCAGAATTTGCAGAAATGTCAGTTGGGGAGGTCTCTGTCTCGGAAAACTGAAATCAGTATCGCCATATCGAAAAAACTAGTGCAGTCAGATCAAGGCATAGCCTTCATCCCCTAGCTGCAAGTTATGCGCATTCCAGTCACTACTGAGTGAACCAAGCAGTAGGCCTCCTAAACCATTCACTTAGCACAACACTTGCATAGGAAGGAATGCGAGGTGCTGGGTCGCTGCTGCCAAAGTGTTTCAGTGTTCTTGACCAAGGCTCTTTGAAATTCCACTGCAATGCTCAATGCTTCCAAGTGTGAAAACTGGAAACAAACGAACGTCAAAACTATTGGGGAAATTAAGCCACACGACAAGAGGAACAGTGCTTTCACGTTCAGATCTGATTGGCGCTACGAAACACAGGTTTGCTTAAGAAAGCCATGTGGAAGCATGTTTTTTCTTATAAAGCGGGTTTCCAAACTCAGTCGCAAGGCTGGATGTGGTGCATTCGGCAACAGAATGAGTTGTCCTTCCTAATGCGTCTGCTGATACTGGGGAAGAAGACATGTTGGGTAGCATCAGGGACCGTGTTTGTCTCCCTTCTAACCAATCTCGTTCCGAATTGGCAGAAAAGTCAATTGGGGAGGTCTCTGACTCGCAAAACTGAAATCAGTACCGCCATGTGGAAAAAGCTGGTGCAGTGAGTTCAATGCATAGCCTTCATCTGCTGGCAGGCACGTTATGAGCATTCCGGAAACTACAGAGTGAACCAAGGCATAGGCCTCCCAAAACATTAACTTATCAAAACCTATGCATAGGAAGGAAGGCATGGAGCTGTGTAGCTCCTGCCCAAAGCGTTTCGGTGTCACGAACAGTCCTTTCTGATATTCCACTGCAGTGCCCAATGCTTGCAAGTGTCAGTACTGAACACAAACAAACCTCGAAGCTACAGGAAACATTCACCCATGTGAGAAGAGAAACAGTGCATTCAGGTTCTCTGCTTCCCTTGGGCCACCAATGGCCGCCTGCTACACCTGCTTGCCATTGTCCAGGCGTGTGAAGCCTGCCTTCACCTGCTCCCCCTTGTCAGGCCATTGATGCATGTCTTCCATTCTCCCACATGTCGAGCCCATGTCCAACAGCCTACCTGACCCCAACCTGTGGCCACCTGATTCTCCTATTGCCCCTTGTGCAGCTCAGGGCCATCGGCCTTCCCCTGCTCCCCTTTGTCGAAGCTGCGGCCACCAGGTTGCTCCTGCATCCCCTTGTTGAACCCATCGCCTCCTGATTTCCCCCGCCCCCCCTCTTGTCCAACCTGTGCCTCCTGCTTTCCCCTGATTCTCCTTGATCTGCCCATGGCAACCTGCCTACAGCTGCTTCCACACCTGAGGCCAGAACGGCCTGCTTCCTCTGCTCACCCGAAGCCACACTCTGGCTGCCTTCCTTCCAGTGTGCACTCCCATTGTCCAGCCAGAGGCCACATACCTCCTTCAGTTACCCCTTTCAAGCTAGTGGCTGCCTGCCTTCCCGGCTCCCCTTTGCCCACCCAGTGGCTGGATGCCATCCAAAGGACCACCTTGTTCAGTTCATGGCCAATTGCCTTCCCCTCTGGTCCCTGGTCCATCCAGTGGCTGCCTGACCCACTTGTCCAGCCCAGGGCTGCGTGCCTTCTCCTGCTTCCACAGGTCCAGCCAAGAGCTGCCTGCGTTCCCCTGTTCCCCATTGTCAGGCCATGGATGCCAGCCTTCCTTGCTCCCACGTGTTCCTTTGTGGCCACCTGCATTCCACTGCTGCCACTTTACCCACCTTTGGCCACCTGCCTTCCCCTGCATCCCTTTGTCAAGCCCAGGTCTGCCTGCCTTCCCCTGCTTCCACTGGTCCAGCTAAGGGCTGCCTGCTTGCCCCTGTTCCCCCTTGTCAGGCCATAGACGTCGGCCTTCCCCTGCACCCACTTGTCCAGCCCACAGCAACATGCCGTCCCTGATCCCCTTTGTCCAGAATGTTGCCGCCTATCTTCCCCTGCTCCCCGGGCCAGCCCAGGGTTGTCTGCCCTTTCCAGTTCCCCTTGTCCACACCGTGGCTGCCACACATTCCCTAGTCCCCCCTGTCCAATCCAGGTCCAGCTGAGTTCCCCTGAGCCCCTTTGTCTAGACCATGGCCTCCTGCCTTCTCTTGCTCACACTGGTCCTGCCAGTCTCTGCCTGCATTGCTCTGCACACCAGTGCCCAAACCAGAGCAGCATGCCTTCCTGTGCTCCACCTTGTCCAACACAGGGCATACTGCACTCCACTGCACTCTCTTGTGCAGCACATGGCCGCCTGCGTTTCCCCAGGTACCACTTGTGTTGGCAACGCCAGCCTACCTTCCCCTGCTCCCTTATTCTTCACACTACGGCTGACTGCCTTCCCCTGGACCGCCTTGTCCACTCCGTATCTGCCTGCATTGCCCTGCTGTCCTTGCCCAGCCTGGAGCCACCTGACTTCTGCAGGGGCACGTTGTCCACCATATGCCTGCGTGGTTTCTCCTGGACCCCTTGTCCAACCATTGGAGCCCTGCACTCTCCGTCTCCCCTGGATCTAGCCAGTGTCCACCTTCCTTCCCTGCTGTCACTGGTGAAGCCCATGGCTTCCTGCCTTTCCCCGCTGCCCCTTGTGCAGCTCAGTCCCAAAATCCTTCCCCTGCTCACCTTGTCCAACTAAGAGTAGCGCGACTTTCCCTCCCCCAATTTGTCCTGCCCAGGGCCATCTGACTTCCCCTGCTCTCCCTTGTCTAGCGCAGGGCCACCTGCCTTTCTCTGTTTCTCCTGGTCCAGCCTCTGGCAGCCCGCCTTCCTCAGCTCCCCATTGTCCAGCCCATGACCACCTGCCTTTCCCTGCCTCCCCTGGCCCAGCCCGTGGCAACATGCCTTTCCCTGCTTCCCCTTGTCTCTCAGTGGATGCCTGCCTTTCCTGGCGTCCCCTGGTCCCGCCCGGTCCCGAAACCCTCCTCCTGCTCCCCTTGTCCAGCCAAGTGTCGCCTGCCTTCCCCTGCTCCCCGGTGTCCAGGAAAGGCCCGCCTGCTTTACTCTGGATCCCCTTGTCCAACCCATGGCCGCCCGTTTTCCCTCTTCCGGTTTCTCCAGCTCAGGGCTGCCTTCCTTCCCCTGCTACCACATGTTCAGAACAGAGCCACCTGCCTTCCTCTGCTTCCCCTTGTCAGGCCATGTCTGTATGTATTTCCTTGCTAGCTCTTGTCCAGCCTGCTGCCCGCTGCCATCTCCTGTGCCCACTTGTCGAGCTCAGGGCTGCCTGGTTTTGCCTGTTCCCCTCTGTCCAGCCTGTGGTCACCCACCTTTATTGGCGCCACTTCGAGGCCAGGGCCACCTGCCTTTTCCTAATCTCCTTGTCTACCCCATGGCTGCCTGACTTGCCCAGTTTCCTTTGTCCAGTATAGGTCCACCTCCATTCCCCTGCTCCAGTTTGTCTTGCCTGTGGCTGCCTGCCTTATGCTGATCCCTCTTGCCCAGCCCATCTTCTCCTGCGATCCTCAGCTCACAAGTGTCCAAGCCATGGCAGCCTGGCTTCCCCTGCTCTCCTTGCCCTGCCTGGGGCCGCCTGACTGGTCCCCCTTGTCCACCTTATGGCTGCACGCCTTCCCCTGGACACCCTCGTCCAGCCATTGGCCCCCTGCATTCCTTGTCTCCTCCGGGCCAAGCCTGTGGCCACCTGCCTTCCCCTGCTGTCACCTGTGCAGCGTGTGGCTGCCCGCCTTTTCCAGCTTCCCTTGTGCAGCCAGTGGCTGCCTGCCTTTTCTTGCTCCCCTTTGTCCAGCTCAGGCCCGAAGTCCTTCCCCTCTCCCCTTGTCCAGCCAAGGGACACCAGCCTTCCCCTGTGCCCCATTGTCCAGGCCATGGCCATCTGTTTACCCCTGAACCCCATTGTCCAGCCCGTGGTGGCCTGCTTGCCCTGTTATACTTTGTCAGGCCCAGGGCCACCTGCCTTCCCCTGCTACCACTTGTTCCGCTCAGGGTCGCTTGCCGTCCTCTGCTTCCCCTTGTCAGGATATGGCTGCATGTCTATCCTTGCACCCCCTTGTCCAGCCTGCTGCCTGCTGCCGTCTCCCAATCACACTTGTCCTGCTCAAGGCTGCCGGTCTTTGCCTGCTCCCCTTTGTCCGGACCATGGCTGCCACCCTTCCTTTGTTCTTACTTGACCAGCCCTTGCCCGCCCCTGTTCCCACATGTCCAACTCAGGTCGGCCTCAATTCCCTGCTCACCCTCTTCCACCCCGCGGCTGCCTGCCTTCCACTGTGCTCCATTGTCCAGTCAGAGGCCACCTGCCTCTTCGAGATACCCTTTTTCGTCTAGTGGCCACCTACCTTTCCCTGCTCCCCCTTGTCAGGCCATGGATGCCAGCCTTCCCTTCCTCCCACTTGTCCTTTGGTGGCCACACACCTTCTCCTGCTCCTGCTTGTCCAGTACAGAGCTGCCTGCATTCCAGTGTTTCCACTGATCCAGCCAAAAGCTGTCTGCCTTCCCCTGTTTCCTCTCTGGTCAGGCCATGGATGCCAGCCTTCCCTTGTTCCCACTTGTGAGTCCCTTGGCCTCCTGCTTTCCCTTGCTCCCACTAGTACACCTTTGGCTACCTGCCGACCCTTGTTTCCCTTTGTCCACACTGTGTCAGCCTGCCTTACCCTGCTCCCCCTTGTTGTCCCTGTGGCTTCCTGACTTCCACAGCTCCCCATCATCCACCCCAGGGCCATCTTGCTCCCATTTGTCCATCCCAGGTCCGCCTACCTTCTCCAGCTCCCCCATGTCTATCCTGTGACTGAGTGTCTTTCCTTCCTGCCCTTCGCCTCGTCCGTGGCCTTCTGCCATCCGCTGCTCCATCTTTTCAAACCTATGGCCCGCTGCCTTCCCCTGATCGCCCTTTGCCTGCCCTTTGGCCACTTGCCTTTCCCTTATGCCATTGGTCCAGCCAGTGATCGCTTGCTTTCACTGGCTCACCCTTTCTTCGCGCACGGCCACCCGCCTTCCCCTCTTTGCCCTTGTGCAACCCGTGGCCACTTGGATTCCTCTGTTCCCCTTGTACAGCCCTTGGCTACCTGTCTTCCCTTTCTCCCCCATAACCAGCCCAGGGCTTCCTGCTTCCCATGCTACCACTTCTAGACCCCGTGGCCAGCTGTCTTCCCCTGTTCCCCCTTGTCAAGCTTGTGGCAGCCTGCCGTTGCGTGCTGCCTGTTGTCCAAGTCCATGGATGACTGCCTTTCCCTGCAACCCCTTGTCCATTCCGTGGACGCCTGCTTTCCCCTGCAACGCCTTGTCCAGCCCGTGGCTGCCTACTACTCCTGCTAAAGTTTGTCAATCCATGGTCCACCTGCCTTCCCTTGTTACCACTCTCCCCCTGTGACCGCCTGCCTTCCCTTCCTCTCTTTGTCCAGACCTTGGATGCCTATCTTTCCCTTCTTCCGCTAGTACAGTTTGTGGCCACCTGTCCTGACCTGGCCCTCTTCTCCATCCGGTGACACCCAGCATTCCCTGCTCCACTTCTCCAGCCCATGGTAACCATCATTCCAGCACAGGATCAACTGTCTTTCACTGCTACCCCTTTTCCAACCTTCCTGCCCAATTCCCCTTCTCCCCGTTGTTCAGCTGAAGGACAGTTGCCATTTCCTGTTTCCCTTTTCTACCCTATATCTGCCTGAATTCGCATGCTCTTCTTTGTTCATGCCAGGTCCACCTGCCTTCACACGTTCGCCCTTGACCAGCCCATGACCACCTGCCTACCCCTGTTCGAACCCATGGATAGGACCAAGAGTTCCTGCCCTGAGCCATCTGCCTTCCCTTGCACACCCTTGTTGCAGCCCATGGCCTCCGGACTTCCCCTGCTCACACCAGTCACTGCAGCTCAACCTGAATTCCTCTCCTCCCACTGGTCCCTTTCCATTTGCATTCCACTGTTTCCATTCGTCCAAGCCATGGGTGCCTGGTTTCCCCTTCTACCCCTGTCTAGCCCAGTTCTTCCTGGGCTCCCCTGCTTCTCCTTGACCAGCCCATGTTCCCATGTTTTTCCGTGTTCCACCTTGTCATCCCTGGGCCCCCTGCCTTCCTCTGCCACACCATGTCCACCCCATGGTCACCCCTAATCAACTTTGTCCAGCCCAGGGCCGCCTTCGGAGTGAAGGCTCTATCTTGTCCTGCCCGAGGCAGCAAAGTCAATTGCGGAGGTCCCTGCCTCGGAGACCTGAAATCAGTTCAGCCATGCGGAACAACCTAGTGCAGTCACATCAAGGCAGATGCTTCATCCTCTAGCTCACACTAAGTTGTGTGCATTCCGGGACCTAACTGAGTGAACTCAGGAAAAGGCCTCCCGAAACACTGCCTTAACGCAACCCTTGCACTGGAAGGAATGCAGGTACCAGTGTGGCTGCTGCCCAAGGCGTTTCAGTGTTCGTGACCAAGGCTCTCTGAAATTCCACTGCAATGCTCAATGCTTCCAAGTGTGAGAACTGGAAACAAACGGATGTCAAAACTATTGGGGAAATTAAGACACACGACAAGAGGAACAGTGCTTTCACATTCAGATCTGATTGGCGCTTCGAAATAGAGGTTTGCTTCAGCAAGCTATGTGGAAGCATGTATTTTCATCTAACGTGGGTTTCCAACCTCAATTGCAAGGCTGGATGTGGTGCATTCGGCAACAGAATGTGTTGTCCTTCCTAACGCGTCTGCTGATACTGGGGAAGAAGACATGTTGGGTAACATCAGGGACCGTGTTTGTCTCCCTTCTAACCAATCTCGTTCCGAATTGGCAGAAAAGTCAATTGGGGAGGTCTCTGTCTCGCAAAACTGAAATCAGTACTGCCATGTGGAAAAAGCTGGTGCAGTGAGTTCAATGCATAGCCTTTATTGGCGTGCTGGCTAGTCATGTGCATTCCGGTCACTACTGAGTGAACCAAGGAGGAGGCCTCTTAAACTATTCACTTAGCGCTACCCTTGTTCCAGAAGTTATGCAAGGAGCTCTGTCGGTGCTGCCCAAATCGTTTCAGAGTTCATGACCAACGCTCTCTGAAATTCCACTGCAATGCTGAATGCTTTCAAGTGTGAGAACTGGAAACAAATGGACGTCAAATCTATTGGGGAAATTAAGCCACACGACAAGAGGAACAGTGCTTTCACGTTCAGATCTGATTGGCACTACAAAACAGAGGTTTGCTTAAGCAAGCGATGTGGAAGCATGTTTTTTCGTATAAAGCGGGTTTCCAAACTCAGTCGCAAGGCTGGATGTGGTGCATTCGGCAACAGAATGAGTTGTCATTCTGAACGCGTTTGCTGATACTGGGGAAGAAGACATGTTGGGTAGCATCAGGGACCGTGTTTGTCTCCCTTCTAACAAATCTCATTTCGGTGTCATGAACAGGCCTTTCTGATATTCCATTGCAATGCCCAATGCTTGCAAGTGTTACTACTCAACACAAACGAACCTCGAAGCTACAGGAAACATTCGGCCACTCGAGAAGAGGCACAGTGCATTCACATTCACAGCTGACTGGCACTACGAAACACAGGTTTGCTTAAGCAAGCGTTACAAAGGCAACAGGTTACCCAGGTAACAGAGGAGCTTGGCAACAGGTTTTACTCTGGCAAATGGAGTTACCCAGGCAACAGGAGTTACCCAGTCAACCCGAGTTATCCAGGAAACAGAGTGGCCTGCTGTAAGAGAGAGGAGCTTGACAACAGGAGTTACCCAGTCAAAAGGAGTTACCCAGGCAACAGGAATCACCCAGGCAACAGAGCAGAACACGGTAACAGAGAGGAGCTTGGCAACAGGAGTTACGCAGGCAACAGGAGTTACCCAGGTAACAGAGAAGCTAGGCAACAGGAGTTACCCAGGCAACAGAAGTTACCCAGGCAACAGAGAGGACCCCATTAACAGAGAGAAGCTAGGCAAGTGGAGTTCCCCAGGCAACAGGAGTCATCCAGGCAACAGGAGTTACCCACATAACAGAGACTAGCTTTGCACCAGTAGTTTCCCAGGCAAAATAGTTACCCAGGCAAAAGGAGTTACCCAGGGAACAGTAATCACCCAGGCAACCGAGAGGACCCCGGTAACAGAGAGGAGCTGGGCATCAGGAGTTACCGAGGCAACAGGAGTTACCCGGGCAAAAGGAGTTACCCAGGCAACAGAGAGGATCCCGGTAACAGAGAGGAGCTTGGCAACAGGAGATTACCAGGCAAGAGGAGTTACCCAGGCAACAGGAAGTACCCCGGTAACAGAGAGGAGCTTTGCAACAGGAGTTACCCAGGCAACAGGAGTTACCCAGGCAACAGGATTTACCCAGGTAACAGTGAGAAGCTTTTCAACAGGAGTTACCCAGGCAAGAGAAATTACCCAAGTAACAGAGAGGAGCTTCTGAACCGGTTTTACCCAGGCAAAAGGAGTTACTCAGGCAACAGGAGTTACCCAGTCAAAAGGAGTTATCCAGGAAACAGAGAGGAACTTGGCAACAGGAGTTTCCCAGGCCATAGGAATTTCCCAGGCAACATGAGTTACCCGGGAAACAGAAAGGACCCTGGTAACAGAGAGGAGCTTGTCAAGAGAAGTTGCCCTGGCAGCATAAGTTAGCCAGGCAACAGAGAGGTCCCAGTTAAGAGAGTGGAGATTGACAACAGGAGTTACCCATGCAAAAGAAGTTATGAAGGAAACAGAGAGGACCCCGGTAACACAGTGGATCTTGACAACAGGAGTTACCCCGGCAAAAAAAAGTTACCCAGGCAACAGAGAGGACCCTGGTAAGAGAGTGGAGCTTGGCAACAGGAGTTACTCAGGCAACAGGAGTTACCCAGACATAATGAGTTACCCAGACAACAGAGGGGACTGCGGTAACAGAGAGCAGCTTGAAAACAGGAGTTACCCAAGGAAAAGTAGTTACCCAGTCAACAGTGAGGACACCGGTAACAGAGAGGTGCTTGGCAACAGGATTTCCCTAGGCAACAGGAGTTACACAGGCAACAGAGAGGACCCTGGTAACAGAGAAAAGCTTGGCATCAGGAGTTACCCAGGCAACAGGAGTTACCCAGGCAACAGGAGTTACCCAGGCAATAGAGAGGAGCTTGGCCACAGGGTTACCCTGGAAACAGGAGTTACCCATGCAACAGAGAGGACGCACGTAACAGAGAGGAGCTTGGCAATAGGTGGTACCCAGGCAACAGAGAGGCTCTTGGCAACAGGAGTTACCCAGGAAACAGGAGTTACCCAGGTAACAGGAGTTATCCAGGCAACAGGAGTTATCCAGGAAACAGAGAGGAGCTTGGCAACATGAAAGTCCCAGGCTATAGGGAGAACCCAGACACCGGGGAGTACACAGGCATTTGGGAGGATCCAGGCAATGGGAAGGACCCAGGTAACTTGAAGGAGCCAGGTAACATTGAGGGCCTAGGTAACAGGGAGGTCCCAAGGAACATGGATGACACAGGTAACAGGGAGGACCCAGGTCACAGAGAGGAACTTGGCAACAGGAAGTACCCAGGCAACAGGGAGGACCCTGGCAACAGAAAGGACGCATGTAACAGAAAGGAGCATGGCAACAGTAAGGACCCAGGCAACAGGGAGGACCAGGGCAAAGGTGAGGGTCCAGTTATCGGACAGGAGCTTGGCAACAGGAAGGGACCAGGCATCAGGGAGGACCTAGGCAACAGGGAGGACCGAGGCATTGTGGAGGACCCAGGCAAAGGGAAGGACCAAGGGAACGTTAAGTACCAAGGCATCAGGGAGGACCTAGGCAACATGAAGGACTCAGGCAACGGGTAAGACCCAGGCATTGGGGAGGATCCAGGCAACGGGAAGGAACCAGGTAATGTGAAGGAACCAGGTAACAGATGGACCCAGGCAACAGAGAGTACTCAGGTAACAGATAGGAGCTTGGCAACAGGAGTTAACCAGGCATCAGGAGTTAGCCAGGCAACAGGAGTTACCCAGCTAATAGAGAGGAGCTTGGCATCAGGGGTTACCCTGGCAACAGTAGTTACCCAGGCAACAGAGGGAACCCTGGTAACAGAGAGAAGATTGGCAACAAGAGTTACGCAGGCAACAGGAGTTAGCGAAGCAATAGGGAGGACCTCGGTACCAGAGAAGAGCTTGGCAACAGGAGTGACGCAGGCAACAGGAGTTACCCAGGCAACAAGGAGTTACCGAGGCAAAAGTGAGGACCCCAGTAACAGAGAGGAGCTTGGCAACTGGAGTTATCTAGGCAACAGTAGTTACCCAGGTAATAGAGAGGAGCATGGAACAGGAGTTACCCTGGCAGCAGTAGTTACACAGGCAAGCGAGAACCAAGGTAATAGAGAGGAGCTTGACAACAGGAGTTACCCAGGCAGCAGGAGTTACCCAGGCAACAGGATTTACCCATGTAATAGAGAGGAGCTCGGCAACAGCACCTACCCTGGCAACAGTAGTTACCCAGGCAACAGAGAAAACCCAGGTAATAGAGAGGAGCTTGGCAACAGGAGTTACCCAGGCAACAGGAGTTACCCAGGCCACAGGAGTTACCCAGGTAACAGTGAGGAGGTTTGCAACCGGAGTTACCCAGACATCAGAAGTTACCCAGGCAACTGGAGTTACCCAGGTATCAGTGAGGAGCTTGGCAACAGGAGTTACCCGGGCAACAGGAGTTACACAGGTAATTGAGAGCAGCTTGGCAACAGGAGTTACCCCAACAACAGTAGTTACCCAGGCAACACAGAGGACCCAGTTAACAGAGGAGCCTGACATCAAGATTTACCCAGGGAACAGGTGTTACCCAGGTAATAGAGAGGAGCTACGGAACAGGAGTTCCTCGGCAACAGGTAGGACCCCGGTAACGGAGAGTAGCTTGGCAACAGCAGTTACCCAGGAAATAGGTGTTACCCAGGCAACAGAGAGGACCCCTGTTACAGGGAGGAGCTTCGCAACAGGAGTTACCCAGGTAACAGGAGTTACCCAGGCAACAGGAGTTACCCAGATAATAGAGAGTAGCTCGGCAACAAGACTTACCCTGGCAATAGTACTTATACAGGAAAC
The DNA here is from genome assembly GCA_033961575.1 of Aselliscus stoliczkanus. Lineage (NCBI taxonomy): Eukaryota > Metazoa > Chordata > Mammalia > Chiroptera > Hipposideridae > Aselliscus > Aselliscus stoliczkanus. The sequence goes on from CM066734.1 coordinate 27,735,161, forward strand.
GGAGACGACCCAGGTACCAGAGACAAGCTTGGCAAGAGGAGTTACCCAGGAAAGAGGAATTACCCAGGAAACAGGGAGGACCCCTATAAGAGAGACGAGCTTTTGAACAGGAGTGACGCAGGCTACAGGAGTTACCCTGGAAACAGTAGTTACCCTGTCAACAGAGAAGACGCAGGTAATAGAGAGGATCTTGGCAACAGCAGTTACCTCGGATACAGGAGTTACCCAGACATGAGGAGTTAGCTAGGCAAAAGGATTTACCCAGGTAACAGAGAGGAGCTTGGCAACTGGAGTTACCCAGGCAACAGGGGTTACCTAGGCAACAGGGAGTACCCCGGTAACAGCGATGAGCTTGGCAACAGGAATTACCCAGGCAACAGAAGTTACCTAGGCAACAGGAGTTACCCAGGAAATAGAGAGGAGTTTGGCAGCAGCACTTACCCTGACAACAGTAGTTACCCAGGCATCAGAGAGAACCCAGGTAACAGAGAGGAGCTTGGCAACATGAGTTACCCAGGAAACAGGAGTTACCCAGGCAACAGGAGTTCCCCAGGTATCAATGAGGAGCTTGGCAACAGGTTTTACCCAGGCAACATGAGTTAGCAAGGCAACAGGAATTACCTAGGCAACAGAGAGGACCCTGGTAACAGAGAGGAGCTAGGCAACAGGAGTTACCCAGGCAACAGGAGTTACCACGGTAATAAAGAAGAGCTCGGCAACAAAAGTTACCCTGGCAACAGTACTTACCGAGGAAACAGAGAGTACCCAGGTAACAGAGAGGAGCTTGTCAGCAGGAGTGAGCCAGGCAACAGGAGTTACACAGGCAACACAGAGGACCCCGGTAACAGAGAGGAGCTTGGGAAAAGGAGTTACCCAGGAAACAGTACTTACCCAGGCATCAGAGAGAACCCAGGTAACAGAGAGGAGCTTGGCAACAGGAGTTACCCAGGAAACAGGAGTTACCCAGGAAACAGGAGTTCCCCAGGTATCAATGAGGAGCTTGGCAACAGGAATTACCCAGGCAACAGAAGTTACCTAGGCAAAGGAGTTACCCAAGAAATAGAGAGGAGTTCGGCAAAAGCACTTACCCTGACAAAAGTAGTTACCCAGGCATCACAGAGAACCCAGGTAACAGAGAAGAGCTTGGCAACAGGTTTTTCCCAGGCAACAGGAGTTAGCAAGGCAACAGGAATTACCCAGGCAACAGAGAGGACCCTGGTAACAGGGAGGAGCTAGGCAACAGGAGTTACCCAGGCCGCAGGAGTTACCCTGGTAATAAAGAAGAGCTCAGCAACAAGAGTTACCCTGGCAACAGTACTTACCGAGGAAACAGAGAGTACCCAGGTAACAGAGAGGAGCTTCTCAGCAGGAGTTACCGAGGCAACAGGAGTTACAGAGGCAACAGAGAGGACCCCGGTTAGAGAGAGGAGCTTGGGAAAAGGAGTTACCCAGGAAACAGGAGTTACCCAGGCAACAGGAGTTACCCAGGTAACAGGAGTTACCCAGGCAACAGGAGTTACCCAATTAACAGTGAGGTGCTTGGCAACAAGAGTTACCCAGGCAACAGGAGTTACCCAGGTAACAGTAGATACCTAGGCAACAGAGAGGACCCAGGTAACAGAGAGGAGCTTGGCAACAGGATTTACTCAGGCAACAGAAGTTAACCAGGCAACAGGGAGGACCCGGGTAACAGAGAGGAGATTGACAACAAGAGTTATCCAGGCAACAGGAGTTACGGAAGGAATAGGAATTACACAGGAAACAGAGAGGAACCCAGTAACACAGAGGAGCTCGGCAACAGGAGTTACCCAGGCAAAAAAAGTTACCCAGGAAACAGGAGTTACCCAGGCATCAGGGAGGACCACGGTAACAGACAGGAGCTTGGCAACACGAGTTACCCAGGCAACAGGAGTTACCCAGGCAACAGGAGTTACCCAGGTAACAGTGAGGAGCTGGGCAACAGGAGTTACCCAGGCAACAGGAGTTACCCAGGCAACAGTTGTTACCGAGGCAACAGAAAGGACACAGGAAACAGATAGGAGTTTGAAAACAAGACTTACCCAGGCAACAGGAGTTACCGAAACAACAGGAATTATACAGGAAACAGAGAGGACCCCAGTAACCGAGAGGAGCTCGGCAACAGGAGTTACCCAGGTAACAGGAGTTACCTAGGTAAAAGTGAGGAGCTTGGCAACAGGAGTTACACGGGCAACAGGTGTTACCCAGGCAACAGACAAGACCCAGGTAACAGAGAGGAGCTTGGCAACAGGAGTAACACTGGCAACAGTAGTTATCCAGGCAAGAGAGAGGGACTAGGTAACATAGAGGAGCTTTGCAAAAGGAGTTAACCAGGTAACAGAGAGTAGCTTGGCAGCAGGAGTTACCCAGGCAACAGGAGTTACCCAGGCAACAGGAATTACCAGGAAACAGAGAGGACCCCGGTAAAAGAGGAGCTAGGCTAAAGGAGTTACCAAGGTAACAGGAGTTACCCAGGTAACAGTGACGACCCCGGTAACAGTGAGGAGCTTGGCAACTGGAGTTACCAAGCAACAGGATTTACCGGGGCAACAGGAATTACCCAGGCAATAGAGAGGACCCAGGTAACAGAGAGGAGATTGGCAACAGGAGTTACCCAGGCAACAGGAGTTACCCAGGCAAGAGTAGTTACCCAGGTAACAGTGAGGAGCTTGGTAGCAGGAGTTACCCAGGCAACAGGATTTACCGAGGCAACAGGAATTACCCAGGCAATAGAGAGGACCCAGGTAACAGAGAGGAGATTGGCAACAGGAGTTACCCAGGCAACAGGAGTTACTCATGCAACAGAAGTTACACAGGTAAAGGAGACGAGCTCGGCAACAGGAGTTTTCCTGGCAACAGTAGTTAACCAGGTAATAGAGAAGAGTTTGGCAACAGCAGTTACCCAGGAAACAGTAGTTACCCAGGTAACAGAACGGACCCAGGAAATAAAGAGGAGCTTGACAACAAGAGTTACCAAGGCAACAAGCGTTACTGAATCAACAGGAATTACACAGGAAACAGAGAGGATCCCAGTTACCGAGAGGAGCTTGGCAATATGATTTACCCAGGGAACAGGAGTTACCCATGCAACAGGAGTTACCCCGGCAGTAGTATTTACCGAGCAAACAGAGAGGACCCAGGTAACAGAGAGTAGCTTGGCAACAGGAGTTAATCAGGTAACAGGAGTTACTCAGGCATCAGGAGTTACCCAGGTAATAGAGAGGAGCTTGGTAAGAGGAGTTACCCTGGAAACAGTTGTTTTCCAGGCAACAGAGAGTACCCAGGTAACAGAGAGGAGCTCGGCAACAGGAGTTACACAGGAAACAGGAGTTACCGAAGTAACAGTGCGGAGCATGGCAAAAGAAGTTACCCAGGCAACAGGAGTTACACAGGCAACAGTATTTATTCAGGCAACAGAGAGGACCCAGTTAACAGAGAGGAGCTTGGCAACAGGAGACACTCAGGCAACAGGAGTTACCCAGGCAAAAGGAGATACACAGACAACAGGAGTTACCCAGGCAACAGAGATTACCCCGGTAACAGAGGAGCTTGGCAAAAGGAGTTACCCAGGCAACAGGAGTTACCCAAGTATCAGTGAGGAGCATGGCAACATGACTTACCCAGGCAACAGGAGTTACACAGGCAACAGTATTTACCCAGGCAACAGAGAGGACCCAGGTAACAGAGAGGAGCTTGGCAACAGGAGACACTCAGGCAACAGGAGTTACCCAGGCAACAGGAGTTACCCAGGTAACAGGGAGGACACGGTAAGAGAGAGGAGCTTGGCCACAGGAGTTACCCAGGCAACAGGAGTTACACAGTTAATAGAGAGGAACTCGTCAACAGGAGTTTCCCTGGCAACAGGAGTTACCCAGGTAACAGAGAAGAGTTCGGCAACAGCAGTTGCCCAGGAAACAGGAGTTACCCAGGCAACGGGAGTTACCCAGGCCACAGTAGTTACCCAGGCAACAGAGAGGACCCAGGTAACAGAGAAGAGTTCGGCAACAGCAGTTGCCCAGGAAACAGGAGTTACCCAGGCAACAGGAGTTACCCAGGCCACAGGGGTTACCCACGTAACAGTGAGGAGCTTGGCAACAGGAGTTACCCAGGCAACAGGAGTTATCCAGGCAACAGTAGTTACCCAGGCAACAGAGAGGACCCAGGTAACAGAGAGGCGATTGGCAACAGGAGTTACTCAGTCATCACGAGATACCCACGCAAGAAGACTTACCCAGGTAATGGAGAGGAGCTTGGCAACAGTAGTTACCCAGGCAACAGTAGTTATCGAGGCAACAGAGAGGACCCAGGTAACAGAGAGGAGCTTGACAACAGGAGTTAACCAGGTAACAGAGAGGAGCTTCGCAACAGCGGTTACCCAGGCAACAGTAGTTACCCAGGCAACAGGAATTACCAAGGCAACAGAGAGGACCCAGGTAACAGAGGAACTTGGAAACAGGAGTTATCCAGGCAACAGGAGTTACCGAGGCAACAGGAATTACCATGGCTACAGAGAGGACCATGGTAACAGAGAGGAGTTTGGCAACATGAGTTACCCAGGCAATAGGAGTTACCCAGGCAACAGGGAGGTCCGCGGTAACAGAGAAAAGCTTGGCAAAATATTTTCCCAGGAAACAGGAGTTACCCACGCAACAGAGAGGACCCAGGTAACAGAGAGGAGCGTGGCAATAGGAGATACCCAGGCAAAAGGAGTTACCCAGGCAACAACGACGACCCCGGAAACAGAGAGGGTCTTGGCAACAGGAGTTACCAGGCATCTGGTTGGACCACGGTTACAGAGAGGATCTTGGCATCAGGAGTTACCCAGGCAACAGGAGTTACCCAGGCAACAGAGAGGACCCAGGTAACAGAGAGGAGCTTGGCAACAGGATTTACCCAGGAAACGAGAGTTACCCAAGCAACAGGAGTTACTCAGGCAACAGTAGTTACCCAATCAACAGGAGTTACCAATGTAACAGTGAGGATCTTGGCAACAGGAGTTACCTAGGGAACAGGAGTAATGCAGTCAAAAGAGAGAACCACGTTAACAGAGAGGAGCTTGGCTACAGAAGATAACCAGGCCACAGGAGTTACCTAGTCAACAGAACGGACCCAGGTAACAGAGAAGAGCTTGGCAACAGGAGTTACCCAGGCTTCAGGAGTTACTGCGGCAACAGGCATTACCCAGGGAACTCAGAGGACCCCGGTAACATAGAGGAGCTTGGCAACAAGAGTTACCTGGACAACATGAGTTACCCAGGTAACAGGGAGGTCTGCGGAAACAGAGAGGAGCTGGGCAACAAAGAGGACCCAGGTAACAGAGAGGAGCTTGGCAACAGGAGTTAAACAGGCAACAGGAGTTACCCAGGCAACAGGAGTTACCCAGGTAATAGAGAGGAGCTTCGCAACAGGAGTTACCCTGGCAAGAGTAGTTATCCAGGCAACAGAGAGGACCCAGTTAACAGAGAGTAGCTTTGCAACAGGAGTTACCCAGGAAACAGGGGTTACCCAGGCCACAGGAGATACCCAGGTAACAGTGAGGAGCTTGGCAACAGGAGTTACCCAGGCAACAGGAATTACCCAGGCAATAGTAGTTACCCAGGCATCAGAGAGGACCCAGGTAACAGAGAGGAGCTTGGCAACAGGAGTTACCCAGGCAACAGGAGTTTCTCAGACAACAGGAATTACCAGCAACAGAGGGGACCCAGGTAACAGAGGAACTTGGCATCAGGAGTTATCCAGGCAACAGAAGTTACCGAGGAAACAGGAATTACCCAGGCAACAGAGAAGAACCGTGTAACACAGAGGAGCTTGGCAACAGGAGTTACCCTGGCAACAGGAGTTACCCAGGCAACAGGGAGGACCGCGGTAACAGAGAGAAGCTTGGCAACAGGATTTCCCCAGGCAACAGGAGTTACCCTCGCAACAGAGAGGACCCAGGTAACAGAGAGTTTGGCAATAGGTGATACCCAGAGAAAAAGGAGTTACCCAGGCAACAGGGAGGACCCCGCTAACAGTGAGGAGCTTGGCAACAGGATTTACCATGGCAACACTAGTTACCAAGGCTACAGTGAGGAACCACGTTACATAGAGGAGCTTGACAACAGGAGATACCCAGGCAACAAGATTTACCCAGGCAACAGGATTTACCCAGTCAACACGAGTTAACCTTGTAACAGAGAGGAGCTTGACAGCAGGAGTTCCCCAGGTAACAGAGAAGAGCTTGACACCAGGTGTTACCCTGGCAACAGTAGTCATCCAGGCAACAGAGAGGACCCAGGAAATAGAGTGGAGCTTGTCAACAGCAGTTAAGCAGGTAACAGAGAGGAGCTTGGCAACAGGTGTTACCCAGGAAACCTGAGTTACCCGGGCAACGAAAGTTACCTATGCAACAGGAGTTACCCAGGTAACAGTGAGGAGCTTGGGAACAGAAGTTACCCAGGCAACAGGAGTTACCGCAGCAACAGGAGTTACCCAGGCAACAGGAGTTACCCAGGCAATAGGGAGGACCCCGGTAACAGAGTGGAGCATGGCAACAGGAGTTACCCTGGCAACAGGAGTCACCCAGGCAACAGGAGTTACCCAGGTAATAGAGAGGAGCATGGCAACAGCAGTTACCCATGTGACAGTGAGGAGCTTGGCAACAGGAGTTACACAGGCAACAGGAGATACCCAATCAACAGGAGCTACCTGGTATCAGTACGGAGCTTGGCAACAGAAGTTACCCAGACAACAGGAGTAACCCAGTCAACAGAGAGGACCACGGTAACTTAGAGGAGCTTGGCAACAGGAGATATCCAGGCCTCGATAGTTAACCACGAAACAGAGAGCACCCAGGTAACAGAGAGCACCCAGGTAACAGAGAGGAACTTTGCAACAGGATTTAATCAGACAACAAGAGTTACCCAGGCAACAGGAGTTACCAAAGCAACAGGAATAACACAGGAAACAGACAGGACCCCATTAACAGAGAGCAGCTCGGCAACAGAAGTTACCCAGGCAACAGGAGTTTACAAGGCAACAGAGAGGACCACGGTAACAAAGAGCAACTTAGGAACAGGAGTTACCTAGATAACAGGAGATACCAGGCAACAGAATGGACAACAGTAACAGAGAGGAGCTAGGCAACAGGAGTTACCCAGGCAACAGGAGTTACCTAGGCAACAGGTGTTGCCCAGTCAACCGGAGTTACCCAGGTAATAGACAGGAGCGTGGAAACAGGAATTACCCTTGCAACAGAAGTTACCCAGGCAACAAGAGTTACCGAGGCAACTGGCATTACCGAGGGAACTGAGAGGACCAGAGTAACACAGAGGAGCATGGCAACAGGAGTTACCCAGGCAACAGGAGGTACCCAGGCAACAGCAGTTACCCAGGAAACAGAGAAGACTCAGGTAACAGAGAGGAGCATGGCAACAGGAGTTACTCAGGAAACAGGAGTTACCCAGGCAACAGGAGTTACCCGGGCAACAGGGGCTACCCAGGAAACAGTGAGGAGCTTGACAACAGGAATTACCCAGGCAACAGGAGTTACCAAGGCAACAGAGAGGACCTCGGTAACAAAGAGGAACATAGCAACAACAGTTACCCAGATAACAGGAGTTACCAGGTAACAGAGTGGACCGCGGTAATAGAGAGGAGCTTGGCAAAAAGGAGTTACCTAGGTAACAGGAGTTACCCAGGCAACAGGATTTACCCAGTCAACCGGAATTAAACTTGTAATAGAAAGGAGCTTGGCAACAGAAGTTACCCTGCTAACAGTAGTTACCCAGGCAACAGAGTTACTGAGGCAACACGAATTACCCAGTGAACAGAGAGGACACCGGTAACAGAGAGGAGCTTGGCAACAGGAAGAACCCAGGCAATATGGAGGACACCGGCAATAGGGAGGACACAGGCACTGGGGATGATACAGGCAATGGGAAGGACCGAGGTTACGTGAAGGAGCCAGGTAACAGTGAGGGCCTAGATATAAGGGAAGATTATGGCAACAGAGAGGATCCAGTTAACAGAGAGGAGATTTGCAACAGGAAGGACCCAGACAACGGGGAAGAGACAGGTAACAGTGAGGGCCTAGGTAACAGAGAGGTCCCAGGAAACAGGCAGGACCCAGGCAAAAGGGAGGACACAGGTATTGGGGAGGAACCACGCAATGTGAAGGACCCAGGTAACCTCAAGGGGCCAGGTAACAGTGAGGGCCTAGGTAACAGGGAGAACCCAGGCAACAGAAAAGACCCACATAACAGAGAGGAGTTTGACAAGAGCTAGGACCCATGTCACAGGGAGGACCCAGGCAACAGAGAGGACCCACGTAACCAAGAGGAGCTTGGCAACAGCAAGGACCCAGGCAACAAGAAGAACCCAGGCAACAGGGAGGACCCAGGTAATCGAGAGGAGCTTGGAAAAAAGGAGTACCCAGGCAACAGAGAAGACCCATGTAACAGAGACGACCTTGGCAAATGGAAGGACCCAGGCAACAGGGAGGACCCAGGCAACGGTGAGGGCCCAGGTAACAGAGAGCAGCTTGGCAGCAGGGAGCAACAAGTCATAATGGAGGACCTAGGCAACAAAGAAGTCTCAGGTAACAGATACGAGCTTGGAAACAGGAAGGACCCAGACAACGGGTAGGACACAGGCAACAGCGAAGACACAGGTAGCAGAGAGGAGCTTGGAAACAGGAATGACCCAGACAACAGGGAGGACCCCGGCAATGGGGAGGACCCAGCCACTGGGGATGATACAAGCCACGGGAAGGATACAGGTAATGTGAAGGAGCCAGGTAACAGTGAGGACCTTGGTGAGAGGGAGGACGCAGGCAACAGAGAGGACCCAGGTAACAGAGAGGAGTTTGACAACAGGAACGACCAAGGCCACTGAGAGGAACCAGGCAACAGAGAGGACACAGATAACAGAGAGTAGCTTGGCAACACGAAGGACCCAGGAAACAGGGAGGACCCAGGCAATGTAGAGGACACAGACATAGGGAGGATCCAGGCATCGGGAAGGACCCAGGTAATGTGAAGAACACAGGTAACCAAAGGACCCAGGCAACAGAGAGAACCCAAGCAACAGAGAGTACCCAGGTAACAGAGAGGAGCTTGGCAACAGGATGGACCCAGGCAACAGGGAGGACACAGGAAACAGACAGGAGCTTGGCAACAGTGATGACTCAGGCAACAGAGTAGACACATGTAACAGACAGGAGATTGGCAACAGGTACGACCCAGGCAAAAGGGAGAACCTAGCCAACAGAGAACCCTCAGCTAACAGAGTGGAACTTCACAACAGGAAGGACCCAGGCAACAGGGATGACACAAGCAACAGAGAAGACTAAGGTAACAGAGAGGAGGTAGGCAACAGGGAGGATCCAGGTAAAAGAGAGGAGCTTGGAAAGAGGAAGCAGCCAGGCAATAGGGAGGACCCATGGAACAGAGACGACCTTGGCAGCAGGAACGACCCAGGCAACAGAGAGGACCCAGCAAACGGGGAGGACCCAGGCATTGGCGAGGATCGAGGGAAAGGAAAGGACCCAAGTATCTTGAAGGGGCCAGGTAACAGTGAGGGCCTAAGTAACAGAGATGTCCCAGGAATCAGGGAGGACCCAGGAAATGGGGAGGACCCAGGTATTGGGGAGGAACCACGCAACGGGAAGGACCCAGGTAACGTGAAGGGGCCAGGTAACAGTGAGGGCCTAGGTAACAAGGAGAACCCAGGCAACAGAGAGGAACCACGTAATAGACAGGAGATTGGCAACAGCAAGGACCTAGGCAACAGGAAGGAACAGGCAACACAGAGGACACAGGTAACAGAGAGTAGCTTGGCAACAGGACGTACCCAGGCAACAGGGAGGACCCAGGCAATGAGGAGGACCCAGGCATTGGGGAGGATCCAGGCAACGGGAAGGTCCCAGGTCACTTGAAGGACCAAGGTAACAGAAGGACCCGGGCAACAGGGAGGACCCAGGAAACAGATAGTAGATTGGCAACAGGTAGGAGCCAGGCAATGGGGAAGACTCAACTAACAGACGGGAGACTGACATCAAGAAGGACCCAGACAACATGGAAGACACAGGCAACATAGAGGAACCAGGTAACAGAGAGGAGCTTTGCAACAGGGAGGACACAGCCAAAAGAGAAGACACAAGCAACAGAGAGGACCCAGGTATCAGAGAGGAGCTTGGCAACAGGAAGGACCAAGGCAATAGGGAGGACCCCAGCAATGGGGTGGACTCAGGCAATGGGGAGGATCCAGGCAATGGGAAGGAACTAGGTAACGTGAAGGACCCAGATTACAGTGAGGGCCTAGGTAATAGGGAGGACCCAAGCAACAGAGAGAATCCAGGTAACAGAGAGGAAATTTGCAACAGGACGGACCCAGGCAACGGGGAGGACCCAGGCATTGTGAAGGATACAGACAACGGGAAGGATCCAGGTAAGCTGAAGGAGCCAGGTAACAGTGAGGCCCTAGGTCACAGGAAGGATCCAGGCAACATTGAGGACCCAGGCAACGGGGAGGACCCAGGCTTTAGGGAGGATCCAGGTAACTGGAAATGCCCAGGTAATGTGAAGGTGCCAGTTAACAGTGAGGGCCTAGGTAAAAGGAAGGACCCAGGCAATATGGAGCATCCAGGAAACGGGGAGGACACCGGTAACAGAGAGGATCTTGGCAACAGGAAGGACCCAGGCTACAGGAAGAACCCAGGGAAAGGGGAGGACACAGGCATTGGGGAGGATCTAGGCAAAGGGAAAGACCGAGGTTACTTGAAGGAGCCAGGTAACAGTGAGGGCCTAGGTAACAGGGAGAACCCAGGCAACAGAGAGGACCCACGTAACAGAGCGGAGCTTGGCAACAGCAAGGACCCAGACAACAGGAAGCACCCAGACAACAGGGAGGACCCAGGCAACGGTGAGGTCCCAGGTAACAGAGAGGAGCTTGGGAACAGGGAGAAAAAGGCATAACAGAGGACCTAGGCAACAGAGAACCCTCATCTAACAGAGAGGAACTTCGCAACAGGAAGGACACAGGCAACAGGGATGACACAGGCAACAGAGAAGACCAAGGTAACAGAGAGGAGATAGGCAACAGGGAGGACCCACCAGAAGCGAGGACCTGGGCAACAGAGAAAACTCAGGTAACAGAGAGGAGCTTGGCAACAGGAGAGACCAGGCAATAGGGAGGATCCCGGCAATGGGGAGGACAGAGGCATTGGCGATTTTGCAGGCAACGGGAAGGAAACAGGTAATGTGAAGGAGACACGTCACATTGAGGTCGTAGGTAACAGTAGGAACGGAGGCAACAGAGAGGACACACGTAACAGAGAGCAGCTTGGCCACAGCAAGGGCCCAGGCAACAGGAAGGACCCAGGCAACAGGGATAATCCAGGCAACAGAGAGGTCCCAGGTCACCGAGAGCATCTTGGCAACAGAGAGTACCTTGGAAACAGGAAGGAGCCAGGCAACACGGAGGACAGAGGCAACAGAGAGGACCCACGTAACAGAGAGGCGCTTGGCAACAGCAAGGACCCAGGCAACAGGAAGGACCCAGACAACAGGGAGGGCCCAGACTACGGTGAGGGCACAGGTAACAGAGAGGAGCTTGGCAACAGGGAGAACCACGCGAAACGGACGACCTAGGCAACAGAGAAGTCTCAGGTAACAGACAGTAGCTTGGCAACAGGAAGAACCCAGGCAATAGAGAGGACACCGGCAATAAGGAGGACACAGGCACTGGGGATGATACAGGCAATGTGAAGGATCCAGGTAACAGTGAGGGCCTAGGTGAGAGGCAGGACCCAGGCAACACAGAGGACCGAGGTATCACAGAGCATCTTGGGAATAGGAAGGACCCAGGTAACAGGGCATACCCACGTAACAGAGAAGACCCAGATAATAGAGAGGAGCTTGGCAAAAGGAATGACCCAGGTAACAAGAAGAACCCAGGCAACAGGGAGGACACAGGTAACAGAGAGGAGCTTGGAAACAGGTAGTACCCAGGCAACAGAGAGGACCCATGTAACAGAGACGACCTTTGCAAAAGGAAGGACCCAGGCAACAGTGAGGACTCTAGTAACAGAGAGGACACAGGTAACAGAGAGGAGCTTGGCAACAGGAAGGAACCAGGTATTAGGGAAGACCCAGAGAACAGAGAGGACCCAGGGAACAGAGAGGAACTTGGCAACACGACGGACCCAGGCAACAGGGATAATCCAGGCAACAGAGATGTCCCAGGTCACCGAGAGGATCTTGGCAACAGAGAGAACCTTGGAAACCTGAAGGATCCAGGCAACAGGGAATACCCAGGTAACAGAGAAGACCCAGGTAACAGTGAAGAGCTTGGCAACAGGAATGACCCAGGTTACAGCAAGAAGCAAGGCAATGGGGGTGGATCCAGGTAAAAGAGAGGTGCTTCGAAACAGGTAGTAGCCAGGCAACAGAGAGGACCCATGTAACAGAGACGACCTTGGCAGCAGGAAGGACCCAGGAAACAGGAAGGACCCAGCAAACGAGGAGGACCCAAGCATTGGCGAGGATCGAGGGAAAGGAAAGGACCCAGGTAACTTGAAGGGGCCAGGTAACAGTGAGGGCCTAAGTAACAGAGATGACCCAGGCATCAGGGAGGACCCAGGCAATGGGAAGGACCCAGGTATTGGGGAGGAACCACGCAACGGGAAGGACCCAGGTAACGTGAAGGGGCCAGGTAACTGTGAGGGCCTAGGTAACAGGGAGAACCCAGGCAACAGAGAGGAACCACGTAACAGAGAGGAGCTTGGCAACAGCAAGGACCCAGGCAACAGGAAGGAACAGGCAACACAGAGGACACAGGTAACAGAGAGTAGCTTGGCAACAGGGAGGACCAAGGCAACAGGGAGGACCCAGGCAATGAGGAGGACCCAGGCATTGGGGAGGATCCAGGCAACGGGAAGGTCCCAGGTAACGTGAAGGCCCAAGGTAACAGAAGGACCCGGGCACAGGGAGGACGCAGGAAACAGAGAGTAGATTGGCAAAACGAAGGAGCCAGGCAATGGGGAGGACACAAATAACAGACAGGAGACTGACAACAAGAAGGACCCAGACAACATGGAGGACCCAGGCAACAGAGAGGAACCAGGTAACAGGGAGGAGCTTGGAAAAAGGAAGCACCCAGGAAACAGGGAAGACGCAGGCAACAGAGAGGACCCAGGTAACAGAGAGGAGCTTCGCAACAGGGAGGACGGAGGCAAAAGGGAACACACAAGCAACAGAGAGGACCCAGGTATCAGAGAGGAGCTTAGCAACTGGAAGGACCAAGGCAATAGGGAGGACCCCAGCAATGGGTGGACTCAGGCATTGGGGAGGATTCAGGGAATGGGAAGGAACCAGGTAACGTGAAGGAGCCAGGTTACAGTGAGGGCCTAGGTAATAGGGAGGACCCAAGCAACAGAGAGAATCCAGGTAACAGAGAGGAGATTTGCAACAGGACGCACCCAGGCAACGGGGGGGACCCAGGCATTGTGAAGGATAAAAGCAACGGGAAGGTTCCAGGTAACCTGAAGGAGCCAGGTAACAGAGAGGCCCTAGGTCACAGGAAAGATCAAGGCAACATTGAGGACCCAGGCAACGGGGAGGACCCAGGCTTTAGGGAGGATCCAGGTAACTGGAAGTACCCAGGTAATGTGAAGGAGCCAGTTAACAGTGAGGGCCTAGGTAAAAGGAAGGACCCAGGCAACATGGAGGATCCAGGCAACGGGGAGGACCCCGGTAAGAGAGAGGATCTTGGCAACAGGAAGGTCCCAGGCTACAGGAAGAACTTAGGCAATGGGGAGGACACAGACATTGGGGAGGATCCAGGCAAAGGGAATGATCCAGGTTATGTGAAGGAGCCAGGTAACAGTGAGAGCCTAGATAAAAGGGAAGATTATGGAAACAGAGAGGATCCAGTTAACAGAGAGGAGATTTGCAACAGGAAGGACCCAGGCAATGGGGAGGAGACAGGTAACAGTGAGGGTCTAGGTAACAGAGAGTTCCCAGGAAACAGGCAGGACCCAGCCAAAAGGGAGGACACTGGTATTGGGGAGGAACCACACAATGTGAAGGACACAGGTAACCTCAAGGGGCCAGGTTACAGTGAGGGCCTAGGTAACAGGGAGAACCCAGGCAACAGAAAAGACCCACATAACAGAGAGGAGCTTGGCAACAGCAAGGACCCATGTCACAGGGAGGACCCAGGAAACAGAGAGGACCCACGTAACAGAGAGGAGCTTGGCAACAGCAAGGACCCAGGCAACAGGAAGGACCCAGACAACAGGGAGGACCCAGGAAACGGTGAGGGACCAGGTAAACAGAGAGGAGCTTGGCACCAGGGAAGACCCAGGCAAAACGGGGGACCTAGGCAACAGAGAAGTCTCAGGTAACAGAGAGTAGCTTGGCAACAGGAAGAACCCAGGCAATAGGGAGGACAAACGCATTGGGGATGATACAGGCAAAGGGAAGGAAACAGGTAATGTGAAGTAGCCAGGTAACAGTGAGGGCCTAGGTGAGAGGGAGGACCCAGGCAACACAGAGAACCAAGGTAACACAGAGCATCTTGGGAATAGGAAGGACCCAGGTAACAGGGAATACCCAGGTAACAGAGAAGACCCAGGTAACAGAGAGGAGTTTGGCAACAGGAATGACCCAGGTAACAGGAAGAACCCAGGCAACAGGGAGGACCCTGGTAACAGAGAGGAGCCTGGAAAAAGGGAGTACCCATGCAACAGAGAGGACCCATGTAACAGAGACGACCTTGGCAAAAGGAAGGACCCAGGCAACAGTGAGGACTCAAGCAACAGAGAGGACCCAGGTAACAGACAGGAGCTTCGCAACAGGAAGGACCCAGTCAACAGGGAGGACCAAGGCAATGGTGAGGGCCCAGGTAACAGAGAGCAGCTTGGCAACAGGGAGGAACAAGTCATAATGGAGGAACTAGGCAACAGAGAAGTCTCAGGTAACAGAGACGAGCTAGGAAACAGGAAGTTCCCAGACAACAGGTAGGACACAGGCAACAGAGAGGACACAGGTAGCAGAGAGGAGCTTGGAAACAGGAATGACCCAGACAACAGGGAGGACCCCGACAATGGGGAGGACCCAGGCATTGGGGATGATACAGGCAACGGGAAGGATACAGGTAATGTGAAGGAGCCAGGTAACAGTGAGGACCTTGGTGAGAGGGAGGACCCAGGCAACGTGGAGGACCCAGACATAGGGAGGATCCAGGAATCAGAAAGGACCCAGATAACCTGAAGGACCCAGGGAACCGAAGGACCCAGGTAACAGAGAGGACCCAAGGAACAGAGAGCACCCAGGTAACAGAGAGGAGCGTGGCAACAGGAAGTACCCAGGTAACGGGGAGGACCCATGCACAGAGATGACCCAGGTAACAGAGAGGCGCTTGGCAACATGAAGGACCCAGGCAACAGAGAGGACTGAGGCAACAGACAGGAGATTGGCAACAGGAAGGACGCAGGCAAAAGGGAGAACCTAGCCAACAGAGAACCCTCAGCTAAGAGAGAGGAACATTGCAACGGGAAGGACCCAGGCAACAGGGAGGACACAGGCAACAGAGAAGACCAAGGTAACAGAGAGGAGATAGGCAACAGGGAGGACCCAGGCAGAAGCGAGGACCTGGGCAACAGAGAAAACTCAGGTAACAGAGAGGAGCTTGGCAACAGGAAGGACCCAGGCAACAGGGAGGAACTAGGCAACGTGGAGGAGACAGACATAGGGAAGATCCAGTAATCGGGAAGGACCCAGATAACGTGAAGGTCCCAGGTAAACGAAGGGCCCAGGCAACAAAGAGGTCCCAAGCAACAGAGAGGACCCAGGTAACAGAGAGGAGCGTGGCAACAAGAAGGACCCAGGCAACAGGTAGGACGCAGGCAACAGAGAGGACACAGGTAACAGACAGGAGTTTGGCAACAGGAAGGACCCAGGCAAAAGGGATGACCCAAGCAACAGAGAGCACTCAGGTAACAGAGTGGAGCTCGGCAACAGGATGGACCCAGGCAACAGGGAGGACCCATTTAAGAGAGAGGAGCTTGGCAACAGTGAGGACTCAGGCAACAGAGAGGACTGAGGCAACAGACAGGTGATTGGCAATAGGAGGGACGCAGGCAAAAGGGAGAACCTAGCCAACAGAGAACCCTCAGCTAACAGAGAGGAACTTCGCAACAGGAAGAACCCAGGCAACAGGGATGACACAGGCAACAGAGAAGACCAAGGTAACAGAGAGGAGATAGGCAACAGGGAGGACCCAGGCAGAAGCGTGGATCTGGGCAACAGAGAAAACTCAGGTAACAGAGAGGATCTTGGCATCAGGAAGGACCCAGGCAAGAGGTAGGATGCAGGCAACAGAGAGGACCCAGGTAACAGAGAGGAGCTTGGAAACAGGAGAGACCCAGGCAATGGGGATGATCCCGGCAATAGGGCGGACAGAGGCATTGGCTATTATGCAGGCAACGGGAAGGAAACAGGTAATGTGAAGGAGACACGTCACATTGAGAGCATAGGTAACAGTAGGAACGGAGGCAACAGAGAGAACACACATAACAGAGAGGAGCTTGGCAACAGCAGGGACCCAGGCAACAGGGAGGACCCAGGAAA
This sequence comes from Aselliscus stoliczkanus, assembly GCA_033961575.1. Classification (NCBI taxonomy): domain Eukaryota; kingdom Metazoa; phylum Chordata; class Mammalia; order Chiroptera; family Hipposideridae; genus Aselliscus; species Aselliscus stoliczkanus. The sequence goes on from CM066734.1 coordinate 27,751,792, forward strand.
CAGAGAGGACACAGGTAACACACAGGAGATTGGCAACAGGAAGGACCCAGGCAACAGGGAGGACCCAAGCAACAGAGAGCACCCCGATAACAGAGAGGAGCTTGGCAACAGGATGGACCCAGGCAACAGGGAGGACCCAGGCAATGAGGAGGGCCCAGGCATTGGTGAGGAACCATGCAACGGGAAGGACCCAGGTAATGTGAAGGGGCCAGGTAACAGTGAGGGCCTATGTAACAGGGAGAACCCAGGCAGCAGAGAAGACCCATGTAACAGAAAGTAGCTTGGCAACAGCAAGGACCCATGTCACAGGGAGGACCCAGGCAACAGAGAGGACCCACGTAACAGAGAGCAGCTTGGCAACAGCAAGGACCCAGACAACAGGAAGGACCCAGACAACAGGGAGGACCCAGGCAATGGTGAGGGCCCAGGTAACAGAGAGGAGCTTGGCAACAGCAAGGACCCAGGCAAAACGGAGGACCTGGGCAACAGAGAAGTCTCAGGTAACAGAGAGTAGCTTGGCAACAGGAAGAACCCAGGCAATAGGGAGGACACCGGCAATAGGGAGTACACAGGCATTGCGGATAATACAGGCAATGGGAAGGAAACGGGTAATGTGAAGTAGCCAGGTAACAGTGAGGGCCTAGGTGAGAGGGAGGACCAGGCAACACAGAGGACCGAGGTATCACAGAGCATCTTGGGAATAGGAAGGACCCAGCTAACAGGGAATACCCAGGTAACAGAGAAGACCCAGGTAATAGAGAGGAGCTTGGCAAAAGGAATGACCCAGGTAACAGGAAGAACCCAGGCAACAGGGAGGACACAGGTAACAGAGAGGAGCTTGAAACAGGTAGTACCCAGGCAACAGAGAGGACCCATGTAACAGAGACGACCTTGGCAAAAGGAAGGACCCAGGCAACAGTGAGGACTCAAGTAACAGAAAGGACCCAGGTAACAGAGAGGAGCGTGGCAACAGGAAGTACCCAGGTATTAGGAAGGACCCAGGGAACAGAGAGGACCCAGGTAACAAAGAGGAACTTGGCAACAGGAAGGACCCAGGCAACAGGGATAATCCAGGCAACAGAGATGTCCCAGGTCACCGAGAGGATCTTGGCACCAGAGAGTACCTTGGAAACCGGAAGGACCCAGGCAACAGGGAATACCCAGGTAACAGAGTAGACCCAGGTAACAGCGATGAGCTTGGCAACAGGAATGACCCAGGTAACAGCAAGAAGCAAGGCAACGGGGAGGATCCAGGTAAAAGAGAGGTGCTTGGAAACAGGGAGGAGCCAGGCAACAGAGAGGACCCATGTAACAGAGACGACCTTGGTAGCAGGAAGGACCCAGGCAACAGGGAGGACCCAGCAAACGGAGAGGACCCAGGCATTGGCGAGGATCGAGGGAAAGGAAAGGACACAGGTAACTTGAAGGGGCCAGGTAACACTGAGGGCATAAGTAACAGAGATGTCCCAGGCATCTGGGAGGACCCAGGCAATGGGAAGGACCCAGGTATTGGGGAGGAACCACGCATCGGGAAGGACCCAGGTAACATGAAGGGGCCAGGTAACAGTGAGGGCCTAGGTAACAGGGAGAACGCAGGCAACAGAGAGGAGCCACATAACAGAGGGGAGCTTGGCAACAGCAAGGACCCAGGCAACAGGAAGGAACAGGCAACACAGAGGACACAGGTAACAAAGAGTAGCTTGGCAACAGGAAGGACCCAGGCAACAGGGAGGACCCAGGCAATGAGGCGGACACAGGCATTGGGGAGGATCCAGGCAACGGGAAGGTCCCAGGTAACTTGAAGGAACAAGGTAACACAAGGACCTTGGCAACAGGGAGGACCCAGGAAACAAAGAGTAGATTGGCAACATGTAGGAGCCAGGCAATGGGGAGGACTCAACTAACAGACAGGAGACTGACAACAAGAAGGACCCAGACAACATGGAGGACCCAGGCAACAGAGAGGAACCAGGTAACAGGGAGGAGCTTGGAAAAAGGAAGCACCCAGGAAACAGGGACGATGCAGGCAAAAGAGAGGACACAGGTAACAGAGAGGAGCTTGGAAAATGGGAGTACCCAGGCAACAGAGAGGAGCCATGTAACAGAGACGACCTTGGCAAAAGGAAGGACCCAGGCAACAGGGAGGACCCAGGCAACGGTGAGGGCCCAGGTAACAGAGAGCAGCTTGGCAAGTGGGAGGAACAAGTCATAATGGAGGACCTAGGCAACAGAGAAGTCTCAGGAAACAGAGACAAACTTGGAAACAGGAAGGACCCAGACAACAGGTAGTACACAGGCAACAGAGAGGACACAGGTAGCAGAGAGGAGCTTGGAAACAGGAATGACCCAGACAACAGGGAGGACCCCGGCAATGGGGAGGACCCAGGCATTGGGGATGATACAGGCAACGGGAAGGATACAGGTAATGTGAAGGAGCCAGGTAACAGTGAGGACCTTGGTGAGAGGGAGGACACAGGCAACAGAGAGGACCCAGGTAACAGAGAGGAGTCTGACAACAGGAACGACCCAGGCCACTGGGAGGAACCAGGCAACAGAGAGGACACAGGTAACAGAGAGTAGCTTCGCAACACGAAGGACCCAGGAAACAGGGAGGATGCAGGCAATGTGGAGGACCCAGGCATAGGGAGGATCCAGGCATCGGGAAGGACCCAGGTAACGTGAAGAACCCAGTTAACCGAAGGACCCAGGCAACGGAGAGAACCCAAGCAACAGAGAGTACCCAGGTAGCAGAGAGGAGCTTGGTCACAGGATGGTCCCAGGCAACAGGGAGGTTCCAGGAAACAGAGAGGAGCTTAGCAACAGTGAGTACTCAGGCAACAGTGAGGACACAGGTATCAGACAGGAGATTGGCCACAGGAGTTACCCAGGCAACAGGGAGGACCACGATAACAGAGAGGAGCTTGGCCACAGGAGTTTCCCAGGCAACAGGAGTTACCAGGCAACAAGAGTTACTCAGGGAACAGGGATGACCACGGTAAAAGATAGGAGCTTGGAAACAGGAGTTACCCAGGCAACAGGAGTTACCCAGGCAACAGGAGTTACCGAGGCAACAGGATTTATTGAGGCAACAGAGAGAACCCTGGTAACAGAGAGAAGCTTGGCAGTAGGAGTTACCCAGGCAACAGGAGTTACCCAGGAAACAGGGAGAACCACAGTAACAGAGAGGAGCCTTGCAACAGGAGTTATTGAGGCAACAGGAATTACCCAGGGAACAGAGGGGACCCTGGCAACAGAGAGGAGCTTGGCAACAGGAGTTACCCAGGCAACAGGAGTTACACAGGAAACAGGGAGGAGCACGGTAACAGAGAGGAGCTTGGCAACAGGAGTTACCCAGGCAACAGGGAGGACCCCGGTAACAGAGAGGAGGTTGACAACATAAGTTACCCATGCAACAGGAGTTACCCTGGCAACAGGTGTTACCCAGGCAACAGAGAGGACCAAGGTAACAGAAAGGAGCTTGGCAACAGGAGTTACCCAGGCAACAGGAGTTACAGAGGAAACAGGAATTACCCAGGCAATAGAGAGGACCCCGGTAACAGAGAGGAGCTTTGAAACAGGAGTTACCCAGGCAACAGGGAGGTTCCCGGAAACAGAGAGGAGCTTAGCAACAGTGAGGACTCAGGCAAAAGAGAGGACACAGGTAACAGACAAGAGATTGGGAATAGGAAGGACCCAGGCAACAGGGGGGACCCAAGCAACAGAGAGCACTCAGGTAACAGAGAGGAGCTCGGCAACAGGATGGACCCAGGCAACAGGGAGTTTCCAGGAAACAGAGAGGAGCTTAGCAGCAGTGAGGACTCAGGCAACAGAGCAGACACAGGTAACATACAGGAGATTGGCAACAGGTACGACTCAGGCAAAAGGGAGAACCTAGCCAACAGAGAACCCTCAGCTAACAGAGAGGAACATCGCAACAAGAAGGACCCAGGCAACAGGGATGACACAGGCAACAGAGAAGACCAAGGTAACAGAGAGGAACTTGGCAACAGGAGAGACCCAGGCTATAGGGAGGACCACGGCAATGGGGAGGACACAGGCCTTGGCGATTTTGCAGGCAACGGGAAGGAAACAGGTAATGTGAAGGAGACACTTCACATTGAGGGCATAGGTAACGGGGAGGACCCATGCACAGAGATGACCCAGGTAACAGAGAGGCGCTTGGCAACAGCAAGGGCCCATGCAACAGGGAGTACCCAGGCTACAGAGAAGACCCACATAACAGAGAGGAGCTTGGCAACAGCAGGGACCCAGGCAACAGAGAGGAACCAGGCAACACAGGACCCAGGTAACAGAGAGGAGCTTGGCAACAGGAGGGACCCAGGCAACAGAGAGGAACCAGGCAACACAGGACCCAGGTAACAGAGAGGAGCTTGACAACAGGAAGGACCCAGGCAACAGGGACGACCCAGGCAACAGAGAGGACCCAGGTAACAGAGAGGAGCTTCGCAACAGGGAGGACGCAGGCAAAAGGGAGGACACAAGCAACAGAGAGGACCCAGTTGTCAGAGAGGAGCTTGGCAACAGGAATGACCAAGGCGACAGGGAGGACCCCAGCAATGGGGTGGTCTCAGGCATTGGGGAGGATACAGGCAATGGGAAGGAATCAGGGAGCGCGAAGGAGCCATGTGAAAGTGAGGGCCTAGGTAATAGGAAGGACGCAGGCAACAGACAGAATCCAGGTAACAGAGAGGAGATTTGCAACAGGAAGGACCCAGGCAACGAGGAGGACCCAGGCATTGTGAAGGATACAGGCAACGGGAAGGATCCAGGTAACTTGAAGGATCCAGGTAACAGTGAGGCCCTAGGTAACAGGAAGGACCCAGGCAACATTGAGGACCCAGGCAACGGGGAGGACCCAGGCTTTAGGGAGGATCCAGGTAACTGGAAGTACCCAGGTAATGTGAAGGAGCCAGTTAACAGTGAGGGCCTAGGTAAAAGGAATGACCCCGGCAAAATGGAGGATCCAGGCAACCGGGAGGACCCCGGTAACAGAGAGTAGCTTGGCAACAGGAAGGACCCAGGCAACAGGGATGACCCAAGCAACAGAGAGGACCCAGGTAACAGAGAGGAGCATGGCAACAGGAAGTACCTAGTTAACGGGGAGGACCCATGCACAGAGATGACCCAGGTAACAGAGAGCCGCTTGCCAACAGGAAGGACCCAGGCAACAGAGAGTGGCTTGACATCAGGAAGGACCCAGGTAACAGGAAGAAATCAGGCAACAGGGAGGACCCATGTTACAGAGAGGAGCTTGGAAACAGGGAGAATCCAGGCAACAGAGAGGACCCATGTAACAGATACGACCTTGGCTACAGGACGGACCCAGGCAACAGAGAGTAGCTTGGCAACAGAAAGGACCCAGGCAACAGGGAATACCCAAGCAACAAAGAGCACCCAGGTAACAGAGAGGAGCTTGGCAACAGGATGGACCCAGGCAACAGGGAGGACCCAGTTAACAGTGAGGAGCTTAGCAACAGTGAGGATGCAGGCAAAAGAGAGAACCTAGCCAACAGAGAAGCCTCAGCTCAAAGAGAGGAACATCACAACAGGAAGAACCCAGGCAACAGGGATGACACAGGCAACAGAGAAGACCAAGGTAACAGAGAGGAGATAGGCAACAGGGAGGACCCAGGCAGAAGCGAGGACCTGGGCAACAGAGAAAACTCAGGTAACAGAGAGGAGCTTGGCAACAGGAAGGACCCAGGCAACAGGTAGGACACAGGCAACAGAGAGGACCCAGGTAACAGAGAGGAGCTTGGCAATAGGAGAGACCCAGGCAATAGGGAGGATCCCGGAAATGGGGAGGACAGAGGCATTGGCGATTATGCAGGCAACGGGAAGGAATCAGGTAATGTGAAGGAGACATGTCACATTGAGGGCGTAGGTAACAGTAGGAACGGAGGCAACAGAGAGAACAAACGTAACAGAGAGCAGCTTGGCCACAGCAAGGGATCAGGAAACAGGGAGTACCCAGGCTACAGAGAAGACCCACGTAACAGAGAGGAGCTTGGCAACAGCAGGGACCCAGGCAACAGGGAGGACCCAGAAAACAGAGAGGAGCTTGGCAACAGTGAGGACGCAGGCAACAGAGAGGACACAGGTAACAGACAGGAGATTGGCAACAGGAGTTACCCAGGCAACAGGAGTTACCCAGGCAACAGGGAGGACCACGATAACAAAGAGGAGCTTGGCCACAGGAGTTTCATAGGCAACAGGAGTTACAAGGCAACAAGAGTTACTCAGGGAACAGGGATGACCACGGTAAAAGATAGGAGCTTGGAAACAGGAGTTACCCAGGCAACAGGAGTTATGCAGGCAACAGGAGTTACCGAGGCAACAGGATTTATTGAGGCAATAGAGAGGACCCCGGTAACAGAGAGAAGCTTGGCAGCAGGAGTTACCCAGGCAACAGGAGTTATTGAGGCAACAGGAATTACCTAGGCAATAGAGGGGACCCTGGTAACAGTAGCTACCCAGGCTACAGGAGTTACCCAGGTAATAGAGAGCAGGTTGGCAACAGGAGATAACCTGGCAACAGTAGGTACCCAGGCAACAGAGAAGACCCAGGTAACAGAGAGTGAGTTGGCAACAGGTGCTACCCAGGTAACAGAGAGGAGCTTGGCAACAGGAGTTACCCAGGCAACAGTAGTTACCCAGGCAACAGGAGTTAACCAGGTAATATAGAGGAGCTTGGCAACAGGAGTTACCCTGGCAACAGTAGTTACCCAGGCAACAGAGAGGACCCAGGTAACAGAGAGGAGCTTGGCAACAGGAGTTACCCATGCAACCGGAGTTACCCAGGCAACAGGAGTTACCCAGTCAACATGAGTGAACCTGGTAATAGAGAGCAACTTGGCAACAAGTGTTAACATGGCAACAGTAGTTACCCAGGCAACAGAGTGTACCCAGGTAACAGAGAGGGGCTAGGGAAAAGGAGTTACCTAAGAAACAGGAGTTACCCAGGCAAAAGAAGTTACCGAGGCAACAGTCATTACCCAGGGAACAGAGAGGACCCCGGTAAAAGAGAGGAGCTTGACAACAGGAGTTACCCATGCAACAGGAGTTACCCTGACTACAGGTGTTACCCAGGCAACAGAGAGGACCCAGGTAACAGAAAGGAGCTTGGAAACAGGAGTTAACCAGGAAACAGGAGTTACCCAGGCAACAGGGAGGATCCTGGTAACCGAAAGGAGATTGGAAAAAGGAGTTACTCAGGTAACATGAGTTACCGAGGAAACAGGAATTACACAGGCAACGGAGAGGAACCCGGTAACAGAGAGAAGCTTTGCAACAGGAGTTACCCAGGCAAAAGCAGTCACCCAGGCAACAGGGAGGACCCCGGTAACAGAGAGGAGTTTGGGAACAGGAATTACCCAGGCAATAGGAGTTACCCAGGCAACAGGTTTTACCCAGGAAATCCAGAGGAGCTTGGTATCAGGAGTTACCCTGGCAACAGTAGTTACCCAGGTAACAGAGAGTACCCAGGTAAAAGAGAGTAGCTTGGCAACAGGAGTTACCCAGGTAAATGAGAGGAGCTTGACAACAGTTCTTACCCTGGCAACAGTAGTTACCCAGACAACACGAGTTACCCAGGCAACAGGGAGGACCACAGTAACAGAGAGGAGCTTTGCAACAGGAGTTATTGAGGCAAGAGGAATTACCCAGGGAACAGAGTGCACACTGGTAACAGATAGGAGCTTGGCAACAGGAGTTACCCAGGCAACAGCAGTTACCCAGCCTACAGGAGTTACCGAGGCAACAGGAATTACCCAGGCAACAGAGAGGACTCCGGTAACAGAGAGGAGCTTCGCAACAGGAGTTACACCGGCATCCCGAGTTACCCAGGCAACACGAGGACCCCGGTAACAGAGAGGAACTTGACAAAAACAGTGACCAAGGCAACCGGAGTTACCGAGGCAACAGGAATTACCCAGGCAACATTGAGGACGCCGGTAACAGAGACGAGCTTGGCAACAGGAGTGACCCCGGTAACAGAGAGGATCTTGGCAACAGGAGCTACCCAGGAAACAGGAGTTACCCAAGCAACAGGAGTTACCCAGGCAATAGGGGTTACCCAGGTAACAGTCAGGAGCTTGGCAACAGGAGTTTCCCAGGCAACAGGATTTACCTAGGCAACAGGGTATACCCAGTCAACAGGAGTTAACCTTTTAAACGATAGGAACTTGGCAACAGGAGTAAACCCTGGCAACAGTAGTTACCCAGGCAACAGGAGTTACTGAGGCAACAGGCATTACCCATGGAACAGAGAGGACCACGGTAAGAGAGAGGAGCTTGGCAACAGGAGTTACCCAGGCAAAAGGATTTACGCAGATATCAGTGTGGACCACGGTAGCAGAGTGGAGCTTGGCAACAGGAGTTACCCAGGCAACAGGAGTTACCCAGCCAACAGGAGTTACCCAGGTAATAGCGAGGTGCTTGGCCACAGGAGTTTCCCTGGCCACAGTAGTTTCCAGGCAACAGAGAGGACCAAGATATCAGAGAGGAGCTGGGGAAAAGGAGTTAACCAGATAATACAGAGGAGCTTTGCAACAGGAGTTACCCATGCAACAGGATTTACCCAGGCAACAGGGAGGTCCTCGGTAACAGAGAGTAGCTTGGGAACAGGAGTTACGCAGGCAACAGGAGTTACCCACGCAACAGGCGTTACCCAGGGAACAGGAGTTACCCAGGCAAGAGTAGTTACCCAGGAAACAGAGAGGACCCAGGTGACAGAGAGGAGCTTGGGAACAGGAGTTACTTAGGCAACAGTGAGGAACCAGGTTACAGAGAAGAGCTTGACAATAAGAGTTACCCAGGCAACAGGAGTTACCGAAGCAACAGGAATTACACAGGATACAGAGAGGACCCCAGTAACAGAGAGGAGCAAGGCAACAGGAGTTACCCAGGCAACAGGAGTTACCCAGGAAACAGGAGTTACCCAGGTTATAGAGAGGAGCTTGGAAACAGGAGTTACCCCGGCAACAGGTGTTACCCAGGTAACAGTGAGGAGCTTGGCAACAGGAGTTAACCCCGTGGACACAGTCACTGCTTGCTGGTGGCAGGAGGGTAGGGCTGGGATAGGTGTAGGGCTGGTGCTAGGACTAGGGCTAGGGTTAGGGTTAGGGCTACGGCTAGGGCTAGGTTAAGGGCTAGGGCTAGGTTTAGTGTTAGGGTTAGTTTTAGGTTTTGGGATAGGGTTAGTGCTAGGGCTAGGGCTAGGTTTATGGCTAGGGCTAGGGTTAGCGTGAGGGATAGGCCTAGGGCTAGGTTTAGGATTAGGGCTAGGGCAAGGGCTGTGTTAGGGCTAGGGCTAGGGTTAGGGTTAGGGCTAGGATTAGGGTTAGAGCTAGGGCTCGGGCTAAGGTTAGTGTTACGGCTAGGATTAGGGTTAGGCTTAGGGTTAGGGATAGGGTTAGGGATACAGATAGGGTTAGGGTTAAGAATAGGTCTAGGTCTAGAACTAGGGCTATGACTAGGGCTGGGTTTACGGGAGGGCTGAGGCTAGGGCTAGGGCTAAGTTTAGGGTTAAATTTAGGGTTAGGGTTAGGTGTAGGGCTAGGTTTATGTTTAGGGTTATGTTTAGGGTTAGGGCTAGGGCTAGCGATAGGGCTAGTGCTACAGTTAGGATTAGTGTTAGGGATAGGGCTATGGCTAGGGCGAGGCTTAGGGTTTGGTCTAGGGTTAGGGCTAGGATTTGGGCTACTGCTTGGTTCAGGGTTAGGGTTAGGGTTAGTGTTAGTGTTATGGTTAGGGTTAGGGCTAAGTCTAGGGCTAGGTTTAAGGCTAGGGTTAGGGTTAGGGTTTGGGCTAGTGTTAGGGCTAGGGCTACGCCTAGGGCGAGGGCTAGTGTTAGGTTTAGGGAGAGGTATATGGTTAGGGCTAGGGCTAGGTTTGTTTAGGGTTAGGGTTTGTTTTAGGGCAATGGTTAGGGTTAGGTTTACGGTTAGGGTTAGGGCTAGGGCTAGCGCTTGGGTTAATGCTGGGGCTAGTGTTAGGGTTAGGGCTATGGCTATGGCTCGGGTTAGGGCTAGGGCTAGGTCTAGTGTGAGGGTTGGGGTTAGGGTTAGGGCTAAGGTTATGGCTAGGGCTAGGTTTAGGGCTAGAGTTAGGGCAAGGGCTAGGTTTAGGTTTTGGGCTAGGGCTAGGGCCAGGGCTAGGATTAGGGTTAGAGCTAGGGCTAGGGCTACGGTTAGGGCTACGGCTAGAATTAGGTTTAGGGTTAGGGTTAGGTTTAGGGCTAGTGCTAGGGCTAGTGTGAGGGTTGGGGTTAAGTTTAGGGCTAAGGTTATGGCTAGGGCTAGGTGTAGGGTTAGGGCAAGTGCTAGGTTTAGGGTTTGGGGTAATGATAGGGTTAGGGTGAGGTTTATGGCTAGTGCTAGGGTTAGGTTTATGGTTAGGGTTTGGGTTAGTGTTAGGGCTAGGTTTAGGTTTAGGTTTATGGTTAGGGTTAATGCTAGGGCTAGGGTTAGTTTTAGGGTTAGGGCTAGTGCTAGGGTCAGGGCTAAGGCTAGGGTTAGGCTAGGGTTAGGGTTAGTGTTTGGGCTAGGGCTAAGGCTTTAGGTTTAGGGGTAGGATTAGTGTTAGATTTAGGGTTAGGACTAGGTTTGGGTTTAGGGTTAGGTTTAGGGCTAGGGCTAGGCTAGTGTTTGAGCTAGGGTTAGGGCTATCACTGGGGCTAAGGCTAGGGCTAGGGCTAGGGCTAGGTCTAGGGTTAGGACTTGGGATAAGGTTAGGGATAGGTTTATGGTTATGGTTGTGGTTAGGGTTAGGGTTTGGGCTAGGTTTAGGGTAAGGTTTAGATTTAGGCTTAGGGCTAGGGCTAGGGTTAGGGCTAGGCCTGGGTTTAGGGTTAGGGTTAGGTTTAGGGCTAGGGCTAAGGATACGTCTAGGACTAGGGCAAGGATTAGTGTTAGGGCTAGTGCTAGTGTTAGGGCTAGGGCTACGTTTAGCGTTAGGTTTAGCGTTAGGATTAGGGTTAGGGGTAGGTTTAGTTGTAGAGCTAGAGTTAGGTTTAGTGTTAGGGTTAGTGATAGGGATAGAACTAGTGTTAGGGCTATAGCTTGGGATAGGGTTAGGGCTAGGTCTAGATTTAAGGGTACAGTTAGGCTTAGTGTTTAGGTTTAGGGTTAGGGTTAGAGTTAGTGCTATTGTTAGGGTTAGGGTTAGTTTTAGGGATAGGGCTAGTGTTAGGGCTAGGGCTAGCGTCATGGCTAGGTTTAGGGGTAGGGCTAGGGTTAGGGCTAGGGCTAGGACTTGGGATAAGGCTAGGGAAAGGTTTATGGTTATGGTTAGGGTTAAGGTTAGGGCTAGGTTTAGGGTAAGGTTTAGGTTTAGGGTTAGGGCTAGGGTTAGGGTTAGGGCTAGGCCTGGGTTTAGGGTTAGGGTTAGGGTTAGAGCTAGAGCTAGGGATAGGGTTAGGGTTAGGTCTAGGGCCTGGGCTAGGGTTAGGGGTAGGTCTATGGCTCGGTTTAAGACTAGGGCTAGGGCTAGTGTTCGGTTTAGGGCTATGTCTAGGATTAGGGCTAGGGCTAGGGTTAGGGTTAGAGTTATGCTTAGGGTTAGGGTTAGGCTTAGGGCTAGGGATAGGTTTAGGGCTAGTTTTATGGTTAGGCTAGGTTTGGGGCTAGGACTCGGGTTAGGGCTAGGGTTAGGGTTAAGGTTAGGACTAGGGCTTGGGTTAGGTATTAGTCTAGGGCTAGGGCTAGGTTTAGGACTAGGGCTAGGTTTAAATTTAGGGTTAGGTTTAGGTTTAGGGTTAGGTCTAAGGCTACATCTAGGACTAGCGCAAGGATTAGAGGTATGGCTAGGGCTAGGGCTAGTGTTAGGTCTAGGGCTATGGTTAGGGTTAAGGTTAGCGTTAGGCTTAGGGTTAGGGTTAGGGCTAGGGCTAGGGCCAGGGGTAGTTCTAGGGCTAGGTTTAGTACTAGAGATAGGGCTACGGTTAGGACTAGGGCTAGGATTAGAGTTAGGACTAGGTTTAGGGCTAGGGCTAGATTTAGTGTTAACGTTAGGGCTAGGTTTAGGGTTAGGGTTTGTGTTAGATTTAGGGTTAGTGTTAGTGCTCGGGCTAGAGCTCGGGCTGGGACTAGGGCTAGGGTTAGTGTTAAGTTTAGGGATAGGGTTAAGTTTAGGGTGAGGGCTAGGTTTAGGTTTAGCATTAGGCTTACGGCTAGGGCTAGAGTTAGGGCTAGGGCTCGGGTTAGGGCTAGCGTTTGGATTAGAGCTAAGGATAGGGCTAGGGTTAGGGTTATGTCTAGGTCTAGGCCTAGGGTTAGGGCGAGTGCTAGTTGTAGGGTTAGGGTTAGCGTTAGGCCGAGGGCTAGAGCTAGGGCTAGGGTTAGGGCTAAGGCTAGAGTTATTGCTAGGGCTAGTGCTAGTGCTAGGTATAGATATAGGGCTAGGGCTGGGACTAGGGTTAGGGCTTGATATAGGGTTAGGATTAGCGTTAGGGTTCATTTTGTGCTAGGGCTAGGGTTAGGGTTAGCCTAGGGCTACAGTTAGAGTAAGGGCTATGGTTAGGTTTAGGTTTAGGGCAAGGTTAGGGCTAGGTTTAGGCTTAGGGCTATGTTATGTTTAGGGCTAGGGTTTGGGTTAGGGGTAGGGCTAGGATTAGGTTTAGGGCTAGGGTTACGGTTAGGTTTAGGCCAAGGTTAGGGTTAGGGTTAGGGTTAGTATTAGGGTTCGGGCTAGAGGTTGGGTTCGGTCTAGGGTTTGAGCTAGAGTTAGGGCTAGGGCTAGGACTAGAGTAGGATAGGTCTAGGATTAGGGTTAGGGTTAGGCTTAGGCTTAGGGTTAGGGCAAGGGTGAGTGCTAGGTATAGGGATAGGGTGAGTGCTAGGGCATGGTTCGCGCTAGGGCTAGGGTTAGGGTAAGGTTTACGGTTAGGGTTAAGGCTAGGGTTAGTGTTAGTGTTAGTGTTAGGCTTAGGGTTAGGGTTAGGCTTAGGGTTAGGGCGAGGATGAGTGCTAGGGATAGGGATAGGGTTAGTGCTAGGGCATGGTTCGCGCTAGGGCTAGGGTTAGGGTAAGGTTTACGGTTAGGTTTAAGTCTAGGGTTAGTGTTAGTGTTAGTGTTAGGCTTAGGGTTAGGGCTAGGGTTAGGGTTAGGGCTAGATTTAGGTTTAGAGTTAGGGCTAGGGCATGGGTTTCGGTGTGGGCTAAGGCTAGTGGTAGGTCTAGGATTAGGGTTAGGGATAGGGCTAGGACCAGGCTTAGGGCTAGGGTTAGGATTAGGGTTAGGGTTAGGGTTAGGTTTAGGGTTTGGGTTAATGATATGGTTAGGGTGAGGTTTACGGCTAGTGCTAGGGTTAGGTTTATGGTTAGGGTTTGGGTTAGTGTTAGGGCTAGGTTTAGGTTTATGGTTAGGTTAGAACTAGGGCTAGGCCTTGGTTTAGGTCTAGTGCTAGGATTAGGGTTAGTGTTAGGTTTAGGGCTGGGTCTAGGTTTAGTGATAGGTCTAGGCCTAGGGCTAGGACTAGGGCTATGGATAGGGCTAGGCCTAGGGTTATGGCTAGTGATAGGGTTAGGTTTAGGGTTAGGCTTATGATTATGGTTACGTTTAGGGTTAGCGCTAGGGTTAGGTTTGGGGTTAGGGCTAGGGCTAGGGTTAGGTCTAGGGACTGGGCTAGTGTTAGGGGTAGGTCTTTGGCTTGGTTTAGGACTAGGGCTAGGGATAGTGTTCAGTTTAGGGCTACGGCTAGGATTAGGGCTAGGGCTAGGGTTAGGGTTAGTGTTAGGGTTAGGGCTAGGGATAGGTTTAGGGCTAGTTATAGGGTTAGGGCTAGGGCTAGGGTTACAGTTAGGGTTTGGGTTAGGGTTAGGGAAAGTGCTAGTTTTAGGGTTTGGGATAGGGCTAGGGCTGAGGTTAGGGCTAGGGCTACAGCTATGGCTAGGGGTATGGCTTGGTCCAGATTTAGTGTTAGTGTTAGGATTATGGTTAGGGATACGGTTAAGGCTAGGGCTAGGGCTAGGTTTCGGGCTAGGGCTAGGTTTACGTCTAGGGCTACGTCTAGGTCTAGGGTTAGTGTTAGGGTTAGGGCTAGGGCTAGGGTTTGGTCTAGAGATGGAGTTAGGGTTAGGGTTAGTTTAGGATTAAGGCTACGGTTAGGGTTAGGTTTAGGGTTAGGTTTAGGTTTATGGCTAGGGTTAGAGTTAGTGGTATGGTAGTGTTCGAGCTAGGTTTAGGGATAGGGGTAGTTTTAGGGCTAGTTCTAGGGATAGGGCTATGACTAGGGCTAGGGTGAGCGCTAGGCCTAGGGCTCGGGCTAGGGCTAAGGCTTTAGGTTTAGGGGTAGGATTAGTGTTAGAGTTAGGGTTAAGGCTAGGTTTGGGTTTAGGGTTAGGTTTAGGGCTAGGGCTGGGCTAGTGTTAGGGCTAGGGTTAGGTCTATTGCTATGGCTAGGTTTCGGACTAGGTCCATGGTTAGGCTTAGGGCTAGTGCTAGGCTTAGGGTAAGGGCTAGCGCTAGGCTAGGTTTAGTGCTAGGGCTAGAGTTAGGTTTAGGGTTAGGGTTAGGGTTAGGGCTAGAACTAGTGTTAGGGCTATGGCTAGGGCTAGGGTTAGTGCTAGGGCTAGGTTTAGGGGTACAGTTAGGATTAGGGTTAGGGTTAGGGTTAGAGTTAGTGCTATTGTTAGGGTTAGGGTTAGTTTTAGGGATAGGGCTAGTGTTAGGGTTAGGGCTAGGGCTAGGGCTAGGGCTAGGGCTACCACTGGAGCTAGGGCTAGGGCTAGGTCAAGGCTAGGTCTAAGGCTAGGACTTGGGATAAGGCTAGGGTTAGTTTTATGGTTATGGTTATGGTTAGGGTTAAGGCTAGGTTGAGGGTAAGGTTTAGGTTTAGGGTTAGGGCTAGGGCTAGGGTTAGGGCTAGGCCTGTGTTTAGGGTTAGGGTTAGGGTGAGAGCTAGCGATAGGGTTATGGTTAGGTCTAGGGACTGGGCTAGTGTTAGGGGTAGGTCTTTGGCTTGGTTTAGGACTAGGGCTAGGGATAGTGTTCAGTTTAGGGCTACGGCTAGGATTAGGGCTAGGGCTAGGGTTAGGGTTAGTGTTAGGGTTAGGGCTAGGGATAGGTTTAGGGCTAGTTATAGGGTTAGGCTAGTTTTCGGGCTAGGACTAGTGTTAGAGCTAGGGATAGGGCTGGGCTAGGGTTAGGGTTAAGGCTAGGGCCTGGGCTAGGATTAAGTATTAGTCTAGGGCTAGGGCTAGGTTTAGGACTAGGGCTAGTTTTAAAGTTAGGGTTAGGTTTAGGGTTAGGTTTAGGGCTAGGTCTAAGGCTACATCTAGGACTAGGGCAAGGATTAGATTTAGGGCTAGGGCTAGGGCTAGGTTTAGGGCTAGGGCTACGGTTAGGGTTAGGGTTAGTGTTAGGGTTAGGGTTAGGGGTAGGGCTAGGTTTAGGGCTAGGGCTACGGTGAGGACTAGGGCTAGGATTAGAGTTAGGACTAGGGTTAGGGATAGGGATAGGTTTAGGGTTAAGATTAGGACTATGTTTAGGCTTAGGGTTTGTGTTAGTCTTAGGGTTAAGGTTAGTGCTCGGGCTAGAGCTCAGGCAGGGACTAGGGCTAGTTTTAGGGTTAAGGTTAGGGATAGGGTTAAGTTTAGGGTTAGGGCTAGGTTTCTTTTTAGGGTTAAGTTTACGGCTAGGGCTAGAGTTAGGGTTAGGGCTAGGGTTAGGGATAACGTTTGGATTAGAGCTAAGGATAGGGCTAGGGTTAGGGATTATGTCTAGGTCTAGGCCTAGGGTTAGGGCGAGTGCTAGTTGTAGGGTTAGGATTAGTGTTAGGCCTACGGCTCGGGCTAGAGCTAGGTTTAGGGCTAGGGCTACAGTTAGTGCTAGGGCTAGTGCTAGTGCTAGGTTTAGGTATAGGGCTAGGTTAGGACTAGGTTTAGGGCTTGATATAGTGTTAGGGTTTGCGTTAGGTTTCGGTTAGGGCTAGGGTTAGCCTAGGGCTACAGCTAGGGTTAGGGCTATGGTTAGGTTTAGGTTTAGGGCAAGGTTAGGGCTAGGTTTAGGCTTAGGGCTATGTTATGTTTAGGGCTAGGGCTTGGGTTAGGGGTAGGGCTAGGATTAGGTTTAGGGCTTGTGCTAGGGATAGGTTTAAGGCTAGGGTTACAGTTAGGTTTAGGCCAAGGTTTGGTTTAGGGTTAGAGTTAGTGTTAGGGCTCGGGCTAGAGCTCGGATTCGGGCTAGGGCTTGAGCTAGAGTTAGGGCTAGGGCTAGGGTTAGAGTTAGGCTAGGTCTAGGGTTAGGGTTAGGGCGAGGGCGAGGGCTAGGGATACAGATAGGTTTAGGTCTAGGGCATGGTTCGTGCTTGGGCTTGGGTTAGGCCCTAGCCCTAACTGTAACCACAGCCCTACCGAGGACTCTAACATTAGCCCTATCCCTAATCCTGGCCCTAGCCCTAGCCCTAGTTGTAACCATCAACCTAACCGTGACCCTAACCCTAACCCTAGACGTACACCTAACCCGAGCCCTAGCCCTAACTATAACACTAACCCTAGCCATAGACCTAAACCTAAACTGAGCATGAGCCCCAACACTAGCCCTAGCGCTCGCACTAGCCCTAACCCTAAACCTAGCCCTAGTCCTAGCCCTAGCCCTAGCCCTAACATGAGCCGTAGCTCTAGCCCTAAACCTAACCCTAATCCTGTTCCTAACTCTAAGCCTAAACCTAAACCTAAATCTAGCCTAGCCCTAACACTAACCATAACTGTAGCCCTACCCGTAACTATAGCCTGATTACTAGACCTAAGCCTAGCCCTACCCTATCCCTAACTCTTACCCTAGCCCTAGTCCTAGACCTTGCCCAAGGCCTAGCATAGCACTAGCCTAGCCCTAACCATAACTATAATCATAGCTTGAACCCTAACCGTAATCCTAACCCTAGCCCTAACCCAAACCCTAGACCTAACCCTAGCCCTAGCCCTAGCCATAACCCTAAACCTAACCCTAGCACTCTTCCTAGCCCTAGCCCTAGCCCTAAACCTAATCCTAGACCTAGCCCTAGCCCTAGCCCTTACACGAACCCTACCCCTAGGCTTAACACTAAAACTAGACCTAGCCCAAGCACTGGCCCTAACAGTAACCCTAACAGTAACACTAGCCCTAGCCCTAAACTTAGCCCTAGACCTAGCACTAACCCTAGCCCTAGCCCTAACCCTAACCGTAACCCTAGCCCTAACCCTAAACATAACACTAACTCTAACCATAACACTAAATGTAGATGTAGCAGTAAACCTAGTCCTAGCCCTAGCCCAAACCCTAACCCTAGCCCTTGCCCTAGCCCTAGCCTTAACAATAACCCTAGTCCTAGACCTAAAACTAGCCCTACCCCTAGCCCTACCCTATTCCTAACCCTAGCCCTCATCCTAACACTAACTCTATCCCTAACCCTAAGCCTAACCCTAACAATAATCCTAACCCTAGAACTAAACCTAGATTTAGCCCTAATGCTAAACCTAGCCCTAGACATAGCCCTTGCCCTAGCCCTAGACCTAAACTTAGCCTTAACTCTAACCTTATCCCTAGACCTAGCTCTAAACCTAACATTAACCCTAACCCTAACACTAACCCTAGTCCTAGACCTAACCCTCGCCCTATTCCTAGCCCAAACCCTAGCCCTAGGCCTAACCCTAGCCCTACCCCTAAAGCTAGCCCTAGCCCTAGCCCTAACCCTAACCCTATATCTAACCATAACCCTAATCCTAGCCGTAGGCCTAAACCTAGCCCTAGCCTTATCCCTAATACTAACCCTAGCCCTAGACGTAGCCCCAGCACTAGCCCTAACCCTAAACCTAGCCCTAGTGCTAATCCAAACCCTAACAATTACCCTAACACTAACCCTAGCCCTAGCCGTAACCCTAGCCATAGACATAACCTTAGACTTAAACCTAATCTTATCCCTAGCCCTATCTCTAAACCTGACACTAACCCTAACCCTAGTCCTAAACCTAACCCTAGAACTAGTCCTAAACCTAACCATAGCCCTAGCCCTAGCTCTAGCCCTAACCGTTACCCTAGCCCTACCGCGGACCTTAACATTGGCCCTATCCCAAACCGTATCCCTAGACCTAGCCCTAGCTCTAACCATAAACCTAACCGTGACCCTAACCCTATCCCTAGATATAGACCTAACACGAGCCCTAGCCCTAACCATAACACTAACCCTACCATAGCCCTAACCCTAGCACTAGCCCTAGGCCTAACTCATACCCTAGCCTTAGCCCTATCCCTAAACGTAACCCTAGCCCTAAACCTAGCCCTAGACCTTGACTTAGCCCTAACCCAAACCACAACCCTAACACTAAATGTAAATGTACCCCGAGCCCTAACAGTAGCCCGACCCCTAGACCTATGCCTACCCCTACCCTATCCTTAACCCTAAACCTAGCCCAAGTACTGGACCTATCCCTAGCCCTAATCCTAACCCTAGCACTAACCGCAGCACTAGACATATACCAAGACCTAACCCTAACCGTAACCCTAATACTAAACCTAGCCCTAGCCCTACCCCTAGTCCTAGCCCTGACTCTAGTCTAGCCCTAGCCCTATCCCTAACCCTAGCCCTATCCTTCGCCCTAGACTTAACCCTAAACTTAGCCATAGTCCTAACCCTAACCCTAACCCTGACACTAAACTTAACACTAGCCCTAATCCTAAAACTAATCCTAACCCTAAACCTAACCCTAGCCCTAAGCTTAGGACTAGCCTTAGCCCTAACACTAACCCTAGCTATAGTCCCCTAGCCCTAAACCTTGCGCTAGCACTAACCCTAGCCCTACTCCTAACCCTAACCCTAAACATAAACCTATCTCTAACCCTCACCCTAACCCTAACACTAAACGTAGCCCTAGCCCTAACCCTAGCCCTAGCACTGACCGTAGAGCTAGACCTAGCCCTAACCCTAACTCCAGCCCTAGCCCTTGCCCTAGACTTATGTGTAAACCTAGCCATAGTCCTAAAACTAACTCTATCCCTAACACAGAACTTAACCCTAACCCTGACCGTAAACATAACCCTGGCCTTAAGCTGAGCACTAGCCCTAGCCCGAATAATAACCCTAGCTATAGTCCTAGCCCTGGTCTAGCCCTAGCCCTAAACTTGCCTCTTGCACTAACCCTAGCTCTAGCCCTAGCCATAACACTAACACTAACCCTAACCCTAAACCTAACCCAAATCCTGCCCTAGACCTAACCCTAGCCCTAGCCCTAAACTTAACCCTAACACTAAACCTAGCCTTAGTGCAAAACGTAGCCCTAGCCCTATCCCTAACACTAGCCGTAGCGCTAGCCCTAACCCTAAACCTATCCCTAGCCCTCACCCTAGCCCTAGCTCTGAACCAAACCCTAGTCCTAGCCCTAACACTAACCATAACCGTAGCCCTGAAACTGACCCTATCCTTAACACCACCCCTGCCGTAGCCCTAAGCCTAAACCTAGGCCTAGCCATAGCCCTAGCCATTCCCTAACCATAACCCTAACCATAGCCTGAACCCTAACCCTAATCCTAACCCTAGCCCTAACCCAAAACCTAGACTTAACCATAGTCCTAGCCCTAGCTCTAAACCTAACCCTAGACCTAGTCCTCGCCCTAGCCCTAACCCTAACCCTAACCCTAACCTGAGATGTAGCCCTAAACCTAGCCCGAGCCAAAGCCCTTACCCTAACCCTAGCCCAAGCACTAAGCCCAACCCTAACCCTATGCCTAGCCATAGCTCAAGCCCTAACCCTAACCCTAGCACTAACCATAAACGTAACAGTAATCGTAACACTAACCCTCGCCCTAACCCTAGCCCTAGACCTTGCCCTAACCCTAACCCGACCCCTAGCCCTAGCCGTAACCCTAACCCTAACCTGAGATGTAGCCCTAAACCTTGCCCGAGCCGAAGCCCTTACCCTAACCCTAGCCCAAGCACTAAGCCCAACCCTAACCCTATGCCTAGCCATAGCTCAAGCCCTAACCCTAACCCTAGCACTAACCATAAACGTAACAGTAATCGTAACACTAACCCTCGCCCTAACCCTAGCCCTAGACCTTGCCCTAACCCTAACCCGACCCCTAGCCCTAACCCTAACCCTAACCCTAACTCTAGCCCTAACACAAACCCTAACACTAACCCGAACCCTAAGCCTAACCCTTACCTTAACCCTAGCCCTATACCTCAGCCTAGGTCTATCCCTGTTCAGCGAGTGTCCAACTATACTGCCACGTGGTCACACAAATGAGTCAAGCTAAATACAGAAATTATATGTGTTATCAAGCCTCGATAATGGGTGTAACAAAAGCTGAGGGGAAACCTAATTTGACTTTTGACTATAATCTTTCTTCGCTGGGATGGCTGGCATCTTGAATTGTCCATTTCCACAAATTCCGCAACTTTGGACCAAGTGCATTTTGAAATTCATAACTTCTCAGATTTTAGGTAGAGAACATGGAACATATGCCAAATGTTAGATAACACTCCCTGTAAGGTCGATAATAGCATCCTATATTTAAGAATACAAATAATCCTGTTTTGTTTTAAGTTTCAAAATGTCTCAAATCAGTTCAGGTATGATTTTGCTGCTAAATTAAGTATGGAGGGGAAAAAAACTTGGTTTTTAGAACTTTTAGGTTTTGAGTTCTAGACAAAGGATTGTGGATTATTGCAAATATTTCCAGAATCTTATGGCTTTTCTAATAACTACAGCCTTCTAGTTTCTAAGTTTAATATTGGTTACAGGAAATACGTGTGGAAACAACTGGTGATTATTTCCCAGGATGATATGAGCTTATGCAATATAGATATTGATATAGAAATAGATATAGATATCATGGGTTGTCATTGTATATGATGATATATAATTATATATATATATATATATATATATATATATATATATATATATATAAAATCAACCCATTTAAAATTGATGTTTTGTATAACACATGATCCGATATTAGAAGATTGGAATTAAAGACAAAGATATATTTCTGCTTAAAAGGAAATTGGAGGGCAGGAATGCTGCAAAACACGTGAACCATCAGTCACTCCAAGGTTGGCGGACCAGTTTCTTTGGGTCCCTGAAGTACCATGTTCTAGGATCCTGAGATGCTCCTTGTTTCAAATACAATGTGTATGAAATCAGGATGCATCCTCCAGTTTTTGATGTGCCATGATTTGATTGGCAGCATTATTTTTCACTTTCTTGACAGTAATCAAAGTAGTATTAAAAGCATCTTAAATTCTGACCCAGTATTTCCACTCTTGGGAATCTACCCAGAGGAATCCCAGACGCTAATTCAAAAAAGTATATGCACCCCTATGTTTATTGCAGCGCTATTTACAATAGCCAAGACTTGGAAACAACCGAAATGCCCATCAGTAGATGACTGGCTTAAGAAACTGTGGTACATTTATACAATGGAGTATAACTCCGCTATAAAGAATGAAATTGTACCATTTGCAACGATATGGATGGACCTAGAGACTATTATGTTGATTGAAAGAAGTCAGTCAGAGAAAGACAAATACCACATGACCTCACTTATATGTGGAATTTGAAAAACTGAATGAAAGAACATAAGAAACAAACAAACAAACAACAACAACAAAAAGCATCTTAAATTCAATTCACTACAGTAACAAGGTGAGACGGGGGATCCATGTGACTTAGGAATGGAGCTCACACTCTAGATGTAGGGGACTCAATGAGTTTAACCCCATCCCTACGGATAACAAACGTTACACCCTGACTTTAAACTTAACCCTAAACCTAACCCTAACTGAAATCCTAACCCTAAACAATATCCCTAAACCTAAACCTAAACCTAACACTAACCAGAGTCCTAAGCCTAACCCTAACCGTAACCCTACCCTAACCCTAGCCCTAACACTAACGCTAACCCTAAACATAAACCTAAACGAAAACCTAGCCCTAGTCCTAAACCTAGCCCTAGCCCTAGACCTCACACTAACCTAGCCCTAATCCTAGCCCTAAAACATAGCCCTGGCCATCACCCTAGCCCTAGCCCTAAACCTAGCACTAAACCAAAGTCTAGCACTTGCACTAACCCTAACACTAACCCCAACACTAAACCTAGCCCTAACCCTAACCCTAGCCCTAAACCTAATCCTAGCCCTAGCCATAACCCTAAACTGAGTCCTATCCCTAGCCCTAGCCGTAGTACTAGCCCTAGCCCTAGCCCTAGCCCTAATCCGAGCCCTACACCTAGCCCTAACACTAACACTAGCCCAGCCCTAACCCTAGCCCTAACCCTAACCCTAACCCTAACCCTAAACTCCCCCTAGCCATAAACATAACCCTAACCCTAAACCTATCTCTAACCCTCACCCTAAACCTAACACTAAACCTAGCCCTAGTCCTAACCATAGCACTAGCCCTAACCCTAACCCTAACCATAGCCCTATCCCTAGCCTTAGCCCTATCCATAACCCTAGCCCTATACCTAACCCTCGCCCTAGTCCTAGCCCTAAACTTAAACCTATCCCTAACCCTAAACCTAACACTACCATAGCCATAACGGTAGCCCTGACCCTAACCATAGCCTTAGTCCTAGCCCTAGCCCTGTCCTATCCCTAACCTTAGCCATAGCCCTAACCCTAGTCCTAGCCCTAGCTGGAATTCTGACCCGCGCACTAGCTCTAAACGTAGCCGTAGCCCTAATGATAGCCATAGCCCCAGCACCAACCCTAACACTAGACATAGCCCTAACCCTAACCCCAACCCTAACCCTAAATGTCATCCTAGCCATAACCCTAACCCTAAACCTAAACCTATCTCTAACCCTCACCGTAACCCTAACACTAAACCTAGCACTAGTCCTAACCCTAGCACTAGCCCTAACACTTTCCCTAGACCTAACCCTAAACCTAGCCCTAGTCCAAGCCCTAGACTTAACCCAAAACCTAGTCCTGACACTAAACCTAGCCCTAGCCCTAATTATAGCACTAGCCCTAGCCCGAATCCTAATGCTAGACTTAGCCTTAGCCCTAGCCCTAGCCCTAAACCTACCCCTAACCCTAACCCTATCCCTATCCCTAGCCCTAGCCCAAAACCTAACACTAACCCTATCCCTAAACCTAGCCCTAGCACTACCCCTAGGCCTAAACCTAGCCCAAGACCTAACGCTAGTCCTAGACCTAACCGTAACCCTAAACTTCATCATAATGCTAACCCTAAACCTGACGATCAACTTAGCCCTAGCACTAACCCTAGTCCTAGACCTAGCCCTAACATTAACCATAGCCCTAGCCCTAGCATTGGCCTTAACGCTAACCCTAACCCTAACCCTAGCCATAGCCCTAAACCTGACCCCTAGCCCTAGCACTAACCCTTGCCCTAGACCTAGCACTAACCGTAACCCTAATCCTAGCCTTAGCCCTAGTCCTCGCCCTAGCCCTAACCTGAGCCCTAGCCCTAAACCTAGCCATAGACCTAGCCCCAGGCCTAAGCCTTTCCCTAAACCAACATTAACCCTAACCCTAAACCTAACCCTAATGGAAGACTTAGGCCTAGCCCTAGGACTAACCCGAGCACTGGCAGTAGCCATAACGATAGCCCTAGCCCTAGCCATAACACTAACACTAAACCTAACCCTAGTCCTAGTCCTAACCCTAAACATAGCCCTAGGCTTAGCCGTAATCCTATTATTAGCCCTAGCCCTAAACCTAGCCCTAAGCCCAGCCCTAGCCCTTACCCTAGCCCTAGCACTAGCCCTAGACTTAAGCCTAACCCTAGCCCTAACCCTAACCCTAGCTCTAGCCCAAGTCATAGCTCTACTCCTAACCCTACCCCTAAGCCTAGTCCTAGCACTAGCCCGAACCCTAGCCCTTGCCCTAGACTATCACTAACCTAGCCGTAACCATAACCATAACCATAACCATAACCATAGCATGAACCCTAACCCTAATGCTAACCCTAGCACTAACCCAAACCCTAGACCTAACCCTAGCCCTAGCCCTAGCCCTAACCCTAATCCTAGTCGTAGACCTAGCCCTAGCCCTTATACGAACCCTACCACTGGGCTTAACACTAAACCTAGCCCTAGCCCTGACCATAACACTAACCCTAACCATAGACCTAGCCCTAGCGCTAAACTTAGGCCTAGACTGAGCGCTAACACTAGCCCTAGCCCTAACCCTAACCATAAACCTAACCCTAAACCTAACCCTAGCCCTAGCCCTAACCCTAAACATAACACTAACCGTAACCCTAACACTAAACCTAGCCCTAGCCCTAGCCCAAACCTTAACACTAGCCCTTGCCCTAGCCCTAGCCTTAACACTAACCCTAGGCCTAGACCTAAAACTAGTCTTAACCCTAGCCCTAGCCCTATTCCTAACCCTAGCCCTAGCCCTAAACCTAACTCTAACCCTAACCTGAACCCTAAAAATAATCCTAGCCCTAGCCCTAAACCTAGCCTTAGCCCTAATGCTAAACCTAGCCCTAGAAATAGCCCTAGCCCTAGACCTAACCTTAGCCTTAACCCTAATCTTATCCCTAGACCTAGCTCTAAACCTAACATTAACCCTAACCCTTACACTAACCCTAGTCCTAGACATAACCCTAGCCCTATTCCTAGCCCAAACCCTAGTCCTAGGCCTAACCCTGGCCCCACCCCTAAAGCTAGCCCTAGCCCTAGCCCTAACCCTAAACCTATATCTAACCATAACCCTAATCCTAGCCGTAGGCCTAAACCTAGCCCTAGCCTTATCCCTAACACTAACCCTAGGCCGAGACGTAGCCCTAGCACGAGCCCTAACCCTAAATCTATCTCTAACCCTCACCCTAAAACTAACACTAAACCTAGCCCTACTCCTCACCCTAGCACTAGCCCTAGCGCTAACCCTAACCATAGCCCTACCCCTAGCCTTAGCCCTATGCATAACTCAAGCCCTATACCTAACCCTAGCCTTAGCCCTAGCCCTAAACCTAAACCTAACCCTAACCCTAAACCTAACACTACCATAGACCTAACCGTAGACCTAACCCTAACCCTAGGCCTAGTCCTAGCCCTGTCCTATCCCTAACCTTAGCCCTAGCCCTAAACCTAGCCATAGCCCTAGCTCTGAACCTAATCCTAGCCCTAGGCCTAGCCCTAGGCCTAGCCCGAGCCCTAAACCTAGCCCCAGCCCTAGCCCTAGACCTCACACTAACATAGCCCTAATCCTAGCCCTAAACCTAGCTCTGGCCATCACCCTAGCCCTAGCCCTAAACCTAGCACTAATCCAAAGCCTAGCACTTACACTAACCCTAACACTAACCACAACCCTAAACCTAGCCCTAACCCTAACCCTAGCCCTAAACCTAATCCTAGCCCTAGCCATAACCCTAAACCAAGACCTATCCCTAGCCCTAGCCTTAGTTCCAGCCCTAGCCCTAGCCCTAACCCTAACCCTAAACCTAAACTCACACTAGCCATAAACCAAACCCTAACCCTAAACCTATCTCTAATCCTAACACTAAATCTAGCACTAGCCCTAACCCTATCCCTATCCCTAGCCCTAGCCCTAAACCTAACACTAACCCTATCCCTAAACCTAGCCCTAGCACTAGCCCTAGCCCTAACCCTATCCCTAGACCTAACCCTAGCCCTAGACCTAACCGTAACCCTAAACCTAATCATAATGCTAACCCTAAACCTGACGATCAACTTAGCCCTAGCCCTAACATTAACCCTATCCCTAGCCCTAGCCTTCGCCTTAATCCTAACCCTAGCCCTAGCGCAAACCATAGATCTAATCCTAGCCCTAGCCCTAGCCGTACCCCTAAACCTAGTCATAACACTAACCTTAGCCTTAGCCCTAACCATAGCACTAGACCTAACCATATCCTTGACATAGACCTAAAACTAATACTAAACCTAATGCTAACAATAACCCTAACCCTAGCGATAGCCATAACCCTAGCCCTAACCCTAGCACTAACCCTTGCCCTAGAACTAGCACTAACCGTAACCCTAGCCCTAGCCTTAGCCCTAGTCCTAGCCCTAGCCCTCACGGGAGCCCTAGCCCTGAACCTATCCCTATACCTAGCCCCAGGCCTAAACCTTTCCCTAAACCAATAATAACCCTCACCCTAAACCTAGCCCTAATGCAAGACTTAGGCCTAGCCCTAGCACTAGCCCTAGCCCTAAACCTAGCCCTAGCCCTAACCCTAAACCTAGGTCTAGCCCAAGCCATAGCCCTAACCCTAACCCTATCCCTAAGCCTAGTCCTAGCACTAGCCCTAACCCTAGCCCTAACCCTAGCCCTTGCCCTAGCTTAGCACTAGCCTAGCCCTAACCATAACCATAACCATAGCATGAACCCTATCCCTAATCCTAACCCTAGCACTAACCCAAACCCTAGACCTAACCCTAGTCCTAGCCCTAGCCCTAACCGTAACCCTAGCCCTAGCCCTAACCCTAATCCTAGACCTAGACCTAGCCCTAGCCCTATTCCTAACCCTAGCCCTAGCCCTAAACCTAACTCTATCCCTAACCCTAACCCTAACCCTAACAATGATCATAGCCCTAGCCCTCAAACTAGCCTTAGCCTTAATGCTAAACCTAGCCCTAGACATAGCCCTCGCCCTAGCTCTATCCCTAACCTCAGCCTTAACCCTATCCTTATCCGTAGACCTAGCTGTAAACCTAACATTAACCCTAACCCTAACACTAACCCTCATTCTAGACCTAACCCTAACCCTATTCCTAGCCCAAACCCTAGCCCTAGGCCTAACCCTAGCCCTACCCCTAAAGCTAGCCCTAGCCCTAACCCTAACCCTATATCTAACCATAACCCTAATCCTAGCCGTAGCCCTAAACCTAGCCCTAGCCTTATCCCTAACACTAACCCTAGGCCTAGATGTAGCCCTAGCACTAGCCCTAACCCTTAACCTAGCCCTAGCCCTAAAACAAACCCTAACAATAACCCTAACACTAACCCTAGCCCTAGCCCTAATCCTAGCCTTAGCCCTAACCCTAAATGTAGCCCTAGCCCTAGCCATAAACCTAACCTTAGACTTAAATCTAATCTTATCCCTAGCCCTATCTGTAAACTTAACACTAACACTAGCCCTAGTTCTAAACCTAATCCTAGCACTAGTTCTAAACCTAACCATAGCCCTAGCCCTGACCGTTACCCTAGATTATTGCGGACACTAACATTAGCCCTATCCCTATCCCTATCCCTTTCCCTAGCCGTAGCTCTAACCATAAACCTAACCGTGACCCTAACCCTAACCCTAGACGTCGACCTAACCCGAGCCTTATCCCTAACCATAAGACTAACCCTAGCCGTAGACCTAACCCTAGCACTAGCCCTATCCATAACCCTAGCCCTATACCTAACTCTAGCCCTAGCCCTAGCCCTACCCCTAAACCTAAACCTAACCATAACCCTAACCCTAAACCTAACACTACCATAGACCTAACAGTAGACCTAACCCTAACCCTAGTCCTAGTTCTAGCCCTAGCCCTGTCCTATCCCTAACCTTAGCCCTAGCCATAAACCTAGCCATAGTCCTAGCCCTAGCCCAAGCCCTGACCCTAGCACTATCCATAAACCTATCCCTAGCCCTAGCCGTAATGCTACACATAACCCCCGCACTAACCCGAACCCTAGACCTAGCCCTAGTCAAAAATCTTCTTCAAGGCTGAGCCTAAACGTTTGGGAATACCCTCAGCACTCACTAGTAATTCAGTCTCCTGGGCCCAACAACAGTAGACGCTAGAGTAGCTAATTACTCTCCCCACAATATCCCAGCAGGGCAGTGAGGCAGTTTAGAATCTCTCAGCTCACAATGGCTGTAACCAAGCAATGGTGCATGTCTCAGAGGTGATGTCACAGTGCATGTGCACAGAGGCCTTGTGGCCAAGAGCAAGGGCACCCAAGCTCAAGTACATGGCCCAGGTGTCTGAAATCTCAGGTTGCTTGTGGGCAGCTCTGGGTTCATTTTGCCTCATGATTTCATCCATTTATTCAATCTAGAATGCCCAGGAAAGATGTACCTTTCCATTCTTTGTCTTGGTACTGCATTCACTTGTCAATTTGTGACTACTGTACCGGTATTATGACAGCTTATCCTTGATTTTCATACCCTGTTGTTGCAACCCTCCTTCAATTTGTCACTTAAATCCTTCAATTTTCTTCCAAAAGGTGGGTTTGGATTAAGTTAATCAGTTCATGAATACAACACTACTATTGACAGTTCATTGTTGGCAGTGTCACATTTGTCTGTCTGATGATTTTGCCAATATTTGAGTATTTCATCATATTTTTGTCCTTATAAAACTGCATGGAATCTACCAACACCAGGAAGCATAGATCATATAGACATAATACAATTGTTAAACTTAGAAATCATTAGAAATTATGAAAAAATACATCAAGTAAAATAATTGAATTAAAGAAACTATATGAAACCTTGGGAAAAAATCATGGAAGAGTATAGCTAAAAATCAAGGATCAATCTTTAATGACTCTTTCAGCTTTCTTAGGGTGAAACCCTTATATTATAATATGTTAAGACTATGATTTCGTATTTATGCTTCTAAGTTTCATATACATCTGTAACTCAAATGCTATGAAGTAGTAAATATTTCCCCTTAATACATACATAAGCTTGCCATCTAGTGGAAAAGAACCTACTGCCTTTCAAGCCTACCAATTCAGAAGGAAAAAAATCAGTTCTTGCTACTATGTTTTCCTGAGTTTTCAGAAATGGATTACAGCAAAGAAAGACTATTTCTGGTGCTCTAGGAGACTGTTTCAGCCCTTTTCTTATAAGCACTGAGTCCAGGCTTTGGGTAGTGCTTCTACACACTTTTACCTCCTAAATAGTACATATAGCTGCTTCCAAGTGGAGGCAGGGTTAGACCTTTGAAATTGGAAGGTTGGTTTGAATATTGACTAACAACTCAAAGACCAATCATGGAATTCCTGATGGCCCAAATTTTAACTGATAAAAATGCACGATTTACACTAGGTGAATCAGGGTTCACTGCAGAAATTATATATATATGTGTAACCATTATGCTGCACACATGCAATTTGAATGTCAACTGTAACTGAAAAAACGGAATCAAGAATTAAGAAAACAAAGAAACAATAGTCAATACACTAAAAACAAATACATACTTCCTTTGCTTGGAAATCCCATTTTACAACGTTATTTTAAACATCCAGTGAAAAATTCATTACATCAAGATATCTTTACTGAATTAAAAAGTGTTTGCATTTCTATTACGCTGTGTAGAATCAAGCATAAAGTATAACTTTGCAGTTATTGGTTGCTTTTAATTTTTCATTAGCAGTTTATGTCTGGATTTCAACTATTTTACATGTTATTCTACAATGGAAAACTATTTTCATTGTACTTCCCTATGCATTATCACTTAAAAGTTTGGCTATGCGTTTTTCCTTTCTTACATTCTTTCTTTCTTTCTTTCTTTCTTTCTTTCTTTCTTTCTTTCTTTCTTTCTTTCTTTCTTTCTTTCTTTCTTTCTGTCTTTCAATTGGGGAGTTGGGGGAGGAAAACAGTGTTGGAGAATTGGGAGATTGGAACAGTGTTGGGGAATTGGGCCAGGGGAACCGCCAAGTTGTTGTCTTTCAATCTTTGTGAAGGGCACAACAAGCTCAGCTCCAAGTCGAGTTCAGCTGCTTAGCTCAAGGTGGTGTGTTCAATTAGATGCAGGTAGGCATAGTCACCATCTCATGCGGGACTCAAACTGGCAGCCTTGTTGTTAAGAATGTGTGCTCTATCCTGAGACACCCGGGCAGCAGCAGCTCAATTCAAGGTGCCAAGTTCAGTATCTAGCTTCGGGTGGGCATAGCCCACCATCTCCAACAGGCAAACTTGTTGTTAGGAGCACGTGCTCTCACCAGCTGAACCATCCTGCCACCTGCTGGCAGCTCAGTGGCAGCTCAACTCGGGTGCAGTTCCACTGGCCAACATGGGCATCAAACAGGCCATCCTGTTGCTCAGAGTGAGTTCCTAACCAAGCGAGACACTTGAACAGTACTGCTCTGTATTTTCTTAATGGTG
This sequence comes from Aselliscus stoliczkanus, assembly GCA_033961575.1. NCBI lineage: Eukaryota > Metazoa > Chordata > Mammalia > Chiroptera > Hipposideridae > Aselliscus > Aselliscus stoliczkanus. The sequence continues at coordinate 27,781,839 of CM066734.1, forward strand.
TATTTGATGGACTAAAATTGTTAAAATTTGGAAATTAAATTTTTCTTCTCCTCCTCCTCCTCCTCCTCTTCTTCCTCCTCCTTCTCCTCCTTCTCCTCCTCCTCCTCCTCCTCCTCTTCCTCCTCCTTCTTCTTCTTCTTCTTTATTTATTTATTATTGGTTAGAGCTTTCTGTGTCCTAAGAGAATATTGCCTATTCATAGATTACAAAACAAGTAATCTGTGTATTCTTCTCCTTTTTTTCTTTTTGAGGGCTGTGTCCCTGGCCCTCATATGTGGCATGTAACCAGGGCCACTGGCTTCCCAATCCCATGCTTAACCGCTGCGCCACTCGGCCAGCCCTAGCATATAAAATTATGATCTAAAAGTGTGAACATCTGTCCAGCCACCTGGCTCAGTTGGTTAGGAGTTCGTGTAGAGCACATGCTCTGACCAACAGGGACAACGGTTTGATTCCCATTCGGGGCAGTGAATGTTTCGCCTGAGCAGAGCTAACACTGAGCTGCCAAGGAGTGGCAGTATGGCTCAGCTGGTATAACAACCAGATGGCCTGTTCAATGATGGGCTCGGCCCACCCGCAACTATAGATTGAACTCGGTACCTTGAGCTGAGCTGCCGTCCGGATGGCTTAGTGGATAGGGCATGCACGCTTAACAAAAAGGCTGCTGGGTTTTGACTCCCACAAAGGACGGTCGCTACTCCAACACGCAACTGAGATTGAACACAGCACTTTAAGCTTAGGGGACATTAGCTGCCAAGGGGAAGCCAGACAATGACTGGCACCCTACACAATGAAGTTCCTCTCTCTTACCTGGGTCCTCTGTGTTGCCTGTGTCCTACCTGTTGCCTGGCTCCTTCCTGTTGTCAAGCTCTTCTCTGTTACCTGGGTGCTGTGTTGCCTGGATCCTATCTGTTGCCTGGGTCCCTGCTGTTGCCAAGCTCCTCTCTGTTACGTAGGTCTTCTCTGTAGCCTGAGTACTCCCTGTTGCCTGGTCCCTTGCTGTGGCCAAGCTGCTCTCTGTTACGTGTGTCCTCTCTGTTGCCTCTGTTCCTACTGTTACCTAGCCCTCAATGTGACGTGTCTCCTGCACACTACCTGTTTCCTTCCGGTTGCCTGCATAATCGCCAATGCCTCTGTCCTCCGCATTGCTGGGGTCATCCCTATTGCCTGGGTCTCTCCTGTTGCCAAGCTCCTCTCTGTTACCTCAGTTTTCTGTGTTGCCCAGCTCCTTGATTCTGCCTGGGTCCTCCCTGTTGCCTACTTCCTCTTTGTTACCTTGGTCTTCTCTGTTGCCTGTGTCATCCCTCTTTCCTGGGTCCTTCCTGTTGCGAAGTTCCTCTCTGTTAGCTGAGGTTTCTCTGTTGGTTAGGTTCTCCCTTTTGCCTGGGTCCTTCCTGTTGCCAATCTCCTCTCTGTTACCTGTGTCCTCTCTGTTCCCTGGGTTCTCACTGTTGCTTGGGTTCTCCGTGTTGCCTGGGTCCTTCCTGTTGCCAAAGTCGTCTCTGTTACCCGGATCCTCTGTTGCCTGGGTTCTCCCTTTTTCGAAACTCGCTCTGTATCCTGGGTCCCCCCGTTGCCTGAGTTCTTTCTGTTCCCTGGGTCCTTCCTGTTGCCAAGCGCCTCTCTGTTACCTGGGTCATCTCTGTTGCATGGGTGCTCCCCATTACCTGGGTACTTCCTGTTGCCATGCTCCTCTCTGTTACCTGGGTCCTCTCTGTTGCTTGAGTCCTCACTGTTGCCTGGGTCCTTCCTTTTGCCAAGGTCGTCTCTGTTACATGGGTCCTCTCTGTTGCCTGGGTACTCCCTTTTTCCAAGCTCCTCTCTGTTACCTGGGTCCTCCCTGTTGACTGGGTTCTTCCTGTTATCTGGGTCATGCCTATTTCCAAACTCCTCTCTGTTACCTGGGTCTTCTCTGTTACCTGGGTATTCCCTGTTACCTGGGTCCTTCCTATTCCCAAGATGCTCTGTGATACCTCGGTCCTCTGTGTTGCCTGGGTCCTGCCTCTCACCTAGGCCATCACTGTTACCTGGATCCTTCACATTACCCGTTTCCTTCCCATTGCCTGTATTATCCGCAATGCCTGTGTCCTCCCTATTGCCGGTGTCCTCCCTATTGCCTCGGTTCTTCCTGTTGCCAAGCTACTCTCTGTTACCTGAGACTTCTCTGTTGCCTAGGTCCTCCGTTTTGCCTGGGTTCTCCCTGTTGCCAATCTCCTCTCTGTTACCTGGGCCCTCAGCATTGCCTTGGTCCTCCCTGTTGTCTGGGTCCTTCCTGTTGCCTGGGTCCTTGCTGTTGCCAAGCTCCTTTCTGTTACGTAGGTCGCTCTGTTGCCTGGGTCCTCCTGTGACATGGGTCCTTGCTGTTGCCAAGCTACTTTCTGTTACGTGGGTCTTCTCTGTTGCCTGGGTTCTCCCTGTTACCTAGGCCCTCACTGTTACCTGGCCTCTTCACATTACCTGGGTCCTTCCCGTTGCGTGGTTCCTCCCCAATACCTGGGTCCTTCCCATTGCCTGGGTCCTCCTGATTCCTGGGACATCTCTGTTACTTAGGCCCTCACTGTTACCTGGCCCCTTCAAGTTACCTGGGTCCTTTCCTTTCCCTCGATCCTCGCCAATGCCTGAATCCTCCCCATTTTCTGGGTCCTCCCTGCTGCCTGGGTCCTTCCTGCTGCCAAGGTCGTCTCTGTTATATGGGTCCTCTCTGTTGCCTGGCTACTCCCTGTTTCCAAGCACCTCTCTTTTACCTGGATCCTCCCCATTGCCTTGCTTCTTGCTGTTACCTGGGTCATTCCTGTTGCCAAGCTCATCGCTGTTACCTGGGTCTTCTCTGTTACCTGGGTAATCCCTGTTGCCTGGGTCCTTCCGGTTTCCAAGGTACTCTCTGTTGCCAAGATCTTCTCGGTGACCTGGGACATCTCTGTTGCCTGGATTATCCTTGTTGCCTGGGTCCTTCCTGTTACCAAATAACTGCCTGTTCCCTGGGTCCTTTTTGTTCCCTGGGTACTCCCTAATACCTGGGTCCTTCCTGTTGCCAAGCTCCTCTCTGTTACCTGGGTCCTCTCTGTTACTTGAGTCCTCACTGTTGCCTGGGTCCTTCCTTTTGCCAAGCTCCTCTCTGTAATCCGGGTCCTCCCTGTTGCCTGAGTTCTTGCTGTTACCTGGGTCCTTTCTGATGCCAAGCTACTCTCTGTTGCCTGGGTCCTTCCTGTTGTCAAGCGCCTCTCTGTTACCTGGGTCATCTCTGTTGCGTCGGTCCTCCCCGTTATCTGGGTCCTTTCTGATGCCAAGCTACTCTCTGTTGCCTGGGTCCCTGCTGTTGCCAAGCTCCTCTCTGTTACATGGGTCTTCTCTGTAGCCTGGGTACTCCCTGTTTCCTGGTCCCTTACTGTGGCCAAGCTGCTCTCAGTTACGTGTGTTCTCTCTGTTGCCTACGTTCCTACTGTTACCTACGCCCTCAGTGTGACGTGTCTCCTTCACATTACCTGTTTCCTTCCCGTTGCCTGTATCATCCCCAATGTCTCTGTCTTCCCTATTGCGGGTGTCCTCCCTATTGCCTGGGTCCTTCCTGCTGCCAAGCTCCTCTCTGTTACCTGGGCCCTCACCGTTGCCTGGGTCCTCCCTGTTGCCAGGGACCATCCTGTTACCAAGCTCCTCTCTGTTTCCTGGGTCCTCTCTGTTGATTGGCCCTCCTGTTGCCTGAATCCTTAATGTTGCCAAGCTCCTCTCTGTAACCTGGGTCCTCCCTGTTGTCTGAGTTCTTGCTGTTACCTGGGTCCTTCCTGATGCCAAGCTACTCTCTGTTCCCTGGGTCCTTCCTGTTGCCATGTGCCTCTCTGTTACCTGGTCCTCTCTGTTTCCGGGAACCTCCCTGTTGCCTGGGTAACTCCTGTTGCCAAGCTCCTCTCTGTTACAGTGGTCCTCCCTGTCGCCTGTGTAACTCCTGTTCCCTGGGTAACTCCTGTTGCCAAGCTCCTAACTGATACTGGTGTCGTCTCTGTATCCTGGGTAATTCCTGTTGCCTCGGTAATTCCTATTGCCTTGGTAACTTCTGTTGCCAAGCTCCACTCTGTTACCGTGGTCCTCCCTGTTGCCTGGGTAACTCCTGTTGCGTGAGTAACTCCTGCTGCCTGGGTAACTCCTGTTGCAAAGCTCCTCTCTGTTACCAGGGTAACTCCTGTTGCCAAGCTCCTCTCTGTTACCGTGGTCATCCCTGATGCCTGAGTTAACTGGGTCCTCCCTGTTGCCTGGGTAACTCCTGTTGCCTGGATAACTCCTGTTGCCTGGGTAACACCTGTTGCCAATCTCCTCTCTGTTACCGGGGTCCTCCCTGTTTCCTGGGTAACTCCACTTGCCTGAGTAACTCCTGTTGCCAAGCTCCTCTCTGTTACATGGGTCCTGTCTGTTGCCTAGGTAATTTCTGTTTTCTCGGTAACTCCTTTTGCCTGGGTAACTCCTGTTGCCAAGCTCCTCTCTGTTACCTGGGTAACTCCTGTTACCAAGGTACTCTCTGTTCGTAGGTCCTCTCTGTTGCCTCGGTAACTGCTCTTGCCAGGGTAACTCCCGTTGCCAAGCTCCTCTCTATTACCTCCGTAACTCCTGTTGCCTGGGTAACTACTCTTGCCTGGGTAACTTCTGTTGCCAAACTCCTCTCTGTTACCGGGGTCGTCCCTGTTGCCTGGGTAACTCCCGTCGCCAGGATAACTCCTTTTGCCTCGGTAACTCCTGTTGCCAAGCTTCCCTCTGCTACATTGGTCCTCTCTGTTGCCTGGGTAACTATTTTTGCCAGGGTAAATTCTGTTGCCAATCTCCTCTCTATTACCTTGGTAACTCCTGTTGCCTGGGTAACTCCTGTTGCCTGAGTAACTCCTGTTGCCAAGCAACTCTCTGTTACCGGTGTCCTCTCTGTTGCCTGGGTAATTCCTGTTGCCTCGGTATCTGCTGTTCCCTGGGTACCTCTTTTTGCCAAGCTCCTCTCTGTTACCGGGGTCCTCCCTGTTGCCTGGGTAACTCCTGTTGCCTGGGTAACTCCTGTTGCAAGCTCCTGTCTGCTATGTGGGTCCTATATGTTGCCTGGGTAACTTCTGTTGCCAAGCTCCTCTCTATTACCTGGGTAACTCCGGTTCCTTGGGTAACCCTGTCGCCTGGGTAACTCCTGTTGCCAAGCTTCTCTGTGTTACCGGTGTCCTCCCTGTTGCCAGGGTATCTCCTTGTGCCTGGGTAACTCCTGTTGCCCAGCTCCTCTGTTTTACCGGGGTCCTCTCTGTGGCCTGGGTAATTCCTGTTGCCTGGGTAACTCCTGTTGCCTGGGTAACTCCTGTTGTCAAGCTCTTCTCTGTTACCGGGGTCCACTATGTTGCCTGGGTAACTACGGTTGTCAGGGTAACTCCTGTTGCTGAGCTTCTCTCTACTACTTGGGTAACTCCTGTTGCATGGGTAACTCCTGTTGCCAAGCTACTCTCTGTTCCCTGAGTAACTCCTGTTTCAAAGCTCCCCTCTGTTACCTGGGTCTGCTCTGTTGCCTGCGTAACTACTGTTTCCAGGGTAAGTCCTGTTGCCAAGCTCCTCTCTATTATCTTGGTAACTTCTGTTGCCTGGGTCACTCCTCTTGCCAAGCTCCTCTCTGTTACCAGGGTCATCCCTGTTGCTTGGGTAACTCCTGTTGCCGGGGTAACACCTGGTGCCAAGCTCCTCTCTGTTAAAGGGGTCCTCTCTGTTGCCTGGGTAATTCCTGCTGCCTCGGTAACTCCTATTACCTGGGTAACTCTTTTGTCAAGCTACTCTCTGTTATCTGTGTGCTCTCTGTTGCCTGGGAAAATCCTTTTTCGGGGCTAACCCCTGTTGCCAAGCTCCTCACTGTTACCTGGGTAAATCCGGTTGTGTGGGTAACTCCTGTTGCCTGGGTAACTCTGTTGTCAAGCTCCTCTCTATTATCTCTATCCTCTCTGTTTCCTGGGTAACTCCTGCTTCCTGGGTAACTCCTGTTGCCAAGCTCCTCACTGTTACCTGGGTAACTCCCGTTGCCGAGCTCCTCTCTGATATCTGTGTGCTCTCTGTTGCCTGGGTAACTCCTGTTTAATTGGTAACTCCTGTTGCCAAGCTCCTCACTGTTACCTGGGTAACTCCTGTTGCCAAGCTCCTCTCTGTTACCTGGGTCCTCTCTGTTGCCTGGGTAACTATTTTTGCCTCGGTAACTCCTGTTGCCAGGATAACAGAGAGATGCTTGGCAGCAGGAGTTACCCAGGGAACAGAGAGGAGCTCGGCCACAGGAGTTACCCCGGCAACAGGAGTTACCCAAGCAACAGGGATGACCCTGGTAACAGAGAGGAACTTGGCAAGAGGAGTGACCCAGGCAACAGAAGTTACCAAGATAACAGAGAGCAGCTTGGCCACAGCAAGGGACCAGGCAACAGGGACTACCCAGGCTACAGAGAAGACCCACGTAACAGAGAGGAGCTTGGCAACATCAGGGACCCAGGCAACAGGGAGGACCCAGGAAACAGAGAGGACCTTGGCAACAGTGAGGACTCAGGCAACAGAGAGGACACGGGAAACAGAGAGGAGATTGGCAACAGGTACGACCCAGGCAAAAGGGAGAACCTAGCCAACAGAGAACCCTCAGCTAACAGAGAGGAACATCGCAACAGGAAGGACCCAGGCAAAAGGGATGACACAGGCAACAGAGAAGACCAAGGTAACAGAGAGGAGATAGGCAACAGGGAGGACCCAGGCAGACGTGAGGACCTGAGCAACAGAGAAAACTCAGGTAACAGAGAGGAGCTTGGCAACAGGAAGGACCCAGGGAACAGGTAGGACGCAGGCAACAGAGAGGACCCAGGTAACAGAGAGGAGCTTGTCAACAGGAGAGACCCAGGCAATAGGGAGGATCCCAGCAATGGGGAGGACAGAGGCATTGACGATTATGCAGGCAACGGGAAGGAAACAGGTAATGTGAAGGAGACACCTCACATTGAGGTCGTAGGTAACAGTAGGAACGGAGGCAACAGAGAGGACACACGTAACAGAGAGCAGCTTGGCCACAGCAAGGGCCCAGGCAACAGGAAGGACCCAGGCAACAGGGAAAATCCAGGCAACAGAGATGTCCCAGGTCACCGAGAGCATCTTGGCAACAGAGAGTACCTTGGAAACAGGAAGGACCCAGGCAACAGGGATGACCCAGGTAACAGAGAGGACCCAGGTAACAGAGAGGAGCATGGCAACAGGAAGTACCCAGATAACGGGAGGACCCACGCAACAGAGATGACCCAGGTATCAGAGAGCCACTTGGCAACAGGAAGGAACCAGGCAACAGAGAGTAGCTTGGCTTCAGGAAGGACCCAGGTAACAGCAAGAACTCAGGCAATAGGGAGGACCCAGGTTACAGAGAGGAGCTTGGCAACAGGATGGATCCAGGCAACAGGAGGACCCAAGCAACAGAGAGGACCCAGGAAACAGAGAGGAGCATGGTAACAGGATGGTCTCTCGCAACAGGGAGGACCCAGGCAACGGTGAAGGCCCAGGTAACACAGAGGAGCTTGGCAACAGGGAGGACACAGGGAAAAGGGAGGACACCCGCAATAGGGAGAACAGAGACATTGGGGATGATACAGGCAACGGGAAGGAAATGGGTAATGTGAAGGAGCCAGGTAACAGTGAGGGCCTACATGAGAGGGAGATCCCAGACACCACAGAAGACTGAGGTAACAGAAACCATCTTGGGAAGAGCAAGGACCAAGGTAACATGGAATTCCCAGGGAACAGAGAAGACCCAAGTAACAGAGAGGAGCTTGGCAACAGGAATGACCCAAGTAACAGGAAGAACCCAGGCAATGGGGAGGACCCAGGTAACAGAGAGGAGCTTGGAAACAGGTACCCCGGCAACAGAGAGGACCCATGTAACATAGACGACCTTGGCAACAGAAAGGACCCAGGTATTAGGGAGGACCCAGGGAACAGAGAGGACCCAGGGAACAGAGAGGAACTTGGCAACAGCAAGGATCCAGGCAACAGGGATAATCCAGGCAACAGAGATGCCCCAGGTCACCGAGAGGATCTTGGCAACAGAGAGAACCTTGGAAACCGGAAGGACCCAGGCAACTGGGAATACCCAGGTAACAGAGAAGACACAGGTAACAGCAATGAGCTTGGCAACAGGAATGGCCCAGGTAACAGCAAGAAGCAAGGCAATGGGGAGGATCCAGGTGAAAGAGAGGAGCTTGGAAACAGGGAGTAGCCAGGCAACAGAGAGGACCCATGTAACAGAGACGACCTTGGCAGCAGGAAGGACCCAGGCAACAGCGAGGACCCAGCAAACTGGGAGGACCCAGGCATTGGCGAGGATTGAGGGAAAGGAAAGGACGCAGGTAACTTGAAGGGGCCAGGTAACAGTGAGGGCCTAAGTAACAGAGATTCCCAGGAATCAGGGAGGACCCAGGCAATGGGGAGGATCCAGGTATTGGTGAGGAACCATGCAACGGGAAGGACCCAGGTAATGTGAAGGGGCCAGGTAACAGTGAGGGCCTAGGTAACAGGGAGAACCCAGGCAACAGAGAAGACCCACGTAACAGAAAGTAGCTTGGCAACAACAAGAACCCATGTCACAGAGAGGACCCAAGCAACAGAGCGACCTACGTAACAGAAAGGAGCTTTGCAACAGCAAGGACCCAGGCAACAGGAAGGACCCAGACAACAGGGAGGACCCAGGCAACAGAGAGGACCCAGGTAACAGAGAGGAGCGTGGCAACAGGAAGTACCCAGATAACGGGAGAACCCACGCAACAGAGATGACCCAGGAAACAGAGCGACGTTTGGCAACAGGAAGGACTCAGGTAACAGCAAGAACTCAGGCAACAGGGAGGACCCAGGTTACAGAGAGGAGCTTGGCAACAGGAAGGATCCAGGCAACAGGAGGACCCAAACAACAGAGAGGACCCAGGAAACAGAGAGGAGCTTGGTAACAGCATGGTCCCACGGAACAGGGAGGACCCAGGCAACGGTGAGGTCCCAGGTAACAGAGAGGAGCTTGGCAACAGGAAGGACACAGGCAGTAGGGAGGACTCTAGTAACAGAGAGGACCCAGGTGATAGAGAGGAGCTTGGCAACAGGAAGGAACCAGGTATTATGGAAGACCCAGGGAACAGAGAGGACCCAGGGAAAAGAGAGGAAGTTGGCAACAGGAAGGACCCAGGCAACAGAGTTATTCCAGGTCACCGAGAGGATCTTGGCAACAGAGAGTACCTTGGAAACCGGAAGGATCCAGGCAACAGGGAATACCCAGGTAACAGAGAAGACCCAGGTAACAGCAATGAGCTTGGCAACAGGAATGACCCAGGTAACAGCAAGAAGCAAGGCAATGGGGAGGATCCAGGTAAAAGAGAGGTGCTTGGAAACAGGGAGTAGCCAGGGAACAGAGAGGACCCATGTAACAGAGAGGACCTTAACAGCAGGAAAGACCCAGGCAACAGGAAGGACCCAGGCAACGGGGAGGACCCAGGCTTTAGGGGAGGATCCAGGTAACTGGAAGTACCCAGGTAATGTGAAGCAGCCAGGTAACAGTGAGGGCCTACATGAGAGGGAGATCCCAGACACCACAGAAGACTGAGGTAACAGAGACCATCTTGGGAATAGGAAGGACCCAGGTAACAGGGAATACCCAGGGAACAGAGAAGACCTAGGTAATAGAGAGGAGCTTGGCAAAAGGAATGACCCAGGTAACAGGAAGAACCCAGGCAACAGGGAGGACACAGGTAACAGAGAGGAGTTTGGAAACAGGTAGTACCCAGGCAACAGAGAGGCCCCATGTAACAGAGACGACCTCGGCAAAAGGAAGGAACCAGGCAACAGTGAGGACTCTAGTAACAGAGAGGACCCAGGTAATAGAGAGGAGCTTGGCAACAGGAAGGAACCAGGTATTAGGGAAGAAACAGGGAACAGAGAGAACTAAGGGAAAAGAGAGGAAGTTGGCAACAGGAAGGACCCAGGAAACAGGGATAATCCAGGCAACAGAGTTATCCCAGGTTACAGAGAGGATCTTGGCAACAGAGAATACCTTGGAAACCGGACGGATCCAGGCAACAGGGAATACCCAGGTAACAGAGAGGACCCAGGTAACAGCGGTGAGCTTGGCAACAGGAATGACCCAGGTAACAGCAAGAAGCAAGGCAATGGGGAGGATCCAGGTAAAAGAGAGGTGCTGGGAAACAGGGAGTAGTCAGGGAACAGAGAGGACCCATGTAACAGAGAGGACCTTAGCAACACGAAGGACGCAGGAAACAGGGAGGACCCAGCAAATGGGGAGGACCCAGGCATTAGCGAGAATCGAGGGAAAGGAAAGGACCCAGGTAACTTGAAGGGGCCAGGTAACAGTGAGGGCCTAAGTAACAGAGATGTCCCAGGCATCAGGGAGGACCCAGGCAACGGGAAGGACCCAGGTATTGGGGAGGAACCACGCAACGGGAAGGACCCAGGTAACGTGAAGGGGCCAGGTAACTGTGAGGGCCTAGGTAACAGGGAGAACGCAGGCAACAGAGAGGAACCACGTAACAGAGAGGAGCTTGGCAACAGCAAGGACCCAGGCAACAGGAAGGAACAGGCAACACAGAGGACACAGGTAACAGAGAGTAGCTTGGCAACAGGAAGGACCCAGGCAACAGGGAGGACCCAGGCAATGAGGAGTACCCAGGCATTGGGGAGAATCCAGGTAACGGGAAGGTCCCAGGTAACATGAAGGACCAAGGTAACAGAAGGACCCGGGCAACAGGGAGGACCCAGGAAACAGAGAGTAGATTGGCAACAGATAGGAGCCAGGCAATGGGGAGGACTCCACTGACAGACAGGAGACTGACAACAAGAAGGACCAAGACAACATGGAGGACCCAGGCAACAGAGAGGAACCAGGTAACAGGGAGGAGCTTGGAAAAAGGAAGCACCCAGGAAACAGGGACGACACAGCCAACAGAGAGGACCCAGGCAACAGGGAGTACCCAGGCTACCTAGAAGACCCCCGTAAGAGAGAGGAGCTTGGCAACAGCAGGGATCCAGGCAACAGAGAGGAACCAGGAAACACAAGACCCAGGTAACAGAGAGGAGCTTGGCAACAGGAATGACCAAAGTAACAGGAAGAACCCAGGCAATGGGGAGGATCCAGGTAACAGAGAGGAGCTTGGAAAAAGGTAGTACCCCGGCAACAGAGAGGACCCATGTAACAGAGACAACCTTGGCAACAGAAAGGACCCAGGTATTAGGGAGGACCCAGGGAACAGAGAGGACGCAGGAACAGAGAGGAGCTTGGCAACAGGAAGGACCCAGGGAACAGGGATAATCTAGGCAACAGAGATGTCCCAGATCACCGAGAGGATCTTGGCAACAGAGAGAACCTTGGAAACCGGAAGGACCCAGGCAACTGGGAATACCCAGGTAACACAGAAGACACAGGTAACAGCGATGAGCTTGGCAACAGGAATGACCCAGGTGACAGCAAGAAGCAAGGCAATGGGGAGGATCCAGGTGAAAGAGAGGAGCTTGGAAACAGGGAGTAGCCAGGCGACAGAGAGGACCCAGCAAACCGGGAGGGCCGAGGCATTGGCGAGGACTGAGGGAAAGGAAAGGACCCAGGTAACTTGAAGGGGCCAGTTAACAGTGAGGACCTAAGTAACAGAGATTCCCAGGAATCATGGAGGACCCAGGCAATGGGGAGGAACCAGGTATTGGCGAGGAACCATGCAACGGGAAAGACCCAGGTAATGTGAAAGGGCCAGGTAGAGGTGAGGGCCTAGGTAACAGGGAGAACCCAGGCAACAGAGAAGACCCATGTAACAGAAAGTAGCTTGGCAACAACAAGAACCCATGTCACAGGGAGGACCCAGGCAACAGAGCGACCCACGTAACAGAGAGGAGTTTGGCAACCGCAAGGAACCAGGAAACAGGAAGGACCCAGACAACAGGGAGGACCCAGGCAACGGTGAGGGTCCAGGTAACAGAGAGGAGCTTGGCAACAGGGAGAGCCAGGCAAAACGGAGGACCTAGGCAACAGAGAACTCTCAGATAACAGAGAGTAGCTTGGCAACAGGAAGAACCCAAGCAATAGGGAGGACACCGGCAATAGGGAGAACACAGGCACTGGGGATGATACAGGCAATGGGAAGGAAACGGGTAATGTGAAGGATCCAGGTAACAGTGAGGGCCTAGGTGAGAGGCAGGACCCAGGCAACACAGAGGACCGAGGTATCACAGAGCATCTTGGGAATAGGAAGGACCCAGGTAACAGGGAATACCCAGGTAACAGAGAAGACCCAGGTAATAGAGAGGAGCTTGGCAAAAGGAATGACCCAGGTAACAGGAAGAACCCAGGCAACAGGGAGGACACAGGTAACAGAGAGGAGTTTGGAAACAGGTAGTACCCAGGCAACAGAGAGGACCCATGTAACAGAGACGACCTTGGCAAAAGGAAGGACCCAGGCAACAGTGAGGACTCAAGTAATAGAGAGGACCCAGGTAACAGAGAGGAGCGTGGCAACAGGAAGGAACCAGGTATTAAGGAAGACCCAGGGAACAGAGAGGACCCAGGGAAGAGAGAGGAAGTTGGCAACAGGAGGGACTCAGGCAACAGGGATAATCCAGGCAACAGAGAAGTCCCAGGTCACCGAGAGGATCTTGGCAACAGAGAGTACCTTGGAAACCGGAAGGACCCAGGCAACTGGGAATACCCAGGTAACAGAGAAGACCCAGGTAACAGCGATGAGCTTGGCAACAGGAATGACCCAGGTAACAGCTAGAAGCAAGGCAATGGGGAGGATCCAGCTAAAAGAGAGGTGCTTGGAAACAGGGAGTAGCCAGGCAACAGAGAGGACCCATGTAACAGAGACGACCTTGGTAGCAGGAAGGACCCAGGTAACAGGGAGGACCCAGCAAACGGGGAGGACCCAGGCATTGGCGAGGATCGACGGAAAGGTAAGGACCCAGGTAACTTGAAGGGGCCAGGTAACAGTGAGGGCCTAAGTAACAGAGATGTCCCAAGCATCAGGGAGGACCCAGGCAACGGGAAGGACCCAGGTATTGGGGAGGAACCACGAATTGGGTAGGACCCAGGTAACATGAAGGGGCAGGTAACAGTGAGGGCCTAGGTAACAGGGAAAACGCAGGCAACAGAGAGGAACCATGCAACAGAGAGGAGCTTAGCAACAGCAAGTGTTGAGGGTCATGGTCCCCAACATTGAAGGGCTTGCAAGCTGGCCTTAGTGGGCTTGGTGAAGCATAACTTGTTTATCTGCTCATATTGTTTCCTTGCTGCACCTGGAGGGTGCTTACTATCTACTTATGGAGGTATGTGGTGAGGACGGTCAGTTCCTTGGGACACAAAACAAAGATGACTATCCGGATTAATGGAAAAGGAGCCTAAGGCACATACGTATACACGGTTAATGATTTACTGCAGTTTACTTCCTTAAAATTTTACAATAAACGCTATTCGCAGATCCGATTCAGGGCTCAGTCTTCTTTGGCTGAGTCTCTTGGGCTCAGTCGTCTTTGGCTGAGTCCCTTGGTCTCGCTCTTATCTTACTTCTGTCTCTTGTTCTTATTTAATCTGCGTCGCCCCTCTCGAGTCCCATTTGCCCTTGCCACGCAGGACGTGACAAGCAAGGACCCAGGCAACAGAGAGGAGCTTGGCCACAGGATGGACCCAGGCAACAGGGAGGTTCCAGGAAACAGAGAGGAGCTTAGCAACAGTGAGGACTCAGGCACCAGAGAGGACTGAGGCAACAGACAGTTGATTGGCAACAGGAGGGATGCAGGCAAAAGGGAGGACCCAAGCAACAGAGAGCACTCAGGTGACCGAGAGGAGCTCGGGAACAGGATGGACCCAGGCAACAGGGAGGACCCAGTTAACAGAGAGGAGCTTGGCAACAGTGAGGACTCAGGCAACAGAGAGGACTGAGGCAACAGACAGGTGATTGGAAACAGGAGGGACGCAGGCAAGAGGGAGAACCTAGCCAAAAGAGAACCCTCAGCTAACAGAGAGGAACATCGCAACAGGAAGAACCGAGGCAACAGGGATGACACAGGCAACAGAGAAGACCAAGGTAACAGAGAGGAGATAGGCAACAGGGAGGACCCAGGCAGAAGCGTGGACCTGGGCAACAGAGAAAACTCAGGTAACAGAGAGGATCTTGGCAACAGGAAGGACCCAGGCAAGAGGTAGGACGCAGGCAACAGAGAGGACCCAGGTAACAGAGAGGAGCTTGGAAACAGGAGAGACCCAGGCAATAGGGACGATCCCGGCAATAGGGAGGACAGAGGCATTGGCGATTATGCAGGCAACGGGAAGGAAACAGGTAACGTGAAGGAGACACGTCACATTGAGAGCGTAGGTAACAGTAGCAACGGAGGCAACAGAGAGAACACACATAACAGAGAGGAGCTTGGCAACAGCAGGGATCCAGGCAACAGGGAGGACCCAGGAAACAGAGAGGAGCTTGGCAAGAGTGAGGACTCAGGCAACAGTGAGGACACAGGTAACACACAGGAGATTGGCTACAGGAAGGACCCAGGCAACAGGGAGGACCCAAGCAACAGAGAGCACCCCGGTACCAGAGAGGAGCTTGGCAACAGGATGGACCCAGGCAACAGGGAGGACCCAGGCAATGAGGAGGACCCAGGCATTGGCAAGGAACCATGCAACGGGAAGGACCCAGGTAATGTGAAGGGGCCAGGTAACAGTGAGGGCCTAGGTAACAAGGAGAACCCAGGCAGCAGAGAAGACCCACGTAACAGAAAGTAGCTTGGCAACAGCAAGGACCCATGTCACAGGGAGGACCCAGGCAACAGAGAGGACCCACGTAACAGAGAGGAGCTTGGCAACAGCAAGGACCCAGGCAACAGGAAGGACCCAGACAACAGGGAGGACCCAGGCAATGGTGAGGGCCCAGGTAACAGAGAGGAGCTTGGCAACAGGGAGAACCCAGGCAAAAGGGAGGACCTGGGCAACAGAGAAGTCTCAGGTAACAGAGAGTAGCTTGGCAACAGGAAGAACCCAGGCAATAGGGAGGACACCGGCAATAGGGAGGACACAGGCATTGCGGATAATACAGGCAATGGGAAGGAAACGGGTAATGTGAAGTAGCCAGGTAACAGTGAGGGCCTAGGTGAGAGGCAGGACCCAGGCAACACAGAGGACCAAGGTATCACAGAGCATCTTGGGAATAGGAAGGACCCAGCTAACAGGGAATACCCAGGTAACAGAGAAGACCCAGGTAATAGAGAGGAGCTTGGCAACAGGAAGGACCCAGACAACAGGGAGGACCCAGGCAACAGGGAGGACACAGGTAACAGAGAGGAGCTTGGAAACAGGTAGTACCCAGGCAACAGAGAGGACCCATGTAACAGAGACGACCTTGGCAAAAGGAAGGACCCAGGCAACAGTGAGGACTCAAGTAACAGAGAGGACCCAGGTAACAGAGAGGAGCTTGGCAACAGGAAGGACCCAGGCAACAGGGAGGACCCAGGCAACAGGGAGGACACAGGTAACAGAGAGGAGCTTGGAAACAGGTAGTACCCAGGCAACAGAGAGGACCCATGTAACAGTGACGACCTTGGCAAAAGGAAGGACCCAGGCAACAGTGAGGACTCAAGTAACAGAGAGGACTCAGGTAACAGAGAGGAGCTTGGCAACAGGAAGGACCCAGGCAACAGGGAGGACCCAGCAAACTGGGAGGACCCAGGCATTGCCGAGGATCGAGGGAAAGGAAAGGACCCAGGTAACTTGAAGGGGCCAGGTAACAGTGAGGGCCTAGGTAACAGGGCGAACCCAGGCAACAGAGAGGAACCAGGTAACAGTGAGGAGCTTGGCAACAGCAAGGACCCAGGCAACAGGAAGGAACAGGCAACACAGAGGACACAAGTAACAGAGAGTAGCTTGGCAACAGGAAGGACCCAGGCAACAGGGAGGACCCAGGCAATGAGGGGGACACAGGCATTGGGGAGGATCCAGGCAACGGGAAGGTCCCAGGTAACTTGAAGGACCAAGGTAACACAAGGACCTTGGCAACAGGGAGGACCCAGGAAACAAAGAGTAGATTGGCAACAGGTAGGAGCCAGGCAATGGGGAGGACTCAACTAACAGACAGGAGACTGACAACAAGAAGGACCCAGACAAGTTGGAGGACCCAGGCAACAGAGAGGAACCAGGTAACAGGGAGGAGCTTGGAAAAAGGAAGCACCCAGGAAACAGGGACGACGCAGGCAACAGAGAGGACCCAGGTGACAGAGAGGAGCTTCGCAACAGGGAGGACGCAGGCAAAAGGGAAGACACAAGCAACAGAGAGGACCCAGGTATCAGAGAGGAGCTTGGCAACAGGAAGGACCAAGGCAATAGGGAGGACCCCAGCAATGGGGTGGACTCAGGCATTGGGGAGGATCCAGGCAATGGGAAGGAACCAGGTAACGTGAAGGAGCCAGGTTACAGTGAGGGCCTAGGTAATAGGGAGGACACAGGCAACAGAGAGAATCCAGGTAACAGAGAGGAGATTTGCAACAGGACGCACCCAGGCAACGGGGAGGACCCAGGCATTGTGAAGGATACAGGCAACGGGGAGGACACAGGTATTGGGGAGGATGCAGGCAAAGGGAAGGACCCAGGTTAGGTGAAGGAGCCAGGTAACAGTGAGGGCCTAGATAAAAGGGAAAATTATGGCAACAGAGAGGATCCAGTTAACAGAGAGGAGATTTGCAACAGGAAGGAACCAGGCAACGGGGAGGAGACAGGTAACAGTGAGGGCCTAGGTAACAGAGAGGTCCCAGGAAACAGGCAGGACCCAGCCAAAAGGGAGGACACAGGTATTGGGGAGGAACCACGCAATGTGAAGGACCCAGGTAACCTCAAGGGGCCAGGTAACAGTGAGGGCCTAGGTAACAGGGAGAACCCAGGCAACAGAAAAGACCCACATAACAGAGAGGAACTTGGCAACAGCAAGGACCCATGTCACAGGGAGGACCCAGGCAACAGAGAGGACCCACGTAACAGAGAGGAGCTTGGCAACAGGAGAGACCCAGGCAATAGGGAGGACCCCAGCAATGCGGAGGACAGAGGCATTGGCGATTATGCAGGCAACCGGAAGGAAACAGGTAGTGTGCAGGAGACACGTCACATTGTGGGCTAGGTAACAGTAGGAACGGAGGCAACAGAGAGGACACACGTAACAGAGAGCAGCTTGGCCACAGCAAGGGATCAGGCAACAGGGAGTACCCAGGCTACAGAGAAGACCTACGCAACAGAGAAGAGCTTGGCAACAGCAGGGACCCAGGCAACAGAGAGGAACCAGGCAACACAGCACCCAGGTAACAGAGAGGAGCTTTACAACAGGAAAGAGCCAGGCAACAGGTAGGACACAGGCAACAGAGAGGACCCAGGTAAGAGAGAGGTGCTTCATTGTGTAGGGTGCCAGTCTCTGTCTGGCTTCCCCTTGGCAGCTAATGTCCCCTAAGCTTAAAGTGCTGTGTTCAATCTCAGTTGCGTGTTGGAGTAGCGACCGTCCTTTGTGGGAGTCAAAACCCAGCAGCCTTTTTGTTAAGCGTGCATGCCCTATCCACTGAGGCATCTGGACGGCAGCTCAGCTCAAGGTACCAAGTTCAATCTATAGTTGCGGGTGGGCCGAGCCCATCATTGAACAGGCAATCTGGTTGTTATACCAGCTGAGCCATCCTGCCACTCCTTGGCAGCTCAGTATTAGCTCTGCTCAGGCGAAACATTCACTGCCCCGAATGGGAATCAAACCGTTGTCCCTGTTGGTCAGAGCATGTGCTCTACGCCAACTCCTAACCAACTGAGCCAGGTGGCTGGACAGATGTTCACACTTTTAGATCATAATTTTATATGCTAGAGCTGGCCGAGTGGCGCAGCGGTTAAGCGCGGGATTGGGAAGCCAGTGGCCCCGGTTACATGCCACATATGAGGGCCAGGGACACAGCCCTGAAAAAGAAAAAAAGGAGAAGAAGAATACACAGATTACTTGTTGTGTAATCTATGAATAGGCAATATTCTCTTGGACACAGAAATCTCTAACCAATAATAAAAAAATAAAGAAGAAGGAGAAGTAGAAGTAGAAGAAGAAGAAGAAGAAGAAGAAGAAGAAGAAGAAGAAGAAGAAGAAGAAGAAGAAGAAGAAGAAGAAGAAGAAGAAGAAGAAGGAGAAGAAGGAGGAGGAGGAGGAGGAGGAGGAGAAGGAGGAGAAGGAGGAGAAGGAGGAGAAGGAGGAGGAGGAGAAGAAAAATTGAATTTCCAAATTTTAACAATTTTAGTCCATCAAATACACCATTAAGAAAATAGAGCAGTACTGTTCAAGTGTCTCGCTTGGTTAGGAGCTCGCTCTGAGCAATAGGATGGCCTGTTTGATGCCCATGTGGGCCAGTGGAACTGCACCCGAGGTGAGCTGCCACTGAGCTGCCAACAGGTGGCAGGATGGTTCAGCTGGTGAGAGCACGTGCTCCTAACAACAAGTTTGCCTGTTGGAGATGGTGGGCTATGCCCACCCGAAGCTAGATACTGAACTTGGCACCTTGAATTGAGCTGCTGCTGTCCAGGTGTCTCATGATAGAGCACACATTCTTAACAACAAGGCTGCCAGTTTCACTCCCGCATGAGATGGTGACTATGCCTACCTGCAACTAATTGAACACACCACCTTGAGTTAAGCAGCTGAACTCGACTTGGAGCTGAGCTTGTTGTGCCCTTCACAAAGATTGAAAGACAACAACTTGGCTGTTCCCCTGGCCCAATTCCCCAACACTGTTCCAATCCCCCAATTCTCCAACACTGTTCTCCTCCCCCAACTCCCCAATTGAAAGAAAGACAGACAGAAAGAGAGGAAGAAAGAAAGAAAGAAAGAAAGAAAGAAAGAAAGAAAGAAAGAAAGAAAGAAAGAAAGAAAGAAAGAAAGAAAGAAAGAAAGAAAGAAAAAACGCATAGCCAAACTTTTAAAGGATAATGCATGGGGGAAGTACAATGAAGATAGTTTTCCATTGTAGTATAACATGTAAAATAGTTGGAATCCAGACATAAACTGCTAATGAAAAATTAAAAGCAACAAATAACTGCAAAGTTATACTTTATGCTTGATTCTACACAGCGTAATAGAAAAGCAAACACTTTTTAATTCAGTAAAGATATCTTGATGTAATGAATTTTTCACTGGATGTTTAAAATAAAATTGTAAAATGGGATTTCCAAGCAAAGGAAGCATGTCTTTGTTTTTAGTGTATTGACTATTGTTTCTTTGTTTTCTTAATTCTTGATTCCGTTTTTTCAGTTACAGTTGACATTCAAATTGCATGTGTGCAGCATAATGGTTACACATATATATAATTTCTGCAGTGAACCCCGATTAATCTAGTGTAAATCGTGCATTTTTATCAGTTAAAATTTGGGCCATCAGGAATTCCATGATTGGTCTTTGAGTTGCTAGTGAATATTCAAACCAACCTTCCAATTTCAAAGGTCTAACCCTGACTCCACTTGGAAGCAGCTATATGTACTATTTAGGAGGTAAAAGTGTGTAGAAGCACTACCCAAAGCCTGGACTCAGTGCTTATAAGAAAAGGGCTGAAACAGTCTCCTAGAGCACCAGAAATAGTCTTTCTTTGCTGTAATCCATTTCTGAAAACTCAGGAAAACATAGTAGCAACAACTGATTTTTTTCCTTCTGAATTGGTAGGCTTGAAAGGCAGTAGGTTCTTTTCCACTAGATGGCAAGCTTATGTAGGTATTAAGGGGAAATATTTACTACTTCATAGCATTTGAGTTACAGATGTATATGAAACTTAGAAGCATAAATACCAAATCGTAGTCTTAACATATTATAATATAAGGGTTTCACCTAAGAAAGTTGAAAGAGTCATTAAAGATTGATCCTTGATTTTTAGCTATACTCCTCCATGATTTTTCCCCAAGGTTTCATATAGTTTCTTTAATTCAATTATTTCACTTGATGTATTTTTTCAGAATTTCTAATGATTTCTAAGTTTAACAATTGTATTATGTCTATATGATCTATGCTTCCTGGTGTTGGTAGATTCCATGCAGTTTTATAAGGACAAAAATATGATGAAATACTCAAATATTGGCAAAATCATCAGACAGACAAATGTTTTGACACTGCCAACAATTAACTGCCAATAGTAGTGTTGTATTCATGAACTGATTAACTTAATCCAAACCCACCTTTTGAAAGACAATTGAAGGATTTAAGTGACAAATTGAAGGTGGGTTGCAACAACAGGTTATGAAAATCAAGGATCAGCTGTCATAATACCGGTACAGTAGTCACAAATTGACAAGTGAATGCAGTACCAAGGCAAAGAATGGAAAGGTACATCTTTCCTGAGCATTCTAGATTGAATAAATGGATGAAATCATGAGGCAAAATGAACCCAGAGCTGCCCACAAGCAACCTGAGATTTCAGACACCTGGGCCATGTACTTGAGCTTGGGTGCCCTTGCTCTTGGCCACAAGGCCTCTGTGCACATGCACTGTGATATCACCTCTGAGACATGCACCATTGCTTGGTTACAGCCATTGTGAGCTGAGAGATTCTAAACTGCCTCACTACCCTGCTGGGATATTGTGGGGAGAGTAATTAGCTACTCAAGAGTCTACTGTTGTGGGGCTCAGGAGACTGAATTACTAGTGAGTGCTGAGGGTATTCCCAAGCCTTTAGGCTCAGCCTTGAAGAAGATTTTTGACTAGGGCTAGGTCTAGGGTTTGGGTTAGTGCGGGGGCTATGTGTAGCATTACGGCTAGGGCTAGGGCTAGGTTTATGGATAGTGCTAGGGTCAGGGCTCGGGTTAGGGCTAGGGCTATGGCTAGGTTTCGGGCTAGGGTTAAGGTTAGGGATAGGACAGGGCTAGGGCTAGGACTAGGGCTAGGGTTAGGGTTAGGGTTAGGTCTACTGTTAGGTCTATGGTAGTGTTAGGTTTAGGGTTAGGGTTAGGTTTAGGTTTAGGGCTAGGGCTAGGGCTAGGGTTAGGTATAGGGCTAGGGTTATGGATAGGGCTAGTGCTAGGGTTAGGTCTACGGCTAGGGTTAGCCTTATGGTTAGGGATAAGGCTCGGGTTAGGTCGACGTCTAGGGTTAGGGTTAGGGTCACGGTTAGGTTTATGGTTAGAGCTAGGGCTAGGGTTAGGGCTAGGGATAGGGATAGGGATAGGGCTAATGTTAGGGTCCGCAGTAATCTAGGGTAACATTCAGGGCTAGGGCTATGGTTAGGTTTAGAACTAGTGCTAGGATTAGGTTTAGGACTAGGGTTAGGGTTAGTGTTAGGTTTAGAGATAGGGCTAGGGATAAGATTAGTTTTAAGTCTAAGGTTAGGTCTATGGCTAGGGTTATGGCTAGGGCTAGGGCTACATTTAGGGTTAGGGCTAAGGCTAGGATTATGGCTAGGGCTAGGGTTAGTGTTACGGTTATGGTTAGGGTTTGGTTTAAGGGCTAGGGCTAGGTTAAGGGTTAGGGCTAGTGCTAGGGCTACATCTAGGCCTAGGGTTAGTGTTAGGGATAAGGGTTAGGTTTACGGTTACAGTTAGGACTAGGGCTAGGGTTAGTGCTACGTCTAGGGCTAAGTTTAGGGCTATGGCTATGGTTAGGGTTAGGGTTAGTGTTAGGGCCAGGGCTACGGCTAGGGCTAGGTTTAGTGCTAAGCCTAGGGGTAGGGTTCGTGTAAGGTCTAGGGCTAGTTCTAGGCCTAGGATTAGGTTTAGGGCTAGGGCTAGGGCTAGGATAGAGATAGGGTTAGGGTTAGGGCTAGGGTTTGGGCTAGGGTTAGGTCTAGGGTTTGGGTTAGGGCTACGGTTAGGATTACGGTTACGGTTCGGGCTATGGTCATGGCTATGGTTAGGGCTAGGCTAGTGCTACACTAGGGCTAGGGCAAGGTCTTCGACTTGGGCTAGGGTTAGGGTTAGGGATAGGGTAGGGCTAAGCATAGGTCTACAGATCGGACTATGGTTACGGCTAGGGCTACAGTTACGGTTAGTGTTAGGGCTAGGCTAGGTTTTGGGTTAGGGTTAGGGTTAGGGTTAGGGCAAAGGCTAGGGCTAGGATTAGGTTTAAGTTTAGGTTTAGGCTTAGGGTTAGGGTTAGGACCAGGGTTAAGGTTAGGTTTAGGGCTAGAGCTAGGGCTCGGCTTCGGACTAGTGCTAGGTTTAGGGCTCATGCTAGGTCTAGGGCTAGGGCTAGGTTTAGGGTTAGAGCTAGTGCAAGCGATAGGGCTAGGGCTGGGGCTCGGGCTAGGTTTAAGGTTAGGGAGGGGAACAGTTGGGGATTTGGGGGAGGGAACCAGCGAAGTTTTGTCCTTCAATCTTCATTGTGGAGGGTGCCAGTCGGTGTCTGGCTTCCCGTTGGCAGCTCATGTCCCCTAAGCTTAAAGTGCTGTGTTCAATCTCAGTTGCAGGTTGGCCTTGCGACCATCCTATGTGGGAGTCAAAACCTAGCAGCCTTTATGTTAAACGTGCATGCCCTATCCACTGAGCCATCCAGACGGCAGCTCAGCTCAAGGTGCCGAGTTCAATCTTTAGTTGTGGGTGGGCGGAGCCCATCGTAGAAGAGGCAATCTGGTTGTTATACCAGCTGAGCCATCCTGCCACTCCTTGGCAGCTCAGTGTTAGCTCTGCTCAGGCGAAGCATTCACTGCCCCATATGGGAATCAAACCAGTGTCCCTGTTGCTCAGAGCGTGTGCTCTACGCCAACTCCTAACCAACTGAGCCATGTGGCTGGACAGATGTTCACACTTTTAGATCATAATTTTATATGCTAGGGTTGGCCGAGTGGCGCGGTGGTTAAGTGCGGGATTGGGAAGCCAGTGGCCCCGGTTATATCCCACATATGAGGGCCAGGGACACAGCACTCAAAAAGAAAAAAAAAGAGAAGAAGAATACACAGATTACTTGTTTTCCAATCTATGAGTAGGCAATATTCTCTTAGGACACAGAAAGCTCTAACCAATAATAAAATAATAAAGAAGAAGGAGAAGGCGAAGATGATGAAGAAGAAGAAGGAGGAGGAGGAGGAGGTGGAGGAGAAGAAAAATTGAATTTCAAAATTTTAACAACTTTAGTCCATCAAATACACCATTAAGAAAATACAGAGCAGTACTGTTGAAGTATGTCGCTTGATTAGGAGCGCACTCTGAGCAACAGGATGGCCTGTTTGATGCCCATGTGGGCCAGTGGCACTGCATCCGAGGTGAGTTGCCACTGAGCTGCCAACAGGTGGCAGGATGGTTCAGCTGGTGAGAGCACGTGCTCCTAACAACAAGTTTGCCTACTGTACTTGGCACCTTGAATTGAGCTGCTGCTGCCCGGGTGTATCATGATAGAGCACACATTCTTAACAACAAGGCTGCCAGTTTGACTCCCGCATGAAATGGTGGCTATGCCTACCTGAAACTAATTGAACACAGCATCTTGAGCTAATCAGCTGAACTTGACTTGGAGCTGAGCATGATGCACACTTCACAAAGATTGAAAGACAACTTGGCTGTTCCCCTGGCCCAATTCCCCAACAGTGTTCCAATCCCCCAATTCTCCAACACTCTTCTCCTCCCCCAACTCCACAATTGAAAGACAGACAGACAGAAAGAGAGAAAGAAAGAAAGAAAGAAAGAAAGAAAGAAAGAAAGAAAGAAAGAAAGAAAGAAAGAAAGAAAGAAAGAAAATGCATAGCCAAAATTTTAAATGATAATGCATGGGAGAAGTACAATGAAAATAGTTTTCCATTGTAGTATAACATGTAAAATAGTTGGAATCCAGACATAAACTGCTAATGAAAAATTAAAAGCAACAAATAACTTCAAAGTTATACTTTATGCTTGATTCTACACAGCATAACAGACATGAAAACACTTATTAATTCAGTAAAGATATCTTAATGTAATGAATTTTTCACTGGATGTTTAAAATAACATTGTAAAATGGGATTTCCAAGCAAAGGAAGCATGTATGGGTAGGGCTATGATAGTTTCAGGTTTAGGGGTAGGGGTAAGTTTAGGTTTAGCGCTAGGGCTAGGGCTAGGTATAGGGCTAGGGTTATGGATAGGGCTAAGGCTAGAGGTAGGGCTATGGTTATGGTTAGGGCTAGGGCTAGTGCTAGGGTTAGGACTAGGGCTAGGTTTAGTGTTAGGGTGAGGGTGAGGGTTAGAGATAGGTTTATGTTTAGGGTTAGAGTTAGGAGTAGGGCTAGGGCTAGGGTTAGTGCTAGCGCAAGGGTTAGGACTAGGGCTAGGGCTAGGGGACTATAGCTAGGATTAGTGTTAGGGCTAAGGCTAGTCCTAAGCTTAGGGCTAGGGTTAGGTTTAGGGTTAGGATTAGTTTTAGGATTAGGGCTAGGGTTAAGTTTAGTGTTAGGGTTAGGGTTAGGGTTAGGACTATGGCTAAGTTTAGGGTTAAGTCTAGGGCGAGGGATAGGGCTAGGGTTAGGGCTAGGGCTAGGGCTAGATCTAGAGTCACGTCTAGGACTAGGGGTAGGGCTAGGGCTAGGGTTAAGTTTAGTGTTAGTGTTAGGGTTAGGGTTAGGACTATGGCTAAGTTTAGGTTTAAGTCTAGGGCGAGGGATAGGGCTAGGGTTAGGGCTAGGGCTAGGGCTAGATCTAGAGTCACGTCTAGGACTAGGGGTAGGGCTAGGGCTAGGTTTAGTAATAGGGTTACGGTTAGGGTTAGGTCTTGGTATAGGTCTAGTGCTGCGGTTAGTGCTAGGGTTAGGATTAGGGCTAGGGATAGGTCCAGGACTTGGGCTAGATTTAGGGTTAGGGATAGGGTAGGGGAAGGCATAGGTCTAGGGGTCGGGCTACGGTTAGGGCTCAGGGTACATTTACATTTAGTGTTAGGGTTGTGGATAGGGTTAGGGCTAAGTCATGGGCTAGGGCTAGGTTTAGGGCTAGGGTAACATTTAGGGATAGGGCTAAGGCTAGGGTATGAGTTAGGCCTAGGGCTAGTGCTAGAGTTAGGGCTATGGTAGGGTTAGTGTTATGGTTAGGGCTAGGACTCGTGTTAGGTCTATATCTAGGGATAGGGTTAGGGTCATGGTTAGGTTTATGGTTAGAGCTAGGGCTAGGTCTAGGGATACGGTTTGGGATAGGACTAATGTTAAGGTCCGTGGTAGGGCTAGGATAACGGTTAGGGCTAGGGCTACGGTTAGGTTTAGGACTAGTTCTAGGGTTAGGTTTAGGACTAGGGTTAGGGTTAGTGTCAGGTTTAGAGATAGGGCTAGGGATAAGATTAGGTTTAAGTCTAAGGTTAGGCCTATGGCTAGGGTTACGGCTAGGGCTAGTGCTACATTTAGCGTTAGGGCTAAGGCTAGGATTACGGCTAGGGCTAGGGTTAGTGTTAGGGTAATTGTTAGGGTTTGGATTAGCACTAGGGCTAGGTTTAGGGTTAGGGCTAGTGCTGGGGCTACGTCTAGGGCTAGGGTTAGTGTTAGGGATAAGGCTAGGGCTAGGTTTAGGCCTACGGCTAGGATTAGGGTTATGGTTAGATATAGGGTTAGGGTTAGGGCTAGGGCTAGGGCTAGCTTTAGGGGTAGGGCTAGGGTTAGACCTAGGGCTAGGGTTTGGGCTAGGAATAGGGCGAGGGTTAGGTCTAGGACTAGGGTTAGTGTTAGGGTTAGGGTTAATGTTAGGTTTAGAGCTAGGTCTAGGGATAAGGTTAGAGTTAAGGCTAAGTTTAGGTCTAGGGCTAGGGCAAGGGCTATGTCTAGGGCTAGGTTTAGCATTAGGGCTAAATCTAGGTTTAGTTCTAGGGTTAGGATTATTGTTAGGGTTAGGCTTAGGGTTAGGGATAGAGTTAGTGTTAGGATGAGGGCTAGGGTTAGGAATAGGGTAGGGCTAGGGGTAAGGCTAGTTTTACGTCTAGGCCTACGGTTATTGTTAAGGCTAGGGCTAGGGCAAGGGCTAGGGTTAGGGTTTGGGCTAGGGCTAGGGCTAGGTTTACTGCTACATCTACGTTTAGTGTTAGGGTTAGAGTTAGTGTTATGTTTAGGGTTAGGGCTAGGGTTACAGTTAGGGTTAGGGCTAGGGCTAGGGTTAGTGCTAGGTCTAGGGCTAAGTTTAGGGCTAGGGCTAGGGTTAGTGTTAGGGTTAGTGTTAGGGCCAGTGCTCGGGCTAGGTCTAGGTTTAGTGTTAAGCCCAGGGGTAGGGTTCGTGTAAGGGCTAGGGCTAGGGCGAGGTCTAGGATTAGGTTTAGGGCTAGGGCTAGGAAGAGTGCTAGGGTTAGGTTTAGGGTTATGGCTAAGGCTAGGGCTAGGGTTAGGTCTAGGGTTTGGGTTAGGGCTAGGGTTAGGATTAGGGTTAGGGTTCAAGCTATGATTATAGTTATGGTTAGGGCTAGGCTAGTGCTACACTAGGGCTTGGGCAAGGTCTAGGACTAGGGCTAGGGTTAGGGTTAGGGATAGGGTAGGGCTAGGCTTAGGTCTAGGGATCAGGCTATAGTTAGGGCTAGGGCTACAGTTATGGTTAGTGTTAGTGCTAGGCTAGATTTAGGTTTAGGTTTAGGGTTAGGGTTAGGAACAGGATTAGGGTTAGGTTTAGGGCTAGAGCTACGGCTCAGGTTAGGGCTAGGGCTAGGACTAGGGCTAGGTTTAGGTTTAGGGCTAGTGCGAGTGCTAGGGCTAGGGTTGGGGCTCGTGCTCAGTTTAGGTTTAGGTCTATGGCTAGGGTTAGTGTTATGGTTAGGGCTAGGGCTCGGGTTAGATGTACGTCTAGGGTTAGGGTTAGGGTCACGGTTAGGTTTATGGTTAGAACTAGGGCTAGGGCTAGGGCTAGGGTTAGGGATAGGGCTAATGTTAGAGTCCTTGGTAGGGCTGTGGTTACAGTTAGGGCTAGGGCCTAACACAAGCCCAAGCGCGAACCGTGCCCTAGACCTAAA
This sequence comes from Aselliscus stoliczkanus, assembly GCA_033961575.1. Taxonomy (NCBI): domain Eukaryota; kingdom Metazoa; phylum Chordata; class Mammalia; order Chiroptera; family Hipposideridae; genus Aselliscus; species Aselliscus stoliczkanus. The sequence continues at coordinate 27,808,733 of CM066734.1, forward strand.
CCTATCTGTATCCCTAGACCTCGCCCTCGCCCTAACCCTAACCCTAACCCTAACCCTACACCTAGCCTAACTCTATCCCTAGCCCTAGCCCTAACTCTAGCTCAAGCCCTAGCCCGAATCCGAGCTCTAGCCCGAGCCCTAACACTAACCCTAACCCTAAACCTAACCTTGGCCTAAACCTAACTGTAACCCTAGCCTTAAACCTATCCCTAGCACGAGCCCTAAACCTAATCCTAGCCCTACCCCTAACCCAAGCCCTAGCCCTAAACATAACATAGCCCTAAGCCTAAACCTAGCCCTAACCTTGCCCTAAACCTAAACCTAACCATAGCCCTAACCCTAGCTGTAGCCCTAGGCTAACCCTAACCCTAGCCCTAGCCCTAACCGAAACCTAACGCTAACCCTAACACTATATCAAGCCCTAAACCTAGTCCTACCCTAGCCCTATACCTAAACCTAGCACTAGCACTAGCCCTAGCACTAACTGTAGCCCTAGCCCTAAACCTAGCTCTAGTCCTAGCCGTAGGCCTAACACTAATCCTAACCCTACAACTAGCACTCGCCCTAACTCTAGGCCTAGACCTAGACATAACCCTAACCCTAGCCCTATCCTTAGCTCTAATCCAAACGCTAGCCCTAACCCTAGCCCTAGCCCTAACTCTAGCACTAGCCGTAAACCTAACCCTAAAAAGAAACCTAGCCCTAACCCTAAACTTAACCCTATCCCTAACCTTAACCCTAAAACTAGCCCTAGTCCCTGCCTGAGCTTTAGTCCGAGCACTAACCTTAATCCTAAGACTAACACAAACCCTAAGCCTAAACATAGTCCTAATCTTAACCCTAAAGCTAGCCCTATCCCTAACCCTAGTCCTAACTCTAATCCTAGCCCTAGTCCTCACCGTAGCCCTAGCCCTAAACCTAGCCCTACCCCTAACCCTAACCCTAACACTAACCCTAATCCTAACCTTAACCGTAGCCCTAGCCCTAAACCTAGCCCTAGCCCTAGCCCTAAATCTAATCCTTGCCCTAGTCCTAGATGTAGCCTTAGACCTAGCCCTAAACCTAACCCTAAACCTAACCCTAACTTTAAAACTAGCCCTAGTCCTAAACCTAGCCCTAGCCCTAGACTAATACCTAATCCTAGCCCTAGACTTATCCTTAACCCTAACCCTAGCCCTAGCCCTAACCCTAGTCCTAACTCTAATCCTAGCCCTAGTCCTAACCATAGCCCTAGCCCTAGCACGAAACCTAGCCCTAGCACTACCCCTAGCCCTAGCCCTAGCCCTAACCCTAACACTAAGCCTAACGCTAACCCTAACCCTAACCGTAGCCCTAGACCTAACACTAGCCCTAGCCCTAGCCGTAACTCTAATCCTTGCACTAGTCCTAGACGTAGCCTTAGACCTAACCCTAAACCTAAACCTAACCCTAAATTTAAACCTAGCCCTAGTCCTAAACCTAGCCCTAGCCCTAGACTAATACCTAACACAAGCCCTAGCCCTAACCTTAACCCTAACCTTAGCCCTAGTTCTAACACTAGCCCTAACCCGAGTCCTAGCCCCAAACCTAGCCTAACCATAAAACTAGCCCTAAACCTATCCCTAGCCCTAAGCCTAACCCTAACCCTAAGCGTAACCCTAACCCTAACCCTAGCCCTAGCCCTAATCCTAGCCATAGCCCTAAACCGAACACTAGCCCTAGCCCTAGTCTTAAACCGAGCCATAGACCTACCCCTAACCCTAGCCCAGGCCCTAGACCTAACCCTAACCCTATCCCTAGCTCTAACCCTAACCCTAACCCTAAACCCAGGCCTAGCCCTAACCCTAACCCTAGCCCTAACCCTAAACCTAAACCTTACCCTAAACCTAGCCCTAACCTTAACCCTAACCATAACCATAAACCTTTCCCTAGCCTTATCCCAAGTCCTAGCCCTAGCCCTAACCCTAGCCCTACCCCTAAACCTAGCCATGACGCTAGCCCTAGCCCTAACACTAGCCCTATCCCTAAAACTAACCCTAATCTAACCCTAACAATAGCACTAACTCTAACCCTAACCCTAAACCTAACACTAATCCTAACTGTACCCCTAAATCTAGACCTAGCCCTAACCCTATCCCAAGCTATAGCCCTAACACTACTTCTATCCCTAACACTAACCCTAACACTAAACCTAACTCTAGCTCTACAACTAAACCTACCCCTAACCCTAATCCTAACGCTAAACCTAACGCTAACCGTAGCCCTAGCCCTAACACTAGCACTAGCCCTAACTCTAATCCTTGCCCTAGTCCTAGACGTAGCCTTAGCCCTAGCCCTAAACCTAACCCTAACCCTAAACCCAGGCCTAGCCCTAACCCTAGCCCTAGCCCTAACCCTAAACCTAAACCTTACCCTAAACCTAGCCCAAGCCCTAACCGTAACCATAACCATAACCATAAACCTATCCCTAACCTTATCCCAAGTCCTAGCCCTAGACCTAGCCCTAGCCTTAGCCCCAGTGATAGCCCTAACCCTAGCTCAAATACTAGCCTAGCCCTAGCCTTAAACCTAACCCTAAACCCAAACCTAACCCTAACCCTAACTCGAACACTAATCCTACTCCTAAACCTAAAGCCTTAGCCCTACCCCAAACCCTAACCCTAGCCCTAGCCTAACCCTAGCCTTAGCCCTGACCCTAGCACTAGACCTAACCCTAAACCTAACCCTAGCCCTAGCCCTAACCCTAACCATAAACCTAAACCTAAACCTAGCCCTAACACTAACCCAAACCCTAACCATAAACCTAACCCTAGCACTAGCCGTAAACCTCACCCTAACCCTATCATTACCCCAAACCCTAAACCTAGCACTTGCCCTAACCCTACACCTAGCCCTAACCATAACCTTAGCCCTAAACTTAACCCCAACCCTCACACTAGCCCTAGCACTAGCCCTAAACCTAACCCTAACCCTAAACCTAATTCTAGCCGTAGCCCTAACCGTAGCCCTAGCCCTAGCTCTAACCCTAATCCTAGCCCTGGCCCTAGCCCTAGCCCAAAACCTAAACCTAGCCCTTGCCCTAACCCTAGCCCTAAACCTAGCCCTAGCCATAACCTTAGCCCTAACCCTAACCCCAACCCTCACACTAGACCTAGCCCTAGCCCTAACCCGAGCCATAGCCATAGCCCTAACCCTAACACTAGCCCCAGCATTAACCCAAGCGCTAGCCCTAGCCCTAACCCTAACCCTAACCGTAAACCTAACCCTAACCATTGCCCTAAAACAAACCCTAACCCTAAACAAACCTAGCCCTAGCGCTAACCCTATACCTAGCCCTAAACCTAACACTAGCCCACTCCCTAGGCGTAGCCCTAGCCCTAACACTAGCCCAAACACTAACACTAACCCTAGCCTTAAACCGAGCCCTAGACCTAGCCCTAACTCTAACCATAACACTAACACGAACCCTAACCCTAACCCTAAACCTAGCAGTAGCCCAAATCCTAGCCCTAACCCTAGACCAAACCCTAAGCCTCGCCCTAGCCATAGCCCTATCCCTAACACTAATCCTAACCATAGCACTAGCCCTATCGCTAGCCCTAGCCCTAACCCTAAACCTAACCCTAAACATAAACCTAGCCCTACAACTAACCCTAACCCTAAATTTAACCCTATACTTAGCCCTAGCCCTAGGCTCAGCCCTCCTGTAAACCCAGCCATAGTCGTAGCCCTAGTTCTAGACCTAGACCTATCCCTAACCCTAACCCTATCCCTATCCCTAATCCTAACCCTAACCCTAACCCTACTCCTAGGCGTAGCACTAACCTTAGCCCGAGCCCTAGCTCTAACCCTAATCCTAGCCCTAACCCTAACCCTAGCCCTAGCCCTAACACAGCCCTTGCCCTAGCCCTAATCCTAAACCTAGCCCTAGGCCTATCCCTCACGCTAACCCTAGCCCTAGCCATAAACCTAGCCCTAGCCCTAACACTAACCCTATCCCTAACCCTAAAACTAACCCTAACACTAAACTAACCCTAACCCTAAAACTATCCCTAACCCTAAAACTAACCCTAGCCCTTAACCTAGCCCTAGCCGTAGCCCTAACCCTAACCCTAGCCCTAGCCCTAGCACCAGCCCTACACCTATCCCAGCCCCACCCTCCTGCCACCAGCAAGCTGTGACTGTGTCCACGGTGTGACCCAGTCTTCCATTCCTGCGGAATCCTGTTCCTTTCCCTTCCCGCACCCCAAGCTCTGGTCGCTCCCCTTCCAGAGTTCAAGTCCTAGCTCTTGAATTGGACAGATTTTGTAACTATTACCCCTGTGTATGATTTACTTACTGTCTTTACATCTCGCTGGACTGTGACACCTCCCCTTCCAGAATTCAAGGTCTAGCTCTTGTACTCATGATCTTGGGCAAACCATGTCCAATTTCTCAGCCTCAGTGTTCCCATCAGAAAAATGAGTTCTATAAGTATTTGCCTCAAAGGCATAAGATAATCCTTCAAAAGCACTTAACACAATAGCAGCCACATAGTAAATACTTTATGCATTTGTTTTATGGAACGACAAACAGTATTTATTTAGAAAGTGTTCACTGTGTGCTGGCACCACATTTAGGAGCACTACTTCATGTAATCTTCATGTTGATTAGGTGAGGTGGGTAGAGTTACCCTCCCCATTATATACATGGGGAAACTGAGTTTCTGTGGGGTAAATGACTTGCCCAAGAGCACATGGCTTGCAAAGAGCAGGGCAGAGATTCAAACTCATGACTGTCTGCCTGAACAGAGCCTGGCACTAAGTGGTTTATTCATTTGTTCATTCATTCATTCATTCATTCACTGGACACCTACAGATTCTTCCCACAGGCCAAACGGGAACTATACATATAATATCCCAGTGCTTCACAGCAACTGTGCCATATGGTGCCATTGTTACTTTTCCCATTTTTTCAAGGACATAGCTGATCTGGAAGGGTCAAAGATCATCTGGCCTGTGAAGACGCAGGGATTTGAAACATGGTCTCCTGCTCTACTGTCCCAGGTTAAGGTGTGCACCCCAGCAGCCAGGTGAGCAATGCACCTGCTCCCTTTGCCCAGTGAAGCCAAGTGACACAGTCAACAGCCAACTCCCAGAGCCAGGGTCCAGCAGCCCCTGCTAGGTCCACCTCTGCCCCAGGCATCATCTTTCATCAGCTTTCAGCCACCTCTCCCAGCACACCGGCACCTCCTCCTTCCTTCTCTCTGTCACACATTGATTCCTGGAGTAGACTCATGGTAACACAAAGAAACATCCAACCTGAAAGGCTTATTACCAAGTGAAAGAAGCCAATCTGAAGAGGCTACATACTGTGTGGTTCCAACTCTATGACATTCTGGAAAGAGCAAAATGGAGACAGCAAATATATCAGTGGTGGCCAGGGTTTAGCAGGAAGGGAGGGACCAATGGGCAGAGCACAGAGGTTTTTAAGGGCAGTGAAACTGTTCTGTATGACACCATTACACATTTGTTAAAACCCATAGAGTGAACCTGTTGTAAACTATGCACTTGGGTGAAAAGGATGTATCTGTGTAGGATCATTCATTATAACAAATGTACCCCTCTGCCTTGTCTAGGATGCTGATAATGGGGGAGGCTGTGCATGTGAGGGCAGGGTAGAGAGATGAAATCTCAGTACCTTCTGCTCCATTTTTACTGCGAACCTAAAACTGCTCTAAGAAATAAAGTATATTTGAAAAGAAAAGTATAAAGTCCATTCCTCACTCTGCCACTAATGGAGGTTATCAGCAGAGATCCCAATCTCTGGGCAAACAGGTCAAGGGCCTCCTTAGAGATGGGCCTCACTAACCCTCTGTGCTCTTGTCCTGTCCTGACCTGCCAGGGGCTCTGTGGCCTTTGCACAGAAGGGGTCTGAGGCTATCTGGTACAAGGGAGGAATTCAGCCACCCCTGGTGAATGGTCCAAAACTTCCTGTTCTGGTCTTGCTTTCTGAAGCACCGTTCCTGGGTGCCTTGGCCAACCTTCCTGCCCACACACTTCCATCGTGCCCACCACATGCATGGAAGGGTGAAATTCAGGAATCAATAGCACAGCTAGACTTAGCTAGTTTGCAGTTGAACTCACCACATAGCTAGCTATCTAGCCACCTAAAATTAAACCTCATTTGATTTAAGTTTTATATATACCGAAAATCATCTCTTTACTCATCGATTCTCCCTCGCTGATTAACTGAAGAACTCTGTTCTCTTTCTCAAGGCTACCCATACCTCATTAATTAACAGCATCCTAATCTGGGAAAGAGCAATTACTTAACCCTCAGGAGCCCAAACACTAGAATCTAATTTACAAATTCTTCCTGGTGATACTGCTGATGCATTCAAGTCCCAGGCCTTGAAGGCTGAGTCCGAGTCCAGATTCGAGAGATACCATCATCTTCAAGCAGACCAGTCCCCAGGAAGGATGTCAGGCCTCAAACCTGCCTGACTGACTCCCCCTTTCCTATATAAGAAAAAGCTAACCTGAAGTTAGGTGCAGCTGTCTATCAGCCTCTGCCCTAGCAATCAACCAACCCCACCGGTGTTTCTCTCCTTTCTACCTGCAGCAGCTGTCCACTCTCAGACTCTGGATTCTGCCTCAGTGTCCTCCCACCCTTTATGCAGGTGTTTCTCTCTTTACTACCTGAGGCAGCCATCATCTTGGGACACTGCCATGGGCATTCTCTCTCTGCCCTAACTGTAAAAAAATCTTTGTCTGTAGAGTCTTGTGTGAATGCTTTCACATTCTGCAAATGACCAGGGGTTAATTCCACATCATGACAATCCACACACACAGGTAATGAAAGCAAAGCCATACCAGTGTCCTTCCACAGCCAAATCCCCGAGATGGGAGTTAGCAGGCAGGAGAAGAGACATCAGTGATAAAGCAGTGGCATGTGAATCTTCAGTGTTAGACAAATCTGCCCTCCAGGTCCTCCTTCTTAACCTACCCTAAATGTGGCCCTTTGGCTGGCAGGAGACCGAAATGCTTCTCACTTGGCTGCTGCCAGTCTGGCCCCCAGTTAATTGTTTCCTGGCATGCTATCCATAGGTGCTAGGCATTGTTCCCTAACAGTATGGGGACCAGCTGGCCTGCCATGACCTGGAAGGAGGGGTGATCTGGGACTGAAAATGGGGTTTCCATAAACAAGCCTTCTGTCATCACTCTGCACAGACCTCACACACCCCTTGTCAAGGAGGTTCCCCAGTGCCTGATTCTGGAGCATTGACCTCAGCTCACGTTGGCAAAAGGTCCTTCCGGCCAACACTCCCGCACACAGTCAGTGCTGGAGACAACGGGGCCATGAAGGCAATCCCCTAGCCACCCCCCTCCACTTCCACCCCACATCCTGGAGACAGGCCCGCTTCCTCTTGAGTGCACTGCCCACCACATGTGGCAGCTCCCCTGGCAACTTGCCCCACCTCAACAGACTCACGGACATCATGGATAAGGAAGGCACACACACGTTCTCCAGCTAGCCTAGATTCTCTGGAAGGCTGCCAAGACTTCTGCAGGAGATTAAGAAATGGAATTCCCGGATGGTTCCTTCAAACACACACAGAGTAAACCAGAAAACGACTAACCACCTCTACCCACCCCTAGGAAGAAAAGTAGTCGAATATGATGTCTGAGGGCTGGTTAGAATCCTGGCTCCGCCTCTTTCCAGCAGTGTGACCTTGGGCAAGTCACTTCACTTCCCCCGTGCTTCCATCTACTCACCTGTAAAATGGGATAATAACTAGGACCTACCCCTCTGTTTTTTTTCCCTTTAAGATTAAAAATGTTAATGTTGTAAAACACTTAGCACAATGTCTAGAACATGAATTTTCTGAAATTTTCTATCCCTGTCTTGTCCAATACAGTATCATTAGCCCCATGTGCCTATTGAGCACTTGAATACATGGATAGTGCATTTGAGGAACTTTATTTTTAATTAATTAATTAATTTATTTATTTATTTACAGAGAATTTAAAAATACATTGGTTTTGTTTTGAAAAATGCAAGTCAACAGAGTAACCTTATCATAACCTGGCTTGTTTAAGAGTCAGGATTCACAGGAAAAAAGATTGGAAGCCAGGTGGCTGCCTTGGGCTTTCCAGACAGGCTTGAGTTCAGTAGATGTAATTCAGGAGGAGAGCAGGGACATTAGCCAGAGGCCATTCACATGTCAATGTCCAGTGAACCACTGCCTGGGAAGAAGACCAAACTCTCTGGGGCTGAACACAAGAGTGGGGGTGGATGAGGACAACCAACTCTTCCTCATTTCTTATGTTCTGTTTGTTCATTTCATTGCTGGGAGCCAACTTCTCTTCCTTAGTCCTCGGTCAACCCCAAAGAGTCTGAATCCTCTCCAGCTTAACCCTAGTCCACCCCATTTCTCAGGGTCTCTACTACTAGAGAGGCAGCAGCCCAGGTGGCATCTCTTCCTCCTGCCCCTAGGCCAGGATCTGCTGAAGTCAGGAATTGCCTTCACTGAGAGCACTTGAGAGGCCGAGTGGAGTGAGTCCAGGCAGTGACTGTAGTGGTCTGCTACTCAATTCTTCCTAATCTGTTTACGTGGTAGGTCCTGCAACTGCAACTTTCCTGGGGGTCAGCAGATTGCTGTGAGTGGCACCGGTGCCAGAAAGATTTAGTCGCTGGGAAACAGGAGCTCTGCGCCCTGAGTTGGTTGGTCTTGGAAGTCCTTGCTTAGCTGACAGAGAATCTGCAGCCAGGGCACCTTTGCTGGGTGGTATGTTCCGGCTGCTGAGTAGCACCCGACTGGCAGGCTTGGGGATGGCCGAAGGAACAGGCAGTTGACTAGAACGTTTAGCAGCTGCTCCCTGTGGCCGAGACAGGTGCTGAGAGTTGCTGGTAGAAGGCTGTGGGGCCAAGATTGGTCTGACGTGGGTAGGCAGGCTTGCTGTTGCTCTCCCATTGAGCCCAGCTTTTCCCCAGATTGGAGGAGTTGATCTGACAAGAGGAGAAGATGCTGGGCTGCTGAGTGGCACCCAGCTGGCAGGCTTGGGCTTGGCCGAGGGAACAGGCAGTCGACTAGAACGTTTAGCAGCTGCTCCCTGTGGCTGAGACAGGTGCTGAGAGTTGCTGGTAGAAGGCTGTGGGGCCAAGATTGGTCTGACGTGGGTAGGCAGGCTTGCTGTTGCTCTCCCATTGGGCCCAGCTTTTCCCCAGATTGGAGGAGATGATCTGGCAAGAGGAGAAGATGCTGGGCTGCTCAGTGGCACCCAGCTGGTAGGCTTGGGGATGGCCGAGGGAACAGGCAGTCGACTAGAATGTTTAGCAGCTGCTCCCTGTGGCTGAGGTAGGTGCTGAGAGTTGCTGGTAGAAGGCTGTGGGGCCAAGACTGGTCTGACGGAGGTAGGCAGGCTTGTTGTTGCTCTCCCATTGGGCCCAGCTTTTCCCCAGATTGGGTGAGTTGATCTGGCAAGAGGAGATGCTAGGCTTTTAGATGTGGGGAACAGATTGCAAGTGGGCGACTCCCTCTTCATGCTAGAGGGCCTCTTTCCAGAGATTGCCCAAAGAGCCCTGAGTGACCCCTTCTTATAGCTGCTGCTCCACAGTCGGGGTGTCAGGCTGTTTGGGGAGGGGCTGCTCTGAACCAAAGAGCTCCCAGTGGGCAGCAGGTTTTGGACAGGACTGTCTTTCAGCACAAAGGTCTCCCGCTGAGGGCTGAGCTTCACCCTTTGAGGCCCGGAGCCCGTGCTTGTTCTCTCCCGCTCCTGCAGGGCACACTGTTCCAGTTGTGCAGCCAGCCTGTTGGCCTCATCAAGAAACTCCTCCAGCTTCCCTGGGCTGAAGCAGCCTAAGATGAACCTCAGACCTTGGGGGGTGCGGGTCACTGTATTTGGGTCACTTCGATGGGAGAGGCTGCGCCAGAGGGGTTTCTCTGAAGTCACCAACACTGCTATGTCTCCCTCCTCACGACTGTCAGATGATGACAGCCCTCCAAAATCCAAGGTCTCATCCACTGTAAATTTCATATCTTCCTGCAAATCTCCCTTGTTCCAGCCAGCAGGAGCAGGATTCAGCCTAGGTCTGAGGTTTTCACTTTCCGCTCCTCCTCACCTCCCGCGGACTGTGTTTTCTTCCCACAACTCAGTCCCAGGAATCCGAGGAACTTTATTTTTAATTGAATTTAGTTGTACTTAATTTAACTGTAGTCACGTGTAACTAGTGGCTCACATTGGAGAGTGCAGCATGGAATACAATAGGTTACCAATAAATGCTAATTTTGATGATTCTTGGAGGCGCTTGTTACTATTAGGGGGCTCACTGGGTTAGAAATTAGGAGACATCATTTCATTTCTGAACACAGGGCTATGTATGGTTTGATCTGCATATCCCAGAATTTTGCAGGGTGGTTCTGAACCACAGTTGGGTGTTTGGGTTGTGGCCCACTTGGAGTTATTGATGACAGCTGAGGATAATCTCCATCTAGCAATTACAAAGTGTTTATACAATTCCAGGGCATTGTATAACCTCAGAATCGAAATCTCTGATGTGGCAGACACCTGGACTCACCTGGGATCCTAGGAAGCACCTGGGGTCACAGCCAGGCACAGAGCACCAAAGTGGGTACTTCCACTGTTAGGGCTGAGCTCCAAAGGCAGGCACTCTCACTCCTTTGAGATGGATGTCTGTGGCTTCTCTGCCTGGCTTCTATCTCCCTGTCTGGTCCTTTCACCTTGCCTCTCCTCTGGGTCCCCGCCATTGCTGTCATAGAACTGATTCAACACTTCTCCAGACTGGACCAATCAGAGCATTCCATCCCACAGTGACTGGCACAAAAGAAGAACATGGCCCTAGCTGGTCCAATGAGGACTAATCCTAAGACTTTTGCTAGAACAATGGGGGATGGCAAGCTCTGCTTCTGTTGTGATGCCAAGCTGGCAGACTCTGTCCTGAGAGATGCTGGGCAACACTCTACATCCCCACAGAGAGAGGCAGAGCCTAAAGCCAACACACAGAAAGGGAGAAAAGAGAGATGGAGAGAGATGGATTCGTTTTTATTATTCTTTTATTGTGAAATAAACATTTTATTTTAATTAGCTTTAGGTGTACAGTGCAGTGCAATAGTTATACATTTTACCCCTCAAAGTGACAGCCTCCCTCCCCCAATTCGCCACCCCACTCCTCCCGCCATATCATACATATCTATTACAATTCATTTGACTCCCTTTCACAGTATAATCCACATCCCGTGACTATCTATATATTCAATCACAGTCGGCGTACAATATTATACAACATCAGTTTCAGGTATAAAGTGCAGTGCTCAAGTCTCTACTCCATCCATGAAATGGTCTCCCTAACAAGACATGTGACCATCGGACACTCCACAAAATATTAACAATATTATTATAGTCCGTGAAATGTCCTTATTATTCCTGTGGCAATATTGTAGTTGCCTATTTATGCTGTCTAACCCCTTCCCCTTCTCCTTCATCCCCACCCCCTTCCCAACTAGCAACCCTCAGTTTTTCCTCTATATCTATGAGATTCTTTCTGTTTACTTTGCTCATTCAATTCAGTTTTTCAGATTCCACATATCAGTGAGATCATATGGTATTTGTCTTTCTCCGACTGACTTATTTCACATAACATAATAGTCTCTAGGCCATCTGTATGTCCTCTTTAGAGAAATGCCCCTTCATATCTCCATTTTTTAAATTGGGTTGTTTGTTTTTTTGGTGTTGAGTTTCATGCGTGTTTTATAAATGTTGGATATTAACCCCCTATCAGATATATCGTTGTCAAATATCTTCTCCCATTCAGTAGGCTGCCTTGTTGTTTCATTGATGATTTCCTTTGCTGTGAAAAAACATTTAAGTTTGATGTAATCCCATATGTTCATTTTTTCTTTTATTTCCCTTGCCCGAGGGGATATAACAGATGGCCCACAGGCATATGAAAAAATGTTCAACCTCACTAATCATCAGAGAAATGCAAATAAAAACCACAATGAGATACCACCTCACTCCGGTCAGAATGGCTATCATCAACAAATCAACAAACAACAAGTACTGGCGGGGCTGTGAGGAAAAGGGAACCCTGGTGCACTGTTGGTGGGATTGCAGATTGGTGCAGCCACTATGGAAATCAGTATGTAGGTATCGCAAAAAACTGGAAATGGAACTACCGTATGACCCAGAAATTCCATTCCTAGGTATTTATCCCGTGAAACCCAAGACACTAATTCAAAAAAATATATGCACCCCTATGTTCATTATAGCACTATTTACAATAGCCAAGACTTGGAAACAAGTGAAATGCCCATCGGTAGATGACTGGATTTAGAAAATGTGGTACATTTATACAACGGAGTATTACTCCACTATAAAGAAGAATGAAACCATACCATTTGCAATGATTTGGATGGACCTAGAGACTATTATGTTAACTGAAATAAGTCAGTCGGAGAAAGACAAATACCATATGATCTAACTTATATGTGGAATCTGAAAAACTGAATGAACGAGCAAAGTAAACAGAAACAGTCTCATAGGTATAGAGGAAAAACAGGGTTGCTAGTTGGGAGGGGGGTGGGGATGAGGGAGAAGGGGAAGGGATTAGACAGCATAAATAGGCAACTGCAATATTGCCACAGGGATATAAATGACAGTTCGGGGAATATAATTAATAATGTTGTAAATATTTTGTGGGGTGTCCAATGGTCACATGTCTTGTTAGGGAGACCATTTCATGGATGGATTAGAGACTTGATCACTGCACTGTCCACCTAAAGATGGTGTTGTATAATATTGCATACCAACTGTAATTGAATATATAGATAGTCACGGGTTGTGGATTATACTGTGGAAGGGAGTCAGAGGAAGTGCAAATAAATAAAATAAAAATAAAGTTCCTCAAATGCACTATCCATGTATTCAAGTGCTCAATAGGCATATGGGGCTAATGATACTGTATTGGACAAGACAGGGATAGAAAATTTCAGAAAATTCATGTTCTAGACATTGTGCTAAGTGTTTTACAACATTAACATTTTTAATCTTAAAGGGAAAAAAACCAGAGGGGTAGGTCCTAGTTATTGTCCCATTTTACAGGTGAGTAGATGGAAGCACAGGGGAAGTGAAGTGACTTGCCCAAGGTCACACTGCTGGAAAGAGGCGGAGCCAGGATTCTAACCAGCCCTCAGACATCATATTCGACTACTTTTCTTCCTAGGGGTGGGTAGAGGTGGTTAGTCGTTTTCTGGTTTACTCTGTGTGTGTTTGAAGGAACCATCCGGGAATTCCATTTCTTAATCTCCTGCAGAAGTCTTGGCAGCCTTCCAGAGAATCTAGGCTAGCTGGAGAACGTGTGTGTGCCTTCCTTATCCATGATGTCCGTGAGTCTGTTGAGGTGGGGCAAGTTGCCAGGGGAGCTGCCACATGTGGTGGGCAGTGCACTCAAGAGGAAGCGGGTCTGTCTCCAGGATGTGGGGTGGAAGTGGAGGGGGGTGGCTAGGGGATTGCCTTCATGGCCCCGTTGTCTCCAGCACTGACTGTGTGCGGGAGTGTTGGCCGGAAGGACCTTTTGCCAACGTGAGCTGAGGTCAATGCTCCAGAATCAGGCACTGGGGAACCTCCTTGACAAGGGGTGTGTGAGGTCTGTGCAGAGTGATGACAGAAGGCTTGTTTATGGAAACCCCATTTTCAGTCCCAGATCACCCCTCCTTCCAGGTCATGGCAGGCCAGCTGGTCCCCATACTGTTAGGGAACAATGCCTAGCACCTATGGATAGCATGCCAGGAAACAATTAACTGGGGGCCAGACTGGCAGCAGCCAAGTGAGAAGCATTTCGGTCTCCTGCCAGCCAAAGGGCCACATTTAGGGTAGGTTAAGAAGGAGGACCTGGAGGGCAGATTTGTCTAACACTGAAGATTCACATGCCACTGCTTTATCACTGATGTCTCTTCTCCTGCCTGCTAACTCCCATCTCGGGGATTTGGCTGTGGAAGGACACTGGTATGGCTTTGCTTTCATTACCTGTGTGTGTGGATTGTCATGATGTGGAATTAACCCCTGGTCATTTGCAGAAGGTGAAAGCATTCACACAAGACTCTACAGACAAAGATTTTTTTACAGTTAGGGCAGAGAGAGAATGCCCATGGCAGTGTCCCAAGATGATGGCTGCCTCAGGTAGTAAAGAGAGAAACACCTGCATAAAGGGTGGGAGGACACTGAGGCAGAATCCAGAGTCTGAGAGTGGACAGCTGCTGCAGCTAGAAAGGAGAGAAACACCGGCGGGGTTGGTTGATTGCTAGGGCAGAGGCTGATAGACAGCTGCACCCAACTTCAGGTTAGCTTTTTCTTATATAGGAAAGGGGGAGTCAGTCAGGCAGGTTTGAGGCCTGACATCCTTCCTGGGGACTGGTCTGCTTGAAGATGATGTTATCTCTCGAATCTGGACTCGGACTCAGCCTTCAAGGCCTGGGACTTGAATGCATCAGCAGTATCACCAGGAAGAATTTGTAAATTAGATTCTAGTGTTTGGGCTCCTGAGGGTTAAGTAATTGCTCTTTCCCAGATTAGGATGCTGTTAATTAATGAGGTATGGGTAGCCTTGAGAAAGAGAACAGAGTTCTTCAGTTAATCAGCGAGGGGAGAAACGAAGAGAAAAGAGATGAATATCGGGATATATCAAACTTCAAACAAATGAGGTTTAATTGTAGGTGGCTAGATAGCAAGCTATGTGGTGAGTTCAACTGCAAACTAGCTAAGTCTAGCTGTGCTATTGATTCCCTGAATTTCACCCTTCCATGCATGTGGTGGGCACGATGGAAGTGTGTGGGCAGGAAGGTTGGCCAAGGCACCCAGGAACGGTGCTTCAGAAAGCAAGACCAGAACAGGAAGTTTTGGACCATTCACCAGGGGTGGCTGAATTCCTCCCTTGCACCAGATAGCCTCAGACCCCTTCTGTGCAAAGGCCACAGAGCCCCTGGCAGGTCAGGACAGGACAAGAGCACAGAGGGTTAGTGAGGCCCATCTCTAAGGAGGCCCTTGACCTGTTTGCCCAGAGATTGGGATCTCTGCTGATAACCTCCATTAGTGGCAGAGTGAGGAATGGACTTTATACTTTTCTTTTCAAATATACTTTATTTCTTAGAGCAGTTTTAGGTTCACAGTAAAAATGGAGCAGAAGGTACTGAGATTTCATCTCTCTACCCTGCCCTCACATGCACAGCCACCCCCATTATCAGCATCCTAGACAAGGCAGAGGGGTACATTTGTTATAATGAATGATCCTACACAGATACATCCTTTTCACCCAAGTGCATAGTTTACAACAGGTTCACTCTATGGGTTTTAACAAATGTGTAATGGTGTCATACAGAACAGTTTCACTGCCCTTAAAAACCTCTGTGCTCTGCCCATTGGTCCCTCCCTTCCTGCTAAACCCTGGCCACCACTGATATATTTGCTGTCTCCATTTTGCTCTTTCCAGAATGTCATAGAGTTGGAACCACACAGTATGTAGCCTCTTCAGATTGGCTTCTTTCACTTGGTAATAAGCCTTTCAGGTTGGATGTTTCTTTGTGTTACCATGAGTCTACTCCAGGAATCAATGTGTGACAGAGGGAAGGAAGGAGGAGGTGCCGGTGTGCTGGGAGAGGTGGCTGAAAGCTGATGAAAGATGATGCCTGGGGCAGAGGTGGACCTAGCAGGGGCTGCTGGACCCTGGCTCTGGGAGTTGGCTGTTGACTGTGTCACTTGGCTTCACTGGGCAGAGGGAGCAGGTGCATTGCTCACCTGGCTGCTGGGGTGCACACCTTAACCTGGGACAGTAGAGCAGGAGACCATGTTTCAAATCCCTGCATCTTCACAGGCCAGATGATCTTTGACCCTTCCAGATCAGCTATGTCCTTGAAAAAATGGGAAAAGTAACAATGGCACCATATGGCACAGTTGCTGTGAAGCACTGGGATATTATATGTATAGTTCCCGTTTGGCTTGTGGGAAGAATCTGTAGGTGTCCAGTGAATGAATGAATGAACGAATGAACAAATGAATAAACCACTATGTGCCAGGCTCTGTTCAGGCAGACAGTCATGAGTTTGAATCTCTGCCTTGCTCTTTGCAAGCCATGTGCTCTTGGGCAAGTCATTTACCCCACAGAAACTCAGTTTCCCCATGTATATAATGGGGAGGGTAACTCTACCCACCTCACCTAATCAACATGAAGATTACATGAAGTAGTGCTCCTAAATGTGGTGCCAGCACACAGTGAACACTTTCTAAATAAATACTGTTTGTCGTTCCATAAAACAAATGCATAAAGTATTTACTATGTGGCTGCTATTGCGTTAAGTGCTTTTGAAGGATTATCTTATGCCTTTGAGGCAAATACTTATAGAACTCATTTTTCTGATGGGAACACTGAGGCTGAGAAATTGGACATGGTTTGCCCAAGATCATGAGTACAAGAGCTAGACCTTGAATTCTGGAAGGGGAGGTGTCACAGTCCAGCGAGATGTAAAGACAGTAAGTAAATCATACACAGCGGTAATGGTTACAAAATCTGACCAATTCAAGAGCTAGGACTTGAACTCTGGAAGGGGAGCGACCAGAGCTTGGGGTGCGGGAAGGGAAAGGAACAGGATTCCGCAGGAATGGAAGACTGGGTCACACCGTGGACACAGTCACAGCTTGCTGGTGGCAGGAGGGTGGGGCTGGGATAGGTGTAGGGCTGGTGCTAGGGCTAGGGCTAGGGTTAGGGTTAGGGCTACGGCTAGGGCTAGGTTAAGGGCTAGGGCAAGTTTAGTGTTAGGGTTAGTTTTAGGGTTAGGGATAGGGTTAGTGTTAAGGCTAGGGGAGGTTTATGGCTAGGGCTAGGGTTAGCGTGAGGGATAGGCCTAGGGCTAGGTTTAGGATTAGGGCTAGGGCAAGGGCTGTGTTAGGGCTAGGGCTAGGGTTAGGGTTAGGGCTAGGATTAGGGTTAGAGCTAGGGCTCGAGCTAAGGTTAGTGCTAAGGCTAGGAGTAGGGTTAGAGTTAGGGTTAGGGTTAGGGATAGGATTAGGGATAGGGATAGGGTTAGGGTTAGGGATAGGTCTAGGTCTAGAACTAGGGCTATGACTAGGGCTGGGTTTACAGGAGGGCTGAGCCTAGGGCTAGGGCTAAGTATAGGGTTAAATTTAGGGTTAGGGTTAGTTGTAGGGCTAGGTTTATGATTAGGGTTAGGTTTAGGGTTAGGGCTAGGGCTAGCGATAGGGCTAGTGCTATGGTTAGGATTAGTGTTAGGGATAGGGCTATGGCTAGGGCGAGGCTTAGGGTTTGGTCTAGGGTTAGGGCTAGGATTTGGGCTACTGCTAGGTTTAGGGTTAGGGTTAGGGTTCGTGTTAGTGTTATGGTTAGGGTTAGGGCTAGGTCTAGGGCTCGGTTTAAGGCTAGGGTTAGGGTTAGGTTTTGGGCTAGTGTTAGGGCTAGGGCTACGCCTAGGGTGAGGGCTAGTGTTAGGTTTAGGGCTAGGTATAGGGATAGCGCTAGGGCTAGGTTTGTTTAGGGTTAGGGTTTGTTTTAGGGCAATGGTTAGGGTTAGGTTTACGGTTAGGGTTAGGGTTAGGGCTAGGGCTAGCGCTTGGCTAAATGCTGGGGCTAGTGTTAGGTTTAGGGCTATGGCTATGGCTCGGGTTAGGGCTAGGGCTAGGTCTAGTGTGAGGGTTGGGGTTAGGGTTAGGGCTAAGGTTATGGCTAGGGCTAGGTTTAGGGCTAGGGTTAGGGCAAGGGTGAGGTTTAGGTTTTGGGCTAGGGCTAGGGCCAGGGCTAGGATTAGGGTTAGAGCTAGGGCTAGGGCTACGGTTAGGGCTACGGCTAGAATTAGGTTTAGGGTTAGGGTTAGGTTTAGGGCTAGTGCTAGGGCTAGTGTGAGGGTTGGGGTTAAGTTTAGGGCTAAGGTTATGGCTAGGGCTAGGTGTAGGGTTAGGGCAAGTGCTAGGTTTAGGGTTTGGGGTAATGATAGGGTTAGGGTGAGGTTTACGGCTAGTGCTAGGGTTAGGTTTATGGTTAGGGTTTGGGTTAGTGTTAGGGCTAGGTTTAGGTTTAGGTTTATGGTTAGGGTTAGGGCTAGGGCTAGGGTTAGGTTTAGGGTTAGGGCTAGTGCTAGGGTCAGGGCTAAGGCTAGGGTTAGGCTAGGGTTAGGGTTAGGGTTTGGGCTAGGGCTAAGGCTTTAGGTTTAGGGGTAGGATTAGTGTTCGAGTTAGGGCTAGGGCTAGGTTTGGGTTTAGGGTTAGGTTTAGGGCTAGGGCTAGGCTAGTGTTTGAGCTAGGGTTAGGGCTATCACTGGGGCTAAGGCTAGGGCTAGGTCTAGGGCTAGGACTTGGGATAAGGTTAGGGATAGGTTTATGGTTATGGTTATGGTTAGGGTTAGGGTTTGGGCTAGGTTTAGGGTAAGGTTTAGGTTTAGGGTTAGGGCTAGGGCTAGGGTTAGGGCTAGGCCTGGGTTTAGGGTTAGGGTTAGGTTTAGGGCTAGGGCTAAGGCTACGTCTAGGACTAGGGCAAGTATTAGAGTTAGGGCTAGTGCTAGTGTTAGGGCTAGGGCTACGGTTAGCGTTAGGTTTAGCGTTAGGATTAGGGTTAGGGGTAGGTTTAGTTGTAGAGCTAGAGTTAGGTTTAGTGTTAGGGTTAGTGTTAGGGATAGAAGTAGTGTTAGATCTATAGCTTGGGATAGGGTTAGGGCTAGGTCTAGATTTAGGGGTACAGTTAGGATTAGTGTTAGGTTTAGGGTTAGGGTTAGAGTTAGTGCTATTGTTAGGGTTAGATTAGGGTTAGTTTTAGGGATAGGGCTAGTGTTAGGGCTAGGGCTAGGACTTGGGATAAGGCTAGGGAAAGGATTATGGTTATGGTTAGGGTTAAGGTTAGGGCTAGGTTTAGGGTAAGGTTTAGGTTTAGGGTTAGGGCTAGGGTTAGGTTTAGGGCTTGGCCTGGGTTTAGGGTTAGGGTTCGGGTTAGAGCTAGGGATAGGGTTAGGGTTAGGTCTAGGGCCTGGGCTAGGGTTAGGTGTAGGTCTATGGCTCGGTTTAAGACTAGGGCTGGGGCTAGTGTTCGGTTTAGGGCTATGGCTAGGATTAGGGCTAGGGCTAGGGTTAGGGTTAGGGTTACGCTTAGGGTTAGGGTTAGGCTTAGGGCTAGGGATAGGTTTAGGGCTAGTTTTATGGTTAGGCTAGGTTTGGGACTTGGATTCGGGTTAGGGCTAGGGTTAGAACTAGGGCTAAGGTTAGGGTTAAGGTTAGGGCTAGGGCTTGGGTTAGGTATTAGTCTAGGGCTAGGGCTAGGTTTAGGACTAGGGCTAGGTTTAAATTTAGGGTTAGGTTTAGGTTTAGGGTTAAGTCTAAGGCTACGTCTAGGACTAGCGCAAGGATTAGAGGTACGGCTAGGGCTAGGGCTAGTGTTAGGTCTAGGGCTACGGTTAGGGTTAGGGTTAGCGTTAGGCTTAGGGTTAGGGTTAGGGCTAGGGCTAGGGCTAGGGGTAGTGCTAGGGCTAGGTTTAGTGCTAGGGCTAGGGCTACGGTTAGGACTAGGGCTAGGATTAAAGTTAGGACTAGGTTTAGGGCTAGGGCTAGGTTTAGGGTTAACGTTAGGGCTAGGTTTAGGGTTAGGGTTTGTGTTAGACTTAGGGTTAGTGTTAGTGCTCAGGCTAGAGCTCGGGCTGGGACTAGGGCTAGGGTTAGTGTTAAGGTTAGGGATAGGGTTAAGTTTAGGGTTAGGGCTAGGTTTAGGTTTAGCATTAGGCTTATGGCTAGGGCTAGAGTTAGGGCTAGGGCTTGGGTTAGGGCTAGCGTTTGGATTAGAGCTAAGGATAGGGCTAGGGTTAGGGTTATGTCTAGGTCTAGGCCTAGGGTTAGGGCGAGTGCTAGTTGTAGGGTTAGGGTTAGTGTTAAGCCGAGGGCTAGAGCTAGGGCTAGGGTTAGGGCTAAGGCTAGAGTTATTGCTAGGGCTAGTGCTAGTGCTAGGTATAGGTATGGGGCTAGGGCTAGGACTAGGGTTAGGGCTTGATATGGGGTTAGGATTAGTGTTAGGGTTCATTTTGTGCTAGGGCTAGGGTTAGGGTTAGCCTAGGGCTACAGCTAGGGTAAGGGCTATGGTTAGGTTTAGGTTTAGGGCAAGGTTAGGGCTAGGTTTAGGCTTAGGGCTATGTTATGTTTAGGGCTAGGGCTTGGGTTAGGGGTAGGGCTAGGATTAGGTTTAGGGCTCGTGCGAGGTATAGGTTTAGGGCTAGGGTTACGGTTAGGTTTAGGCCAAGGTTAGGGTTAGGGTTAGTGTTTGGGTTCGGGCTAGAGCTCGGGTTCGGTCTAGGGTTTGAGCTAGAGTTAGGGCTAGGGCTAGGACTAGAGTAGGATAGGTCTAGGATTAGGGTTAGGGTTAGGCTTAGGCTTAGGGTTAGGGCGAGGGCGAGTGCTAGGGCTAGGGTTAGGGTAAGGTTTACGGTTAGGGTTAAGGCTAGGGTTAGTGTTAGTGTTAGTGTTAGGCTTAGGGTTAGGGCTAGGGTTAGGGTTAGGGCTAGATTTAGGTTTAGAGTTAGGGCTAGGGCATGGATTTCGGTGTGGGCTAAGGCTAGTGGTAGGTCTAGGATTAGGGTTAGGGATAGGGCTAGGACCAGGCTTAGGGCTAGGGTTAGGATTAGGGTTAGGGTTAGGGATAGGTTTAGGGCTAGGACTAGGGTTAGGGGTATAGTTAGGATTAGGGTTAGGGTTAGGGTTAGGTTTAGGGTTTGGGTTAATGATATGGTTAGGGTGAGGTTTACGGCTAGTGCTAGGGTTAGGTTTATGGTTAGGGTTTGGGTTAGTGTTAGGGCTAGGTTTAGGTTTATGGTTAGGGTTAGAACTAGGGCTAGGCCTTGGTTTAGGTCTAATGCTAGGATTAGGGTTAGTGTTAGGTTTAGGGCTGGGTCTAGGTTTAGTGATAGGTCTAGGCCTAGGGCTAGGACTAGGGCTACGGATAGGGCTAGGCCTAGGGTTATGGCTAGTGATAGGGTTAGGTTTAGGGTTAGGCTTATGATTATGGTTACGTTTAGGGTTAGCGCTAGGGTTAGGTTTGGGGTTAGGGCTAGGGCTAGGGTTACAGTTAGGGTTTGGGTTAGGGTTAGGGAAAGTGCTAGTTTTGGGTTTGGGATAGGGCTAGGGCTGGGGTTAGGGCTAGGGCTACGGCTATGGCTAGAGGTATGGCTTGGTCCAGATTTAGTGTTAGTGTTAAGATTATGGTTAGGGATATGGTTAAGGCTAGGGATAGGGCTAGGTTTTGGGCTAGGGCTAGGTTTACGTCTAGGGCTACGTCTAGGTCTAGGGTTAGTGTTAGGGTTAGGGCTAGGGCTAAGGTTTGGTCTAGAGATGGAGTTAGGGTTAGGGTTAGGTTAGGATTAAGGCTACGGTTAGGGTTAGGTTTAGGGTTAGGTTTAGGTTTATGGCTAGGGTTAGAGTTAGTGGTATGGTAGTGTTCGAGCTAGGTTTAGGGATAGGGGTAATTTTAGGGCTAGTTCTAGTGATAGGGCTATGACTAGGGCTAGGGTGAGCGCTAGGCCTAGGGCTCGGGCTAGGGCTAAGGCTTTAGGTTTAGGGGTAGGATTAGTGTTAGAGTTAGGGTTAGGGATAGGTTCGGGTTTAGGGTTAGGTTTAGGGCTAGGGCTGGGCTAGTGTTAGGGCTAGGGTTAGGTCTATTGCTATGGCTAGGTTTAGGACTAGGTCCATGGTTAGGCTTAGGGCTAGTGCTAGGCTTAGGGTAAGGGCTAGGGCTAGGGCTAGCTTTATTGCTAGGGCTAGAGTTAGGTTTAGGGTTAGGGTTAGGGTTAGGGCTAGAACTAGTGTTAGGGCTATGGCTATGGCTAGGGTTAGTGCTAGGGCTAGGTTTAGGGGTACAGTTAGGATTAGGGTTAGGGTTAGGGTTAGAGTTAGTGCTATTGTTAGGGTTAGGGTTAGGGTTAGTTTTAGTATTAGGGTTAGGGCTAGGGCTAGGGCTAGGGCTACCACTGGAGCTAGGGCTAGGGCTAGGTCAAGGCTAGGTCTAAGGCTAGGACTTGGGATAAGGCTAGGGTTAGTTTTATGGTTATGGTTATGGTTAGGGTTAGGGTTTGGGCTAGGTTTAGGGTAAGGTTTAGGTTTAGGGTTAGGGCTAGTGCTAGGGTTAGGGCTAGGCCTGTGTTTAGGGTTCGGGTTAGGGTGAGAGCTAGCGATATGGTTATGGTTAGGTCTAGGGACTGGGCTAGTGTTAGCGGTAGGTCTTTGGCTTGGTTTAGGACTAGGGCTAGGGATAGTGTTCAGTTTAGGGCTACGGCTAGGATTAGGGCTAGGGCTAGGGTTAGGGTTAGTGTTAGGTTTAGGGCTAGGGATATGTTTAGGCCTAGTTTTAGGGTTAGGCTAGTTTTCGGGCTAGGACTAGTGTTAGAGCTAGGGATAGGGCTAGGGTTAGGGTTAAGGATAGGGCTAGGGCTAGGATTAGGTATTAGTCTAGGGCTAGGGCTAGGTTTAGGACTAGGGCTAGTTTTAAAGTTAGGGTTAGGTTTAGGGTTAGGTTTAGGGCTAGGTCTAAGGCTACATCTAGGACTAGGGCAAGGATTAGATTTAGGGCTAGGGCTAGGTTTAGGGCTAGGGCTAGGGCTACGGTTAGGGTTAGGGTTAGGGTTAGGGTTAGGGTTAGGGTTAGGGGTAGGGCTAGGTTTAGGGCTAGGGCTACGGTGAGGACTAGGGCTAGGATTAGAATTAGGACTAGGGTTAGGGATAGGGCTAGGTTTAGGGTTAAGATTAGGACTATGTTTAGGCTTAGGGTTTGTGTTAGTCTTAGGATTAAGGTTAGTCCTCGGACTAGAGCTCAGCCAGGGACTAGGGCTAGTTTTAGGGTTAAGGTTAGGGATAGGGTTAGGTTTCTTTTTAGGGTTAGGTTTACGGCTAGGGCTAGAGTTAGGGCTAGGGCTAGGGTTAGGGCTAGCGTTTGGATTAGAGCTAAGGATAGGGCTAGGGTTAGGGTTATGTCTAGGTCTAGGCCTAGGTTTAGGGCGAGTGCTAGTTGTAGGGTTAGGATTAGTGTTAGGCCTACGGCTAGGACTACAGCTAGGTTTAGGGCTAGGGCTACAGTTAGTGCTAGGGCTAGTGCTAGTGCTAGGTTTAGGTATAGGGCTAGGGTAGGACTAGGTTTAGGGCTTGATATAGTGTTAGGGTTAGCGTTAGGTTTCGGTTAGGGCTAGGGCTAGGGTTAGGGTTAGCCTAGGGCTACAGCTAGGGTTAGGTTTAGGTTTAGGGCAAGGTTAGGGCTAGGTTTAGGCTTAGGGCTATGTTATGTTTAGGGCTAGGGCTTGGGTTAGGGGTAGGGCTAGGATTAGGTTTAGGGCTCGTGCTAGGGATAAGTTTAAGGCTAGGGTTACAGTTAGGTTTAGGCCAAGGTTAGGTTTAGGGTTAGGGTTAGTGTTAGGGCTCGGGATAGAGCTCGGATTCGGGCTAGGGCTTGAGCTAGAGTTAGGGCTAGGGCTAGGGCTAGGGATAGAGTTACCGAGGCAACAGGAGTTACCCATGCAACAGGAGTTACCCAAGTAACAGTGAGGAGTATGGCTACAGGTTTTACCCAGGCAACAGGAGTTACCCAGGCAACAGGAGTTACCGAGGCAGCAGGATTTACCCAGGCAACAGAGAGGACCCCGGTAACAGAGAGAAACTTGGCAACAGGAGTTACCCAGGCAGCAGGAGTTATCCAGGCAATAGGAGTTACCCAGGCAACAGGAGTTACTCAGGCAAGAGAGACGACCATGGTAACAGAGAGGAGCTTGGCTAAAGGAGTTACCCAGGCAACAGGAGTTACCCAGGCAACAGGAGTTACCTAGGAATCAGGGAGGACCCCAGTAACAGAGAGGAGCTTGGCAACAGGAGTTACCCAGGCAGCAGGAGTTATTCACGCAACAGGAGTTACCCAGGCAACAGGGAGGACCACGGTAACAGAGAGGAGCTTGGAAACAGGTAGTACCCAGGTAACAGAGAGGCCCCAAGTAACAGAGACGACCTCGGCAAAAGGAAGGACCCAGGCAACAGTGAGGACTCTAGTAACAGAGAGGACCCAGGTAATAGAGAGAAGCTTGGCAACAGGAAGGAACCAGGTATTAGGGATGACCCAGGGAACAGAGAGGACCCAGGGAAAAGAGAGGAACTTGGCAACAGGAAGGACCCAGGCAGCAGGGATAATCCAGGCAACAGAGTTATCCCAGGTCACCGAGAGGATCTTGGCAACAGAGAGTACCTTGGAATCCGGAAGGATCCAGGCAACAGGGAATACACAGGTAACAGAGAAGACACAGGTAACAGCAATGAGCTTGGCAACAGGAATGACCCAGGTAACAGCAAGAAGCAAGGCAATGGGGAGGATCGAGGTAAAAGAGAGGTGCTTGGAAACAGGGAGTAGCCAGGCAACAGAGAGGACCCAGGTAACAGAGAGGAGCTTGGCAACAGGAGAGACCCAGGCAATAGGGGGGATCCCAGCAATGGGGAGGACAGAGTCATTGGCGATTATGCAGGCAAAGGAAAGGAAACAGGTAATGTGAAAGAGACACGTCACTTTGAGGGCGAAGTTAACAGTAGGAATGGAGGCAACACAGAGAACACACATAACAGAGAGCAGCTTGACCACAGAAAGGGACCAGGCAACAGGGAGGACCCAGAAAACAGAGAGGAGCTTGGCAACAGGAAGGACCAAGGCAATAGGGAGGACCCCAGCAATGGGGTGGACTCAGGCAATGGGGAGGATCTAGGCAATGGGAAGGAATTAGGTAACGTGAAGGACCCAGATTACAGTGAGGGCCTAGGTAATAGGGAGGACCCAGGCAACAGAGAGAATCCAGGTAACAGAGAGGAGATTTGCAACAGGACGGACCCAGGCAACGGGAAGGACCCAGGCATTGTGAAGGATACAGGCAACGGGAAGGATCCAGGTAAGCTGAAGGAGCCAGGTAACAGTGAGGCCCTAGGTCACAGGAAGGATCCAGGCAACATTGAGGACCCAGGCAACGGGGAGGACCCAGGCTTTAGGGAGGATCCAGGTAACTGGAAATGCCCAGGTAATGTGAAGGTGCCAGTTAACAGTGAGGGCCTAGGTCACAGGAAGGACCCAGGCAACATGGAGCATCCAGGAAATGGGGAGGACACCGGTAACAGAGAGGATCTTGGCAACAGGAAGGACCCAGGCTACAGGAAGAACCCAGGGAACGGGGAGGACACAGGCATTGGGGAGGATCTAGGCAAAGGGAAGGACCGAGGTTACGAGAAGGAGCCAGGAAACAGTGAGGGCCTAGATAAAAGGGAAGATTATGGCAACAGAGAGGATCCAGTTAACAGAGAGGAGATTTGCAACAGGAAGGACCCAGGCAACGGGGAGGAGACAGGTAACAGTG
This sequence comes from Aselliscus stoliczkanus, assembly GCA_033961575.1. Taxonomy (NCBI): domain Eukaryota; kingdom Metazoa; phylum Chordata; class Mammalia; order Chiroptera; family Hipposideridae; genus Aselliscus; species Aselliscus stoliczkanus. The sequence goes on from CM066734.1 coordinate 27,834,108, forward strand.
AGGGCCTAGGTAACAGAGGGGTCGCAGGAAACAGGCAGGAGCCAGCCAAAAGGGAGGACACAGGTATTGGGGAGGAATCACGCAATGTGAAGGACCCAGGTAACCTCAAGGGGCCAGGTAACAGTGAGGGCCTAGGTAACAGGGAGAACCCAGGCAACAGAAAAGACCCACATAACAGAGAGGAGCTTGGCAACAGCAAGGACCCATGTCACAGAGAGGACCCAGGCAACAGAGAGGACCCACGTAACAGAGAGGAGCTTGGCAACAGCAAGGACCCAGGCAACAGGAAGAACCCAGGCAACAGGGAGGACCCAGGTAACGGAGAGGAGCTTGGAAAAAAGGAGTACCCAGGCAACAGAGAGGACCCATGTAACAGAGTCGACGTTGGCAACAGAAAGGACCCAGGTATTAGGGAGGACTCAGGGAACAGAGAGGACCCAGGGAACAGAGAGGAGCTTGGCAACAGGAAGGACCCAGGAAACAGGGAGAATCCAGGCAACAGAGATGTCCCAGGTCACCGAGAGGATCTTGGCAACAGAGAGAACCTTGGAAACTGGAAGGACCCAGGCAACTGGGAATACCCAGGTAACAGAGAAGACACAGGTAACAGCGATGAGCTTGGCAACAGGAATGACCCAGGTAACAGCAAGAAGCAAGGCAATGGGGAGGATCCAGATGAAAGAGAGGAGCTTGGAAACAGGGAGTAGCCAGGCAACAGAGAGGACCCATGTAACAGAGACGACCTTGGCAGCAGGCAGGACCCAGGCAACAGCGAGGACCCAGCAAACCGGGAGGACCCAGGCATTGGCGAGGATTGAGGGAAAGGAAAGGACCCAGGTAATTTGAAGGGGCCAGGTAACAGTGAGGGCCTAAGTAACAGAGATTCCCAGGAATCAGGGAGGACCCAGGCAATGGGGAGGAACCAGGTATTGGCGAGGAACCATGCAACGGGAAGGACCCAGGTAATGTGAAAGGGCCAGGTAACAGTGAGGGCCTAGGTAACAGGGAGAACCCATGCAACAGAGAAGACCCACGTAAGAGAAAGTAGCTTGGCAACAACAAGAACCCATGTCACAGGGAGGACCCAGGCAACAGAGCGACCCACGTAACAGAGAGGAGCTTGGCAACAGCAAGGACCCAGGCAACAGGAAGGACCCAGACAACAGGGAGGACCCAGGCAACGGTGAGGGCCGAGGTAACAGAGAGGAGCTTGGCAACAGGGAGAACCAGGCAAAACGGAGGACCTAGGCAACAGAGAAGTCTCGGTAACAGAGAGTAGCTTGGCAACAGGAAGAACCCAGACAATAGGGAGGACACCGGCAATAGGGAGAACACAGGCACTGGGGATGATACAGGCAATGGGAAGGAAACGGGTAATGTGAAGGATCCAGGTAACAGTGAGGGCCTAGGTGAGAGGCAGGTCCCAGGCAACACAGAGGACCGAGGTATCACAGAGCATCTTGGGAATAGGAAGGACCCAGGTAACAGGGAATACCCAGGTAACAGAGAAGACCCAGGTAACAGAGAGGAGTTTGGCAACAGGAATGACCCAGGTAACAAGAAGAACCCAGGCAACGGGGAAGATCCAGGTAGAAGAGAGGAGCTTGGAAACAGGGAGTACCAGGCAACAGAGAGGACCCATGTAACAGAGACGACCTTGGCAACAGAAAGGACCCAGGCAACAGGGAGGACACAGCAAACGGGGAGGACTCAGACATTGGCGAGGATCGAGGGAAAGGAAAGGACCCAGGTAACGTGAAGGGGCCAGGTAACAGTGAGGGCCTAGGTAACAGGGAGAACCCAGGCAACAGAGAGGAACCACGTAATAGAGAGGAGACTGGCAACAGCAAGGACCTACGCAACAGGAAGGAACAGGCAACACAGTGGACACAGGTTACAGAGAGTAGCTTGGCAACAGGACGTACCCAGGCAACAGGGAGGACCCAGGCAATGAGGAGGACCCAGGCATTGGGGAGGATCCAGGCAACGGGAAGGTCCCAGGTCACTTGAAGGACCAAGGTAATAGAAGGACCCGGGCAACAGGGAGGACCCAGGAAACAGAGAATAGATTGGCAACAGGTAGGAGCCAGGCAATGGGGAAGACTCAACTAACAGACGGGAGACTGACATCAAGAAGGACCCAGACAACATGCAGGACCCAGGCACAGAGAGGAACAGGTAACAGAGAGGAGCTTCGCAACAGGGAGGACGCAGCCAAAAGGGAAGACACAAGCAACAGAGAGGACCCAGGTATCAGAGAGGAGCTTGGCAACTGGAAGGACCAAGGCAATAGTCAGGACCCCAGCAATGGGGTGGACTCAGGCATTGGGGAGGATCCAGGCAATGGGAAGGAACTAGGTAACGTGAAGGACCCAGATTACAGTGAGGGCCTAGGTAATATGGAGGACCCAGGCAACAGAGAGAATCCAGGTAACAGAGGAGATTTGCAACAGGATGGACCCAGGCAACGGGGAGGACCCAGGCATTGTGAAGGATACAGGCAACGGGAAGGATCCAGGTAAGTTGAAGGAGCCAGGTAACAGTGAGGCCCTAGGTCACAGGAAGGATCCAGGCAACATTGAGGACCCAGACAACAGGGAGGACCCAGGCTTTAGGGAGGATCCAGGTAACTGGAAATGCCCAGGTAATGTGAAGGTGCCAGTTAACAGTGAGGGCCTAGGTCACAGGAAGGACCCAGGCAACATGGAGCATCCAGGAAATGGGGAGGACACCGGTAACAGAGAGGATCTTGGCAACAGGAAGAACCCAGGCTACAGGAAGAACCCAGGGAATGGGGAGGACACAGGCATTGGGGAGGATCTAGGCAAAGGGAAGGACCGAGGTTACGTGACGGAGCCAGGAAACAGTGAGGGCCTAGATAAAAGGGAAGATTATGGCAACAGAGAGGATCCAGATAACAGAGAGGAGATTTGCAACAGGAGGGACCCAGGCAACGGGGAGGAGACAGGCAACAGAGAGGACCCAGGTAACAGAGAGGAGCGTGGCAACAGGAAGTACCCAGATAACGGGAGGACCCACGCAACAGAGATGACCCAGGTAACAGAGAGGCGCTTGGCAACAGGAAGGACCCAGGCAACAGAGAGTAGCTTGGCATCAGGAAGGACCCAGGTAACACCAAGAACTCAGGCAACAGGGAGGACCCAGGTTACAGAGAGGAGCTTGGCAACAGGAAGGATCCAGGCAACAGGAGGACCCAAGCAACGGAGAGGACCCAGGAAACAGAGAGGAGCTTGGTAAAAGCATGGTCCCATGGAACAGGGAGGACCCAGACAACGGTGAGGTCCCAGGTAACAGAGAGGAGCTTGGCAACAGGAAGGACACAGGCAATAGGGAGGACACCCGCAATAGGGAGGACACAGACATTGGGGATGATACAGGCAACGGGAAGGAAACGGGTAATGTGAAGCAGCCAGGTAACAGTGAGGGGCTACGTGAGAGGGAGATCGCAGACACCACAGAAGACTGAGGTAACAGAGACCATCTTGGGAATAGGAAGGACCCAGGTAACAGGGAATACCCAGGGAACAGAGAAGACCCAGGTAATAGAGAGGAGCTTGGCAAAAGGAATGACCCAGGTAACAGGAAGAACCCAGGCAACAGGGAGGACACAGGTAACAGAGAGGAGCTTGGAAACAGGTAGTACCCAGGTAACAGAGAGGCCCCAAGTAACAGAGACGACCTCGGCAAAAGGAAGGACCCAGGCAACAGTGAGGACTCTAGTAACAGAGAGGACCCGGGTAATAGAGAGAAGGTTGGCAACAGGAAGGAACCAGGTATTAGGGATGACCCAGGGAACAGAGAGGACCCAGGGAAAAGAGAGGAACTTGGCAACAGGAAGGACCCAGGCAGCAGGGATAATCCAGGCAACAGAGTTATCCCAGGTCACCGAGAGGATCTTGGCAACAGAGAGTACCTTGGAATCCGGAAGGATCCAGGCAACAGGGAATACACAGGTAACAGAGAAGACACAGGTAACAGCAATGAGCTTGGCAACAGGAATGACCCAGGTAACAGCAAGAAGCAAGGCAATGGGGAGGATCGAGGTAAAAGAGAGGTGCTTGGAAACAGGGAGTAGCCAGGCAACAGAGAGGACCCAGGTAACAGAGAGGAGCTTGGCAACAGGAGAGACCCAGGCAATAGGGGGGATCCCAGCAATGGGGAGGACAGAGTCATTGGCGATTATGCAGGCAAAGGAAAGGAAACAGGTAATGTGAAAGAGACACGTCACTTTGAGGGCGAAGTTAACAGAAGGAATGGAGGCAACACAGGGAACACACATAACAGAGCGCAGCTTGACCACAGCAAGGGACCAGGCAACAGGGAGGACCCAGAAAACAGAGAGGAGCTTGGCAACAGTGAGGACTCAGGCAACAGAGAGGACACAGGTAACAGACAGGAGATTGGCAACAGGTATGACCCAGGCAAAAGGGAGAACCTAGCCAACAGAGAACCCTCAGCTAACAGAGAGGAACATCGCAACAGGAAGGACCCAGGCAACAGGGATGACACAGGCAACAGAGAAGACAAAGGTAACAGAGAGGAGATAGGCAACAGGGAGGACCCACCAGAAGCGAGGACCTGGGCAACAGAGAAAACTCAGGTAACAGAGAGGAGCTTGGCAACAGGAAGGACCCAGGCAACAGGTAGGACGCAGGCAACACTGAGGACCCAGGTAACAGAGAGGAGCTTGGCAACAGGAGAGACCCAGACAATAGGGAGGATCCCGGCAATGGGGAGGACATAGGCATTGGCGATTTTGCAGACAACGGGAAGGAAACAGGTAATGTGAAGGAGACACGTCACATTGAGGCCGTAGGTAACAGTAGGAACGGAGGCAACAGAGAGGACACACGTAACAGAGAGCAGCTTGGCCACAGCAAGGGCCCAGGCAACAGGGATAATCCAGGCAACAGAGAGGTCCAAGGTCACCGAGAGCATCTTGGCAACAGAGAGTACCTTGGAAACAGGAAGGACCCAGGCAACAGGGAGGACCCAGGCAACAGAGAATAGCTTGGCATCAGGAAGGACCCAGGTAACAGCAAGAACTCAGGCAACAGGGAGGACCCAGGTTACAGAGAGGAGCTTGGCAACAGGAAGGATCCAGGCAACAGGAGGACCCAAGCAACAGAGAGGACCCAGGAAACAGAGAGGAGCTTGGTAACAACAGCATGGTCCCACGGAACAGGGAGGATCCAGGCAACGGTGAGGTCCCAGGTAACAGAGAGGAGCTTGGCAACAGGAAAGACACAGGCAATAGGGAGGACACCCACTATACGGAGGACACAGACATTGGGGATGATACAGGCAACGGGAAGGAAACGGGTAATATGAAGCAGCCAGGTAACAGTGAGGGCCTACGTGAGAGGGAGATCCCAGACACCACAGAAGACTGAGGTAACAGAGACCATCTTGGGAATAGGAAGGACCCAGGTAACAGGGAATACCCTGGGAACAGAGAAGACCCGGATAACAGAGAGGAGCTTGGCAACAGGAATGCCCCAGGTAACAGGAAGTACCCAGGCAATGGGGAGGACCCAGATAACAGAGAGGAGCTTGGAAACAGGTAGTACCGCGGCAACAGAGAGGACCCATGTAACAGAGACAAACTTGGCAACAGGAAGGACCCAGGCAACAGGGATAATCCAGGCAACAGAGATGTCCCAGATCACCGAGAGGATCTTGGCAACAGAGAATACCCTGGAAACCGGAAGGACCCAGGCAACTGCGAATACCCATGTAACAGAGAAGACCCAGGTAACAGCGATGAGCTTGGCAACAGGAATGACCCAGGTAACAGCAAGAAGGAAGGCAATGGGGAGGATCCAAGTAAAAGAGAGGAGCTTGGAAAGAGGAAGTAGCCAGGCAACAGAGAGGACCCAGCAAACGGGTAGGACCCAGGCATTGGCGACGATCGAGGGAAAGGAAAGGACCCAGGTAACTTGAAGGGGCCAGGTAACAGTGAGGGCCCAAGTAACAGAGATTCCCAGTAATCAGGGAGGACCCAGGGAATGGGGAGAACGCAGGTATTGGCGAGGAACCATGCAACGGGAAGGACCCAGGTAATGTGAACGGGCCAGGTAACAGTGAGGGCCTAGGTAACAGGGAGAACCCAGGCAACAGAGAAGACACACCTAACAGAAAGTAGCTTGGCAACAGCAAGAACCCATTTCACAGGGAGGTCCCAGGCAACAGAGAGGACCCAGGCAACGGTCAGGGCATAGGTAACAGAGAGGAGCTTGGCAACAGCAAGGACCCAGGCAACAGGAAGGACCCAGACAACAGGGAGGACCCAGGCAACGGTGAGGTCCCAGGTAACAGAGAGGAGCTTGGCAACAGGGAGAACCAGGCAAAACGGAGGACCTAGGCAACAGAGAAGTCTCAGGTAACAGAGAGTAGCTTGGCAACAGGAAGAACCCAGGCAATAGGGAGGACACCGGCAATAGGGAGGACACAGGCATTGCGGATAATACAGGCAATGGGAAGGAAACGGGTAATGTGAAGGATCCAGGTAACAGTGAGGGCCTAGGTGAGAGGCAGGACCCATGCAACACAGAGGACCGAGGTATCACAGAGTATCTTGGGAATAGAAAGGACCCAGGTAACAGGGAATACCCAGGTAACAGAGAAGACCCAGGTAATAGAGAGGAGCTTGGCAAAAGGAATGACCCAGGTAACAGGAAGAACCCAGGCAACAGGGAGGACACAGGTAACAGAGAGGAGCTTGGAAACAGGTAGTACCCAGGCAACAGAGAGGACCCATGTAACAGAGACGACCTTGGCAAAAGGAAGGACCCAGGCAACAGTGAGGACTCAAGTAACAGAGAGGACCCAGGTAACAGAGAGGAGCGTGGCAACAGGAAGGAACCAGGTATTAGGGAAGACCCAGGGAACAGAGAGGACCCAGGGAAGAGAGAGGAAGTTGGCAACAGGAGGGACTCAGGCAACAGGGATAATCCAGGCAACAGAGATGTCCCAGGTCACCCAGAGGATCTTGGCAACAGAGAGTACCTTGGAAACCGGAAGGACCCAGGCAACAGGGAATACCCAGGTAACAGAGAAGACCCAGGTAACAGCGATGAGCTTGGCAACAGGAATGACCCAGGTAACAGCAAGCAGCAAGGCAATGGGGAGTATCCAAGTAAAAGAGAGGAGCTTGGAAAGAGGAAGTAGCCAGGCAACAGAGAGGACCCATGTAACAGAGACGACCTTAGTAGCAGGAAGGACCCAGGCAACAGGGAGGACCCAGCAAACGGGGAGGACCCAGGCATTGGCGAGGATCGAGGGAAAGGAAAGGACACAGGTAACTTGAAGGGGCTAGGTAACAGTGAGGGCATAAGTAACAGAGATGTCCCAGGCATCAGGGGGGACCCAGGCAACGGGAAGGACCCAGGTATTGGGGAGGAACCACGCAACGGGAAGGACCCAGGTAACATGAAGGGGCCAGGTAACAGTGAGGGCCTAGGTAACAGGGAGAACGCAGGCAACAGAGAGGAACCACGTAACAGAGGGGAGCTTGGCAACAGCAAGGACCCAGGCAACAGGGATGACCCACGCAATGAGGGGGACACAGGCATTGGGTAGGATCCAGGCAACGGGAAGGTCCCAGGTAACTTGAAGGACCAAGATAACACAAGGATCTTGGCAACAGGGAGGACCCAGGAAACAAAGAGTGGATTGGCAACAGGTAGGAGCCAGGCAATGGGGTGGACTCAACTAACAGACAGGAGACTGACAACAAGAAGGACCCAGACAACATGGAGGACCCAGGCAACAGAGAGGAACCAGGTAAAAGGGAGGAGCTTGGAAAAAGGAAGCACCCAGGAAACAGGGACGACGCAGGCAACAGAGAGGACACAGTTAACAGAGAGGAGCTTCGCAACAGGCAGAATGCAGCCAAAAGGGAAGACACAAGCAACAGAGAGGACCCAGGTATCAGAGAGGAGCTTGGCAACAGGAAGGATCCAGGGAACATTGAGGACCCAGGCAACGGGGATGACCCATGCTTTAGGGAGTATCCAGGTAACTGGAAGTGCCCAGGTAATGTAAAGGAGCCAGTTAACAGTGAGGGCCTAGGTAAAAGGAAGGACCCAGGCAACATGGCGGATCAAGGCAACGGGGAGGACCCCGGTAACAGAAAAAAGCTTGGCAACAGGAGTTACCCATGCAACATGAGTTACCCAGGCAACAGCGAGTACCCAGATAACAGAGAGGAGCTTGAGAACGGGAGTTACCCAGGCAACAGGAGTTACCCAGGCAACAGGAAGGAGCCCGGTAACAGAGAGGAGCTTGGCAAGAAGACGTACCCAGGGAATAGCAGTTACCGAGGCAAGAAGAATTACACAGTCAATTGCGAGATCCCTGGTAACAGAGAGGACCTTGGCAACAGGAGTTATCCAGGCAACAGGAATTACCCAGGCAACAAGGAGTATCCCGGTAACAGAGAGGAGCATGGCAACAGGAGTTACCCAGACAACAGGTGTTACCCAGGTAACAGTGAGGAGCTCGGCAACAGGAGTTAACCCCGTGGACACAGTCACTGCTTGCTGGTGGCAGGAGGGTGGGGCTGGGATAGGTGTAGGGTTGGTGCTAGGGCTAGGGCTAGGGTTAGGGTTAGGGCTACGGCTAGGGCTAGGTTTAAGGGCTAGGGCTAGGTTTAGTGTTAGGGTTAATTTTACGTTTTGGGATAGGGTTAGTGCTAGGGCTAGGGCTAGGTTTATGGCTAGGGCTAGGGTTAGCGTGAGGGATAGGCCTAGGGCTAGGTTTAGGATTAGGGCTAGGGCAAGGGCTGTGTTAGGGCTAGGGCTAGGGTTAGGGTTAGGGCTAGGATTAGGGTTAGAGCTAGGGCTCGGGCTAAGGTTAGTGCTACGGCTAGGATTAGGGTTAGGGTTAGAGTTCGGGATAGGGTTAGGGATAGGGATAGGGTTAGGGTTAGGGATAGGTCTAGGTCTAGAACTAGGGCTATGACTAGGGCTGGGTTTATGGGAGGGCTGAGGCTAGGGCTAGGGCTAAGTTTAGGGTTAAATTTAGGGTTAGGGTTAGGTGTAGGGCTAGGTTTATGTTTAGGGTTAGGTTTAGGGTTAGGGCTAGGGCTAGCGATATGGCTAGTGCTACGGTTAGGATTAGTGTTAGGGATAGGGCTATGGCTAGGGCTAGGCGTAGGGTTTGGTCTAGGGTTAGGGCTAGGATTTGGGCTACTGCTAGGTTTAGGGTTAGGGTTAGGGTTTGTGTTAGTGTTATGGTTAGGGTTAGGGCTAGGGCTAGGGCTAGGTTTAAGGCTAGGGTTAGGGTTAGGGTTTGGGCTAGTGTTAGGGCTAGGGCTATGCCTAGGGCGAGGGCTAGTGTTAGGTTTAGGGCTAGGTATAGGGTTAAGGCTAGTGCTAGGTTTGTTTAGGGTTAGGGTTTGTTTTAGGGCAATGGTTAGGGTTAGGTTTACGGTTAGGGTTAGGGCTAGGGCTAGCATTTGGGTTAATGCTGGGGCTAGTGTTAAGGTTAGGGATATGGCTATGGCTCGGGTTAGGGCTAGGGCTAGGTCTAGTGTGAGGGTTGGGGTTAGGGTTAGGGCTAAGGTTATGGCTAGGGCTAGGTTTAGGACTAGGGTTAGGGCAAGGGCTAGGTTTAGGTTTTGGGCTAGGGCTAGGGCCAGGGCTAGGATTAGGGTTAGAGCTAGGGCTAGGGCTACGGTTAGGGCTACGGCTAGAATTAGGTTTAGGGTTAGGGTTAGGTTTAGGGCTAGTGCTAGGGCTAGTGTGAGGGTTGGGGTTAAGTTTAGGGCTAAGGTTATGGCTAGGGCTAGGTGTAGGGTTAGGGCAAGTGCTAGGTTTAGGGTTTGGGGTAATGATAGGGTTAGGGTGAGGTTTATGGCTAGTGCTAGGGTTAGGTTTATGGTTAGGGTTTGGGTTAGTGTTAGGGCTAGGTTTAGGTTTAGGTTTATGGTTAGGGTTAATGCTAGGGCTCGGGTTAGGTTTAGAGTTAGGGCTAGTGATAGGGTCAGGGCTAAGGCTAGGGTTAGGCTAGGGTTAGGGTTAGTGTTTGGGCTAGGGCTAAGGCTTTAGGTTTAGGGGTAGGATTAGTGTTCGAGTTAGGGTTAGGGCTAGGTTTGGGTTTAGGGTTAGGTTTAGGGCTAGGGCTAGGCTAGTGTTTGAGCTAGGGTTAGGGCTATCACTGGGGCTAAGGCTATGGCTAGGTCTAGGGCTAGGTCTAGGGCTAGGACTTGGGATAAGGTTAGGGATAGGTTTATGGGTATGGTTATGGTTAGGGTTAGGGTTTGGGCTAGGTTTAGGGTAACGTTTAGGTTTAGGGTTAGGGCTAGGCCTGGGTTTAGGGTTAGGGTTAGGTTTAAGGCTAGGGCTAAGGCTACGTCTAGGACTAGGGCAAGGATTAGAGTTAGGGCTAGTGCTAGTGTTAGGGCTAGGGCTACGGTTGGCGTTAGGGTTAGCGTTAGGATTAGGGTTAGGGGTAGGTGTAGGGCTAGGTTTAGTTGTAGAGCTAGAGTTAGGTTTAGTGTTAGGGTTAGTGTTAGGGATAGAACTAGTGTTAGGGCTATGGCTTGGGATAGGGTTAGGGCTAGGTCTAGATTTAGGGGTACAGTTAGGATTAGTGTTAGGTTTAGGGTTTGGGTTAGAGTTAGTGCTATTGTTAGGGTTAGGGTTAGGGTTAGTTTTAGGGATAGGGCTAGTGTTAGGGCTAGGGCTAGCGTCATGGCTAGGTTTAGGTTTAGGGCTAGGGTTAGGGCTACGGCTAGGACTTGGGATAAGGCTAGGGAAATGTTTATGGTTATGGTTAGGGTTAAGGTTAGGGCTAGGTTTAGGGTAAGGTTTAGGTTTAGGGTTAGGGCTAGGGTTAGGGTTAGGGCTAGGCCTGGGTTTAGGGTTAGGGTTAGGGTTAGAGCTAGGGATAGGGTTAGGGTTAGGTCTAGGGCCGGGGCTAGGGTTAGGGGTAGGTCTATGGCTCGGTTTAAGACTAGGGCTAGGGCTAGTGTTCGGTTTTGGCTATGTCTAGGATTAGGGCTAGGGCTAGGGTTAGGTTTAGGGTTACGCTTAGGGTTAGGGTTAGGCTTAGGGCTAGGGATAGGTTTAGGGCTAGTTTTATGGTTAGGCTAGGTTTGGGGGTAGGACTCCGGTTAGGGCTAGGGTTAGAACTAGGGCTAAGGTTAGGGTTAAGGTTAGGGCTAGGGCTTGGGTTAGGTATTAGTCTAGGCCTAGGGCTAGGTTTAAGACTAGGGCTAGGTTTAAATTTAGGGTTAGGTTTAGGTTTAGGGTTAGGTCTAAGGCTACATCTAGGACTAGCGCAAGGATTCGAGTTATGGCTAGGGCTAGGGCTAGTGTTAGGTCTAGGGCTACGGTTAGGGTTAGGGTTAGCGTTAGGCTTAGGGTTAGGGTTAGGGCTAGGGCTAGGGCCAGGGGTAGTGCTAGGGCTAGGTTTAGTGCTAGGGCTAGGGCTACGGTTAGGACTAGGGCTAGGATTAGAATTAGGACTAGGTTTAGGGCTAGGGCTAGATTTAGGGTTAACATTAGGGCTAGGTTTAGGCTTAGGGCTATGTTATGTTTAGGGCTAGGGCTTGGGTTAGGGGTAGGGCTAGGATTAGGTTTAGGGCTAGTGCTAGGTATAGGTTTAGGGCTAGGGTTACGGTTAGGTTTAGGCCAAGGTTAGGGTTAGGGTTAGGGTTAGGGTTAGTGTTAGGGTTCAGGCTAGAGCTCGGGTTCGGTCTAGGGTTTGAGCCAGAGTTAGGGCTAGGGCTAGGACTAGAGTAGGATAGGTCTAGGATTAGGGTTAGGGTTAGGCTTAGGCTTAGGGTTAGGCTTAGGGTTAGGGCGAGGGTGAGTGCTAGGGATCGGGATTGGGTTAGTGCTAGGGCATGGTTCGCGCTAGGGCTAGGGTTAGGGTAAGGTTTACGGTTAGGGTTAAGGCTAGGGTTAGTGTTAGTGTTAGTGTTAGGCTTAGGGTTAGGGCTAGGCTTAGGGTTAGGGCTAGATTTAGGCTTAGAGTTAGGGCTAGGGCATGGGTTTCAGTGTGGGCTAAGGCTAGTGGTAGGTCTAGGATTAGGGTTAGTGATAGGGCTAGGACCAGGCTTAGGGCTAGGGTTAGGATTAGGGTTAGGGTTAGGGATAGGTTTAGGGCTAGGACTAGGTTTAGGGGTATAGTTAGGATTAGGGTTAGTGTTAGGTTTAGGGTTTGGGTTAATGATATGATTAGGGTGAGGTTTACGGCTAGTGCTAGGGTTAGGTTTATGGTTAGGGTTTGGGTTAGTGTTAGGGCTAGGTTTAGGTTTATGGTTAGGGTTAGAACTAGGGCTAGGCCTTGGTTTAGGTCTAGTGCTAGGATTAGGGTTAGTGTTAGGTTTAGGGCTGGGTCTAGGTTTAGTGATAGGTCTAGGCCTAGGGCTAGGACTAGGGCTACGGATAGGGCTAGGCCTAGGGTTATGGCTAGTGATAGGGTTAGGTTTAGGGTTAGGCTTATGATTATGGTTACATTTAGGGTTAGCGCTAGGGTTAGGTTTGGGGTTAGGGCTAGGGCTAGGGTTAGGGCGAGGGCTAGGGTTACAGTTAGGGTTTGGGTTAGGGTTAGGGAAAGTGCTACTTTTAGGGTTTGGGATAGTGCTAGGGCTGAGGTTAGGGCTAGGGCTACGGCTATGGCTAGGGGTATGGCTTGGTCCAGATTTAGTGTTAGTGTTAGGATTATGGTTGGGGATACGGTTAAGGCTAGGGCTAGGGCTAGGTTTCGGGCTAGGGCTAGGTTTACGTCTAGGGCTACGTCTAGGTCTAGGGTTAGTGTTAGGGCTCGGGCTAGAGCTCGGATTCGGGCTAGGGCTTGAGCTAGAGTTAGGGCTAGGGCTAGGGTTAGAGTTAGGCTAGGTCTAGGGTTAGGGTTAGGGTTAGGGTTAGGGCGAGGGCGAGGGCTAGGGATACAGATAGGTTTAGGTGTAGGGCATGGTTCGCGCTTGGGCTTGGGTTAGGCCCCAGCCCTAACTGTAACCACAGTCCTACCGAGGACTCTAACATTAGCCCTATCCCTAACCCTAGCCCTAGCCCTAGCCCTAGTTGTAACCATAAACCTAACCGTGACCCTAATCCTAACCCTAGACGTACACCTAACCCGAGCCCTAGCCCTATCCATAACACTAACCCTAGCCATAGACCTAAACCTAAACTGAGCACGAGCCCCAACCCTAGCCCTAGCGCTCACACTAGCCCTAACCCTAAACCTAGCCCTAGTCCTAGCCCTAGCCCTGGCCCTAACCTGAGCCGTAACTCTAGCCCTAAACCTAACGTTAATCCTGATCCTATCCCTAACCCTAAACCTAAACCTAAATCTAGCCTAGCACTAACACTAACCATAACTGTAGCCCTAGCCCTAACTATAGCCTGATCCCTAGACCTAAGCCTAGCCCTACCCTATCCCTAACCCTAACCCTAGCCCTAGTCCTAGACCTTGCCCAAGCCCTAGTGTAGCACTAGCCTAGCCCTAACCATAACTATAATCATAGCTTGAACCATAACCCTAATCCTACACCTAGCCCTAACCCAAACCCTATACCTAACCCTAGCCCTAGCCTTAGCCATAACCCTAATCCTAACCCTTGCACTCTTCCTAGCCCTAGCCCTAAACCTAATCCTAGACCTAGTCCTAGCCCTTACACGAACCCTACCCCTAGGCTTAACACTAAACCTAGACCTAGCCCGAGCACTTGCCCTAACACTAACCCTAACACTAACCCTAGCCCTAGCCCTAGCCATTACCCTAAACCTAACCCTAGCACTCTTCCTAGCCCTAGCTCTAGACCTAAACCTAATCCTAGACCTAGCCCTATCCCTAGCCCTTACACGAACCCTGCCCCTAGGCTTAACACTAAACCTAGACCTAGCCCGAGCACTGGCCCTAACACTAACCCTAACAGTAACCCTAGCCCTAGCCCTAAACTTAGCCCTAGACTTAGCACTAACCCTAGCCCTAGCCCTAACCCTAACTGTAACCCTAGCCCTAACCCTAAACATAACACTAACTCTAACCATAACACTAAACGTAGATGTAGCAGTAAACCTAGTCCTAGCCCTAGCCCAAACCCTAACCCTAGCCCTTGCCCTAGCCCTAGCCTTAACAATAACACTAGGCCTAGATGTAAAACTAGCCCTACCCCTATGCCTACCCTATTCCTAACCCTAGCCCTCATCCTAACACTAACTCTATCCCTAACCCTAAGCCTAACCCTAACAATAATCCTAACCCTAGGCCTAAACCTAGATTTAGCCCTAATGCTAAACCTAGCCCTAGACATAGCCCTTGCCCTAGCCCTAGACCTAAACTTAGCCTTAACTCTAACCTTATCCCTAGACCTAGCTCTAAACCTAACATTAACCCTAACCCTAACACTAACCCTAGTCCTAGACCTAACCCTCGCCCTATTCCTAGCCCAAACCCTAGCCCTAGGCCTAACCCTAGCCCTACCCCTAAAGCTAGCCCTAGCCCTAGCCCTAACCCTAACCCTATATCTAACCATAACCCTAATCCTAGCCGTAGGCCTAAACCTAGCCCTAGCCTTATCCCTAACACTAACCCTAGCCCTAGACGTAGCCCCAGCACTAGCCCTAACCCTAAACCTAGCCCTAGTGCTAATCCAAACCCTAACAATTACCCTAACACTAACCCTAGCCCTAGCCGTAATCCTAGCCTTAGCCCTAACGCTAAATGTAGCACTAGCCCTAGCCGTAACCCTAGCCATAGGCCTAACCTTAGACTTAAACCTAATCTTATCCCTAGCCCTATCTCTAAACCTGACACTAACCCTAACCCTAGACCTAAACCTAACCCTAGAACTAGTCCTAAACCTAACCGTAGCCCTAGCCCTAGCTCTAGCCCTAACCGTTACCCTAGCCCTACCGCGGACCTTAACATTAGCCCTATCCCAAACCGTATCCCTAGACCTAGCCCTAGCTCTAACCATAAACCTAACCGTGACCCTAACCCTATCCCTAGATATAGACCTAACACGAGCCCTAGCCCTAACCATAACACTAACCCTACCATAGCCCTAACCCTAGCACTAGCCCTAGGCCTAACTCATACCCTAGCCTTAGCCCTATCCCTAAACGTAACCCTAGCCCTAAACCTAGCCCTAGACCTTGACTTAGCCCTAACCCAAACCACAACCCTAACACTAAATGTAAATGTACCCCGAGCCCTAACAGTAGCCCGACCCCTAGACCTATGCCTACCCCTACCCTATCCTTAACCCTAAACCTAGCCCAAGTCCTGGACCTATCCTGAGCCCTAATCGTAACCCTAGCACTAACTGCAGCACTAGACATATACCAAGACCTAACCCTAACCGTAACCCTATTACTAAACCTAGACCTAGCCCTATCACTAGTCCTAGCCCTGACTCTAGATCTAGCCCTAGCCCTATCCCTAACCCTAGCCCTATCCCTCGCCCTAGACTTAACCCTAAACTTAGCCATAGTCCTAACCCTAACCCTAACCCTAACACTAAACTTAACACTAGCCCTAATCCTAAAACTAACCCTAACCCTAAACCTAACCCTAGCCCTAACCTTAGGACTAGCCTTAGCCCTAACACTAACCCTAGCTATAGTCCCCTAGCCCTAGCCCTAACCCTTGCGCTAGCACTAACCCTAGCCCTAGCCCTACTCCTAACCCTAACCCTAAACATAAATCTATCTCTAATCGTCACCCTAACCCTAACACTAAACCTAGCCCTAGTCCTAACCCTAGCACTAGCCCTAGCCCTAACCATAACCATAGCCCTACCCCTAGCCTTAGCCCTATCCATAACCCTAGCCCTATACCTAACCCTAGCCCTAGCGCTAAACCTAAACTTACCCCTACCCCTAAACCTGACACTATCATAGACCTAACCATAGCCCTAACCCTAACCCTAGCCCTAGTGCTAAACCTAGCCCTAGCCGTAGTCCTAGCCCTAGCCCTAGCCCTAGCCCTCGCCCGAGCCCTGACCCTAGCACTAGCCCTAAACCTAGCCCTAGCCCTAGCCATAATGCTAGCCATTGCCCCAGTACTAACTCTAACCCGAGACCTAGCCCTAGTCAAAAATCTTCCTCATGGCTGAGCCTAAGTGCTTGGGAATGCCATCAGCACTCACTAGTAATTCAGTCTCCTGAGCCCAACAACAGTAGACTCTACAGTTACTAACTAGTCTCCCCACAATATCCCAGCAGGGCAGTGAGGCAGTTTAGAATCTCAAAGCTCACAATGGCTGTAACCATGCAACAATGCATGGCTCAGAAGTGATGTCACTGCGCATGTGCACAGAGGCCTTGTGTCCAAGGGCAATGGCACCCAAACTCAAGTACATGGCCCAGGTGTCTGAAATCTCAGGTTGCTTGTGGGCAGCTCTGGGTTCATTTTGCCTCATGATTTCATCCATTTATTCAATCTAGAATGCCCAGGAAGATGTACCTTTCCATTCTTTGCCTTGGTACTGCATTCACTGGTCAATTTGTGACTACTGTACTGGCATTATGACAGCTGATCCTTGATTTTCATACCCTGTTGTTGCAACCCACCTTCAATTTGTCACTTAAATCCTTCAATTGTCTTTCAAAAGGTGGGTTTGGATGAAGTTAATCAGTTCATGAATGCAACACTACTATTGACAGTTCATTGTTGGCAGTGTCACAACATTTGTCTGTCTGACGATTTTGCCAATATTTGAGTATTTCATCATATTTTTGTCCTTATGAAACTGCATGGAATTTACCAACACCAGGAAGCATAGATCATATAGACATAATACAATTTTTTAACTTAGACATCATTAGAAATTCTGACAAAAATACATCAAGTGAAATAATTGAATTAAAGAAACTATATGAAACCTTGGGGTAAAATCATGGAAGAGTATAGCTAAAATTCAAGGATCAATCTTTAATGACTCTTACAGGTTTCTTAGGGTGAAACCCTTATATTAAAATATGTTAAGACTACGATTTGGTATTTATACTTCTAAGTTATATATACATCTGTAACTCAAATGCTATGAAGTAGTAAATATTTCCCCTTAATTCATACATAAGCTTGCCATCTAGTGGAAAAGAACCTACTGCCTTTCAAGCCTACTAATTCAGAAGGAAAACATTCAGTTCTTGCTACTATGTTTTTCTGAGTTTTCAGAAATGGATTACAGCAAAGAAAGACTATTTCTGGAGATCTAGGAGACTGTTTCAGCCCTTTTTTTATAAGCTCTGAGTCCAGGCTGTGGGTAGTACTTCTGCACACTTTTACCTCCTAAATAGTACATATAGCTGCTTCCAAGTGGAGGCAGCATTAGACCTTTGAAATTTGAAGGTTTGTTTGAATATTCACTAGCAAATCAAAGACCAATCATGGAATTCCTGATGGCCCAAATTTTAACTGATAAAAATGCATGATTTACACTAGATTAATTGGGGATCACTGCAGAAATTATATATACGTGTAACCATTATGCTGCACACATGCAATTTGAATGTGAACTGTAACTGAAAAAATTGAATTAAGAATTAAGAAAACAAAGAAACAATAGTCAATACACTAAAAACCAACACATGCTTCCTTTGCTTGGAAATCCCATTTTACAATGTTATTTTAAACATCCAGTGAAAAATTCATTACATTAAGATATCTTTACTGAATTAATAAGTGTTTTCATTTCTGTTATGCTGTGTAGAATAAAGCATAAAGTATAACTTTGCACTTATTTGTTCCTTTTAATTTTTCATTAGCATTTTATGTCTGGATTCCAACTATTTTACATGTTATACTACAATGGGAAACTATTTTCATTGTACTTACCCCATGCATTATCATTTAAAATTTTGGCTATGCATTTTCTTTCTTTCTTTCTTTCTTTCTTTCTTTCTTTCTTTCTTTCTTTCTTTCTTTCTTTCTTTCTTTCTTTCTTTCTTTCCTTCCTTCCTTCCTTCCTTCCTTCCTTCCTTCCTTCCTTCCTTCCTTCCTTCCTTCTTTCCTTCTTTCTTTCTTTCTTTCTTTCTTTCTTTCTTTCTTTCTTTCTTTCTTTCTTTCTCTCTTTCTGTCTGTATTTCTTTCAATTGTGGATTTGGGGGAGGAGAAGAGTGTTGGAGAATTGGGGGATTGGAACAGTGTTGGGGAATTGGGCCAGGGGAACAGCCAAGTTGTCTTTCAATCTTTTTGAAGTGTGCAACATACTCAGCTCCAAGTCGAGTTCAGCTGATTAGCTCAAGATGCTGTGTTCAATTAGTTGCAGGTAAGCATAGCCACCATTTCATGCGGGAGTCAAACTGGCAGCCTTGATGTTAAGAATGTGTGATCTATCAAGATACACCCGGGCAGCAGCAGCTCAATTCAAGGTGCCAAGTACAGTAGGCAAACTTGTTGTTAGGAGCACGTGCTCTCACCAGCTGAACCATCCTGCCACCTGTTGGCAGCTCAGTAGCAACTCACCTCGGATGCAGTGCCACTGGCCCACATGGGCATCAAACAGGCCATCCTGTTGCTCAGAGCGCGCTACTAACCAAGCGAGATACTTGAACAGTACTGCTCTGTATTTTCTTAATGGTGTATTTGATGGACTAAAGTTGTTAAAATTCTGAAATTCAATTTTTCTTCTCCTCCACCTCCTCCTCCTCCTTCTTCTTCTTCTTCTTCTTCATCATCTTCTCCTTCTCCTTCTTCTTTATTATTTTATTATTGGTTAGAGCTTTCTGTGTCCTAAGAGAATATTGCCTACTCATAGATTACAAAACAAGTAATCTGTGTATTCTTCTTCTCTTTTTCTTTCTTTTTGAGTGCTGTGTCCCTGGCCCTCATATGTGGGATATAACCGGGGCCACTGGCTTCCCAATCCCGCACTTAACCACCGCGCCACTCGGCCAGCCCTAGCATATAAAATTATGATCTAAAAGTGTGAACATCTGTCCAGCCACATGGCTCAGTTGGTTAGGAGTTGGCGTAGAGCACACGCTCGGAGCAACAGGGACACCAGTTTGATTCCCATATGGGGCGTTGAATGCTTAGCCTGAGCAGAGCTAACACTGAGCTGCCAAGGAGTGGCAGGATGGCTCAGCTGGTATAACAACCAGATTGCCTGTTCTATGATGGGCTCCGCCCACTCGCAAGTAAAGATTGAACTCGGCACCTTGAGTTGAGCTGCCGTCCGGATGGCTCAGTGGATAGGGCATGCACGCTTAACATAAAGGCTGCTAGGTTTTGACTCCCACAAAGGACGGTCGCAACTCCAACCCGCAACTGAGATTGAACACAGCACTTTAAGCTTAGGGGACATGAGCAGCCAACGGGAAGCCAGACACCGACTGGCACCCTCCACAATGAAGATTGAAGGACAAAACTTCAATGGTTCCCTCCGCCAAATCCCCAACTGTTCCCCTCCCTAACCTTAAACCTAGCCCGAGCCCCAACCCTAGCCCTATCGCTTGCACTAGCCCTAACCCTAATCCTAGCCCTAGCCCTAGACCTAGCATGAGCCCTAAACCTAGCACTAGTCCAAAGCCGAGCCCTAGCTCTAGCCTTAAACCTAACTGTAACCCTGGTCCTAACCCTAACCCTAAGCCTAAACCTAAACTTAAACCTAATCCTAGCCCTAGCCTTAGCCCTAGTCCTAGCCCTAGACCTAAACCAAACCACAACCATAACTCTAACACTAACCCTAGCCCTAGCCATAATCCTAGCCTTAGCCCTAACCCTAAATGTAGCCCTAGCCCTAGCCATAACCCTAGCCACAGACCTAACCTTAGACTTAAATCTAATCTTATCCCTAGCCCTATCTCTAAACCTAACACTAACCCTAACCCTAGTCCTAAACCTAATCCTAGCACTAGTTCTAAACCTAACCATAGCCCTGGCCCTGACAGTTACCCTAGATTACTGTGGACCCTAACATTAGCCCTATCCCTAGCCCTAGCCCTAGCCCTAGCTCTAACCATAAACCTAACCGTGACCCTAACCCTAACCCTAGATGTAGACCTAACCCGAGCCTTATCCCTAACCATAAGGCTAACCCTAGCCATAGACCTAACCCTAGCACTAGCCCTACCCATAACCCTAGCCCTATACCTAACCCTAGCCCTAGACCTAGCCCTAAACCTAAACCTAACCCTAACCCTAAACCTAACACTACCATAGACCTAACCAGTAGACCTAACCCCTAAACCTAACCCTAGCCCTAGTCCTAGCCCTAGCCCTGTCCTATCCCTAACCTTAGCCCTAGCCCTAAACCTAGCCATAGCTCTAGGCCTAACCCGAGACCTGACCCTAGCACTATCCATAAACCTATCCCTAGCCCTAGCCGTAATGCAACACATAGCCCCCGCACTAACCCGAACCCTAGACCTAGCCCTAGTCAAAAATCTTCTTCAAGGCTGAGACGAAAGGCTTGGGAATCCCCTCAGCACTCACTAGTAATTCAGTCTCCTGAGCCCAACAACAGTAGACTCTTGAGTAGCTAATTACTCTCCCCACAATATCCCAGCAGGGCAGTGAGGCAGTTTAGAATCTCTCAGCTCACAATAACTGTAACCAAGCAATGGTGCATTTCTCAGAGGTGATGTCACAGTGCATGTGCACAGAGGCCTTGTGGCCAAGACCAAGGGCACCCAAGCTCAAGTACATGGCCCAGGTGTCTGAAATCTCAGGTTGCTTGTGGGCAGCTCTGGGTTCATATTGCCTCATGATTTCATCCATTTATTCAATCTAGAATGTCCAGGAAAGATGTACCTTTCCATTCTTTGCCTTGGTACTGTATTCACTTGTCAATTTGTGACTACTGTACCGGTATTATGACAGCTGATCCTTGATTTTCATACCCTGTTGTTGCAACCCACCTTTAATTTGTCACTTAAATCCTTCAATTGTCTTTCAAAAGGTGGGTTTGGATTAAGTTAATCAGTTCATGAATACAACACTACTATTGACAGTTCATTGTTGGCAGTGTCACAACATTTGTCTGACGAGTTTGCCAATATTTGAGTATTTCATCATATTTTTGTCCTCATAAAACTGCATTTAATTTACCAACACCAGGAAGCATAGATCATATAGACATAATACAATTGTTAAACTTAGAAATCATTAGAAATTCTGACAAAAATACATCAAGTGAAATAATTGAATTAAAGAAACTATATGAAACCTTGGGGAAAAATCATGGAAGAGTATAGCTGAAATTCAAGGGTCAATCTTTAATGACTCCTTCAGCTTTCTTAGGGTGAAACCCTTATATTATAATATGTTAAGACTACGATTTCGTATTTATGCTTCTAAGTTTCATATACATCTGTAACTCAAATGCTATGAAGTAGTAAATATTTCCCCTTAATACATACATAAGCTTGCCATCTAGTGGGAAAGTACCTACTGCCTTTCAAGCCTACAAATTTTGAAGGAAAAAAAATCAGTTCTTGCTACTATGTTTTCCTGAGTTTCAGAAATGCATTACAGCAAAGTAAGACTATTTCTGGTGCTCTAGGAGACTGTTTCAGCCCTTTTCTTACAAGCACTGAGTCCAGGATTTCGGTAGTGCTTCTACACACTTTTACCTCCTAAATAGTACATATAGCTGCTTCCAAGTGGAGGCAGGGTTAGACCTTTCAAATTGGAAGGTTTGTTTTAATATTCACTAGCAAATCAAAGATCAATCATGGAATTCCTGATGGCCCAAATTTTAACTGATAAAAATGCACGATTTACACTAGATTAATCGGGGTTCACTGCAGAAATTACATATATGTGTAACCATTGTGCTGCACACATGCAATTTGAATGTCAACTGTAACTGAAAAAACTGAATTAAGAATTAAGAAAACAAAGAAACAATAGTCAATACACTAAAAACAAAGACATGCTTCCTTTGCTTGGAAATCCCATTTTACAATGTTATTTAAAACATCCAGTGAAAAATTCATTATATTAAGATATCTTTACTGAATTCAAAAGTGTTTTCATTTCTATTCCGCTGTGTAGAATAAAGCATAAAGTATAACTTTGCAGTTATTTGTTGCTTTTAATTTTTCATTAGCAGTTTATGTCTGGATTCCAACTATATTACCTGTTATACTACAATGGAAAACTATTTTCATTGTACTTCCCCCATGCATTATCCTTTAAATTTTAGCTATGCATTTTCTCTCTTTCTTTCTTTCTTTCTTTCTTTCTTTCTTTCTTTCTTTCTTTCTTTCTTTCTTTCTTTCTTTCTTTCTTTCTTTCTTTCTTTCTTCCTCTATTTCTGTCTGTCTTTCTTTCAATTGGGGAGTTGGGGGAGGAGAAGTGTGTGGGAGAATTGGGGGATTGGAACAGTGTTGGGGAATTGGGCCAGGGGAACAGCCAAGTTGTTGTCTTTTAATCTTTGTGAAGGGCGCAACAACCTCAGTTCCAAGTCGAGTTCAGCTGCTTAGCTCAAGGTACTTTGTTAATTAGATGCAGGTAGGCATAGCCACCATCTCATGCGGGAGTCAAACTGGCAGCCTTGTTGTTAAGAATGTGTGCTCTATCCTGAGACACCATGGCAGCAGCAGCTCAATTCAAGGTGCCAAGTTCAGTATTTAGCTTCGGGTGGGCATAGCCCTCCATCTCCAACAGGCAAACTTGTTGTTAGGAGCACGTGCTCTCACTAGCTGAGCCATCCTGCCACCTGTTGGCAGCTCAGTGGCAGCTCACCTCGGGTGCAGTGCCCCCGAGCTTGAGGCCCACATGGGCATCAAACAGGCCATCCTGTTGCTCAGAGCGAGCTCCTAACCAAGCGAGACACTTGAACAATACTGCAATGTATTTTCTTAATGGTGTATTTGATGGATTAAGTTGTTAAAATTTTGAAATTCAATTTTTCTTCTCCTCCTCCTCCTCCTCCTCCTCCTCCTCCTCCTCCTCCTCCTCCTCCTCCTTCTTCTTCTTCTTCTTCTTCTTCTTCTTCTTCTTCTTCTTCTTCTTCTTCTTCTTCTTCTTCTTCTTCTTCTTCTTTTTCTTCTTCACCTTCTACTTCTCCTTCTTTATTTTTTAATATTGATTAGAGCTTTCTGTGTCCTAAGAGAATATTGCCTATTCATAGATTACAAAACAAGTAATCTGTGTATTCTTCTTCTCTTTTTCTTTCTTTTTGAATGCTGTGTCCCTGGCCCTCATATGTGGGATGTAACCGTGACCACTGGCTTCCCAATCCCGCGCTTATCCGCTGCGCCCCTCGGCCAGCCATAGCATATAAAATTATGATCTAAAAGTGTGAACATCTGTGCAGCCACATGGCTCAGTTGGTTAGGAGTTGGCGTAGAGCACACGCTCTGAGCATCAGGGAAACCGGTTTGATTCCCATATGGGGCAGTGAATGCTTCACCTGAGCAGAGCTAACACTGAGCTGCCAAGGAGTGGCAGGATGGCTCAGCTCGTATAACAACCAGATTGCCTGTTCAATGGTGGGCTCCGCCCACGTGCAACTAAAGATTGAACTCGGTACCTTGATCTGAGCTGCCGTCCGGATGGCTCAGTGGATAGGGCATGCATGCTTAACAAAAAGGCTGCTGGGTTTTGACTCCCACAAAGGACGGTTGCTACTCCAACCTGCAACTGAGATTGAACACAGCACTTTAAGCTTAGGGGACATGAGCTGCCAACGGGAAGCCAGACGGCAACTGGCTCCCATCACAATGAAGATTAAAGGACAAAACTTGGCTGGTCCCCTTGCCCAATTAACCAACTGTTCCCCTCCCTAACCTTAAACCTAGCCCAAGCCCAAAGCCTAGCCCTAGCGCTCAGACTAGCCCTAACACTAAACCTAGCCCTAGTCCTAGCCCTAGCCCTAGCCCTAGACCGAGCCCTATACCTACCACGGGCCCTAACCCGAGCCCTAGCTCTAGCCCTAAACCTAACCCTAACCCTAGTCCTAACCCTAACCCTAAACCTAACCCTAAACCTAACCTAGCCCTAACACTAACCACAGCTGTAGCCCTAGCCCTAACCGTAGCCCGATCCCTAGACCTATGCCTAGCCCTACCCTATCCCTATCCCTCACCCTAGCCCTAGTCCTAGCCCTTGTCCTAGCCCTAATCCTACCCCTAGAACTAGCCATAGCACTAGCCCTATCCCTAGACCTAACCCTAAACGTAACCCTAACACTAAACCTAGCCCTAGCCCTAACCCTAGCCCTAGCACTGACCGTAGACCTAGACCTAGCCCTAACCCTAACTCCAGCCCTAGCCCTTGCCCTAGACTTAAGCGTAAACCTAGCCATAGTCCTATAACTAACCCTATCCCTAACACAGAACTTAACCCTAACCCTAACCCTAAACATAAACCTGGCCTTAAGCTGAGCACTAGCCCTAGCCCGAATAATAACCCTAGGTATAGTCCTAGCCCCGGTCTAGCCCTAGCCCTAAACTAGCCTCTTGCACTAACCCTAGCTCTAGCCCTAGTCGTAACCCTAACACTAACCCTAACCCTAAACTTAACCGTAATCCTGCCCTAGCCCTAACCCTAGCCCTAGCCCTAAACTTAACCCTAACACTAAACCTTGCCTTAGTGCAAAACATAGCCCTAGCCCTATCCCTAACACTAGCCGTAGCCCTAGCCCTAACCCTAAACCTATCCCTAGCCCTCACCCTAGCCCTAGCTCTGAACCAAACCCTAGCCCTAGCCCTAACACTAACCATAACCTTAGCCCTGAAACTGACCCTATCCGTAACACCACCCCTGCCCTAGCCCTAACGCTAACCCTAGACCTAGCCATAGCCCTAGCCATTCCCTAACCATAACCATAACCATAGCCTGAACCCTAACCCTAATCCTAACCCTAGCCGGAACCCAAAACCTAGACTTAACCCTATTCCTAGCCCTAGCTCTAAACCTAACCCTAGACCTAGTCCTAGCCCTAGCCCTAACCCTAACCCTAACCCTAACCCGAGATGTAGCCCTAAACCTAGCCCGAGCCGAAGCCCTTACCCTAACCCTAGCCCTAGCACTAAGCATAACCTTAACCCTATGCCTAGCCGTAGCTCCAGCCCTAACCCTAACCCTAGCACTAACCATAACCGTAATCCTAATCGTAACACTAACCCTCGCCCTAACCCTAGCCCTAGACCTTGCCCTAACCCTAACCCAACCCCAAGCCCTAACCCTAACCCTAACCCTAACTCTAGCCCTAACACAAACCCTAACACTAACCCGAACCCTAAGCCTAACCCTTACCTTAAACCTAGCCCTATACCTCAACCTAGATCTATCCCTGTTCAGCAAGTGTCCAACTATACTGCCACGTGGTCACGCAAATGAGTCAAGCTAAATACAGAAATTATATGTGTTATCAAGCCTCGATAATGGGTGTAACAAAAGCTGAGGGGAAACCTAATTTGACTTCCGACTATAATCTTTCTTCGCTGGGATGGCTGGCATCTTGAATTGTCCATTTCCACAAATTCCGCAACTTTGGACCAAGTGCATTTTGAAATTCATAACTTCTCAGATTTGAGGAAGAGAACATGGAACATATGCCAAATGTTAGATAACACTCCCTGTAAGGTCGACAATAGCATCCTATACTTAAGAATATAAATAATCCTGTTTTGTTTTAAGTTTCAAAATGTCTCAAATCAGTTCAGGTATGATTTTTCTGCTAAATTAAGTAAGGAGGGGAAAACAACTTGGTTTTTAGAACTTTTAGGTTTTGAGTTCTAGACAAAGGATTGTGGATTATTGCAAATATTTCCAGAATCTTTTGGCTTTTCTAATAACTACAGCCTTCTAGTTTCTAAGTTTAATATTGGTTACAGGAAATACATGTGGAAACAACTGGTGATTATTCCCCAGGATGATATGGATAGGGCAATACAGATATAGATATAGATATAGATATCATGGGTTGTCATTGTATATGATGATATATATATATATATATATATATATATATATATATATATAAAATCAACCCATTTAAAATTGATGTTTTGTATGACACATGATCCAATATTAGAAGATTGGAACTAAAGACAAAGATATATTTCTGCTTAAAATGAAATTGGAGGGCAGAAATGCTGCAAAACACGTGAACCATCAGTCACTCCAAGGTTGGCGGACTCCAGTTTCTTTGGGTCCCTGAAGTACCATGTTCTAGGATCCTGAGATGCTCCTTGTTTCAAATACAATGTGTATGAAATCAGGATGCATCCTCCAGTTTTTGATGTGCCATGATTTGATTGGCAGCATTATTTTTCACTTTCTTGACAGTAATCAAAGTAGCATTAAAAGCATCTTAAATTCTGACCCAGTATTTCCACTCTTGGGAATCTACCCAGAGGAATCCCAGACGCTAATTCAAAAAAGTATATGCACCCCTATGTTTATTGCAGCGCTATTTACAATAGCCAAGACTTGGAAACAACCGAAATACCCATCAGTGGATGACTGGCTTAAGAAACTGAGGTACATTTATATAATGGAGTATAACTCCGCTATAAAGAAGAATGAAATTGTACCATTTGCAACGATATGGATGGACCTAGAGACTATTATGTTGATTGATAGAAGTCAGTCAGAAAAAGACAAATACCACATGATCTCACTTATATGTGGAATTTGAAAAACTGAATGAATGAACATAAGAAACAAACAAACAAACAACAACAACAACAAGCATCTTAAATTCAATTCACTACAGTAACAAGGTGAGACGGGGGATCCATGTGACTTAGGAATGGAGCTCACACTCTAGATGTAGGGGACTCATTGAGTTTAACCCCATCCCTACGGTTAACAAACGTTACACCCTGACTTTAAACTTAACCCTAAACCTAACCCTAACCGAAATCCTAACCCTAAACATTATCCCTAAACCTAAACCTAAACCTAACACTAAACAGAGTCCTAAGCCTAACCCTAACCGTAAACCTACCCTAACCCTAGCCCTAACACTAACGCTAACCCTAAACATAAACCTAAACGAAAACCTAGCCCTAGCCCTAAACCTAGCCCTAGCCCTAGACCTCACACTAACCTAGCCCTAATCCTAGCCCTAAACATAGCCCTGGCCATCACCCTAGCCCTAGCCCTAAACCTAGCAATAAACCAAATTCTAGCACTTGCACTAACCCTAACACTAACCCCAACACTAAACCTAGCCCTAATCCTAACCCTAGCCCTAAACCTAATCCTAGCCCTAGCCATAACCCTAAACCGAGTCCTATCCCTAGCCCTAGCCATAGTACTAGACCTAGCCCTAGCCCTAATCCGAGCCCTACACCTAGCCCTAACACTAACACTAGCCCAGCCCTAACCCTAACCCTAACCCTAACCCTAAACTCACCGTAGCCATAAACCTAACCCTAACCCTAAACCTATCTCTAACCCTCACCCTAAACCTCACACTAAACCTAGCCCTAGTCCTAAACCTAGCACTAGCCCTAACCCTAACCCTAACCATAGCCCTATCCCTAGCCTTAGCCCTATCCATAACCCTAGCCCTATACCTAACCCTCGCCCTAGTCCTAGCCCTAAACCTAAACCTATCCCTAACCCTAAACCTAACACTACCATAGCCATAACGGTAGCCCTGGCCCTAACCATAGCCCTAGTCCTAGCCCTACCCCTGTCCTACTCCTAACCTTAGCCATAGCCCTAACCCTAGTCCTAGCCCTAGCCGGAATCCTGACCCTCGCACTAGCTCTAAACCTAGCCGTAGCCGTAGCCCTAATGATAGCCATAGCCCCAGCACTAACCCTAACACTAGACCTAGCCCTAACCCTAACCCTAATCCTAACCCTAAATGTCATCCTAGCCATAACCCTAACCCTAAACCTAAACCTATCTCTAACCCTCACCGTAATCCTAACACTAAACCTAGCACTAGTCCTAACCCTAGCACTAGCCCTAACACTTGCCCTAGACCTAACCCTAAACCTAGCCCTAGTCCAAGCCCTAGACTTAACCCAAAACCTAGTCCTGACACTAAACCTAGACCTAGCCCTAATTATAGCACTAGCCCTAGACCGAATCCTAATGCTAGAGATAGCCTTAGCCCTAGCCCTAGCCCTAGCCCTAAACCTACCCCTAGCCCTAACCCTATCCCTATCCCTATCCCTAGCCCAAAACCTAACACTAACCCTATCCCTAAACCTAGCCCTAGCACTAGCCCTAGGCCTAAACCTAGCCCAAGACCTAACCCTAGCCCTAGACCTAACCGTAACCCTAAACCTAATCATAATGCTAACCCTAAACCTGACGATCAACTTAGCCCTAGCACTAACCGTAGTCCTAGACCTAGCCCTAACATTAACCCTAGCCCTAGCCCTAGCATTAGCCTTAACGCTAACCCTAACCCTAACCCTAGCCATAGCCCTAAACCCTACCCATAGCCCTAGCACTAACCCTTGCCCTAGACCTAGCACTAACCGTAACCCTAACCCTAGCCTTAGCCCTAGTCCTCGCCCTAGCCCTAACCTGAGCCCTAGCCCTAAAACTAGCCGTAGACCTAGCCCCAGGCCTAAGCCTTTCCCTAAACCAACATTAAACCTAACCCTAAACCTAACCCTAATGGAAGACTTAGGCCTAGCCCTAGCACTAATCCGAGCACTGGCAGTAGCCATAACAATAGCCCTAGCCCTAGCCATAACACTAACGCTAAACCTAACCCTAGTCCTAGTCCTAACCCTAAACATAGCCCTAGGTTTAGCCGTAATCCTATTATTAGCCCTAGCCCTAAACCTAGCCCTAACCCCAGCCCTAGCCCTTACCCTAGCCCTAGCACTAGCCCTAGACCTAACCCTAACCCTAGCCCTAACCCTAACCCTAGCTCTAACCCAAGCCATAACCCTACCCCTAACCCTACCCCTAAGCCTAGTCCTAGCACTAGCCCGAACCCTAGCCCTTGCCCTAGCCGATCACTAACCTAGCCGTAACCATAACCATAACCATAACCATAGCATGAACCCTACCCTAATCCTAACCCTAGCACTAACCCAAACCCTAGACCTAACCCTAGCCCTAGCCCTAGCCCTAACCCTAATCCTACACGTAGACCTAGCCCTAGCCCTTATACGAACCCTACCACTGGGCTTAACACTAAACCTAGCCCTAGCCCTGCCCATAACTCTAACCCTAACCATAGACCTAGCCCTAGCACTAAACTTAGGCCTAGACTGAGCGCTAACACTAGCCCTAGCCCTAACCCTAACCGTAAACCTAACCCTAAACCGAACCCTAGCCCTAGCCCTAACCCTAAACATAACACTAACCGTAACCCTAACACTAAACCTAGCCCTAGCCCGAAACCTAGCCCTAGCCCTAGCCCAAACCTTAACACTAGCCCTTGCCCTAGCCCTAGCCTTAACCCTAACCCTAGGCCTAGACCTAAAACTAGTCTTAACCCTAGCCCTAGCCCTATTCCTAACCCTAGTCCTAGCCCTAAACCCAACTCTAACCCTAACCTGAACCCTAAAAATAATCCTAGCCCTAGCCCTAAACCTAGCCTTAGCCCTAATGCTAAACCTAGCCCTAGAAATAGCACTAGTCCTAGACCTAACCTTAGCCTTAACCCTAACCTTATCCCTAGACCTAGCTCTAAACCTAACATTAACCCTAACTCTAACACTAACCCTAGTCCTAGACATAACCCTAGCCCTATTCCTAGCCCAAACCCTAGTCCTAGGCCTAACCCTGGCCCTACCCCTAAAGCTAGCCCTAGCCCTAGCCCTAACCCTAAACCTATATCTAACCATAACCCTAATCCTAGCCGTAGGCCTAAACCTAGCCCTAGCCTTATCCCTAACACTAACCCTAGGCCGAGACTTAGCCCTAGCACGAGCCCTAACCCTAAATCTATCTCTAACCCTCACCCTAAAACTAACACTAAACCTAGCCCTACTCCTCACCCTAGCACTAGCCCTAGCGCTAACCCTAACCATAGCCCTACCCCTAGCCTTAGCACTATGCATAACCCAAGCCCTATACCTAACCCTAGCCCTAGCCCTAGCCCTAAACCTAAACCTAACCCTAACCCTAAACCTAACACTACCATAGACCTAACCGTAATCCTAACCCTAACCCTAGCCCTAGTCCTAGCCCTAGCCCTGTCCTATCCCTAACCTTAGCCCTAGCCCTAAACCTAGCCCTAGCCCTAGTCCTACCCCTAGCCAGAGCCCTGACCCTAGCACTATCCATAAACCTAGCCCTAGCCATAGTCGTAATGCTAGACATAGGCCCAACACTAACCCTAACCCTAGACCTAGCCCTAGTCAAAAATCTTCTTCATGGCTGAGCCTGAAGGCTTGGGAATACCCTCAGCACTCACTAGTAATTCAGTCTCCTGAGCCCAACAACAGTAGACTCTTGAGTAGCTAATTACTCTCCCCACAATATCCCAGCAGGGCAGTGAGGCAGTTTAGAATCTCTCAGCTCACAATGGCTGTAACCAAGCAATGGTGCACGTCTCAGAGGTGATGTCACAGTGCATGTGCACAGAGGCCTTGTGGCCTAGAGCAAGGGCACCCAAGCTCAAGTACATGGCCCAGGTGTCTGAAATCTCAGGTTGCTTGTGGGCAGCTCTGGGTTCATTTTGCCTCATGATTTCATCCATTTATTCAATCTAGAATGCCCAGGAAGATGTACCTTTCCATTCTTTGCCTTGGTACTGCATTCACTTGTCAATTTGTGACTACTGTACCGGTATTATGACAGCTGATCCTTGATTTTCATACCCTGTTGTTGCAACCCACCTTCAATTTGTCACTTAAATCCTTCAATTGTCTTTCAAAAGGTGGGTTTGGATGAAGTTAATCAGTTCATGAATACAACACTACTATTGACAGTTCATTGTTGGCAGTGTCATAACATTTGTCTGTCTGACGATTTTGCCAATATTTGAGTATTTCATCATATTTTTGTCCTTATAAAACTGCATGGAATCTACCAACACCACAAAGCATAGATCATATAGACATAATACAATTGTTAAACTTAGACATCATTAGAAATTCTGACAAAAATACATCAAGTGAAATAATTGAATTAAAGAAACTATATGAAACCTTGGGGAAAAATCAGGGAAGAGTATAGCTGAAATTCAAGGATCAATCTTTAATGACTCTTTCAGCTTTCTTAGGGTGAAACCCTTATATTATATGTTAAGAATACGATTTCGTATTTATGCTTCTAATTTTCATACACATCTGTAACTCAAATGCTATGAAGTAGTAAATATTTCCCCTGAATACATACATAAGCTTGCCATCTAGTGGAAAAGTACCTACTGCCTTTCAAGCCAAGAATTTTGAAGGAAAAAAAATCAGTTCTTGCTACTATGTTTTCCTGAGTTTTCAGAAATGCATTACAGCAAAGTAAAACTATTTCTGGTGCTCTAGGAGACTGTTTCAACCCTTTTCTTACAAGCACTGATTCCAGGATTTCGGTCGTGCTTCTACACACTTTTACCTCCTAAGTAGTACATAGAGCTGCTTCCAAGTGGAGGCAGGGTTAGACCTTTGAAATTGGAAGGTTTGTTTTAATATTCACTAGCAAATCAAAGATCAATCATGGAATTCCTGATGGCCCAAATTTTAACTGATAAAAATGCACGATTTACACTAGATTAATCGGGGATCACTGCAGAAATTATATATATGTGTAACCATTGTGCTGCACACATGCAATTTGAATGTCAACTGTAACTGAAAAAACTGAATTAAGAATTAAGAAAACAAAGAAACAATAGTCAATACACTAAAAACCAAGACATGCTTCCTTTGATTGGAAATCCCACTTTACAATGTTACTTAAAACATCCAGTGAAAAATTCATTATATTAAGATATCTTTACTGAATTCAAAAGTGTTTTCATTTCTATTCCGCTGTGTAGAATAAAGCATAAAGTATAACTTTGCAGTTATTTGTTGCTTTTAATTTTTCATTAGCAGTTTATGTCTGGATTCCAACTATTTTACCTGTTATACTACAATTTAAAACTATTTTCATTGTACTTCCCCCATGCATTATCCTTTAAATTTTAGCTATGCATTTTCTTTCTTTCTTTCTTTCTTTCTTTCTTTCTTTCTTTCTTTCTTTCTTTCTTTCTTTCTTTCTTTCTTTCTTTCTTTCTTTCTTTTTTTCTTTCTCTTTCTTTCTTTCTTTCTTTCTTTCTTTCTTTCTTTCTTTCTTTCTTTCTTTCTTTCTTTCTTTCTTTCTTTCTTTCTTCCTCTATTTCTTTCTGTCTTTCTTTCAATTGGGGAGTTAGGGGAGGAGAAGAGTGTTGGAGAATTGGGGGATTGGAACAGTGTTGGGGAATTGGGCCAGGGGAACAGCCAAGTTGTTGTCTTTTAATCTTTGTGAAGGGCGCAACAACCTCAGTTCCAAGTCGAGTTCAGCTGCTTAGCTCAAGGTGCTGTGTTTAATTAGATGCAGGTAGGCATAGCCACCATCTCATGCGGGAGTCAAACTGGCAGCCTTGTTGTTAAGAATGTGTGCTCTATCCTGAGACACCATGGCAGCAGCAGCTCAATTCAAGGTGCCAAGTTCAGTATTTAGCTTCGGGTGGGCATAGCCCTCCATCTCCAACAGGCAAACTTGTTAGGAGCACGTGCTCTCACCAGCTGTGCCATCCTGCCACCTGTTGGCAGCTCAGTGGCAGCTCACCTCGGGTGCAGTGCCACTGGCCCACATGGGCATCAAACAGGCCATCATGTTGCTCAGAGCGAGCTCCTAACCAAGCAAGACACTTGAACAATACTGCAATGTATTTTCTTAATGGTGTATTTGATGGATTAAGTTGTTAAAATTTTGAAATTCAATTTTTCTTCTCCTCCACCTCCTCTTCCTCCTCCTCCTCCTCCTCCTCCTCCTCCTCCTCCTCCTCCTCCTCCTCCTTCTTGTTCTTCTTGTTCTTCTTGTTCTTCTTCTTCTTGTTCTTCTTCTTCTTCTTCTTCTTCTTCTTCTTCTTCTTCTTCTTCTTCTTCTTCTTCTTCTTCTTCTTCTTCTTCTTCTTCTTCTTCTTCTTCAGCTTCTTCAGCTTCTACTTCTCCTTCTTTATTTTTTAGTATTGATTAGAGCTTTCTGTGTCCTAAGAGAATATTGCCTATTCATAGATTACAAAACAAGTAATCTGTGTATTCTTCTTCTCTTTTTCTTTCTTTTTGAAGGCTGTGTCCCTGGCCCTCATATGTGAGATGTAACTGCGGCCACTGGCTTCCCAATCCCACGCTTATCCACTGCGCCACTCGGCCAGCCCTAGCATATAAAATTATGATCTAAAAGTGAGAAATTCTGTCCAGGCACCTGGCTCAGTTGGTTAGGAGTTGGCGTAGAGCACACGCTCTGAGCAACAGGGACACCGGTTTGATTCCCATATGGGGCAGTGAATGCTTCGCCTGAGCAGAGCTAACACTGAGCTGCCAAGGAGTGGCAGGATGGCTCAGCTGGTATAACAACCAGATTGCCTGTTCAATGGTGGGCTCCGCCCACCCGCAACTAAAGATTGAACTCGGCACCTTGAGCTGAGCTGCCGTCCGGATGGCTCAGTGGATAGGGCATGCACGCTTAACAAAAAGGCTGCTGGGTTTTGACTCCCACAAAGGACGGTTGCTACTCCAACCCGCAACTGAGATTGAACACAGCACTTTAAGCTTAGGGGACATGAGCTGCCAAGGGAAGCCAGACGGCGACTGGCTCCCACCACAATGAAGATTAAAGGACAAAACTTGGCTGGTCCCCTTGCCCAATTAACCAACTGTTCCCCTCCCTAACCTTAAACCTAGCCCAAACCCAAAGCCTAGCCCTAGCGCTCACACAAGCCCTAACACTAAACCTAGCCCTAGTCCTAGCCCTAGCCCTAGCCCTAGACCGAGCCCTAAACCTACCACGAGCCCTAACCCGAGCCCTAGCTCTAGCCCTAAACCTAACCCTAACCCTGGTCCTAACCCTAACCCTAACCCTAACCCTAAACCTAACCTAGCCCTAACACTAAACAAAGCTGTAGCCCTAGCCCTAACCGTAGCCCGATCCCTAGACCTATGCCTAGCCCTACCCTATCCCTATCCCTCACCCTAGCCCTAGTCCTAGACCTTGTCCTAGCCCTAACCCTAGCCCTAGAACTAGCCATAGCACTATCCCTATCCCTAGACCTAACCCTAAGTGTAACCCTAACACTAAACCTAGCCCTAGCCCTAACCCTAGCCCTAGCACTGACCGTAGACCTAGACCTAGCCCTAACCCTAACTCCAGCCCTAGCCCTTGCCCTAGACTTAAGCGTAAACCTAGCCATAGTCCTAAATCTAACCCTATCCCTAACACAGAACTTAACCCTAACCCTAACCCGAAACATAACCCTGGCCTTAAGCTGAGCACTAGCCCTAGCACGAATACTAACCCTAGCTATAGTCCTAGCCCTGGTCTATCCCTAGCCTTAAACTTGCCTCTTGCACTAACCCTAGCTCTAGCCCTAGCCGTAACCCTAACACTAACCCTAACCCTAAACCTAACCCTAATCCTGCCCTAGCCCTAACCCTAGCCCTAGCCTTAAACTTAACCCTAACACTAAACCTAGCCTTAGTGCAAAACGTAGCCCTAGCCCTATCCCTAACACTAGCCGTAGCCCTAGCCCTAACCCTAAACCTATCCCTAGCCCTCACCCTAGCCCTAGCTCTGAACCAAACCCTAGCCCTAGCCCTAACACTAACCATAACCTTAGCCCTGAAACTGACCCTATCCGTAACACCACCCCTGCCCTAGCCCTAACGCTAACCCTAGCCCTAGCCATAGCCCTAGCCATTCCCTAACCATAACCGCAACCATAGCCTGAACCCTAACCCTAATCCTAACCCTAGCCCTAACCCAAAACCTAGACTTAACCCTATTCCTAGCCCTAGCTCTAAACCTAACCCTAGACCTAGTCCTAGCCCTAGCCCTAACCCTAACCCTAACCCTAACCCTAACCCGAGATGTAGCCCTAAACCTAGCCCGAGCCGAAGCCCTTACCCTAACCCTAGCCCTAGCACTAAGCATAACCTTAACCCTATGCCTAGCCGTAGCTCAAGCCCTAACCCTAACCCTAGCACTAACCATAACCGTAACCCTAATCGTAACACTAACCCTCGCCCTAACCCTAGCCCTAGACCTTGCCCTAACCCTAACCCGACTCCTAGCCCTAACCCTAACCCTAACCCTAACTCTAGCCCTAACACAAACCCTAACACTAACCCGAACCCTAAGCCTAACCCTTACCTTAACCCTAGCCCTATACCTCAGCCTAGGCCTATCCCTGTTCAGCAAGTGTCCAACTATACTGCCACATGGTCACGCAAATGAGTCAAGCTAAATACAGAAATTATATGTGTTATCAAGCCTCGATAATGGGTGTAACAAAAGCTGAGGGGAAACCTAATTTGACTTCCGAATATAATCTTTCTTCGCTGGGATGGCTGGCATCTTGAATTGTCCATTTCCACAAATTCCGCAACTTTGGACCAAGTGCATTTTGAAATTCATAACTTCTCAGATTTGAGGAAGAGAACATGGAACATATGCCAAATGTTAGATAACACTCCCTGTAAGGTCGACAATAGCATCCTATACTTAAGAATATAAATAATCCTGTTTTGTTTTAAGTTTCAAAATGTCTCAAATCAGTTCAGGTATGATTTTTCTGCTAAATTAAGTAAGGAGGGGAAAACAACTTGGTTTTTAGAACTTTTAGGTTTTGAGTTCTAGACAAAGGATTGTGGATTATTGCAAATATTTCCAGAATCTTATGGCTTTTCTAATAACTACAGCCTTCTAGTTTCTAAGTTTAACATTGGTTACAGGTAATACATGTGGAAACAACTGGTGATTATTCCCCAGGATGATATGAGCTTATGCGATATAGATATAGATATAGATATAGATATAGATATAGATATAGATATAGATATAGATATAGATATAGATATCATGGGTTGTCATTTTATATGATGATATATAATGAGATATATATATATATATATAATCAACCCATTTAAAATTGATGTTTTGTATAACACATGATCCAATATTAGAAGATTGGAACTAAAGACAAAGATATATTTCTGCTTAAAATGAAATTGGAGGGCAGGAATGCTGCAAAACACGTGAACCATCAGTCACTCCAAGGTTGGCGGACTCCAGTTTCTTTGGGTCCCTGAAGTACCATGTTCTAGGATCCTGAGATGCTCCTTGTTTCAAATACAATGTGTATGAAATCAGGATGCATCCTCCAGTTTTTGATGTGCCATGATTTGATTGGCAGCATTATTTTTCACTTTCTTGACAGTAATCAAAGTAGCATTAAAAGCATCTTAAATTCTGACCCAGTATTTCCACTCTTGGGAATCTACCCAGAGGAATCCCAGACGCTAATTCAAAAAAGTATATGCACCCCTATGTTTATTGCAGCGCTATTTACAATAGCCAAGACTTGGAAACAATCGAAATACCCATCAGTGGATGACTGGCTTAAGAAACTGAGGTACATTTATACAATGGAGTATAACTCCGCTATAAAGAAGAATGAAATTGTACCATTTGCAACGATATGGATGGACCTAGAGACTATTATGTTGATTGATAGAAGTCAGTCAGAGAAAGACAAATACCACATGATCTCGCTTATATGTGGAATTTGAAAAACTGAATGAATGAACATAAGAAACAAACAAACAAACAAACAACAAAAACAACAAGCATCTTAAATTCAATTCACTACAGTAACAAGGTGAGACGGGGGATCCATGTGACTTAGGAATGGAGCTCACACTCTAGATGTAGGGGACTCATTGAGTTTAACCCCATCCCTACGGTTAACAAACGTTACACCCTGACTTTAAACTTAACCCTAAACCTAACCCTAACCGAAATCCTAACCCTATACATTATCCCTAAACCTAAACCTAAACCTAACACTAAACAGAGTCCTAAGCCTAACCCTAACCGTAATCCTACCCTAACCCTAGCCCTAACACTAACGCTAACCCTAAACATAAACCTAAATGAAAACCTAGCCCTAGCCCTAAACCTAGCCCTAGCCCTAGACCTCACACTAACCTAGCCCTAATCCTAGCCCTAAACATAGCCCTGGCCATCACCCTAGCCCTAGCCCTAAACCTAGCAATAAACCAAATTCTAGCACTTGCACTAACGCTAACACTAACCCCAACACTAAACCTAGCCCTAATCCTAACCCTAGCCCTAAACCTAATCCTAGCCCTAGCCATAACCCTAAACCGAGTCCTATCCCTAGCCCTAGCCATAGTACTAGACCTAGCCCTAGCCCTAATCCGAGCCCTACACCTAGCCCTAACACTAACACTAGCCCAGCCCTAACCCTAACCCTAACCCTAACCCTAAACTCACCGTAGCCATAAACCTAACCCTAACCCTAAACCTATCTCTAACCCTCACCCTAAACCTCACACTAAACCTAGCCCTAGTCCTAAACCTAGCACTAGCCCTAACCCTAACCCTAACCATAGCCCTATCCCTAGACTTAGCCCTATCTATAACCCTAGCCCTATACCTAACCCTCGCCCTAGTCCTAGCCCTAAACGTAAACCTATCCCTAACCCTAAACCTAACACTACCATAGCCAAAACGGTAGCCCTGGCCCTAACCATAGCCCTAGTCCTAGCCCTAGCCCTGTCCTACTCCTAACCTTAGCCATAGGCCTAACCCTAGTCCTAGCCCTAGCCGGAATCCTGACCCTCGCACTAGCTCTAAACCTAGCTGTAGCCGTAGCCCTAATGATAGCCATAGCCCCAGCACTAACCCTAACACTAGACCTAGCCCTAACCCTAACCCTAATCCTAACCCTAAATGTCATCCTAGCCATAACCCTAACCCTAAACCTAAACCTATCTCTAACCCTCACCGTAACCCTAACACTAAACCTAGCACTAGTCCTAACCCTAGCACTAGCCCTAACACTTGCCCTAGACCTAACTCTAAACCTAGCCCTAGTCCAAGCCCTAGACTTAACCCAAAACCTAGTCCTGACACTAAACCTAGACCTAGCCCTAATTATAGCACTAGCCCTAGCCCGAATCCTAATGCTAGACTTAGCCTTAGCCGAGCCCTAGCCCTAGCCCTAAACCTACCCCTAGCCCTAACCCTATCCCTATCCCTATCCCTAGCCCAAAACCTAACACTAACCCTATCCCTAAACCTAGCCCTAGCACTAGCCCTAGGCCTAAACCTAGCCCAAGACCTAACCCTAGCCCTAGACCTAACCGTAACCCTAAACCTAATCATAATGCTAACCCTAAACCTGACGATCAACTTAGCCCTAGCACTAACCGTA
Source organism: Aselliscus stoliczkanus (assembly GCA_033961575.1). Lineage (NCBI taxonomy): Eukaryota > Metazoa > Chordata > Mammalia > Chiroptera > Hipposideridae > Aselliscus > Aselliscus stoliczkanus. The sequence continues at coordinate 27,872,404 of CM066734.1, forward strand.
GTCCTAGACCTAGCCCTAACATTAACCCTAGCTCCTAGCCCTAGCATTAGCCTTAACGCTAACCCTAACCCTAACCCTAGCCATAGCCCTAAACCCTACCCAAGCCCTAGCACTAACCCTAGCCCTAGACCTAGCACTAACCGTAACCCTAACCCTAGCCTTAGCCCTAGTCCTCGCCTAGCCCTAACCTGAGCCCTAGCCCTAAAACTAGCCGTAGACCTAGCCCCAGGCCTAAGCCTTTCCCTAAACCAACATTAAACCTAACCCTAAACCTAACCCTAATGGAAGACTTAGGCCTAGCCCTAGCACTAATCCGAGCACTGGCAGTAGCCATAACAATAGCCCTAGCCCTAGCCATAACACTAACGCTAAACCTAACCCTAGTCCTAGTCCTAACCCTAAACATAGCCCTAGGTTTAGCCGTAATCCTATTATTAGCCCTAGCCCTAAACCTAGCCCTAACCCCAGCCCTAGCCCTTACCCTAGCCCTAGCACTAGCCCTAGACCTAACCCTAACCCTAGCCCTAACCCTAACCCTAGCTCTAACCCAAGCCATAACCCTACCCCTAACCCTACCCCTAAGCCTAGTCCTAGCACTAGCCCGAACCCTAGCCCTTGCCCTAGCCGATCACTAACCTAGCCGTAACCATAACCATAACCATAACCATAGCATGAACCCTACCCTAATCCTAACCCTAGCACTAACCCAAACCCTAGACCTAACCCTAGCCCTAGCCCTAGCCCTAACCCTAATCCTACACGTAGACCTAGCCCTAGCCCTTATACGAACCCTACCACTGGGCTTAACACTAAACCTAGCCCTAGCCCTGCCCATAACACTAACCCTAACCATAGACCTAGCCCTAGCACTAAACTTAGGCCTAGACTGAGCGCTAACACTAGCTCTAGCCCTAACCCTAACCGTAAACCTAACCCTAAACCGAACCCTAGCCCTAGCCCTAACCCTAAACATAACACTAACCGTAACCCTAACACTAAACCTAGCCCTAGCCCGAAACCTAGCCCTAGCCCTAGCCCAAACCTTAACACTAGCCCTTGCCCTAGCCCTAGCCTTAACCCTAACCCTAGGCCTAGACCTAAAACTAGTCTTAACCCTAGCCCTAGCCCTATTCCTAACCCTAGTCCTAGCCCTAAACCCAACTCTAACCCTAACCTGAACCCTAAAAATAATCCTAGCCCTAGCCCTAAACCTAGCCTTAGCCCTAATGCTAAACCTAGCCCTAGAAATAGCACTAGTCCTAGACCTAACCTTAGCCTTAACCCTAACCTTATCCCTAGACCTAGCTCTAAACCTAACATTAACCCTAACTCTAACACTAACCCTAGTCCTAGACATAACCCTAGCCCTATTCCTAGCCCAAACCCTAGTCCTAGGCCTAACCCTGGCCCTACCCCTAAAGCTAGCCCTAGCCCTAGCCCTAACCCTAAACCTATATCTAACCATAACCCTAATCCTAGCCGTAGGCCTAAACCTAGCCCTAGCCTTATCCCTAACACTAACCCTAGGCCGAGACTTAGCCCTAGCACGAGCCCTAACCCTAAATCTATCTCTAACCCTCACCCTAAAACTAACACTAAACCTAGCCCTACTCCTCACCCTAGCACTAGCCCTAGCGCTAACCCTAACCATAGCCCTACCCCTAGCCTTAGCACTATGCATAACCCAAGCCCTATACCTAACCCTAGCCCTAGCCCTAGCCCTAAACCTAAACCTAACCCTAACCCTAAACCTAACACTACCATAGACCTAACCGTAATCCTAACCCTAACCCTAGCCCTAGTCCTAGCCCTAGCCCTGTCCTATCCCTAACCTTAGCCCTAGCCCTAAACCTAGCCCTAGCCCTAGTCCTACCCCTAGCCAGAGCCCTGACCCTAGCACTATCCATAAACCTAGCCCTAGCCATAGTCGTAATGCTAGACATAGGCCCAACACTAACCCTAACCCTAGACCTAGCCCTAGTCAAAAATCTTCTTCATGGCTGAGCCTGAAGGCTTGGGAATACCCTCAGCACTCACTAGTAATTCAGTCTCCTGAGCCCAACAACAGTAGACTCTTGAGTAGCTAATTACTCTCCCCACAATATCCCAGCAGGGCAGTGAGGCAGTTTAGAATCTCTCAGCTCACAATGGCTGTAACCAAGCAATGGTGCACGTCTCAGAGGTGATGTCACAGTGCATGTGCACAGAGGCCTTGTGGCCTAGAGCAAGGGCACCCAAGCTCAAGTACATGGCCCAGGTGTCTGAAATCTCAGGTTGCTTGTGGGCAGCTCTGGGTTCATTTTGCCTCATGATTTCATCCATTTATTCAATCTAGAATGCCCAGGAAGATGTACCTTTCCATTCTTTGCCTTGGTACTGCATTCACTTGTCAATTTGTGACTACTGTACCGGTATTATGACAGCTGATCCTTGATTTTCATACCCTGTTGTTGCAACCCACCTTCAATTTGTCACTTAAATCCTTCAATTGTCTTTCAAAAGGTGGGTTTGGATGAAGTTAATCAGTTCATGAATACAACACTACTATTGACAGTTCATTGTTGGCAGTGTCATAACATTTGTCTGTCTGACGATTTTGCCAATATTTGAGTATTTCATCATATTTTTGTCCTTATAAAACTGCATGGAATCTACCAACACCACAAAGCATAGATCATATAGACATAATACAATTGTTAAACTTAGACATCATTAGAAATTCTGACAAAAATACATCAAGTGAAATAATTGAATTAAAGAAACTATATGAAACCTTGGGGAAAAATCAGGGAAGAGTATAGCTGAAATTCAAGGATCAATCTTTAATGACTCTTTCAGCTTTCTTAGGGTGAAACCCTTATATTATATGTTAAGAATACGATTTCGTATTTATGCTTCTAATTTTCATACACATCTGTAACTCAAATGCTATGAAGTAGTAAATATTTACCCTGAATACATACATAAGCTTGCCATCTAGTGGAAAAGTACCTACTGCCTTTCAAGCCAAGAATTTTGAAGGAAAAAAAATCAGTTCTTGCTACTATGTTTTCCTGAGTTTTCAGAAATGCATTACAGCAAAGTAAAACTATTTCTGGTGCTCTAGGAGACTGTTTCAACCCTTTTCTTACAAGCACTGATTCCAGGATTTCGGTCGTGCTTCTACACACTTTTACCTCCTAAGTAGTACATAGAGCTGCTTCCAAGTGGAGGCAGGGTTAGACCTTTGAAATTGGAAGGTTTGTTTTAATATTCACTAGCAAATCAAAGATCAATCATGGAATTCCTGATGGCCCAAATTTTAACTGATAAAAATGCACGATTTACACTAGATTAATCGGGGATCACTGCAGAAATTATATATATGTGTAACCATTGTGCTGCACACATGCAATTTGAATGTCAACTGTAACTGAAAAAACTGAATTAAGAATTAAGAAAACAAAGAAACAATAGTCAATACACTAAAAACCAAGACATGCTTCCTTTGATTGGAAATCCCACTTTACAATGTTACTTAAAACATCCAGTGAAAAATTCATTATATTAAGATATCTTTACTGAATTCAAAAGTGTTTTCATTTCTATTCCGCTGTGTAGAATAAAGCATAAAGTATAACTTTGCAGTTATTTGTTGCTTTTAATTTTTCATTAGCAGTTTATGTCTGGATTCCAACTATTTTACCTGTTATACTACAATTTAAAACTATTTTCATTGTACTTCCCCCATGCATTATCCTTTAAATTTTAGCTATGCATTTTCTTTCTTTCTTTCTTTCTTTCTTTCTTTCTTTCTTTCTTTCTTTCTTTCTTTCTTTCTTTCTTTCTTTCTTTCTTTCTTTCTTTCTTTCTTTCTTTCTTTCTTCCTCTATTTCTTTCTGTCTTTCTTTCAATTGGGGAGTTAGGGGAGGAGAAGAGTGTTGGAGAATTGGGGGATTGGAACAGTGTTGGGGAATTGGGCCAGGGGAACAGCCAAGTTGTTGTCTTTTAATCTTTGTGAAGGGCGCAACAACCTCAGTTCCAAGTCGAGTTCAGCTGCTTAGCTCAAGGTGCTGTGTTTAATTAGATGCAGGTAGGCATAGCCACCATCTCATGCGGGAGTCAAACTGGCAACCTTGTTGTTAAGAATGTGTGCTCTGTCCTGAGACACCATGGCAGCAGCAGCTCAATTCAAGGTGCCAAGTTCAGTATTTAGCTTCGGGTGGGCATAGCCCTCCATCTCCAACAGGCAAACTTGTTAGGAGCACGTGCTCTCACCAGCTGTGCCATCCTGCCACCTGTTGGCAGCTCAGTGGCAGCTCACCTCGGGTGCAGTGCCACTGGCCCACATGGGCATCAAACAGGCCATCATGTTGCTCAGAGCGAGCTTCTAACCAAGCAAGACACTTGAACAATACTGCAATGTATTTTCTTAATGGTGTATTTGATGGATTAAGTTGTTAAAATTTTGAAATTCAATTTTTCTTCTCCTCCACCTCCTCTTCCTCCTCCTCCTCCTCCTCCTCCTCCTCCTCCTTCTTGTTCTTCTTCTTCTTCTTCTTCTTCTTCTTCTTCTTCTTCTTCTTCTTCTTCTTCTTCTTCTTCTTCTTCTTCTTCTTCTTCTTCTTCTTCAGCTTCTTCAGCTTCTTCAGCTTCTACTTCTCCTTCTTTATTTTTTAGTATTGATTAGAGCTTTCTGTGTCCTAAGAGAATATTGCCTATTCATAGATTACAAAACAAGTAATCTGTGTATTCTTCTTCTCTTTTTCTTTCTTTTTGAAGGCTGTGTCCCTGGCCCTCATATGTGAGATGTAACTGCGGCCACTGGCTTCCCAATCCCACGCTTATCCACTGCGCCACTCGGCCAGCCCTAGCATATAAAATTATGATCTAAAAGTGAGAAATTCTGTCCAGGCACCTGGCTCAGTTGGTTAGGAGTTGGCGTAGAGCACACGCTCTGAGCAACAGGGACACCGGTTTGATTCCCATATGGGGCAGTGAATGCTTCGCCTGAGCAGAGCTAACACTGAGCTGCCAAGGAGTGGCAGGATGGCTCAGCTGGTATAACAACCAGATTGCCTGTTCAATGGTGGGCTCCGCCCACCCGCAACTAAAGATTGAACTCGGCACCTTGAGCTGAGCTGCCGTCCGGATGGCTCAGTGGATAGGGCATGCACGCTTAACAAAAAGGCTGCTGGGTTTTGACTCCCACAAAGGACGGTTGCTACTCCAACCCGCAACTGAGATTGAACACAGCACTTTAAGCTTAGGGGACATGAGCTGCCAAGGGGAAGCCAGACGGCGACTGGCTCCCACCACAATGAAGATTAAAGGACAAAACTTGGCTGGTCCCCTTGCCCAATTAACCAACTGTTCCCCTCCCTAACCTTAAACCTAGCCCAAACCCAAAGCCTAGCCCTAGCGCTCACACAAGCCCTAACACTAAACCTAGCCCTAGTCCTAGCCCTAGCCCTAGCCCTAGACCGAGCCCTAAACCTACCACGAGCCCTAACCCGAGCCCTAGCTCTAGCCCTAAACCTAACCCTAACCCTGGTCCTAACCCTAACCCTAACCCTAACCCTAAACCTAACCTAGCCCTAACACTAAACAAAGCTGTAGCCCTAGCCCTAACCGTAGCCCGATCCCTAGACCTATGCCTAGCCCTACCCTATCCCTATCCCTCACCCTAGCCCTAGTCCTAGACCTTGTCCTAGCCCTAACCCTAGCCCTAGAACTAGCCATAGCACTATCCCTATCCCTAGACCTAACCCTAAGTGTAACCCTAACACTAAACCTAGCCCTAGCCCTAACCCTAGCCCTAGCACTGACCGTAGACCTAGACCTAGCCCTAACCCTAACTCCAGCCCTAGCCCTTGCCCTAGACTTAAGCGTAAACCTAGCCATAGTCCTAAATCTAACCCTATCCCTAACACAGAACTTAACCCTAACCCTAACCCGAAACATAACCCTGGCCTTAAGCTGAGCACTAGCCCTAGCACGAATACTAACCCTAGCTATAGTCCTAGCCCTGGTCTATCCCTAGCCTTAAACTTGCCTCTTGCACTAACCCTAGCTCTAGCCCTAGCCGTAACCCTAACACTAACCCTAACCCTAAACCTAACCCTAATCCTGCCCTAGCCCTAACCCTAGCCCTAGCCCTAAACTTAACCCTAACACTAAACCTAGCCTTAGTGCAAAACGTAGCCCTAGCCCTAGCCCTAACACTAGCCGTAGCCCTAGCCCTAACCCTAAACCTATCCCTAGCCCTCACCCTAGCCCTACCTCTGAACCAAACCCTAGCCCTAGCCCTAACACTAACCATAACCTTAGTCCTGAAACTGACCCTATCCGTAACACCACCCCTGCCCTAGCCCTAACCCTAACCCTAGCCCTAGCCATAGCCCTAGCCATTCCCTAACCATAACCATAACCATAGCCTGAACCCTAACCCTAATCCTAACCCTAGCCCTAACCCAAAACCTAGACTTAACCCTATTCCTAGCCCTAGCTCTAAACCTAACCCTAGACCTAGTCCTAGCCCTAGCTCTAACCCTAACCCTAACCCTAACCCGAGATGTAGCCCTAAACCTAGCCCGAGCCGAAGCCCTTACCCTAACCCTAGCCCTAGCACTAAGCATAACCTTAACCCTATGCCTAGCCGTAGCTCAAGCCCTAACCCTAACCCTAGCACTAACCATAACCGTAACCCTAATCGTAACACTAACCCTCGCCCTAACCCTAGCCCTAGACCTTGCCCTAACCCTAACCCGACTCCTAGCCCTAACCCTAACCCTAACCCTAACTCTAGCCCTAACACAAACCCTAACACTAACCCGAACCCTAAGCCTAACCCTTACCTTAACCCTAGCCCTATACCTCAGCCTAGGCCTATCCCTGTTCAGCAAGTGTCCAACTATACTGCCACATGGTCACGCAAATGAGTCAAGCTAAATACAGAAATTATATGTGTTATCAAGCCTCGATAATGGGTGTAACAAAAGCTGAGGGGAAACCTAATTTGACTTCCGAATATAATCTTTCTTCGCTGGGATGGCTGGCATCTTGAATTGTCCATTTCCACAAATTCCGCAACTTTGGACCAAGTGCATTTTGAAATTCATAACTTCTCAGATTTGAGGAAGAGAACATGGAACATATGCCAAATGTTAGATAACACTCCCTGTAAGGTCGACAATAGCATCCTATACTTAAGAATATAAATAATCCTGTTTTGTTTTAAGTTTCAAAATGTCTCAAATCAGTTCAGGTATGATTTTTTTGCTAAATTAAGTAAGGAGGTAAAACAACTTGGTTTTTAGAACTTTTAGGTTTTGAGTTCTAGACAAAGGATTGTGGATTATTGCAAATATTTCCAGAATCTTATGGCTTTTCTAATAACTACAGCCTTCTAGTTTCTAAGTTTAACATTGGTTACAGGTAATACATGTGGAAACAACTGGTGATTATTCCCCAGGATGATATGAGCTTATGCGATATAGATATAGATATAGATATAGATATAGATATAGATATAGATATAGATATAGATATAGATATAGATATCATGGGTTGTCATTTTATATGATGATATATAATGAGATATATATATATATATAATCAACCCATTTAAAATTGATGTTTTGTATAACACATGATCCAATATTAGAAGATTGGAACTAAAGACAAAGATATATTTCTGCTTAAAATGAAATTGGAGGGCAGGAATGCTGCAAAACACGTGAACCATCAGTCACTCCAAGGTTGGCGGACTCCAGTTTCTTTGGGTCCCTGAAGTACCATGTTCTAGGATCCTGAGATGCTCCTTGTTTCAAATACAATGTGTATGAAATCAGGATGCATCCTCCAGTTTTTGATGTGCCATGATTTGATTGGCAGCATTATTTTTCACTTTCTTGACAGTAATCAAAGTAGCATTAAAAGCATCTTAAATTCTGACCCAGTATTTCCACTCTTGGGAATCTACCCAGAGGAATCCCAGACGCTAATTCAAAAAAGTATATGCACCCCTATGTTTATTGCAGCGCTATTTACAATAGCCAAGACTTGGAAACAATCGAAATACCCATCAGTGGATGACTGGCTTAAGAAACTGAGGTACATTTATACAATGGAGTATAACTCCGCTATAAAGAAGAATGAAATTGTACCATTTGCAACGATATGGATGGACCTAGAGACTATTATGTTGATTGATAGAAGTCAGTCAGAGAAAGACAAATACCACATGATCTCGCTTATATGTGGAATTTGAAAAACTGAATGAATGAACATAAGAAACAAACAAACAAACAAACAACAAAAACAACAAGCATCTTAAATTCAATTCACTACAGTAACAAGGTGAGACGGGGGATCCATGTGACTTAGGAATGGAGCTCACACTCTAGATGTAGGGGACTCATTGAGTTTAACCCCATCCCTACGGTTAACAAACGTTACACCCTGACTTTAAACTTAACCCTAAACCTAACCCTAACCGAAATCCTAACCCTATACATTATCCCTAAACCTAAACCTAAACCTAACACTAAACAGAGTCCTAAGCCTAACCCTAACCGTAATCCTACCCTAACCCTAGCCCTAACACTAACGCTAACCCTAAACATAAACCTAAATGAAAACCTAGCTCCTAGCCCTAAACCTAGCCCTAGCCCTAGACCTCACACTAACCTAGCCCTAATCCTAGCCCTAAACATAGCCCTGGCCATCACCCTAGCCCTAGCCCTAAACCTAGCAATAAACCAAATTCTAGCACTTGCACTAACCCTAACACTAACCCCAACACTAAACCTAGCCCTAATCCTAACCCTAGCCCTAAACCTAATCCTAGCCCTAGCCATAACCCTAAACCGAGTCCTATCCCTAGCTCCTAGCCATAGTACTAGACCTAGCTCCTAGCCCTAATCCGAGCCCTACACCTAGCCCTAACACTAACACTAGCCCAGCCCTAACCCTAACCCTAACCCTAACCCTAAACTCACCGTAGCCATAAACCTAACCCTAACCCTAAACCTATCTCTAACCCTCACCCTAAACCTCACACTAAACCTAGCCCTAGTCCTAAACCTAGCACTAGCCCTAACCCTAACCCTAACCATAGCCCTATCCCTAGACTTAGCCCTATCTATAACCCTAGCCCTATACCTAACCCTCGCCCTAGTCCTAGCCCTAAACGTAAACCTATCCCTAACCCTAAACCTAACACTACCATAGCCAAAACGGTAGCCCTGGCCCTAACCATAGCCCTAGTCCTAGCCCTAGCCCTGTCCTACTCCTAACCTTAGCCATAGCCCTAACCCTAGTCCTAGCCCTAGCCGGAATCCTGACCCTCGCACTAGCTCTAAACCTAGCTGTAGCCGTAGCCCTAATGATAGCCATAGCCCCAGCACTAACCCTAACACTAGACCTAGCCCTAACCCTAACCCTAATCCTAACCCTAAATGTCATCCTAGCCATAACCCTAACCCTAAACCTAAACCTATCTCTAACCCTCACCGTAACCCTAACACTAAACCTAGCACTAGTCCTAACCCTAGCACTAGCCCTAACACTTGCCCTAGACCTAACTCTAAACCTAGCCCTAGTCCAAGCCCTAGACTTAACCCAAAACCTAGTCCTGACACTAAACCTAGACCTAGCCCTAATTATAGCACTAGCCCTAGCCCGAATCCTAATGCTAGACTTAGCCTTAGCCGAGCCCTAGCCCTAGCCCTAAACCTACCCCTAGCCCTAACCCTATCCCTATCCCTATCCCTAGCCCAAAACCTAACACTAACCCTATCCCTAAACCTAGCCCTAGCACTAGCCCTAGGCCTAAACCTAGCCCAAGACCTAACCCTAGCCCTAGACCTAACCGTAACCCTAAACCTAATCATAATGCTAACCCTAAACCTGACGATCAACTTAGCCCTAGCACTAACCGTAGTCCTAGACCTAGCCCTAACATTAACCCTAGCCCTAGCCCTAGCATTAGCCTTAACGCTAACCCTAACCCTAACCCTAGCCATAGCCCTAAACCCTACCCATAGCCCTAGCACTAACCCTTGCCCTAGACCTAGCACTAACCGTAACCCTAACCCTAGCCTTAGCCCTAGTCCTCGCCCTAGCCCTAACCTGAGCCCTAGCCCTAAAACTAGCCGTAGACCTAGCCCCAGGCCTAAGCCTTTCCCTAAACCAACATTAAACCTAACCCTAAACCTAACCCTAATGGAAGACTTAGGCCTAGCCCTAGCACTAATCCGAGCACTGGCAGTAGCCATAACAATAGCCCTAGCCCTAGCCATAACACTAACGCTAAACCTAACCCTAGTCCTAGTCCTAACCCTAAACATAGCCCTAGGTTTAGCCGTAATCCTATTATTAGCCCTAGCCCTAAACCTAGCCCTAACCCCAGCCCTAGCCCTTACCCTAGCCCTAGCACTAGCCCTAGACCTAACCCTAACCCTAGCCCTAACCCTAACCCTAGCTCTAACCCAAGCCATAACCCTACCCCTAACCCTACCCCTAAGCCTAGTCCTAGCACTAGCCCGAACCCTAGCCCTTGCCCTAGCCGATCACTAACCTAGCCGTAACCATAACCATAACCATAACCATAACCATAGCATGAACCCTACCCTAATCCTAACCCTAGCACTAACCCAAACCCTAGACCTAACCCTAGCCCTAGCCCTAGCCCTAACCCTAATCCTACACGTAGACCTAGCCCTAGCCCTTATACGAACCCTACCACTGGGCTTAACACTAAACCTAGCCCTAGCCCTGCCCATAACACTAACCCTAACCATAGACCTAGCCCTAGCACTAAACTTAGGCCTAGACTGAGCGCTAACACTAGCCCTAGCCCTAACCCTAACCATAAACCTAACCCTAAACCGAACCCTAGCCCTAGCCCTAACCCTAAACATAACACTAACCGTAACCCTAACACTAAACCTAGCCCTAGCCCGAAACCTAGCCCTAGCCCTAGCCCAAACCTTAACACTAGCCCTTGCCCTAGCCCTAGCCTTAACCCTAATCCTAGGCCTAGACCTAAAACTAGTCTTAACCTTAGCCCTAGCCCTATTCCTAACCCTAGTCCTAGCCCTAAACCCAACTCTAACCCTAACCTGAACCCTAAAAATAATCCTAGCCCTAGCCCTAAACCTAGCCTTAGCCCTAATGCTAAACCTAGCCCTAGAAATAGCACTAGTCCTAGACCTAACCTCAGCCTTAACACTAACCTTATCCCTAGACCTAGCTCTAAACCTAACATTAACCCTAACTCTAACACTAACCCTAGTCCTAGACATAACCCTAGCCCTATTCCTAGCCCAAACCCTAGTCCTAGGCCTAACCCTGGCCCTACCCCTAAAGCTAGCCCTAGCCCTAGCCCTAACCCTAAACCTATATCTAACCATAACCCTAATCCTAGCCGTAGGCCTAAACCTAGCCCTAGCCTTATCCCTAACACTAACCCTAGGCCGAGACTTAGCCCTAGCACGAGCCCTAACCCTAAATCTATCTCTAACCCTCACCCTAAAACTAACACTAAACCTAGCCCTACTCCTCACCCTAGCACTAGCCCTAGCGCTAACCCTAACCATAGCCCTACCCCTAGCCTTAGCACTATGCATAACCCAAGCCCTATACCTAACCCTAGCCCTAGCCCTAGCCCTAAACCTAAACCTAACCCTAACCCTAAACCTAACACTACCATAGACCTAACCGTAATCCTAACCCTAACCCTAGCCCTAGTCCTAGCCCTAGCCCTGTCCTATCCCTAACCTTAGCCCTAGCCCTAAACCTAGCCCTAGCCCTAGTCCTACCCCTAGCCAGAGCCCTGACCCTAGCACTATCCATAAACCTAGCCCTAGCCATAGTCGTAATGCTAGACATAGGCCCAACACTAACCCTAACCCTAGACCTAGCCCTAGTCAAAAATCTTCTTCATGGCTGAGCCTGAAGGCTTGGGAATACCCTCAGCACTCACTAGTAATTCAGTCTCCTGAGCCCAACAACAGTAGACTCTTGAGTAGCTAATTACTCTCCCCACAATATCCCAGCAGGGCAGTGAGGCAGTTTAGAATCTCTCAGCTCACAATGGCTGTAACCAAGCAATGGTGCACGTCTCAGAGGTGATGTCACAGTGCATGTGCACAGAGGCCTTGTGGCCTAGAGCAAGGGCACCCAAGCTCAAGTACATGGCCCAGGTGTCTGAAATCTCAGGTTGCTTGTGGGCAGCTCTGGGTTCATTTTGCCTCATGATTTCATCCATTTATTCAATCTAGAATGCCCAGGAAGATGTACCTTTCCATTCTTTGCCTTGGTACTGCATTCACTTGTCAATTTGTGACTACTGTACCGGTATTATGACAGCTGATCCTTGATTTTCATACCCTGTTGTTGCAACCCACCTTCAATTTGTCACTTAAATCCTTCAATTGTCTTTCAAAAGGTGGGTTTGGATGAAGTTAATCAGTTCATGAATACAACACTACTATTGACAGTTCATTGTTGGCAGTGTCATAACATTTGTCTGTCTGACGATTTTGCCAATATTTGAGTATTTCATCATATTTTTGTCCTTATAAAACTGCATGGAATCTACCAACACCACAAAGCATAGATCATATAGACATAATACAATTGTTAAACTTAGACATCATTAGAAATTCTGACAAAAATACATCAAGTGAAATAATTGAATTAAAGAAACTATATGAAACCTTGGGGAAAAATCAGGGAAGAGTATAGCTGAAATTCAAGGATCAATCTTTAATGACTCTTTCAGCTTTCTTAGGGTGAAACCCTTATATTATATGTTAAGAATACGATTTCGTATTTATGCTTCTAATTTTCATACACATCTGTAACTCAAATGCTATGAAGTAGTAAATATTTCCCCTGAATACATACATAAGCTTGCCATCTAGTGGAAAAGTACCTACTGCCTTTCAAGCCAAGAATTTTGAAGGAAAAAAAATCAGTTCTTGCTACTATGTTTTCCTGAGTTTTCAGAAATGCATTACAGCAAAGTAAAACTATTTCTGGTGCTCTAGGAGACTGTTTCAGCCCTTTTCTTACAAGCACTGATTCCAGGATTTCGGTAGTGCTTCTACACACTTTTACCTCCTAAATAGTACATAGAGCTGCTTCCAAGTGGAGGCAGGGTTAGACCTTTGAAATTGGAAGGTTTGTTTTAATATTCACTAGCAAATCAAAGATCAATCATGGAATTCCTGATGGCCCAAATTTTAACTGATAAAAATGCACGATTTACACTAGATTAATCGGGGATCACTGCAGAAATTATATATATGTGTAACCATTGTGCTGCACACATGCAATTTGAATGTCAACTGTAACTGAAAAAACTGAATTAAGAATTAAGAAAACAAAGAAACAATAGTCAATACACTAAAAACCAAGACATGCTTCCTTTGATTGGAAATCCCACTTTACAATGTTACTTAAAACATCCAGTGAAAAATTCATTATATTAAGATATCTTTACTGAATTCAAAAGTGTTTTCATTTCTATTCCGCTGTGTAGAATAAAGCATAAAGTATAACTTTGCAGTTATTTGTTGCTTTTAATTTTTCATTAGCAGTTTATGTCTGGATTCCAACTATTTTACCTGTTATACTACAATTTAAAACTATTTTCATTGTACTTCCCCCATGCATTATCCTTTAAATTTTAGCTATGCATTTTCTTTCTTTCTTTCTTTCTTTCTTTCTTTCTTTCTTTCTTTCTTTCTTTCTTTCTTTCTTTCTTTCTTTCTTTCTTTCTTTCTTTCTTTCTTTCTTTCTTTCTTTCTTCCTCTATTTCTTTCTGTCTTTCTTTCAATTGGGGAGTTAGAGGAGGAGAAGAGTGTTGGAGAATTGGGGGATTGGAACAGTGTTGGGGAATTGGGCCAGGGGAACAGCCAAGTTGTTGTCTTTTAATCTTTGTGAAGGGCGCAACAACCTCAGTTCCAAGTCGAGTTCAGCTGCTTAGCTCAAGGTGCTGTGTTTAATTAGATGCAGGTAGGCATAGCCACCATCTCATGCGGGAGTCAAACTGGCAGCCTTGTTGTTAAGAATGTGTGCTCTATCCTGAGACACCATGGCAGCAGCAGCTCAATTCAAGGTGCCAAGTTCAGTATTTAGCTTCGGGTGGGCATAGCCCTCCATCTCCAACAGGCAAACTTGTTAGGAGCACGTGCTCTCACCAGCTGTGCCATCCTGCCACCTGTTGGCAGCTCAGTGGCAGCTCACCTCGGGTGCAGTGCCACTGGCCCACATGGGCATCAAACAGGCCATCATGTTGCTCAGAGCGAGCTCCTAACCAAGCAAGACACTTGAACAATACTGCAATGTATTTTCTTAATGGTGTATTTGATGGATTAAGTTGTTAAAATTTTGAAATTCAATTTTTCTTCTCCTCCACCTCCTCTTCCTCCTCCTCCTCCTCCTTCTTGTTCTTCTTCTTCTTCTTCTTCTTCTTCTTCTTCTTCTTCTTCTTCTTCTTCTTCTTCTTCTTCTTCTTCTTCTTCTTCTTCTTCTTCTTCAGCTTCTACTTCTCCTTCTTTATTTTTTAGTATTGATTAGAGCTTTCTGTGTCCTAAGAGAATATTGCCTATTCATAGATTACAAAACAAGTAATCTGTGTATTCTTCTTCTCTTTTTCTTTCTTTTTGAAGGCTGTGTCCCTGGCCCTCATATGTGAGATGTAACTGCGGCCACTGGCTTCCCAATCCCACGCTTATCCACTGCGCCACTCGGCCCGCCCTAGCATATAAAATTATGATCTAAAAGTGAGAAAATCTGTCCAGGCACCTGGCTCAGTTGGTTAGGAGTTGGCGTAGAGCACACGCTCTGAGCAACAGGGACACCGGTTTGATTCCCATATGGGGCAGTGAATGCTTCGCCTGAGCAGAGCTAACACTGAGCTGCCAAGGAGTGGCAGGATGGCTCAGCTGGTATAACAACCGGATTGCCTGTTCAATGGTGGGCTCCGCCCACCCGCAACTAAAGATTGAACTCGGCACCTTGAGCTGAGCTGCCGTCCGGATGGCTCAGTGGATAGGGCATGCACGCTTAACAAAAAGGCTGCTGGGTTTTGACTCCCACAAAGGACGGTTGCTACTCCAACCCGCAACTGAGATTGAACACAGCACTTTAAGCTTAGGGGACATGAGCTGCCAAGGGCAAGCCAGATGGCGACTGGCTCCCACCACAATGAAGATTAAAGGACAAAACTTGGCTGGTCCCCTTGCCCAATTAACCAACTGTTCCCCTCCCTAACCTTAAACCTAGCCCAAGCCCAAAGCCTAGTCCTAGCGCTCACACTAGCCCTAACACTAAACCTAGCCCTAGCCCTAGCCCTAGCCCTAGACCGAGCCCTAAACCTACCACGAGCCCTAACCCGAGCCCTAGCTCTAGCCCTAAACCTAACCCTAACCCTGGTCCTAACCCTAACCCTAACCCTAACCCTAAACCTAACCTAGCCCTAACACTAAACAAAGCTGTAGCCCTAGCCCTAACCGTAGCCCGATCCCTAGACCTATGCCTAGCCCTACCCTATCCCTATCCCTCACCCTAGCCCTAGTCCTAGACCTTGTCCTAGCCCTAACCCTAGCCCTAGAACTAGCCATAGCACTATCCCTATCCCTAGACCTAACCCTAAGTGTAACCCTAACACTAAACCTAGCCCTAGCCCTAACCCTAGCCCTAGCACTGACCGTAGACCTAGACCTAGCCCTAACCCTAACTCCAGCCCTAGCCCTTGCCCTAGACTTAAGCGTAAACCTAGCCATAGTCCTAAATCTAACCCTATCCCTAACACAGAACTTAACCCTAACCCTAACCTGAAACATAACCCTGGCCTTAAGCTGAGCACTAGCCCTAGCACGAATACTAACCCTAGCTATAGTCCTAGCCCTGGTCTATCCCTAGCCTTAAACTTGCCTCTTGCACTAACCCTAGCTCTAGCCCTAGCCGTAACCCTAACACTAACCCTAACCCTAAACCTAACCCTAATCCTGCCCTAGCCCTAACCCTAGCCCTAGCCTTAAACTTAACCCTAACACTAAACCTAGCCTTAGTGCAAAACGTAGCCCTAGCCCTATCCCTAACACTAGCCGTAGCCCTAGCCCTAACCCTAAACCTATCCCTAGCCCTCACCCTAGCCCTAGCTCTGAACCAAACCCTAGCCCTAGCCCTAACACTAACCATAACCTTAGCCCTGAAACTGACCCTATCCGTAACACCACCCCTGCCCTAGCCCTAACGCTAACCCTAGCCCTAGCCATAGCCCTAGCCATTCCCTAACCATAACCGCAACCATAGCCTGAACCCTAACCCTAATCCTAACCCTAGCCCTAACCCAAAACCTAGACTTAACCCTATTCCTAGCCCTAGCTCTAAACCTAACCCTAGACCTAGTCCTAGCCCTAGCTCTAACCCTAACCCTAACCCTAACCCGAGATGTAGCCCTAAACCTAGCCCGAGCCGAAGCCCTTACCCTAACCCTAGCCCTAGCACTAAGCATAACCTTAACCCTATGCCTAGCCGTAGCTCAAGCCCTAACCCTAACCCTAGCACTAACCATAACCGTAACCCTAATCGTAACACTAACCCCCGCCCTAACCCTAGCTCTAGACCTTGCCCTAACCCTAACCCAACCCCTAGCCCTAACCCTAACCCTAACCCTAACTCTAGCCCTAACACAAACCCTAACACTAACCCGAACCCTAAGCCTAACCCTTACCTTAAACCTAGCCCTATACCTCAGCCTAGGCCTATCCCTGTTCAGCAAGTGTCCAACTATACTGCCACATGGTCACGCAAATGAGTCAAGCTAAATACAGAAATTATATGTGTTATCAAGCCTCGATAATGGGTGTAACAAAAGCTGAGGGGAAACCTAATTTGACTTCCGAATATAATCTTTCTTCGCTGGGATGGCTGGCATCTTGAATTGTCCATTTCCACAAATTCCGCAACTTTGGACCAAGTGCATTTTGAAATTCATAACTTCTCAGATTTGAGGAAGAGAACATGGAACATATGCCAAATGTTAGATAACACTCCCTGTAAGGTCGACAATAGCATCCTATACTTAAGAATATAAATAATCCTGTTTTGTTTTAAGTTTCAAAATGTCTCAAATCAGTTCAGGTATGATTTTTCTGCTAAATTAAGTAAGGAGGGGAAAACAACTTGGTTTTTAGAACTTTTAGGTTTTGAGTTCTAGACAAAGGATTGTGGATTATTGCAAATATTTCCAGAATCTTATGGCTTTTCTAATAACTACAGCCTTCTAGTTTCTAAGTTTAACATTGGTTACAGGTAATACATGTGGAAACAACTGGTGATTATTCCCCAGGATGATATGAGCTTATGCGATATAGATATAGATATAGATATAGATATAGATATAGATATAGATATAGATATAGATATAGATATAGATATAGATATCATGGGTTGTCATTTTATATGATGATATATAATGATATATATATATATATATATATATATATATATATATATATATATATAAAATCAACCCATTTAAAATTGATGTTTTGTATAACACATGATCCAATATTAGAAGATTGGAACTAAAGACAAAGATATATTTCTGCTTAAAATGAAATTGGAGGGCAGGAATGCTGCAAAACACGTGAACCATCAGTCACTCCAAGGTTGGCGGACTCCAGTTTCTTTGGGTCCCTGAAGTACCATGTTCTAGGATCCTGAGATGCTCCTTGTTTCAAATACAATGTGTATGAAATCAGGATGCATCCTCCAGTTTTTGATGTGCCATGATTTGATTGGCAGCATTATTTTTCACTTTCTTGACAGTAATCAAAGTAGCATTAAAAGCATCTTAAATTCTGACCCAGTATTTCCACTCTTGGGGATCTACCCAGAGGAATCCCAGACGCTAATTCAAAAAAAGTATATGCACCCCTATGTTTATTGCAGCGCTATTTACAATAGCCAAGACTTGGAAACAACCGAAATACCCATCAGTGGATGACTGGCTTAAGAAACTGTGGTACATTTATACAATGGAGTATAACTCCGCTATAAAGAAGAATGAAATTGTACCATTTGCAACGATATGGATGGACCTAGAGACTATTATGTTGATTGATAGAAGTCAGTCAGAGAAAGACAAATACCACATGATCTCGCTTATATGTGGAATTTGAAAAACTGAATGAATGAACATAAGAAACAAACAAACAAACAACAACAACAACAAGCATCTTAAATTCAATTCACTACAGTAACAAGGTGAGACGGGGGATCCATGTGACTTAGGAATGGAGCTCACACTCTAGATGTAGGGGACTCATTGAGTTTAACCCCATCCCTACGGTTAACAAACGTTACACCCTGACTTTAAACTTAACCCTAAACCTAACCCTAACCGAAATCCTAACCCTAAACATTATCCCTAAACCTAAACCTAAACCTAACACTAAACAGAGTCCTAAGCCTAACCCTAACCGTAATCCTACCCTAACCCTAGCCCTAACACTAACGCTAACCCTAAACATAAACCTAAACGAAAACCTAGCCCTAGCCCTAAACCTAGCCCTAGCCCTAGACCTCACACTAACCTAGCCCTAATCCTAGCCCTAAACATAGCCCTGGCCATCACCCTAGCCCTAGCCCTAAACCTAGCAATAAACCAAATTCTAGCACTTCCACTAACCCTAACACTAACCCCAACACTAAACCTAGCCCTAACCCTAACCCTAGCCCTAAACCTAATCCTAGCCCTAGCCATAACCCTAAACCGAGTCCTATCCCTAGCCCTAGCCGTAGTACTAGCCCTAGCCCTAGCCCTAATCCGAGCCCTACACCTAGCCCTAACACTAACACTAGCCCAGCCCTAACCTTAGCCCTAACCCTAACCCTAACCCTAAACTCACCCTAGCCATAAACCTAACCCTAACCCTAAACCTATCTCTAACCCTCACCCTAAACCTAACACTAAATCTAGCCCTAGTCCTAACCATAGCACTAGCCCTAACCCTAACCCTAACCATAGCCCTATCCCTAGCCTTAGCCCTATCCATAACCCTAGCCCTATACCTAACCCTCGCCCTAGTCCTAGCCCTAAACCTAAACCTATCCCTAACCCTAAACCTAACACTACCATAGCCATAACGGTAGCCCTGACCCTAACCATAGCCCTAGTCCTAGCCCTAGCCCTGTCCTATTCCTAAACTTAGCCATAGCCCTAACCCTAGTCCTAGCCCTAGCCGGAATCCTGACCCTCGCAGTAGCTCTAAACCTAGCCATAGCCGTAGCCCTAACGATAGCCATAGCCCCAGCACTAACCCTAACACTAGACCTAGCCCTAACCCTAACCCTAACCCTAAATGTCATCCTAGCCATAACCCTAACCCTAAACCTAAACCTATCTCTAACCCTCACCGTAACCCTAACACTAAACCTAGCACTAGTCCTAACCCTAGCACTAGCCCTAACAATTGACCTAGACTTAACCCTAAACCTAGCCCTAGTCCAAGCCCTAGACTTAACCCAAAACCTAGTCCTGACACTAAACCTATACCTAGCCCTAATTATAGCACTAGCCCTAGCCCGAATCCTAATGCTAAACTTAGCCTTAGCCGTAGCCCTAGCCCTAAACCTACCCCTAGCCCTAACCTTATCCCTATCCCTATACCTAGCCCAAAACCTAACACTAACCCTATCCGTAAACCTAGCCCTAGCACTAGCCCTAGGCCTAAACCTAGCCCAAGAGCTAACACTAGCCCTAGACCTAACTGTAACCTTAAACCTAATCATAATGCTAACCCTAAACCTGACGATCAACTTAGCCCTAGCACTAACCCTAGTCCTAGACCTAGCCCTAACATTAACCCTAGCCCTAGCCCTAGCATTAGCCTTAACACTAACCCTAACCCTAACCCTAGCCATAGCCCTAAACCCTACCCATAGCCCTAGCACTAACCCTTGCCCTAGACCTAGCACTAACCGTAACCCTAACCCTAGCCTTAGCCCTAGTCCTCGCCCTAGCCCTAATCTGAGCCCTAGCCCTAAACCTAGCTGTAGACCTAGCCCCAGGCCTAAGCCTTTCCCTAAACCAACATTAAACCTAACCCTAAACCTAACCCTAATGGAAGACTTAGACCTAGCCCTAGCACTAACCCGAGCACTGGCAGTAGCCATAACGATAGCCCTAGCCCTAGCCATAACACTAACGCTAAACCTAACCCTAGTCCTAGTCCTAACCCTAAACATAGCCCTAGGCTAAGCCATAATCCTATTATTAGCCCTAGCCCTAAACCTAGCCCTAACCCCAGCCCTAGCCCTTACCCTAGCCCTAGCACTAGCCCTAGACCTAACCCTAACCCTAGCCCTAGTCCTAGCCCTAGCCATGTCCTATCCCTAACCTTAGCCCTAGCCCTAAACCTAGCCCTAGCCCTAGTCCTACCCCTAGCCAGAGCCCTGACCCTAGCACTATCCATGAACCTAGCCCTAGCCCTAGCCGTAATGCTAGACATAGGCCCACTCTTTAACCGAGGTCCTCCCTGTTGCTTGAGTAACTCCTGTTGCCAAGCTCCGCTGTGTTACCTGGGTCCTCTCTGTAGCCTGGGTAACTACTTTTGCCTGGGTAACTCCTGTTGCCAAGCTCCACTCTGTTATCGGGTTCCTCTCTGTTTTCCTGGGTAACTCCTGTTGTGTCGGTAACTCCACTTGCCTAGTTCCTCTCTGTAAAAGGGGTCCTCTCTGTTGCCTGGGTAACTCCTGTTGCCTGGGTAACTCCTGTTGCCAAGTTTCTCTGTGTTACCTGGGTAAATCCTGTTGCCTGCGTAACTCCTGTTCCTGGGTAACTCTTGTTGCCAAGATTCTCTCTGTAACCAGGGTACTCTCTGTTGCCTGTGTAACTCCTGTTGCCTAGGGAAATCCTGTTGCCAAGCACCTCTCTGTTACCGGTGTCCTCTCTGTGGTCTGGGTAACACGTGTTACCTGTTAACTCCTGTCGCCAAGCTCCAATCTTTAACCGAGGTCCTCCCAGTTGCTTGAGTAACGCCTGTTGCCAAGCTCCGCTGTGTTACCTGGGACCTCTCTGTTGCCTGGGTAACTACTTTTGCCTGGGTAACTCCTGTTGCCAAGCTCCTCTCTGTTACCGGGGTCCACTCAGATGCCTGGTAACTCGTGTTACCTGGGGAACTCCTTTTGTCAAGCTCCTCTCTGTTACCTGGTCCTCACTGTTGACTGGGTAACTACTCTTGCCTGGGTATCTCCTGTTTCCAAGCTCCTTTCTATTACCTGGGTATCTCCTGTTTCCTGGTAACTCCTGTTGCCTGGGAAACTCCTGTTGCCAAGCTCCTCACTATTACTTGGATAACTCCTGTTGCCTAGGTAACACCTGTTGCCTGGGTTACTCCTGTTTACTGGGTTCCTCCTGTTGCCAAGCTCCTCTCTGTTACCTGCGTCCTCTCTGTTGCCTGGGTAACTACTGTTGCCAGGGTAACTCCTCTTGCCAAGCTCCTCTCTATAACCTGGGTAACTCCTGTTGCCTGGGTAACTCCTGTTGCCTGGGTAACTCCTGTTGCCAAGCTCCTCTCTGTTAACACGGTCCTCGATGTTGACTGGGTTACTCCTGTTGCTTGGATAACTCCTTTTGCCAAGCTCCTCATTGTTACCTGGGTAACTCCTGATGATTGGGTAACTCCTGCTGCCTGGGTAACTCCTGTTGCCTGAGTAACTCCTGTTGCCAAGCTGCTCTCTGTTACCCGGGTCCTCCACGTTGCCTGGGTAACTCCTGTGGCCTGAGTAACTCCTGTTGCCAAGCTCCTCACTGTTACCTGGGTAACTCCTGTTGCCTGGGTAACTCCTGTTGCCTGGGTAACTCCTGTTTCTTGCATATCACCTGTTCCAATCTCGTCTCTGTTACGTGGTTAACAGCTGTTGCCAAGCTACTTTCTGTTGCCTGGGTCCTCTCTGTTGCCTGGATAACTACTGTGTGCAGGGTAACTCCTGTTGCCAAGCTCCTCTCTATTACCTGGGTAACTCCTGTTTCCTGAGTAACTCCTCTTGACAAGATCCCCTCGGTAACCCGGGTCCTCTCTGTTGCCTGGGTAACTCCTGTTGCCTAGGCGACTCCTGTTGCCTGGGTAACTCCTGTTGCCTGGGTAACTCCTGTTGCCAAGCTTCTCTGTGTTACCTGGGTAAATCCTGTTGCCTGCGTAACTCCTGTTCCTGGGTAACTCTTGTTGCCAAGATTCTCTCTGTAACCAGGGTCCTCTCTGTTGCCTGTGTAACTCCTGTTGCCTAGGGAAATCCTGTTGCCAAGCACCTCTCTGTAAACGGTGTCCTCTCTGTGGTCTGGGTAACACGTGTTGCCTGTTAACTCCTGTCGCCAAGCTCCACTCTTTTACCGAGGTCCTCCCTGTTGCTTGAGTAACTCCTGTTACCAAGCTCCTCTCTGTTACCGGGGTCCACTCAGATGCCTGGTAACTCGTGTTACCTGGGTAACTCCTTTTGTCAAGCTCCTCTCTGTTACCTGGGTCCTCACTGTTGCCTGGGTAACTACTCTTCCTGGGTATCTCCTGTTTCCAAGCTCCTTTCTATTACCTGGGTAACTCCTGTTTCCTGGTAACTCCTGTTGCCTGGGAAACTCCTGTTGCCAAGCTCCTCACCATTACCTGGATAACTCCTATTGCCTGGGTAACTCCTGTTGCCTGGGTTACTCCTGTTTACTGGGTTCCTCCTGTTGCCAAGCTCCTCTCTGTTACCTGGGTCCTCTCTGTTGCCTGTGTAACTACTGTTGCCAGGGTAACTCCTCTTGCCAAGCTCCTCTCTATAACCTGGGTAACTCCTGTTGCCTGGGTAACTCCTGTTGCCTGGGTAACTCCTGTTGCCTAGGCAACTCCTGTTGCCTGGGTAAATCCTGTTGGCTGGGTAACACCTTTTGCCTGGGTAAAACCTGTTGCCAAGCTCCTCTCTGTTACCGGGGTCCTCTCTGCTGCCTGGGTAACTCCTGTTTCCTAGGGAAATCCTGTTGCCAAGCACCTCTCTTTTACCG
Organism: Aselliscus stoliczkanus; assembly: GCA_033961575.1. NCBI lineage: Eukaryota > Metazoa > Chordata > Mammalia > Chiroptera > Hipposideridae > Aselliscus > Aselliscus stoliczkanus. The sequence goes on from CM066734.1 coordinate 27,895,448, forward strand.
GTGTCCTCTCTGTGGTCTGGGTAACTCCTGTTGCCTGGGTAACTCCTGTTGCCTGGGTAACTCGTGTTGCCAAGCTCCTCTCTGTTACCGGGATTCTCTCTGTTGCTTGGGTAACTCCTGTTGCCTGGGTAACTCCTTTTGCCTGGGTAACTACTGTTACGAATCTACTCTCTGCTAATTGGGTAACTCCTGTTGCCTGGATAACTCCTCTTGCCTGGGTAACTCCTGTTTCAAAGGTCCACTCTGTTATCAGGTTCCTCTCTGTTGCCTGGGTAACTCCTGTTGCCCGGGTAACTCCTGTTGCCAAGCTTCTCTGTGTTACCGGGGAACTCTCTGTTGCCTGTGTAACTCCTGTTGCCTAGGGAAATCCTGTTGTCAAGCTCCTCTCTGTTACATGCGTCCTCTCTGTTGTCTGGGGAACTCCTGTTGACTGGGTATCTCCTGTTGCCCGGGTAACTCCTGTTGCCAACTTCCTCTCTGTTACCGTGGTCCTGTTTCCTGGATATCTCCTGTTGACTGGGTAACTCCTTTGGCCTGGGTAAAACCTGTTGGGAAGCTCCTCTCTGTTACTTGGGTAACTTCTCTTGCCTGGGTAACTCCTGTTGCCAAGCTCCTCTCTGTTAACACGGTCCTCGATGTTGACTGGGTTACTCCTGTTGCCTGGGTAACTCCTTTTGCCAAGCTCCTCATTGTTACCTGGGTAACTCCTGATGATTGGGTAACTCCTGCTGCCTGGGTAACTCCTGTTGCCTGGGTAACTCCTGTTTCCTGTGTAACTCCTGTTGCCAAGCTCCTCTCTGTTACCTGGATAACTCCTGTTGCCAAGCTGCTCCCTGTTACCGAGGTACTCACTGTTGCCTGTGTAACTCTTTTTGCCTGGGTATCTCCTATCACCAAGCTCCTCTCTGCTACCTGGGTCCTCCCTATTGCTTGGGTAACTCCTGTTGCCTGGGTAAATCGTGTTGCCAAGCTCCTCTCTGTTACCGGGGTCACCTCAGTTGCCTGGTAACTCCTGTTACCTGGGTAACTCCTGTTGTCAAGCTCCTCTCTGTTACCTCCGTCCTCGCTGTTGCCTGGGTAACCAATGTTGCCAGGATAACTCCTGTTGCCAAGCTCCTCTCTATTAACTGGGTAACTCCTTTTGCCTGCATAACTGCTGTTGCCTGGGAAACTCCTGTAGCCAAGATCCTCACTGTTACCTGGGTAACTACTCTTGCCTGGGTAACTCCTGTTGGCTGGGTAACTCCTGTGTACTGGATATTTCCTCTTGCCAAGATCCTCTCTGTTTCCTGGGTACCTCCTGTTGCCAAGCTCTTCTCTGTTACCTGCGTCCTCTCTGTTGCCTGTGTAACTACTGTTGCCTGGGTAACTCCTGTTCCCTGGGTAACTCCTGTTCCCCAAACTACTTTCTGTTACCGAGGTCCTCCCTGTTGCCTGGGTAACTCCTGTTGCCAAGCTCCTCTCTGTTAACTGGTTAACTCCATTTGCCAAGCTCCTATCTGATACCTGGGACCTCTCGGTTGCGTGGATAACTATGGTTCCCAGGGTAACTCCTGTGGGCAAGCTCCTCACTATTACCATGGTAACTCCTGTTGTGTGGGTAACCCCTGTTGCCAAATTCCTCTCTGTTACCTTGTGACATCATTTTGCCAAGCTCCTCTGTGATACCTGGGTCCTCTATATTGCATGGATAACTATTGTTGCCAGGGTTTCTCCTGTGGCCAAGCTCCTCACTATTACCTGGGTAACACCTGTTGTGTGGGTAACTCCTGTTGCCTGGGTAACTCCTTTTCCCAAGCTCCTCTCTGTTACCGTGGTCCACAATGATGCCTTCATAACCCTTCTTGCCTGGGTAACTCCTGTGGCCAAGATCCTCTCTATAACCGTGGTCCTCCCTGTTGTCTGGGTAACTGCTGTTGCCTCGGTAACTACTGTTGCCAAGCTCCTCTCTGTTACCGGGGTACTTTCTGTTGCCTGGGAAATTCCTGTTGCCTCGGTAGCTCCTGTTGCCTGGGTAACTCCTATTGCCAAGCTCCTCACTGTTCCCTGCGTCCTCTCTGTTGGCTGGGTAACTACTGTTGTGATGGTAACTCCTGTTGCCAAGCTTCTCTCTATAACCTGGGTAACTCCTGTTGCCTGGGTAACGCCTGTTGCCTGGGTAACTCCTGTTGCGAAGCACCTCTCTGTTAACGCGGTCCTCGATGTTGACTGGGCTACTCCTGTTGCCTGGGTAACTCCTGTTGCCAAGCTCCTGATTGTTACCTGGGTAACTCCTAAAGATTGGGTAACTCCTGCTGCCTGGGTAACTCCTGTTGCCTGGGTAACTCCTGTTACCTGGGTAACTCCTGTTGCCAAGCTCCTCTCTGTTACCTGGGTAACTCCTGTTGTCAAGCTCCTCTCTGTTACCTGCGTCCTCTCTGTTTCCTGGGTAACTACTGCTGCCATGTAACTCCTGTTGCCAAGCTACTCTCTATAACCTGAGTAACTCCTGTTGCCTGGGTAACTCCTGTTACCTGAGTAAATCCTGTTGCCAAGCTCCTCTCTGTTACCTGGGTCCTCCCTGTTGCGTGGGTAACTACTGTTGCCTGGGTAAATGCTGTTGCCAAGCTCCTCTCTATTACCACGGTCCTCTCTGTTGCCTGTGTAACTCGTTTTTCCTGTGTAACTCCTGTTTTCAGGCTCCTCTCTGTTACCAGGGTCCTCCCTGTTGCCTGGGTATGTCCTGTTGCTTGGGGAACGGCTGCTACCAAGCTTCTCTGTGTTACCACTGATCTCTGTTGCCTGGGTAATTTCTCTTGCCTCGGTAACTCCTGTTGCCTGGGTAACTCCTGTTGCAAAGCTCCTCACTGTTACGTAGGTAACTCCTGTTGCCTGGGTAACTCCGGTTGCCTAGGTAACTTCTGTTGCCGACCTCCTCTCTGTTACCGGGATCCTCTCTGTTGCCTTGGTAATTCCTGTTGCCTAGATAACTCCTGTTGCGTGCGTAACTCTTGTTGCCAAGTTCCTCCCTGTTGCCGGGTACCTCTCCGTTGCCTGGGTAATTCCTGTTGCCTGGGGAACTCCTGTAGCCTGGGTTACTCCTGCTGCCAAGCTGCTCACTGTTACCTGGGTAACTCCTGGTGCCTGGGTAACTCCTGTTGCCTGGGTAAATCCTGTTTCCTGGGTAACTCCTGTTGCCAAGCTCCTCTCTGTTACCTGGTTAACTCCTCTTGCCAAGCTCCCCTCTGTAACCTCGGTCCTCTCTGGTGCCTGGATAATTACTGTTGCCGGCTTAACTCCTGTGGCAAAGCTCCTCTTTATTACCTGGGTAAGTCCGGTTTCCTGTGTAACTCCTGTTGCCTGGTAAGTTCTGTTGCCAAGCTCCTTTCTGTTACCGTGGTTCTCCCTGATGCCTGGGTAACTCCTGTTACCAAGGTCCTCTCTGTTATCAGAGTGCTTTATGTTGCCTGGGTAATTCCTGTTGCCTAGGTAACTCCTGTTGTCTGGGTAACTCCTGTTGCCTGGGTAACTCATGTTGCCAAGCTACTCTGTGTTACCTGGGTAACTCCTGTTGCCACGCTCCTCTCTGTTATCTGGGTCCTTTCTTTTGCCTGGGTAACTACTGTTGAAATGGTAACTCCTGCTGCCAAGCTCCTCTCTATTCCTTTGGTAACTCCTGTTGCCTGGGTAACTCTTGTTCCCTGGGAAACTCCTGTTGCCAAGCTCCTCTCTGATACCTGGTTAACTCCTTTTCCCATGATCTTTTTTGTTACCTGGATCCTCTCTGTTGCATGGATAACTACTGTTGCGAGGGTAACTCCTGTTGCCAAGTTCCTCTCCATCACCTGGTCAAATGCTGTTGCCTGGGTAATATTTGTTGCCTGGTTAACTCCTGATGCCAATCTCCACTCTGTTACCGTGGTCCTCCCTGATGACTGCGTAACTCCTGTTGCCTGGGTAACTCCTGTTGCCAAGCTCCTCTCTGTTACCGTTGTCCTCCCTGTTGTCTGTGTAACACCTGTTGCCTGGGGAGCTGCTGTTGCCAAGCTCCTCTCTGTTACTGGGGTCCTCTCTGTTTCCTGGGTAATTGCTGTTGCCTCAGTAACTCCTGTTCTCTGGGTAACTCCTCTTGCCAAGCTCCTCACTGTTACCTGGGTAATTCCTGTTGCCTGTGTAACTCCTATTCCTTGGGTAACTCCTGTTGCTAAGCTCCTTATTGTTACCTGGGTAACTCCTTTTATCAGGATAATTCCTGTTGCTGAGCTCCTCTTTATTACTTGGGTAACTCCTGTTGCCTGGGTAACTCCTGTTGCGTGGGTAACTCCGGTTCCCAAGCTCCTCTCTGTTCCCAGGGTCCTCCCTCTTACCTGGATAACTCCTGTTGCCTGGGTTACTCCTTTTGCCAAGGTCCTCTCTGTTACCGGGATCCTCGCTGTTCCCTGGGTAATGCCTGTTGCCTCAGTAACTCCTGTTGCCTGGTTAACTCCTGTTGCCGAGCTCCTCTCTATTACGTGGGTAACTGCTGTTGCCTGGGTAAGTCCTGTTTCCTGGGTAACTCCTGTTGCCAAGCTACTCTCTGTTACCTGGGTAACTCCTGTTGTGAAGCTACTCTCTGTTACCTGGGTCCTCTCTGTTCCCTGGGTAACTACTCTTGCCAGGGTAACTCCTGTTGCCTAGCTCCTCTCTTTTGCCTGGGTAATTCCGGTTGCCTCGGTAACTTATGTTCCCTGGGTAACTCCTGTAGCCAAGCTCCTCTTTGCTACCAAGGTAACTCCTGTTAACAGGGTAATTCCTGATGCCGAGCTCCTCTTTATTACCTGGTTAGGTCCTGTTGCCTTGGTAACTCCTGTTGCGTGGGTAACTCCTGTTGCCAAGCTCCTCTCTGTTACTGGTGTCCTCCCTGTTACCTCGGTAACTCCTGTTACCTGGGTAACTCCTGTTGTCAAGCTCCTCTCTGTTACCTGGTACCTCACTGTTGCCTTGGTAAGTACTGTTCCCAGGGTAACTCCTATTGCCAAGCTCCTCTCTATTACCTGGGTAACTCCTGTTGCCTGGGTAACTCCTGTTGCCTGGGTAACTCTTGCTGCCAAGCTGCTCACTGTTACCTGGGTAACTCCTGTTGCCTGGGTAACTCCTGTTGCCTGGGTAAATCCTGTTTCATGGGTAACTCCTGTTGCCAAGCTCCTCTCTGTTACCTGGTTAACTACTGTTGCCAAGCTCCCCTCTCTTACCTCGGTCCTCTCTGGTGCCTGGATAATTACTGTTGCCAGGTTACCTCCTTTTGCCAAGCTCCTCTCTAATCCCTGGGTAAATCCTGTTCCCTTGGTAACTCCTGTTGCCTGGTAACTCCTGTTGCCAAGCTCCATTCTGTTACCGTGGTCCTCCCCGATGCCTGGGTAATTCCTGTTGCCTGGGTAACTTCTGTTGCCAAGCTCCTCTCTGGTACCGGGGTCCTCTATGTTGCCTGGGTAATTCCTGTTGCCTCGGTAACTCCTGTTGCCTGGGTAACTCCTGTTGCTTGCGTAACTCCTGTTGCCAAGCTCCATTCTGTTACCGTGGTCCTCCCCGATGCCTGGGTAATTCCTGTTGCCTGGGTAACTTCTGTTGCCAAGCTCCTCTCTGGTACCGGGGTCCTCTATGTTGCCTGGGTAATTCCTGTTGCCTCGGTAACTCCTGTTGCCTGGGTAACTCCTGTTGCCTGCGTAACTCCTGTTGCCAAGCTCCTCAATGTTACAGGGGTCATCACTGTTATCCGGGTAACTCCTGTTTTCTGGGTAACTCCTGTTGCCTGGGTATAACCTGCTTCCTGGGTAACTCCTGTTGCCAAGCTGCTCTGTGTTGCCTCGGTAACTCCTGTTGCCACACTCCTCTCTGTTACCTGGGTCCACTCTGTTGCCTGGGTAACTACTGTTGCGAGGGTAACTCCTGTTGCCAAGCTCCTCTCTATTACTTGGGTTACTCCTGTTGCCCGGGTAACTCCTGTTGCCTGGGAAACTCCTATTGCCAATCTCCACTCTGTTACCGTTGTCCTCCCTGATGCGTTCGTAACTCCTGTTGCCTGGGTAACTAATTCTGCCAAGCTCCTCTCTGTTACCATGGTCCACCATGTTGTCTGGGTAACTCCTTTTTTCCTGTGTAACTGATGTTGCCAAGGTCCTCTCTGTTACCGGGGTCCTCTCTGTTGCCTGGCTAACTCCTGTTGCCTGGGTAACTTATGTTGCCAAGCACCTCTCTGTTACCGGGGTCCTCTCTGTTGCCTGGGTAATTCCTGTTGCCTCGGTAACTCTTATTCCCTGGGAATCTCCTGTTGCCAAGCTCCTCACTGTTACCGGGATCCTCTCTGTTCCCTGGGTAATGTCTGTTGCCTCAGTAACTCCTATTGCCTGGGTAACTACTTTTACAAGGGTAACTGCTCTAGCTAAGCTCTTCTCTATTACCTGGTTATCTCCTGTTGACTGGGTGACTCCTGTTGCCTGGGTAACTCATGTTGCCTGGGTAAGTCCTGTTGCCAAGCTCCTCTCTGTTACTGGGGTCCACTCTGTTACCTGGTAACTCCTGTTACCTGGGTAACTCTTGAGGCTAAATTCCTCTTTGTTACCGCGGTCATCTCTGTTGCCTTGGTAAATCCTGTTGCCTGGTAACTCCTGTTGTCATGCTCCTCTCTGTTACCTCGCTAACTCCTGTTGCCTGTGTAAGTCCTGTGGCCTGGATAACTCTTGTTGCCAAGCTCCACTCTATTACCGTGGTCCACCCTGATGCCTGAGTAACTCCTGTTGCCTGAGTAACTCCTGTTGCCAGTCTCCACTCTGTTACGGCTGTCTTCCCTGATGCCTGGGTAACTACTGTAGCCTGGGTAACTACTGTTGCCAAACTCCTCTCTGTTACCGTGTTCCTCCCTGTCTTCTGGGTAACTCCTGTTGCCTGGGTAGCTGCTGTGACCAAGCTCCTCTCGGTTACATAGGGTACTTTCTGTTGCCTGGGTAATTCCTGTTGCTTCAGTAACTCCTTTTCCCTAGGTAACTCCTGTTGCCAAGCTCCTTTCTGTTACCGTGCTCCTCCCTGATGCCTGGGTAACTCCTGTTGCCTGGGTAACTCCTTTTGCAAAACTGCTCTCTGTTACCGGGGTCCTCTATGTTGCCTGCGTAATTCCTGTTGCCTCGGTAACTACTGATGCCTGGGTAACTCCTGTTGCCAACCTCCTCATTGTTACCTGAGTAACTCTTTTTACCAGGATAATTCCTGTTGCTGAGCTCCTCTTTATTACCTGGGTAACTCCTGTTGCCTGGATAACTCCTGTTGCGTGGGTAACGCCGGTTGCCAAGCTCCTTCCTTTTACCGGGGTCCTCCCTGTTATCTGGGTAACTCCTTTTGCCTAGGTAACTTCTTTTGCCAAGATCCTCTCTGTTACCGGGGTCCTCTCTGTTCCCTGGGTAATGCCTGTTGTCTAAGTAACTCCTGTTTCCTGGGTAACTCCTGTTGCCGAGCTCCTCTCTATTACGTGGGTAACTGCTGTTGCCTGGGTAACTCCTGTTTCCATGTTAACTCCTGTTGCCAAGTTGCTCTCTGTTTCCTGGGTAACTCCTGTTGCGAATCTACTCTGTTACCTGGGTCCTCTCTGTTCCCTGGGTAACTAGTGTTGCCAGAGTAACTCCTGTTGCCAAGCTCCTCTCTATTATCTGGGTAACTCATATTTCCTGGGTAACTCCTGTTTCCTGGGTAACTCCTGTTGCCATGCTCCTCTCTGTTACCTGGTTAACTCCTTTTGCCAAGATCCTTTCTGTTACCTGTGTCCTCTCTATAGCCAGAATAACTACTGATGCCTGGGTAACTCCTGTTGCCTGGCTAACTCCTGTTGCCAAGCTCCTCTCTGTTACCGGGGTCCTCCGTGTTACCTTGGTAACTCCTGTTGCCTGGGTAACTCCTATTGCCCAGCTCCTCTCTGTTACAGGGGTCCTCTCTGTTCCCCGGGTAATGCCTGTTGCCTCAGTAACTCCTGTTGCCTGGGTAACTACTGTTACAAGGGTAACTCCTGTAGCCAAGCTCCTCTCTATTACCTGGTTAACTCCTGTTGACTAGGTGTCTCCTGTTGCCTGGGTAACTCCTGTTGCCTGGGTAACTCCTGTTGCCAAGCTCCTTTCTGTTACCGGGGTCCACTCTGTTGCCTGGTAACTCCAGTTACCTGGGTAAATCTTGTTGCTAAGTTCCTCTTTGTTACCGCGATCCTCTCTGTTGCCTTGGTAACTCCTGTTGCCTGGTAACTCCTGTTGTCAAGCTCCTCTCTGTTACCTGGTTCCTCACTGTTGCCTTGGTAAGTACTGTTGCCAGGGTGGCTCTTGTTCCCAAGCTCCTCTCTATAAACTGGGTAACTGCTGTTGCCTGGGTAAATCCTGTTGCCTGGGAAACTCCTTTGCCAAGTTCCTCACTGTTACCTAGGTAAAACCTGTTGCCTAGGTAACTCCTGTTTCCTGGGTAAATCCTGTTACCTGGTTAATTTCTGTTGCTAAGCTTCTCTCTGTTACCTGGGTCACTCCTGTTGCCAAGCTCCTCTCTGTTACCGGGGTTCTCCCTGTTGCCTGTGTAACTCCTGTTGACTGGGTAACACCTGTTGCTGAGCTCCTCTCTGTTACCGTGGTCCCCCCTGATGCCTGCGTAACTCCTGTTGCCTGAGTAACTCCTGTTGCCAATCTCCACTCTGTTACCATGGTCCTCCCTGATACCTGGGTAACTACTGAGCCTGGGTAACTCCTGTTGCCAAGCTTCTCTCTGTTCCCGTTGTCCTCCCTGTTTTCTGGGTAACTCCTGTTGCCTGGGTAACTGCTGTTGCCAAGCTCCTCTCTGTTACCGGGATCCTCCCTGTTGCCTGGGTAATTCCTGTTGCCTCGGTAACTCCTCTTCCCTGGGTAACTCCTGTTGCCAAGCTCATCACTGTTACCTGGGTGACTCCTGTTGATTGGGTAACTCCTGTTGCCTGGGTAACTCCTGTTGCCTGGGTAACACCTGTTCATTGGATAACTCCTGTTGCCTGGGTAACTCCTATTACCTGGGTAACTCCTGTTGCCAAGCTACTCCCCGTTACCTGGGTACTTCCCGATGCTTGGATCCTCACCAATGCCTGGGTCCTCCCCATTGCCTGGGTCCTCCCTGTTGCCTGGGTCCTTCCTGTTGCCAAGCTCCTCTCTGTTACCTGTGTCCTCCCTGTTACCTGGGACCTACCTGTTACCTGGGTCCTTCCTGTTGGCAAGCTCCTCTCTGTTACGTGGGTCCTCTGTCGCCTGGGTTCTCCCTGTTGCCTTGGTCCTTGCTGTTGCCAAGCTCCTCTCTATTACGTGAGTCCTCTCTGTTGCCTACGACCGCTCTGTTGCCAAGCTCCTCTCTGTTACCAGGGTCCTCCCTGTTGCCTGGGTACTCCCAGTTACCTAGTTGCTCACTGTTACGTGTCTCATTCACGTTACCTGGTTCCTTCCCGTTGCCTGGATCTTCCCCAAAGCCTGCGTCTTCCACGTTGTCTGGATCCTCCATGTTGCCTGGGTCCTTCTGGATGACAAGGTCCTCTCTGTTGCCTGGGTCCTTCCCTTTGCCTGGATCCTCCCCAATGCCTGGGTCCTCTCCGCTGCCTTGGCGCTTCCTGTAGCCTTGGTCCTTCCTGTTGCTAAGCGCCTCTCTGTCACTTCTGTCCTCTGTTTTGCCTGGGTCCTCTCTATTGTGTGGGTCCTCCCTGTTGCCAAGCTTCTCTCTGTTACCTGGGTCCTCTCTGTTGCCTGGGTCCTCCCTGTTACCTAAGCCCGTACTGTTACATGGACCCTTCACGTTACCTGGGTCCTTCCCATTGCCTCGATCCTCCCAAATGCCTGGGTCTTCCCCGTTGCCTGGGTCCTTTCTGTTGCCTGGGTTCTCCCTGTTAACCAGTTCCTCACTGTTACCTGGCACCTTCACTTTACCTGGGTACTCCCCGTTACCTGGGTCCTCCCTGTTGACAGTTTCCTTACTGTTTCCAAGCAACTGTCTGTTACATGGGCCCTCCCCGTTGACTCGGTCCTACCTGTTGCCTTCGTCCTTCCTGTTGCCAAGCTCCTCTCTGTTACCTGGGATCTCTCTGTGGCCAAGCTCCTCTCTGTTACCTGGGTCCTAGCTGTTGCCAAGGTTCTTCCTGTTTCCTGGGTCGTTCCTGTTGCCAAGGTCCTCTTTGTTGCCAAGCTCCTCTCGGTGACCTGGTTACTCTCTGTTGCCTGGGTTTTCCCTGTTGCCTTGGTCCTTTCTGTTGCCAAGCTCCTCTCTGTTACCTGGGTCCTCTCTGTTGCCTGGGTCCTCCCTTTTACCTAGGTCCTCACTGTTACCTGGCTCTTTCATGTTACCTGGGTCCTTCCCGTTGCCTGGATCCTCCCCAATACCTGAGACCTCCCCATTAACTGGGTCCTCACTGTTGACTGGTTCCTTCCTGTTGCCAAGACCCTGTCTGTTACCTGGGCCCTCACCATTGCCTGGGTCCTCCCTGTTGCCTGGGTACTTCATGTTGCCAAGCTCCTCTCTGTTACCTGGGTCCTCTCTGTTGCCTGGGTCCTTCTGTTACCTGAGTCCTTCCCGTTGCTTAGATCATCACCAATGCCTGGTTCCTCCCCATTGCCTGGGTCCTCCCTGTTGCCTGTCTCCTTCCTGTTGACAAGATACTCTCTGTTACCTGTGTCCTTCCTGTTGCCTGGGTTCTCCCTGTTGCCTGGGTTCTACTTGTTGCCAGCATACTTCCTGTTGCCAAGCTCCTCTCTGTGGCCAAGATCCTCTCTGTTACCTGGGTCTTCTCTATTACCTGTGTAATCCCTGTTGCCTGGTTCCTTCCTGTTCCCAAGCTGCTCTCTGTTACCTGGGTCCTCCGTGTGGCCTGGGTCCTTCCTGTTGCCTGGGTCCTTCCTATTGCCAAGCTACTCTCTGTTGACTGGGTACTTCCTGTTGCGAAGTGCCTCTTTGTTACCTGGTTCATCTCTGTTGCCTGGGTCCTCCCCATTACCTGGGTCCTTCCTGTTGCCAAGCTACTCTCTGTTGCCTGGGTCCTTCCTTTTGCCAAGCGCCTGTCTGTTACCTGGGTCATCTCTGTTGCCTGGGACCTCCCTGTTGCCTGGGTCCTCCCTGTTGCCTGAGTCTTTCCTGTTGCCAACCTACTCCCTGTTGCCTGGGTCCTCCCTGTTGCCTGGGTCCTTCCTGTTGCCAAGCTCATCTCTGTTACATGGGTCCTCTCTGTTGACTGGGTCCTCCCTGTTGCCTGGGTCCTTGCTGTTGCCAATCTCCTCTCTGTTACGTGGGTCCTCTCTGTTGCCTGGGTCCTCTCTGTTACGTAGGCCCTCACTGTTACCTGGCTCCTTCACGTTACCTGGGTCCTTCCAGTTCCCTCGATCCTCCCTAATACCTGGTTCCTCCCCGTTGCCTGGGTCCTGCCGGAAGCCTCGGTACTTCCTGTTTCCAAGCTCCTCTCTTTAACCTGGGTCCTCTCAGTTGCCTGGGTCCACGCTCTTTCCTGGGTCCTCCCTGTTGCCAAGCTCCTCTCTGTTACTTGTGTCCTCTCTGTTGCCTTGGTCCTCACTTTTATCTAGTTGCTCACTGTTACGGGTGTCCTTCATGTTACCTGGTTTCTTCCCATTGCCTGTATCCTCCCCAAAGCCTGGGTCTTCCCCGTTGCCTGTGTCCTCCATGTTGCCTGGGTTCTTCCTGATGCCAAGGTCCTCTCTGTTACCTGGGTCCTCCCCGCTGCCTGGGTCCTCCCTGTTACCTAGGCCCTCAATGTGATCTGGCTACTTCACGTTAACTGGGTTCTTCCTTTTTTCCTGGATCCTCCCCAATGCCTGGGTCCTCCCCGTTGCCTGGGTCCTCCCTGTTGCCTGGGTCCTTACTGTTGTAATGCTCCTCTCTGTGACCTGGGTCCTCTGTTACCTGGGTCCTCTCTGTTGCTCAGTTCCTTGCTTTTGCCAATCTGCTCTCCATTACATGCGCCTCTCTGTTGCCTGGGTTCTTCCTGTTACCAAGGTCCTCAGTGTTATGTGTCTCCTTCACATTACCTGTTTCCTTCCCGTTGCATGGATCATCCCCAATGCCTTGGTCCTCCCCATTCACAGGGTCATTCCTATTGCCTGGGTCCTTCCTGTTGCCTGCGTCCTTCCTGTTGCAAAGCTCCACCCTTTCACCTGAGTCTTCTCTGTTGCCTAGGTCCTCTATTTTGCCTTGGTCCTCCCTGTTGCCAAGCTCCTCTCTGTTACTTGGGTCCTCTCTGTTGTCTGTGTACTCCCTGTTGCCTGGTTCCTTCCTGTTGCCAACCTCCTCTCTGTTACCTGAGTCTTCTCTGCTGCCTAGGTTCTCCCTTTTGCCTGGGTCCTCCCTGTTTCGAAGCTCCTCTCTCTTACCTGGATCCTCTCTGTTGTCTGGGTCTCCCTGTTTCCTGGGTGCTTCCTTATACCAAGCTCCTCCCTGTTACCTGGGTCCTCTCTGTTGCCTGGTTCCTCCATATTGCCTGGGTCCTTCCTGTTCTCAATCTCCTGTCTGTTACCTGGTTCCTCCCCATTGCCCGGTCATTCCTGGTGCCAATCCCCTCTCTGTTACTTGGGTTCTCTCTGTTACCTGAGTCCTACCAGTTGCCAAGCTCCTCTCTGTTTTCTGGGTCTTCCCTGTTGCCTGGGTCTTTCCTGTTGCCAAGCTCCTCTCTGTTACCTGGGTCCTCTCTGTTGCCAGGGTTCTTCCTGTTGCCAGGGTACTTCCTGTTGCCAAGCTCCTCTCTGTGACCAAGCTCCTATCTGTTACCTGCGTCTTCTCTTTTACCAGGGTAATCCTTGTTGCTGGGTCCTTCCTGTTCCCAAGCTGTTCTCTGTTACCTGGGTCCTCCGTGTTGCATGGGTCCTTCCTGTTACCTGGGTCCTTCCTGTGGCCAAGCTACTCTCTGTTGCCAGTGTCCTTACTGTTAGCAAGCGCCTCTCTGTTACCTGGGTCGTCTCTGTTGCCTGGATCCTTGCCGTTACCTTAGTACTTCCTGTTGACACGTGCCTCTCTGTTACCTGGGTCCTCCCTGTTTCCTGGGTCCTTCCTGTTGCCAAGGTCTTCTTTGTTGCCAAGCTCCTCTCGGTGACCTGGGTACTGTCTGTTGCCTGGGTTTTCCCTGTTGCCTTGGTCCTTTCTGTTGCCAAGCTCCTGTCTGATACCTGGGTCCTCCCTGTTGCCTGGGTTCTCCCTGTTTCCTGGGTCCTTCCTGTTGCCAAGGTCCTCTCTGTTGTAAAGCTCCTCTCTGTGACCTGGGACCTCTGTTGCCTGGGTCATCTCTGTTGCCTGGGTCCCTGCTGTTGCCAAGCTGCTCTCTCTTACGTGCGTCCTCTCTGTTGCCTAGGTTCTTCCTGTTACCTAGTGCCTCAGTGTTACATATCTCCTTCAATTTACCTGTTTCCTTCCTGTTTCCTGAATCATCCCCAATGCCTGGGTCCTCCACATTGCCAGGGTCCTTCCTATTGCCTGGGTACTTCCCGTTGTCACTCTCCTCTCTGTTACCTGAGTCTTCTCTGTTGCGAGGTCCTCCCTTTTGGCTGGGTCTTTCCTGTTGCCCAGCTCCACTCTGTTACCTGGGTCCTCTCTGTTTCCTGTGTCCTCCCTGTTGCCTGGTTCTTTCCTGTTGCCAAGTTCCTCTCTGTTACCTGAGTCTTCTCTATTGCCTAGGTTCTTCCTTCTTCCTGGGTCCTCCATGTTGCCAAGCTCCTCTCTGTCACCTGGGTCCTCTCTGTTGCGTGGTCCTCCTCGTTTCTTGGGTGCTTCCTTATGCCAAGCTCCTCCCGGTTACATGGGTCCTCTCTGTTGCCTGGTTCCTCCAAATGGCCTGGGTCCTTTCTGTTGCCAATGTGCTCTCTGTTACTTGCGTGCTCCCTGTTGCCTGCATTCTTCCTGTTTCAACGCTCCTCTCTGTAACCTGGGTCCTCACTGTTACCTGGGTAACTCCTGTTGCCTGGGTAACTCCTGTTCCCAAGCTCCTCACTGTTACCTGGGTACCTCCTGTTGCCTGGGTAACTCCTTTTGCCTGGGTAACTCCTGTTGCCAAGCTCCTGCCGGTTACGTGGTTAACTCCTGTTGATTGGGTAACCCCTGTTGCCTGGATAAATCCTGTTGCCTGGGTAACTCCTGTTTCTAAGCTCATCTCTGTTACTTGGGTCCTCCGTGTTACCTGGGTAACTCCTGTTTCCTGGGTAACTCCTGTTGCCAAGCTCCTCTCTGTTGCCTGGGTAAATACTGTTGCCTGCGTAACTCCTGTTGCCAGGGTAACTCCTGTTGCCAAGCTTCTCTCTATAACCTGGGTAACCCCTGTTGCCTGGGAAACTCCTGGTGCCTGGGAAATTCCTGTTCCCAAGCTACTCTCTGTTATCGGGGTCCTCCCTGTTGCCTGGGTTACTCCTGTTTCCTGGGTAACTCCTGTTGCCAAGCTCCTCTCTGTTGCCTGGGTAAATACTGTTGCCCGGGTAACTCCTGTTGCCAGGGTAACTCCTGTTGCCAAGCTTCTCTCTATAACCTGGGTAACTCCTGTTGCCTGGGAAACTCCTGGTGCCTGGGAAATTCCTGTTCCCAAGCTACTCTCTGTTATCGGGGTCCTCCCTGTTGCCTGGGTAATTCCTGTTGCCTGGGTAACTCCTGTTGTGAAGCTCCTCTCTGTTACTAGGGTAACTCCTGTTTCCGGGGTAACTCCTGTTGCCTGGGAAACTCCTGGTGCCTGGGTAACTCCTGTTGCTAAGCTCCTCTCTGTTCCGGGTTCCTCCCTGTTACCTGGGTAACTCCTTTTGCCTGGGTTACTCCTGTTGCCAAGCTCATCTCTGATACTGGGTTCCTCTCAGTTACCTGGGTAATGCCTGTTGCCTCGGTAATTCCTGTTGCCTGGGTAACTACTGTTGCCAGTGTAATTGCGGTTGCCAAGCTCCTCATTATTACCTGGGTAACTCCTGTTGACTGGTAACGCCTGTTGCCTGGGTAACTCCTATTGCCTGGGTAACACCTTTTCCAAAGCTACTCTCTGGTACCGAGGTCCTCCCGGTTACCTGGGTAACTCCTGTTGCCAAGCTCCTCTCTGTTACCTGGTGAACTCCTTTTGCCAAGCTCCTCTCTGATATCTGGGTCCTCTCTGTTGCCTGGATAACTACTGTTGCCAGGGTAACTCCTGTGGCCAAGGTCCTCACTATTACCTGGGTAATTCCTGTTGGCTGGGTAACTACTGTTGCCTGGGTAATTCCTGTTGCAAAGCTCCTTTCTGTTACCATGGTCCACACTGATGCCTGTGTAACTCCTGTTGCCTGGCTAACTCCTGTTGCGAAACTCCTCTCTGTTTCCCAGGTCCTCCCTGTTGCCTGGGTAACTCCTGTTTCCTGGGTAACTCCTCTTGCCTGAGTAACTCCTGTTGCCAAGCTCCTCTCTGTTACCAGGGTCCTCCCTGTTGCTTGGGTAACTCCTGTTGCCTGGGTAACTTCTGTGGCCAACGTCCTCTGTGTTTTCTGTGTACTCTGTGTTGCGTGGGTAAGTCCGGTGGCATGGATATCTCCTCTTGCCAAGTTCCTCTCTGTTACCGGGGTCCTCCTGTTCCCAGGGTAACTCCTCTTGCCAAGCTCATCTCTGTTACCTGGGACCTCTCTGTTGCGTGGGTAAATACTCTTGCCTGGGTAAATCCTGTTGCCTGGGTAACTCCTGTTGCCAAGCTCCTCACTGTTACCTGGGAAACTGCTTTTTCCTTGGTTACTCCTGTTGCCGAGCTCCTCTCTATTACCTGGGTAACTCCTGTTGCCTGGGTAACTCCTGTTGCCAAGCTCCTCTCTTTTACCGGGGTCCTCCCTGTTGACTGGGTAACACCTGTTGCCAAGTTCTTCTCTGTTACCTGGGGAACTCCTGTTGCCAACCTCCTCTCTGTTACCAGGTTATCTCATGTTGACTGGGTAACTCCTGTTGGCTGGGTAACTCCTGTTGCCTGGGTAACTCCTTTTGCCAAGCTCCTCTCTGTTACCGGGGTCCACTCTGTTGCCTGGTAACTCCTGTTACCTGGGTAACTCTTGTTGCTATGTTCCTCTTTGTTACCGCTGTCCTCTCTGTTGCCTTGGTAACTCCTGTTGCCTGCGTAACTCCTGTAGCCGAGCTGCTCTCTGTTACTGGGGTCCTCTCTGTTTCCTGTGTAATTCCTCTTGCTTTGGTAACTCCTGTTGTCTGTGTATCTCTTGTTGTCAAGCTCCTCTCTGATACCGGGGTCTTCCCTGTTGCCTGGGTAAATCCTGTTGCCTGGTTAACTCCTGTTCCCAAGCTCTTCTATGTTACCTGGGTGCTCTCTGTTGCGTGAGTAACTATCGTGGCCTGGATATATCCTGTTGCCAAGCTCCTCTATGTTACTGGGGTCCTCCCTGTTACCTGGGTATCTTCTGTTGCCTGGGTATCTCCTGTTGCGAAACTCCTCTCTGTTACCTGAGTAACTCCTGTTTCCTGGGTAACTCCTGTTGCCTGGGTAACTCCTGTTGCCAAGCTCCTCTCTGTTACCTGGTTCTTCTTTGTTGCCTGGGTAACTACTCTTGCCTGGGTAACTCCTCTTGCCTCGGTATCTCCTGTTGCCAAGGTCCTCACTGTTACCTGGGTAACTCCTATTTCCTGGGTAACTCCTGTTGCCGAGCTCCTCTCTATGACCAGGGTAACTCCTGTTGCCTCGGTAACTCCTGTTGCCTGCGTAACTCTTATTGCCAAGCTCCTCTGTGTTACCGGGTTCCTCCCTGTTGCCTGGGTAACACCTCTTCCCTGCGTAACTCCAGTTGCTAAGCTCCTCTCTGTTACCTGGGTCCTTTCTGTTGCCTGGTAATTCCTGTTACCTGGGTAATTACTGTTTCCTGGGTAACTCCTGTTGCCAATCTCCTCTCTATTACCTGGGTAACTCCTGTTGACTGGTAACTCCTGTTGCCTGGGTAACTCCTGTTACCTGGGTATTTCCTGTCGTAGGCTCCTCTCTGTTACCGGGTTCCACTCAGTTGCCTGTTAACTCCTGTTACCTAGGTAACTCCTGTTGTCAAGCTCCTCTCTGTTACCTGGGTCCTCCCTGTTGCGTGGGTAATTCCTGTTGCCTCGGTAAATCCTGTTGCAAAGCTCGAATGTGTTACCGCGGTCCTCGATTTTGCCTGGGTAACTCCTGTTGCCTGGGTAACTCCTGTTGCCAAGCTCCTCTCTGTTAACGCGGTCCTCTCTGTTGACTGGGTTACTGCTGTTGCCTGGGTAACTATTGTTGCCAAGCTCCTTACAGTTCCCTGGGTAACTCCTGTTGATTGGGTAACTCCTGTTGCCTGGGTAACTCCTGTTTCCTGGGAATCTCCTGTTGCCAAGCTCCTCTATGTTACCGAGGTCCAACCTGATGCCTGGGTAACTCCTGTTGCTAAGCTCCTCTCTGTTACCGGGGTCCTCGCTGTTGCCTGGGTAACTCCTTTTAGTCTGGGTATCACCTATTGCCAAGATACTCTGTGTTACCTGGGTCCTCTCTGTTGCATTGGTAACTCCTGTTGCCTGGGTAACTCCTGTTGCCTGGGTAAGTCCTGTTGCCAAGCTCCTCTCTGTAACAGGGGTCCTCTCTGTTGCCTGGGTAATTCCTGCTGCCTCGGTAACTCCTGTTGCCTGGATAACCCCTGTTGCCAAGTTACTCTGTTACCGGGGTCCTCTCTGTTGCCTGGTAATTCCTGTTACCTTGTTAACTCCTGTTGCCTGGGTTACTCCTGTTGCCTGTGTAAACCCTGTTCCAAAACTCCTCACTGTTACCTGGGTAAATCCTGTTGCCTGGGAAACTCCTTGTGCCTGGGTAACTCCTGTTGCCAAGTGCCTCCCTGTTACGTGGGTAACTCCTTTTGATTGGGTAACCCCTGTTGCCTGGGTAACTTCTGTTGCCAAGCTCCTCTCTGTTACCGGGGTCCTCTCTGTTGCGTGGGTAACTCCTGTGGACTGGATATCTCCTGTTGCTAAGCTCCTCTATGTTACTGCGTTCCTCTCTGTTGACTGGTCTACTCTGTTTGCCTGGGAAACTCCTGTTTCAAAGCTCCATACTGCTACCTGGGTAACTCCTGTTGCCTGGGTAACTCCTGTTGCCGAGCTCCTCTCTGTTACTGGGGTCCTCTCTGTATCCTGTGTAATTCCTGTTGCTTCGGTATCTCCTGTTGCCTGGGTAACTCTTGTTGTCAAGCTCTTCTCTGTTGCCTGGGTCCTCACTGTTGCCTGAGTAACTCCTGTTCCTAAGCTCCTCTCTTACCAGGGTCCTCTCTGTTTCCTGGGTAACTAATGTTGCCTGGGTAACTCCTGTTGCCTGGGTAACTCCTGTTGCCATGCTCCTCTATGTTACTCCGGTCCTCTCAGTTCCCTGGGTAATGCCAGTTGCCTCGGTAACTCCTGTGGTCTGGGTAACTACTATTGCCAGGGTAATTGCTGTTTCCAGGCTCCTGTCTATTACCTGTGTAACTCCTGTTAACTGGGTAACTCCTGTTTCCTAGGTAACTCCTGTTGCCTGGGCAACTCCTGTTGCCAAACTCCTCTGTGTTACTCGGGTCCTCTCTGTTGCCTGGGTAATTCACGTTGTCTTGGTAACTCCTGTTGCCTGAGTAAGTCCTGTTGCCAAGCTCCTCCCTGTTACCTGGGTCCTCTCTGTTGCCTGGGTAAGTACTCTTGCCTCGGTAACTCCTGTTGCCTGGGTAACTCCTGTTGCCAAGCTCCTCACTGTTACCTGGTTAATTCCTGTGTCCTGGGTAACTCCTGTTGTCGAGCTCCTCTCTATTACCTGGGTAACTCCTGTTGCCCGGGTAACTCCTATTGCCTGGGTAACTCCTGTTGCCAAGCTCCTCTCTGTTGCCTGGGTAACACCTTTTGACTGGGTAACTCCAGTTGCCAAGCACCTCTATGTTACCTGGGTCCTCTCTGTTGTGTGGGTAACTCCTGTGGCCTGGATATCTCCTGTTGCCAAGCTCCTCTCGGCTAAAGCGGTCCTCTCTGTTGACTGGGTTACTCCTTTTCCCAAGCACCTCTCTGTTACCGGGGTCCACTCTGTTACCGTGTAACTCCTGTTACCTGGGTAACTCTTGTTGCTATGTTCCTCTTTGTTACCGCCCTCCTCTCTGTTGCTTGGGTAAGTCCTGTGGATGGGATATCTCCTGATGCCAAGCTCCTCTCTGTTAACAAGGTACTCTCCGTTGACTGGGTTACTCCTGTGGCCTGGGTAACTCCTGTTGCCAAGCTCCTCACTGTTCCCTGGGTAACTCCTGTTGACTGGGTAAATCCTGTTGCCTGGGTAACTCCTGTTACCTGGGTATCTCCTTTTGCCAAGCTCCTCTCTGTTACCGGGGTCCTCTCTGTTGCCTGGGTAATTCCTGTTGCCTTGGTAACTCCTGTTGCCTGGGTAACTCCTTTTGCCAAGCTTCTCACTCTTACGTGGGTAACCCCTGTTGCCTGGGGAACTCCTGTTGCCTGGGTAACTCCTGTTTCCTGGGTAACTTCTGTTGCCAAACACTTCTCTGTTACCTGGGTAACTTCTGTTCCCAGGGAAACTCCTGTTGCCGAGCTCCTTTCTATTACCTGTGGAACTCCTGTTGCCTGGGTAACTCCTGTTGCCAGGGTAACTCCTGTGGCCAAGCTCCTCTGTGACAGGGGTCCTCCTTGTTACCTGGGTAACTCCTGTCGCCTGGGTAACTTCCGTTGCCAAGCTCCTCTGTTACCGGGGTTCTCTCTGTTGCCTGGGTAATTCCTGGTCCCTGGGTAACTCCTGTTGCCTGGGTAGCTCCTCTTGCCTGGGTAACTCCTGTTGACAAGCTACTCTCTGTTACCTGGTTAACTCCTGTTGCCAAGCTCCTCTCTTTTACCGGGGTCCTCCCTGTTGCCTGGGTAACACCTGTTGCCTGGGTAACTCCTGTTGCGAAGATCCTCTCTGTTACCGGGGTCCTCCCTGTTGCCTGGGTAACTCCTGTTCCCTGGGTATCTACTGTTGCCTGGGTATCTCCTGTTGCCAAGCTCCTCTCTCTTAGCGGGGTCCTCTCTGTTGCCTGGGTAATTCCTGTTGCCTCGGTAACTCCTGTTGCCTGGGTAACTCCTTTTGCAAAGCTCCTCACTCTTACGTGGGTAACCCCTGTTGCCTGGGGAACTCCTGTTGCCTGGGTAACTCCTGTTTCCTGGGTAACTTCTGTTGCCAAACACTTCTCTGTTACCTGGGTAACTTCTGTTCCCAGGGAAACTCCTGTTGCCGAGCTCCTCTCTATTATCTGTGGAACTCCTGTTGCCTGGTTAACTCCTGTTGCCTGGGTAACTCCTGTGGCCAAGCTCCTCTCTGTGACAGGGGCCCTCCTTGTTACCTGGGTAACTCCTGTTGCCTGGGTAACTCCTGTTGCCAAGCTCCTCTGTTACCGGGGTTCTCTCTGTTGCCTGGGTAATTCCTGGTGCCTGGGTAACTCCTGTTGCCTGGGTAACTCCTCTTGCCTGGGTAACTCCTGTTGCCAAGATACTCTCTGTTACCTGGTTAACTCCTGTTGCCAAGCTCCTTTCTGTTTCCCGGGTCCTCTCTGTTGCCTGGATACCTACTGTTGCCAGGGTAACTCCTGCTGCCAAGCTCCTCTCTGTTACCTGGGTAACTCATGTTGACTGGGTAACTCCTGTTGGCAGGGTAACTCCTGTTGCCTGGGTAACTGCTTTTGCCAAGCTCCTCTCTGTTACCGGGGTCCACTCTGTTGCCTGGTAACTCCTGTTACCTGGGTAACTCTTGTTGCTATGTTCCTCTTTGTTACCGCTGTCCTCTCTGTTGCCTTGGTAACTCCTGTTGCCTGGGTAACTCCTGTTGTCAAGCACTTCTCTATTACCTGGGTAACTCCTATTGTGAGGGTAACTCCTGTCACCTGAGTAACTCCTGTTGGCAAGCTCCTCTAGGTTACCTGGTTAACTGCTATTGCCAAGCTCCTTTCTGTTTCCCGAATCCTCTCTGTTGCCTGGATACCTACTCTTGCCAGGGTAACTCCTGTTGCCAAGCTCCTCTCTATTACCTGGGTAACTCCTTTTGCCTGGGTAAGTCCTGTTGCCTGTCTAACACCTGTTGCCAAGCTCCTCTCTGTTACCTGGTTCCTCTCTGTTGCCAGGATAACTACTGTTTCCAGGGTAACACCTGTTCTCAAGTTCTTCTCTGTTACCAGGGGAACGCCTGTTGCCAACCTCCTCTCTGTTACAAGGTTAACTCATGTTGACTGGGTAACTCCTGATGGCTGGGTAACTCCTGTTGCCTGGGAAACTCCTTTGGCCAAGCTCCTCTCTGTTACCGGGGTCCTCTCTGTTGCCTCGGTAACTCCTGTTGCCATGGTAACTACTATGCCAGGGTAATTCCTGCTTCCACGCTCCTGTCTATTACCTGGGTAACTCTTCTTCACTGGGTAACTCCTGTTGCCTATATAACTCCTGTTGCCTGGGTAACTCATGTTGCCAAGCTCCTCTCTCATACCGTGGTCTATTCTGTTGCCTGGTAACTCCTGTTATCTGGGTAACTCTTGTTGCTAAGTTCCTCTTTGTTACCGCAGTCCTCTCTGTTGCCTTGGTAACTCCTGTTTCCTGGGTAACTCCTGTAGCCGAGCTGCTCTCTGTTACTGGGGTCCTCTCTGTTTCCTGTGTAATTCCTCTTGCTTTGGTAACTCCTGTTGTCTGGGTATCTCTTGTTGTCAAGTTCCTCTCTGATACCGGGGTCCTCCCTGTTGCCTGGGTAACTCCTGTTGCCTGGTTAACTCCTGTTCCCAAGCTCTTCTATGTTACCTGGGTGCTCTCTGTTGCGTGGGTAACTATCGTGGCCTGGATATATCCTGTTGCCAAGCTCCTCTATGTTACCGGGGTCCTCTCTGTTACCTGGGTCTCTCCTGTTGCCTGCGTAACTCCTGTTGCCGAAGCTCCTCTCTGTTACCTGAGTAACTCCTGTTTCCTAGGTAACTCCTGTTGCCTGGGTAATTCCTGTTGCCAAGCTCCTCTCTGTTACCTGGGTCTTCTTTGTTGCCTGGGTAACTACTCTTTACCCTGGGTAACTCCTCTTGCCTCGGTGTCTCCTGGTGCCAAGGTCCTCACTGTTACCTGGGTCTTCTTTGTTGCCTGGGTAACTACTCTTGCCTGGGTAACTCCTCTTGCCTCGGTGTCTCCTGTTGCCAAGGTCCTCACTGTTACCTGGGTAACTCCTATTTCCTGGGTAACTCCTGTTGCCGAGCTTCTCTCTATGACCAGGGTAACTCCTGTTGCCTCGGTAACTCCTGTTGCCTGCGTAACTCTTGTTGCCAAGCTCCTCTGTGTTACCGGGTTCCTCCCTGTTGCCTGGGTAACACCTCTTCCCTGGGTAACTCACGTTGCTAAGCTCCTCTCTGTTACCTGGGTCCTTTCTGTTGCCTGGTAATTCCTGTTACCTGCATAATTACTGTTTCCTGGGTAACTCCTGTTGCCAAGCTCCTCTCAGTTACCTGGTTAAGACTTGTTGCCAAGTTCCTCACTGTTACCTGGGTAACTCCTATTGCCTGGGTAACTCCTGTTGCCTGGGTAACTGCTGCTTCCAAGCTCCTCACTGTTACCTTGTTAACTCCTGTTGCCTGGGTTACTCCTGTTGCCTGTGTAAACCCTGTTCCCAAAGCTACTCACGGTTACCTGGTTAAATCCTGTTGCCTGTGAAACTCCTTTTGCCTGGGTAACTCCTGTTGCAAATTGCCTCACTGTTACGTGGGTAACTCCTTTTGATTGGGTAACCCCTGTTGCCTGGGTAACTTCTGTTGCCAAGCTCCTCTCTGTTACCGGGGTCCTCTCTGTTGCGTGGGTAACTCCTGTGGTCTGGATATCTCCTGTTGCTAAAGCGCCTCTATGTTACCGCGTTCCTCTCTGTTGACTGGTCTACTCTGTTTGCCTGGGAAACTCCTGTTTCAAAGCTCCATACTGCTACCTGGGTAACTCCTGTTGCCTGGGTAACTCCTGTTGCCGAGCTCCTCTCTGTTACTGGGGTCCTCTCTGTATCCTGTGTAATTCCTGTTGCTTCGGTATCTCCTGTTGCCTGGGTAACTCTTGTTGTCAAGCTCTTCTCTGTTACCTGGGTCTTCTCTGTTGCCTGAGTAACTCCTGTTCCTAAGCTCCTCTCTTACCAGGGTCCTCTCTGTTTCCTGGGTAACTAATGTTGCCTGGGTAACTCCTGTTGCCCGGGTAACTCCTGTTGCCATGCTCCTCTATGTTGCTCCAGTCCTCTCAGTTCCCTGGCTAATGCCAGTTGCCTCGGTAACTCCTGTGGCCTGGGTAACTACTATTGCCAGGGTAATTGCTGTTTCCAGGCTCCTGTCTATTACCTGTGTAACTCCTGTTAACTGGGTAACTCCTGTTTCCTAGGTAACTCCTGTTGCCTGGGCAACTCCTGTTGCCAAACTCCTCTGTGTTACTCGGGTCCTCTCTGTTGCCTGGGTCATTCACGTTGTCTTGGTAACTCCTGTTGCCTGGGTAAGTCCTGTTGCCAAGCTCCTCTCTGTTACCTGGGTCCTCTCAGTTGCCTGGGTAAGTACTCTTGCCTCGGTAACTCCTGTTGCCTGGGTAACTCCTGTTGCCAAGCTCCTCACTGTTACCTGGTTAATTCCTGTGTCCTGGGTAACTCCTGTTGTCGAGCTCCTCTCTATTACCTGGGTAACTCCTGTTGCCCGGGTAACTCCTATTGCCTGGGTAACTCCTGTTGCCAAGCTCCTCTCTGTTGCCTGGGTAACACCTTTTGACTGGGTAACTCCAGTTGCCAAGCACCTCTATGTTACCTGGGTCCTCTCTGTTGTGTGGGTAACTCCTGTGGCCTGGATATCTCCTGTTGCCAAGCTCCTCTCGGCTAAAGCGGTCCTCTCTGTTGACTGGGTTACTCCTTTTCCCAAGCACCTCTCTGTGACCGGGGTCACTCTGTTACCGTGTAACTCCTGTTACCTGGGTAACTCTTGTTGCTATGTTCCTCTTTGTTACCGCCCTCCTCTCTGTTGCTTGGGTAAGTCCTGTGGATGGGATATCTCCTGATGCCAAGCTCCTCTCTGTTAACAAGGTACTCTCCGTTGACTGGGTTACTCCTGTGGCCTGGGTAACTCCTGTTGCCAAGCTCCTCACTGTTCCCTGGGTAACTCCTGTTGACTGGGTAAATCCTGTTGCTTGGGTAACTCCTGTTACCTGGGTATCTCCTTTTGCCAAGCTCCTCTCTGTTACCGGGGTCCTCTCTGTTGCCTGGGTAATTCCTGTTGCCTTGGTAACTCCTGTTGCCTGGGTAACTCCTTTTGCCAAGCTTCTCACTCTTACGTGGGTAACCCCTGTTGCCTGGGGAACTCCTGTTGCCTGGGTAACTCCTGTTTCCTGGGTAACTTCTGTTGCCAAACACTTCTCTGTTACCTGGGTAACTTCTGTTCCCAGGAAACTCCTGTTGCCGAGCTCCTTTCTATTACCTGTGGAACTCCTGTTGCCTGGGTAACTCCTGTTGCCAGGGTAACTCCTGTGGCCAAGCTCCTCTGTGACAGGGGTCCTCCTTGTTACCTGGGTAACTCCTGTCGCCTGGGTAACTTCCGTTGCCAAGCTCCTCTGTTACCGGGGTTCTCTCTGTTGCCTGGGTAATTCCTGGTCCCTGGGTAACTCCTGTTGCCTGGGTAGCTCCTCTTGCCTGGGTAACTCCTGTTGACAAGCTACTCTCTGTTACCTGGTTAACTCCTGTTGCCAAGCTCCTCTCTTTTACCGGGGTCCTCCCTGTTGCCTGGGTAACACCTGTTGCCTGGGTAACTCCTGTTGCGAAGATCCTCTCTGTTACCGGGGTCCTCCCTGTTGCCTGGGTAACTCCTGTTCCCTGGGTATCTACTGTTGCCTGGGTATCTCCTGTTGCCTGGGTAACTCCTGTTGCGAAGATCCTCTCTGTTACCGGGGTCCTCCCTGTTGCCTGGGTAACTCCTGTTCCCTGGGTATCTACTGTTGCCTGGGTATCTCCTGTTGCCAAGCTCCTCTCTCTTAGCGGGGTCCTCTCTGTTGCCTGGGTAATTCCTGTTGCCTCGGTAACTCCTGTTGCCTGGGTAACTCCTTTTGCAAAGCTCCTCACTCTTACGTGGGTAACCCCTGTTGCCTGGGGAACTCCTGTTGCCTGGGTAACTCCTGTTTCCTGGGTAACTTCTGTTGCCAAACACTTCTCTGTTACCTGGGTCACTTCTGTTCCCAGGAAACTCCTGTTGCCGAGCTCCTCTCTATTATCTGTGGAACTCCTGTTGCCTGGTTAACTCCTGTTGCCTGGGTAACTCCTGTGGCCAAGCTCCTCTCTGTGACAGGGGTCCTCCTTGTTACCTGGGTAACTCCTGTTGCCTGGGTAACTCCTGTTGCCAAGCTCCTCTTTTACCGGGGTTCTCTCTGTTGCCTGGGTAATTCCTGGTGCCTGGGTAACTCCTGTTGCCTGGGTAACTCCTCTTGCCTGGGTAACTCCTGTTGCCAAGATACTCTCTGTTACCTGGTTAACTCCTGTTGCCAAGCTCCTTTCTGTTTCCCGGGTCCTCTCTGTTGCCTGGATACCTACTGTTGCCAGGGTAACTCCTGCTGCCAAGCTCCTCTCTGTTACCTGGGTAACTCATGTTGACTGGGTAACTCCTGTTGGCAGGGTAACTCCTGTTGCCTGGGTAACTGCTTTTGCCAAGCTCCTCTCTGTTACCGGGGTCCACTCTGTTGCCTGGTAACTCCTGTTACCTGGGTAACTCTTGTTGCTATGTTCCTCTTTGTTACCGCTGTCCTCTCTGTTGCCTTGGTAACTCCTGTTGCCTGGGTAACTCCTGTTGTCAAGCACTTCTCTATTACCTGGGTAACTCCTATTGTGAGGGTAACTCCTGTCACCTGAGTAACTCCTGTTGGCAAGCTCCTCTAGGTTACCTGGTTAACTGCTATTGCCAAGCTCCTTTCTGTTTCCCGAATCCTCTCTGTTGCCTGGATACCTACTCTTGCCAGGGTAACTCCTGTTGCCAAGCTCCTCTCTATTACCTGGGTAACTCCTTTTGCCTGGGTAAGTCCTGTTGCCTGTCTAACACCTGTTGCCAAGCTCCTCTCTGTTACCTGGTTCCTCTCTGTTGCCAGGATAACTACTGTTTCCAGGGTAACACCTGTTCTCAAGTTCTTCTCTGTTACCAGGGGAACGCCTGTTGCCAACCTCCTCTCTGTTACAAGGTTAACTCATGTTGACTGGGTAACTCCTGATGGCTGGGTAACTCCTGTTGCCTGGGAAACTCCTTTGGCCAAGCTCCTCTCTGTTACCGGGGTCCACTCTGTTGCCTGGTAACTCCTGTTACCTGGGTAACTCTTGTTGCTATGTTCCTGTTTGTTACCGCGGTCCTCTCTGTTGCCTCGGTAACTCCTGTTGCCATGGTAACTACTATGCCAGGGTAATTCCTGCTTCCACGCTCCTGTCTATTACCTGGGTAACTCTTCTTCACTGGGTAACTCCTGTTGCCTATATAACTCCTGTTGCCTGGGTAACTCATGTTGCCAAGCTCCTCTCTCATACCGTGGTCTATTCTGTTGCCTGGTAACTCCTGTTATCTGGGTAACTCTTGTTGCTAAGTTCCTCTTTGTTACCGCAGTCCTCTCTGTTGCCTTGGTAACTCCTGTTGCCTGGGTAACTCCTGTAGCCGAGCTGCTCTCTGTTACTGGGGTCCTCTCTGTTTCCTGTGTAATTCCTCTTGCTTTGGTAACTCCTGTTGTCTGGGTATCTCTTGTTGTCAAGTTCCTCTCTGATACCGGGGTCCTCCCTGTTGCCTGGGTAACTCCTGTTGCCTGGTTAACTCCTGTTCCCAAGCTCTTCTATGTTACCTGGGTGCTCTCTGTTGCGTGGGTAACTATCGTGGCCTGGATATATCCTGTTGCCAAGCTCCTCTATGTTACCGGGGTCCTCTCTGTTACCTGGGTATCTCCTGTTGCCTGCGTAACTCCTGTTGCGAAGCTCCTCTCTGTTACCTGAGTAACTCCTGTTTCCTGGGTAACTCCTGTTGCCTGGGTAATTCCTGTTGCCAAGCTCCTCTCTGTTACCTGGGTCTTCTTTGTTGCCTGGGTAACTACTCTTGCCTGGGTAACTCCTCTTGCCTCGGTGTCTCCTGTTGCCAAGGTCCTCACTGTTACCTGGGTCTTCTTTGTTGCCTGGGTAACTACTCTTGCCTGGGTAACTCCTCTTGCCTCGGTGTCTCCTGTTGCCAAGGTCCTCACTGTTACCTGGGTAACTCCTATTTCCTGGGTAACTCCTGTTGCCGAGCTTCTCTCTATGACCAGGGTAACTCCTGTTGCCTCGGTAACTCCTGTTGCCTGCGTAACTCTTGTTGCCAAGCTCCTCTGTGTTACCGGGTTCCTCCCTGTTGCCTGGGTAACACCTCTTCCCTGGGTAACTCCAGTTGCTAAGCTCCTCTCTGTTACCTGGGTCCTTTCTGTTGCCTGGTAATTCCTGTTACCTGCATAATTACTGTTTCCTGGGTAACTCCTGTTGCCAAGCTCCTCTCAGTTACCTGGTTAAGACTTGTTGCCAAGTTCCTCACTGTTACCTGGGTAACTCCTATTGCCTGGGTAACTCCTGTTGCCTGGGTAACTGCTGCTTCCAAGCTCCTCACTGTTACCTTGTTAACTCCTGTTGCCTGGGTTACTCCTGTTGCCTGTGTAAACCCTGTTCCAAAGCTCCTCACGGTTACCTGGGTAAATCCTGTTGCCTGGGAAACTCCTTGTGCCTGGGTAACTCCTGTTGCCAATTGCCTCCCTGTTACGTGGGTAACTCCTTTTGATTGGGTAACCCCTGTTGCCTGGGTAACTTCTGTTGCCAAGCTCCTCTCTGTTACCGGGGTCCTCTCTGTTGCGTGGGTAACTCCTGTGGACTGGATATCTCCTGTTGCTAAGCGCCTCTATGTTACCGCGTTCCTCTCTGTTGACTGGTCTACTCTGTTTGCCTGGGAAACTCCTGTTTCAAAGCTCCATACTGCTACCTGGGTAACTCCTGTTGCCTGGGTAACTCCTGTTGCCGAGCTCCTCTCTGTTACTGGGGTCCTCTCTGTATCCTGTGTAATTCCTGTTGCTTCGGTATCTCCTGTTGCCTGGGTAACTCTTGTTGTCAAGCTCTTCTCTGTTACCTGTGTCTTCTCTGTTGCCTGAGTAACTCCTGTTCCTAAGCTCCTCTCTTACCAGGGTCCTCTCTGTTTCCTGGGTAACAAATGTTGCCTGGGTAACTCCTGTTGCCCGGGTAACTCCTGTTGCCATGCTCCTCTATGTTGCTCCAGTCCTCTCAGTTCCCTGGCTAATGCCAGTTGCCTCGGTAACTCCTGTGGCCTGGGTAACTACTATTGCCAGGGTAATTGCTGTTTCCAGGCTCCTGTCTATTACCTGTGTAACTCCTGTTAACTGGGTAACTCCTGTTTCCTAGGTAACTCCTGTTGCCTGGGCAACTCCTGTTGCCAAACTCCTCTGTGTTACTCGGGTCCTCTCTGTTGCCTGGGTCATTCACGTTGCCTTGGTAACTCCTGTTGCCTGGGTAAGTCCTGTTGCCAAGCTCCTCTCTGTTACCTGGGTCCTCTCAGTTGCCTGGGTAAGTACTCTTGCCTCGGTAACTCCTGTTGCCTGGGTAACTCCTGTTGCCAAGCTCCTCACTGTTACCTGGTTAATTCCTGTGTCCTGGGTAACTCCTGTTGTCGAGCTCCTCTCTATTACCTGGGTAACTCCTGTTGCCTGCGTAACTCCTGTTGCCCGGGTAACTCCAATTGCCTGGGTAACTCCTGTTGCCAAGCTCCTCTCTGTTGCCTGGGTAACACCTTTTGACTGGGTAACTCCAGTTGCCAAGCTCCTCTATGTTACCTGGGTCCTCTCTGTTGCGTGGGTAACCCCTGTGGCCTGGATATCTCCTGTTGCCAAGCTCCTCTCGGCTAAAGCGGTCCTCTCTGTTGACTGGGTTACTCCTGTTGCCCGGGTAACTCCTGTTGCCTAGCTCCGCACTGTTCCCTGGGTAACTCCTGTTGATTTGGTAACTCCTGTTGATTTGGTAACTCCTGTTGCCAAGATCCTCTCTGTTACCGGGGTCCTCCCTGTTGCCTGGGCAACTTCTTTTAGTCTGGGTATCACCCATTGCCAAGCTCCTTACTGTTACCTGGGTCCTCTCTGTTGCGCGGGTAACTCCTGTTGTCTGGGTAAATCCTGTTGCCAAGCTTCTCTCTGTTACCGCGGTCCTCCCTGTTCCCTGAGTAACTCCTGTTGCCTGGGTAACTCCTGTTGCAAAGGTCCTCTCTGTTACAGGGGTCCTCTCTCTTGTCTGGGTAATTCCTGTTGCCTCGGTAACTCCTGTTGCCTGGATAACTCCTGTTGCCAAGTTCCACTCTGTTATCGGGGTCCTCCCTGTTGACTGGGTAACACCTGTTGCCTGGGTAACTCCAGTTGCCAAACTCCTCTCTGTTACCTGGGTCCTCTCTGTTGCGTGGGTAACTCCTGTGGCCTGGATATCTCCTGTTGCCAAGCTCCTCTCTGTTACCGGGGTCCTCCCTCTTGCCTGGGTAACTCCTGTTGCCGGGATAACTCCTGTTGCCAAGCTCCACTCTGTGATCCGATTCCTCTCTGTTGCCTTGGCAACTCCTGTTGCGTTGGTAACTCCACTTACCTAGCTCCTCTCTGTTAATGGGGTCCTCTCTGTTGCCTGGGTAACTCCTGTTGCCTGGGTAACTCCTGTTGCCAAGCTACTCTCTGTTACCTGGTTAACTCCTGTTGCCAAGCTCCTTTCTGTTTCCCGGGTCCTCTCTGTTGCCTGGATAACTACTGTTGCCAGGGTAACACCTGTTGCCAAGTTCTTCTCTGTTACCTGGAGAACTCCTGTTGCCAACCTCCTCTCTGTTACCAGGTTATCTCATGTTGACTGGGTAACTCCTGTTGGCTGGGTAACTCCTGTTGCCTGGGTAACTCCTTTTGCCAAGCTCCTCTCTGTTACCGGGGTCCACTCTGTTGCCTGGTAACTCCTGTTACCTGGGTAACTCTTGTTGCTATGTTCCTGTTTGTTACCGCTGTCCTCTCTGTTGCCTTGGTAACTCCTGTTGCCTGGGTAACTCCTGTTGTCAAGCTCTTCTCTATTACCTGGGTAACTCCTATTGTGAGGGTAACTCCTGTTACCTGAGTAACTCCTGTTGGCAAACTCCTCTAGGTTACCTGGTTAACTGCTATTGCCAAGCTCCTTTCTGTTTCCCGAATCCTCTCTGTTGCCTGGATACCTACTCTTGCCAGGGTAACTCCTGTTGCCAAGCTCCTCTCTATTACCTGGGTAACTCCTTTTGCCTGGGTAAGTCCTGTTGCCTGTCTAACTCCTGTTGCCAAGCTCCTCTCTGTTACCTGGTTCCTCTCTGTTGCCAGGATAACTACTGTTTCCAGGGTAACACCTGTTGCCAAGTTCTTCTCTGTTACCAGGGGAACGCCTGTTGCCAACCTCCTCTCTGTTACAAGGTTAACTCATGTTGACTGGGTAACTCCTGATGGCTGGGTA
Organism: Aselliscus stoliczkanus; assembly: GCA_033961575.1. NCBI lineage: Eukaryota > Metazoa > Chordata > Mammalia > Chiroptera > Hipposideridae > Aselliscus > Aselliscus stoliczkanus. The sequence continues at coordinate 27,925,917 of CM066734.1, forward strand.
ACTCCTGTTTCCTGGGAAACTCCTTTGGCCAAGCTCCTCTCTGTTACCGGGGTCCACTCTGTTGCCTGGTAACTCCTGTTACCTGGGTAACTCTTGTTGCTATGTTCCTGTTTGTTATCGCGGTCCTCTCTGTTGCCTCGGTAACTCCTGTTGCCATGGTAACTACTATGCCAGGGTAATTCCTGCTTCCACACTCCTGTCTATTACCTGGGTAACTCTTCTTCACTGGGTAACTCCTGTTGCCTATATAACTCCTGTTGCCTGGGTAACTCATGTTGCCAAGCTCCTCTCTCTTACCATCGTCTATTCTGTTGCCTGGTAACTCCTGTTATCTGGGTAACTCTTGATGCTAAGTTCCTCTTTGTTACCGCAGTCCTCTCTGTTGGCTTGGTAACTCCTGTTGCCTGGGTAACTCCTGTAGCCGAGCTGCTCTCTGTTACTGGGGTCCTCTCTGTTTCCTGTGTAATTCCTCTTGCTTTGGTAACTCCTGTTGTCTGGGTATCTCTTGTTGTCAAGTTCCTCTCTGATACCGGGGTCCTCTCTGTTGCCTGGGTAACTCCTGTTGCCTGGTTAACTCCTGTTCCCAAGCTCTTCTATGTTACCTGGGTGCTCTCTGTTGCGTGGGTAACTATCGTGGCTTGGATATATCCTGTTGCCAAGCTCCTCTATGTTACCGGGGTCCTCTCTGTTACCTGGGTATCTCCTGTTGCCTGCGTAACTCCTGTTGCGAAGCTCCTCTCTGTTACCTGAGTAACTCCTGTTTCCTGGGTAACTCCTGTTGCCTGGGTAACTCCTGTTGCCTGGGTAATTCCTGTTGCCAAGCTCCTCTCTGTTACCTGGGTCTTCTTTGCTGTCTGGGTAACTACTCTTGCCTGGGTAACTCCTCTTGCCTCAGTGTCTCCTGTTGCCAAGGTCCTCACTGTTACCTGGGTAACTCCTATTTCCTGGGTAACTCCTGTTGCCGAGCTTCTCTCTATGACCAGGGTAACTCCTGTTGCCTCGGTAACTCCTGTTGCCTGCGTAATTCTTGTTGCCAAGCTCCTCTGTGTTACCGGGTTCCTCCCTGTTGCCTGGGTAACACCTCTTCCCTGGGTAACTCCAGTTGCTAAGCTCCTCTCTGTTACCTGGGTCCTTTCTGTTGCCTGGTAATTCCCGTTACCTGCGTAATTACTGTTTCCTGGGTAACTCCTGTTGCCAAGCTCCTCTCAGTTACCTGGTTAAGACTTGTTGCCAAGTTCCTCACTGTTACCTGGGTAACTCCTATTGCCTGGGTAACTCCTGTTGCCTGGGTAACTCCTGCTTCCAAGCTCCTCACTGTTACCTTGTTAACTCCTGTTGCCTGGGTTACTCCTGTTGCCTGTGTAAACCCTGTTCCAAAGCTCCTCACGGTTACCTGGGTAAATCCTGTTGCCTGGGAAACTCCTTGTGCCTGGGTAACTCCTGTTGCCAAGTGCCTCCCTGTTACGTGGGTAACTCCTTTTGATTGGGTAACCCCTGTTGCCTGGGTAACTTCTGTTGCCAAGCTCCTCTCTGTTACCGGGGTCCTCTCTGTTGCGTGGGTAACTCCTGTGGATTGGATATCTCCTGTTGCTAAGCTCCTCTATGTTACCGCGTTCCTCTCTGTTGACTGGTCTACTCTGTTTGCCTGGGAAACTCCTGTTTCAAAGCTCCATACTGCTACCTGGGAAACTCCTGTTGCCTGGGTAACTCCTGTTGCCGAGCTCCTCTCTGTTACTGGGGTCCTCTCTGTATCCTGTGTAATTCCTGTTGCTTCGGTATCTCCTGTTGCCTGGGTAACTCTTGTTGTCAAGCTCTTCTCTGTTACCTGGGTCTTCTCTGTTGCCTGAGTAACTCCTGTTCCTAAGCTCCTCTCTTACCAGGGTCCTCTCTGTTTCCTGGGTAACTAATGTTGCCTGGGTAACTCCTGTTGCCTGGGTAACTCCTGTTGCCATGCTCCTCTATGTTGCTCCGGTCCTCTCAGTTCCCTGGCTAATGCCAGTTGCCTCGGTAACTCCTGTGGCCTGGGTAACTACTATTGCCAGGGTAATTGCTGTTTCCAGGCTCCTGTCTATTACCTGTGTAACTCCTGTTAACTGGGTAACTCCTGTTTCCTAGGTAACTCCTGTTGCCTGGGCAACTCCTGTTGCCAAACTCCTCTGTGTTACTCGGGTCCTCTCTGTTGCCTGGGTCATTCACGTTGCCTTGGTAACACCTATTGCCTGGGTAAGTCCTGTTGCCAAGCTCCTCTCTGTTACCTGGGTCCTCTCAGTTGCCTGGGTAAGTACTCTTGCCTCGGTAACTCCTGTTGCCTGGGTAACTCCTGTTGCCAAGCTCCTCACTGTTACCTGGTTAATTCCTGTGTCCTGGGTAACTCCTGTTGTCGAGCTCCTCTCTATTACCTGGGTAACTCCTTTTGCCAAGCTCCTCTCTGTTGCCTGGGTAACACCTTTTGACTGGGTAACTCCAGTTGCCAAGCTCCTCTATGTTACCTGGGTCCTCTCTGTTGCGTGGGTAACTCCTGTGACCTGGATATCTCCTGTTGCCAAGCTCCTCTCGGCTAAAGCGGTCCTCTCTGTTGACTGGGTTACTCCTGTTGCCCGGGTAACTCCCGTTGCCTAGCTCCGCACTGTTCCCTGGGTAACTCCTGTTGATTTGGTAACTCCTGTTGCCAAGATTCTCTCTGTTACCGGGGTCCTCCCTGTTGCCTGGGCAACTTGTTTTAGTCTGGGTATCACCTATTGCCAAGCTCCTTACTGTTACCTGGGTCCTCTGTGTTGCGTGGGTAACTCCTGTTTTCTGGGTAAATCCTGTTGCCAAGCTTCTCTCTGCTACCACGGTCCTCCCTGTTCCCTGAGTAACTCCTGTTGCCTGGGTAACTCCTGTTGAAAAGGTCCTCTCTGTTACAGGGGTCCTCTCTCTTGTCTGGGTAATTCCTGTTGCCTCGGTAACTCCTGTTGCCTGGATAACTCCTGTTGCCAAGTTCCTCTGTTACGGGGGTACTCTCTGTTGCCTGGTAATTTCTGTTGCCTGGGTAACTCATGTTGCCTGGATAACGTCTGTTGCCGAGCTCCTGTCTGTTACCTGGTTAACTCCTGTTGCCAATCTCCTCTGTGTTACCTGGGTCCTTTCTGTTGCCTGGATAACTACTGTGGCCAGGGTTACTCTTGTTGCCAAGCTCCTCTCTATTACCTGGGTAAGTCCTGTTGCCTGGGTAACTCCTGTTGCCTGAGTATCTCCTTTTGCCACGCTCCTCTCTGTTACCTGGGTCCTCTCTGTTGCCTGGGTATCTCCTGTTGCCTGGGTAACTCCTGTTGCCAGGGTCACTCCATTTTCCAATCTCCTCTCTATTACCTGGTTAACTCATGTTGCCTGGGAAACTCCTGTTGCCTGGGAAACTCCTGTTGCCAAGCTCCTCACTTTTACCTGGGTAACTCCTGTTGCCTGGGTATATCCTATTGCCTGGGTAACTCCTGTTTGGTGGGTAACTCCTGTTGCCAACATCCTCTCTGTTACCTGGGTACCTCCTGTTGCCAAGCTCCTCTCTGTTACCTGCGTCCTCTCTGTTGCCTTGGTAACTATTCTTGCCTGGGTAACTCCTGTTGCCAAGCACCTCTCTATAACCAGGGTAACTCCTGTTGCCTAGGTAACTCTTGGTGTCAAGCTCCTCTCTGTTACCTGGGTCCTCACTGTTGCCTCGGTAACTACTGCTGCAAGGGAAACTCCATTTTCCAAGATCCTCTCTATTGCCTGGGTAACTCCTGTTGCCTGGGTAACTCCTCTTGCCTGGGAAACTCCTGTTGCCAAGCTCCTCACTGTTACCTGGGTAAGTCCTGTTGCCTGGGTGTATCCTTTTGCCTGGGTAACTCCTGTTTAGTGGGTAACTCCTGTTGCCAAGATCTTCCCTGTTACCTGGGAACCTCCTGTTGCCAAGCTCCTCTCTGTTACCTGCGTCCTCTCTGTTGCCTGGGTAACTATTCTTGCCTGGGTAAGTCCTGTTGCCAAGCACCTCTCTATAACCAAGGTAACTCCTGTTGCCTGGGTAACTCTTCTTGCGTGGGTAACTCCTGTTCCCTAGCTACTCTCTGTTACTGAGGTCCTCCCTGTTGCCTGGGTAACTCCTGTTGCCTGGGTAACTCCTGTTGCCAAGCTCCTCTCTGTTACCGTGGTCCACACTGATGCCTGCGTAACTCCTGTTGCCTGGGTAACTGCTGTTGCCAAGCTCCTCTCGGTTACCGGTGTCCTCCCTGTTCAATGGGTAGTGCCTGTTGCCTCAGTAACTACTGTTGCCAGGGTAACTCCTGTTGCCAAGCTCCTTTCTATTACAAGGTTAACTCCTGTTGACTGGGTAAATCCTGTTGCCTGGGTAACTCCTGTTACCTGGGTAACTCCTTTTCCCAAGCACCTCTCTGTTACCAGGGTCCACTCTGTTACCGTGTAACTCCTGTTACCTGGGTAACTCTTGTTGCTATGTTCCTCTTTGTTACCGCCCTCCTCTCTGTTGCTTGGGTAAGTCCTGTGGATGGGATATCTCCTGTTGCCCAGCTCCTCTCTGTTAACAAGGTGCTCTCCGTTGACTGGGTTACTCCTGTTGCCTGGGTAACTCCTGTTGCCAAGCTCCTCACTGTTCCCTGGGTAACTCCTGTTGACTGGGTAAATCCTGTTGCCTGGGTAACTCCTGTTACCTGGGTAACTCCTTTTGCCAAGCTCCTCACTCTTACGTGGGTAACCCCTGTTGCCTGGGGAACTCCTGTTGCCTGGGTAACTCCTGTTTCCTGGGTAACTTCTGTTGCCAAACACTTCTCTGTTACCTGGGTAACTTCTGTTCCCAGGGAAACTCCTGTTGCCGAGCTGCTCTCTATTACCTGTGGAACTCCTGTTGCCTGGGTAACTCCTGTGGCCAAGCTCCTCTCTGTGACAGGGGCCCTCCTTGTTACCTGGGTAACTCCTGTTGCCTGGGTAACTCCTGTTGCCAAGCTCCTCTGTTACCGGGGTTCTCTCTGTTGCCTGGGTAATTCCTGGTGCCTGGGTAACTCCTGTTGACTGGGTAACTCCTCTTGCCTGGGTAACTCCTGTTGCCAAGCTACTCTCTGTTACCTGGTTAACTCCTGTTGCCAAGCTCCTTTCTGTTTCCCGGGTCCTCTCTGTTGCCTGGATACCTACTGTTGCCAGGGTAACTCCTGCTGCCAAGCTCCTCTCTAGTACCTGGGTAACTCATTTTGCCTGGGTAACTCCTGTTGCCTGTTTAACTCCTGTTGCCAAGCTCCTTTCTGTTACCTTGTTCCTCTCTTCCCTGGATAACTACTGTTTCCAGGGTAACACCTGTTGCCAAGTTCTTCTCTGTTACCTGGGCAACTCCTGTTGCCAACCTCCTATCTGTGACCAGGTTATCTCATGTTGACTGGGTAACTCCTGTTGGCAGGGTAACTCCTGTTGCCTGGGTAACTCCTTTTGCCAAGCTCCTCTTTGTTACCGGGGTCCACTCTGTTGCCTGGTAACTCCTGTTACCTGGGTAACTCTTGTTGCTATGTTCCTCTTTGTTACCGCTGTCCTCTCTGTTGCCTTGGTAACTCCTGTTGCCTGGGTAACTCCTGTTGTCAAGCTCTTCTCTATTACCTGGGTAACTCCTATTGTGAGGGTAACTCCTGTTACCTGAGTAACTCCTGTTTTCAAGCTCCTCTATGTTACCTGGTTAACTGCTATTGCCAAGCTCCTTTCTGTTTCCCGAGTCCTCTCTGTTGCCTGGATACCTACTCTTGCCAGGGTAACTCCTGTTGCCAAGCTCCTCTCTGTTACCTGGTTCCTCTCTGTTGCCAGGATAACTACTGTTTCCAGGGTAACACCTGTTGCCAAGTTCTTCTCTGTTACCAGGGGAACTCCTGTTGCCAACCTCCTCTATGTTACAAGGTTAACTCATGTTGACTGGGTAACTCCTGATGGCTGGGTAACTCCTGTTGCCTGGGAAACTCCTTTTGCCAAGCTCCTCTCTGTTACTGGGGTCCACTCTGTTGCCTGGTAACTCCTGTTACCTGGGTAACTCTTGTTGCTATGTTCCTGTTTGTTACCACGGTCCTCTCTGTTGCCTTGGTAGCTCCTGTTGCCTGCGTAACTCCTGTTGTCAAGCTCCTCTCTGTTATCTGGGTACTCACTGTTGCCTGGGTAACTCCTGTTGCTTGGGTAACTCCTGTTGCCAAGCTCCTCTATTTTACCAGGATCCCTTCAGTTGCCTGGTAACTCCTGTTACCTGGGTAACTCCTGTTGGCAAGCTCCTCTCTGTTACCTGGGTCCTCACTGTTGCCAGGGTAACTCCTGTGTACAAGCTCCTCTCTATTTCCTGGGTAAGTCCTGTTACCTGGGTAACTCCTGTTGCCTGGTTAACTCCTGTTTACTGGGTAACTCCTGTTGCCAAGTTTCTCTGTGTCCTGGGTACCTCATGTTGCCAAGCTCCTCTCTGTTACCTGCGTCCTCTCTGTTGCCTGAGTAACTACTGTTGCCAGGGTAACTCCTTTTGCCACGCTCCTCTCTATATCCTGGGTAACTCCTGTTGCCTGGGTAACTCCCGTTGCTTGGGTAACTCCTGTTCCCTAGCTACTCTCTGTGACCGAGGTCCTCCCTGTTGCCTGGGTAACTCTTGTTGCCTGAGTAACTCCTGTTGCCAAGCTCCTCTAGGTTACTTGGGTAACTCCTGTTGCCAAGCTACTCTTTTACCGTGGTCCACCCTGATTCCTGTTTAGCTCCTGTTGCCTAAGTAACTCCTGTTGGCTATCTCCACTCTGTTACCATGGTGCTCCCTGATGCCTGGGTAACTACTGTAGCCTGGGTAACTCCTGTTGCCAAGCTCCTCACTGTTCCCGTGGCCCTCCCTGTTTTCTGGGTAACTCCTGTTGCCTGGGTAACTCCTGTTGCCAAGCTCCTCTCTGTTACCGGGGTCCTCTTTGTTGCCTGGGTAATTCCTGTTGCCTCGGTAACTCCTGTTCCCTGGGTAACTCCTGTTGCCAACCTCCTCACTGTTACCTGGGTAACTCCTGTTGATTGGGTAACTCCTGTTGCCGCGATAACTCCTGTTGCCTGGGTAACTCCTGTTGCCAACCTCCTCATTGTTACCTGGGTAACTCCTGTTGTCTGGGTAACTCCTGTTGCCAAGCTCCGCTCTGTTACTGGGGTACCCTCTGTTCACTGGGTAATGCCTGTTGCCTCAGTAACTCGTGTTGCCTGGGTAACTACTGTTGCCAGGGTAACTCCTGTTGCCAAGCTTCTTTCTATTACAAGGTTAACTGCTGTTGACTGGGTAAATCCTGTGGCCTGGGTAACTCCTGTTACCTTGGTAACTCCTGTTGTCAATCTCCTGTCTGTAACCTGTGTCGTCTCTGTTGCCTTGCTAACTAATGTTGCCAGGGTAACTCCTTTGGCCAAGCCCCTCGCTATTACCTGGGTAACTCCTGTTACCTGGGTAAATCCTGTTGCCTCAGAAACTCCTGTTGCCAAGTGCCTCACTGTTACCTGGGTAACCCCTGTTGCCTGGGTAACTACTGTTGCTTGGGTAACTCCTTTTTCCTCGGTAACTCCTGTTGCCAAACTCCTCTCTGTTACCTGGGTCCCTCCTGTTGCCAAGCTACTCTCCGTTACTGGGGTTCTCCGTGTTGCCTGTGTAACTCCTGTTGCCTGGGTAACTCCTGTTACTGAGCTCCTCTCTGTTACTGGGATGCTCTCTGTTTCCAGTGTAATTCCTGTTGGTTCGGTAACTCCTGTTGCCTGGGTAACTCCTATTGCCTGGGTAACTCCTGTTTGCAAGCTCCTCTCTGTTATCGGGGTCCTCCCTGTTGCCTGGGTAACACCTGTTGCCTGGATAACTCCAGTAGCCAAGCTCCTCTCTGTCAACGCGGTCCTCTCTGTTGACTGGGTTACTCCTGTTGCCTTGGTAACTCCTGTTGCCGGGTAACTCCTGTTGCCAAGCTCCTCTCTGATACCAAGGTCCACCCTGATGCCTGGGTAACTCCTGTTGCCAAGATCCTCTCTGTTACCGGGGTCCTCCCTGTTGCCTCGGTAACTCCTTTTAGCCTGGGTATGACCTATTGCCAAGCTCCTCTCTGTTACCTGGGTACTCTCTGTTGCGTGGGTAACTCCTGTTGCCTGGGAAAATCCTGTTGCCAAGCTCCTCTCTGTTACTGCGGGCCTCCATGTTACTTGGGTAACTCCTGTTGCCTGGGTAACTCCTGTTGCCAAGCTCCGGTCTGTTACAGGGGTCCTCTCTGTTGCCTGGGTAATTCTTGTTGCCTCGGTAACTCCTGCTGCCTGGATATCTCCTGTTACCAAGCTCCTGTCTGTTACCTGGTTAACTCCTGTTGCCGAGCTCCTCTCTGTTACCTGGGTCCTCTCTGTTGCATGAATAACTACTGTTGCCAGGGTTAAGCCTGTTGCCAAGCTCCTCTCTATTACCTGGGTAAGTCCTGTTGCCTGGGTAACTCCTGTTGCCTGAGTAACTCTTGTTGCCAAGCTCCTCTCTGTTACCGGGGTAATCTCTGTTGCCAGGGTAACTACTGTTGCCTGGGTAACTCCTGCTTCCTGGGTAACTCCTGTTGCCGAGCTCCTCTCTGTTACTGGGTTCCTCTCTGTTTCCTGTGTAATTCCTGTTGCTTTGGTATCTCCTGTTACCTAGATAACGCTTGTTGTGAATCTCCTCTCTGTAACCTAGGTCCTCTCTGTTGCCTGGGTAAGTACTGTTGCCTGGGTAACTCCTGTTGCCTGTGTTACTCCTGTTGCCAAGCTCCTCTCTATTACCTGGGTAAGTCCTGTTGCCTGGGTAACTCCTGTTGCCAAGATCTGTGTTACCTGGGTCTGCTCTGTTGCCTGGGTGTTTCCTGTTGCCTGGGTAACTCCTGTTGCCTGGGTAACTCCTGTTGACTGGGTAACTCCTGCTGCCTGAGCAACTCCATTTTCCTGGATAAAACCTGTTGCCAAGCTCGTCTGTTACCTGGGTAACTTCTGTTTCCTTGGTAACGCTTGCTTAAGGAAACCTGTGTTTCGTAGTGACAGTCAGCTGTGAACCTGAATGCACTGTTCCTCTTCTCGTGTGGCTGAATGTTTCCTGTAGCTTCGAGGTTCGTTTGTGTTGAATACTGACACTTTAAAGCATTCGTTGTTGCAGTGGAATATCAGAAAGGCCTGTTCGTGACACCGAAACACTTTGGGCAGCAGCTACACAGCTCCTTGCATTCCTTTCTATGCAAGGGTTGTGATAAGTTAATGTTTTGGGAGGCCTATTCCTTGGTTCACTCTGTAGTTTCCGGAATGCTTATAACGTGCCTGTCAGCAGATGAAGGCTATGCATTGAACTCACTGCACCAGCTTTCTCCACATGGCGGTACTGTTTTCAGTTTTCCGAGACAGAGACCTCCTGTATTCACTTTTCTGACAATTCGGGATGAGATTTGTTAGAATGGAGACAAACACAGTCCCTGATGCTACCCAACATGTCTTCTACCCCAGTATCAGCAAGCACATTAGGAACGACAACTCATTCTGTTGCCGTATGCACCACATCCAACCTTGCCACTGAATTTGGAAACACGCTTTAGACGAAAACACATGCTTCCACATCGCTTGCTTAAGGTAACCTCTATTTTGAAGTGCCAATCAGATCTGAATGGGAAAGCACTGTTCCTCTTGACGTGTGGCTTAATTTCCCCAATAGTTTTGACATACGTTTGTTTCCAGTTCTCACACTTGGAAGCATTGAGCACTGCAGTGGAATTTCAGAGAGCCTTGGTCAGGAAAACTGAAACGCTTTGCGCAGCAGCGACACAGCGCCTTGCATTCCTTCCTATGCAAGGGTTGTGCTAAGTGAATGGTTTAGGAGGCCTACTGCTTAGTTCCCTCTGTCGGTACCGGAATATGCATCACTTGCCAGCCAGCAGATGAAGGCTATGCCTTGATCTGACTGCACGAGTTTTTTCCACATGGCGGTACTGATTTCAGTTTTGTGAGACAGAGACCTCCCCAATTGACTTTTCTGCCAATTCGGAATGAGATTTGTTATAAGGGAGACAAACACAGTCCCTGATGCTACGCAACATGTTTTCTTCCCCAGTATCAGCAAATGCCTTAGGAATGACAACTCATTCTGTTGCCGAATGCACCACATCCAGCCTTGCGACTGAGTTTGGGAACCCATTTTAGACGAAAATACATACTTCCACATCGCTTGGTGAAGCAAACCTCTATTTCGAAGTGCCAATCAGATCTGAATGTGAAATCACTGTTCCTCTTGCCGTGTGGCTTAATTTCCCCAATAGTTTTGACATCCGTTTATTTCCAGTTCTCACACTTGGAAGCATTGAGCATTGCAGTGGAATTTCAGAGAGCCTTGGTCACGAACACTGAAACGCCTTGGGCAGCAGCCACACTGGTACCTGCATTCCTTCCAGTGCAAGGGTTGGTTAAGGCAGTGTTTCGGGAGGCCTTTTCCTGAGTTCACTCAGTTAGGTCCCGGAATGCACACAACTTAGTGTGAGCTAGAGGATGAAGCATCTGCCTTGATGTGACTGAACTAGGTTGTTCCGCATGGCTGAACTGATTTCAGGTCTCCGAGGCAGGGACCTCCACAATTGACTTTGCTGCCTCGGGCAGGACAAGATAGAGCCTTCACTCCGAAGGCGGCCCTGGGATGGACAAAGTTGATTAGGGGTGGCCATGGGGTGGACATGGTGTGGCAGAGGAAGGCAGGGGGCCCAGGGATGACAAGGTGGAACACGGAAAAACATGGGAACATGGGCTGGTCAAGGAGAAGCAGGGGAGCCCAGGAAGAACTGGGCTAGACAGGGGTAGAAGGGGAAACCAGGCACCCATGGTTTGGACGAATGGAAACAGTGGAATGCAAATGGAAAGGGACCAGTGGGAGGAGAGGAATTCAGGTTGAGCTGCAGTGACTGGTGTGAGCAGGGAAATCAGGAGGCCATGGGCTGCAACAAGGGTGTGCAGGGGAAGGCAGATGGCTCAGGGCAGGAACTCTTGGTCTTATCCATGGGTTCAAACAGGGGTAGGCAGGTGGTCATGGGCTGGTCAAGGGCGAACGTGTGAAGGCAGGTTGACCTGGCATGAACAAAGGAGAGCATGCGAATTCAGGCAGATATAGGGTAGAAAAGGGAAACAGGAGATGGCAACTGTCCTTCAGCTGAACAACAGGGAGAAGGGGAATTGGGCAGGAAGGTTGCAAAAGGGGTAGCAGTGAAAGACAGTTGATCCTGTACTGGAATGATAGTTACCATGGGTTGGAGAAGTGGAGCAGGGAATGCTGGGTGTCACTGGATGGAGAAGAGGGCCAGGTCAGGACAGGTGGCCACAAACTGTACTAGCGGAAGAAGGGAAAGATAGGCATCCAAGGTCTGGACAAAGAGAGGAAGGGAAGGCAGGCGGTCACAGGGGGAGAGTGGTAACAAGGGAAGGCAGGTGGACCATGGATTGACAAACTTTAGCAGGAGTAGTAGGCAGCCACGGGCTGGACAAGGCATTGCAGGGGAAAGCAGGCGTCCACGGAATGGACAAGGGGTTGCAGGGAAAGGCAGTCATCCATGGACTTGGACAACAGGCAGCACGCAACGGCAGGCTGCCACAAGCTTGACAAGGGGGAACAGGGGAAGACAGCTGGCCACGGGCTCTAGAAGTGGTAGCATGGGAAGCAGGAAGCCCTGGGCTGGTTATGGGGGAGAAAGGGAAGACAGGTGGCCAAGGGCTGTACAAGGGGAACGGAGGAATCCAAGTGGCCACGGGCCGCACAAGGGCAAAGAGGGGAAGGCGGGTGGCCGTGCACGAAGAAAGGGTGAGCCAGTGAAAGCAAGCGATCACTGGCTGGACCAATGGCATAAGGGAAAGGCAAGTGGCCAAAGGGCAGGCAAAGGGCGATCAGGGGAAGGCAGCGGGCCATGGGTTTGAAAAGATGGAGCAGGGGATGGCAGAAGGCCACGGACGAGGCGAAGGGCAGGAAGGAAAGACACTCAGCCACAGGATAGACAAGGGGGAGCTGGAGAAGGTAGGCGGACCTGGGATGGACAAATGGGAGCAAGATGGCCCTGGGGTGGATGATGGGGAGCTGGGGAAGTCAGGAAGCCACGAGGACAACAAGGGGGAGCAGGGTAAGGCAGGCTGACACAGTGTGGACAAAGGGAAACAAGGGTCGGCAGGTAGCCAAAGGTGTACTAGTGGGAGCAAGGGAAAGCAGGAGGCCAAGGGACTCACAAGTGGGAACAAGGGAAGGCTGGCATCCATGGCCTGACCAGAGAGGAAACAGGGGAAGGCAGACTGCCTTTGGCTGGATCAGTGGAAACACTGGAATGCAGGCAGCTCTGTACTGGACAAGCAGGAGCAGGAGAAGGTGGGTGGCCACCAAAGGACAAGTGGGAGCAAGGGAAGGCTGGCATCCATGGCCTGACAAGGGGGAGCAGGGAAAGGTAGGTGGCCACTAGACGAAAAAGGGTATCTCGAAGAGGCAGGTGGCCTCTGACTGGACAATGGAGAACAGTGGAAGGCAGGCAGCCGCGGGGTGGAAGAGGGTGAGCAGGGAATTGAGGCCGACCTGAGTTGGACATGTGGGAACAGGGGCGGGCAAGGGCTGGTCAAGTAAGAACAAAGGAAGGGTGGCGGCCATGGTCCGGACAAAGGGGAGCAGGCAAAGACCAGCAGCCTTGAGCAGGACAAGTGTGATTGGGAGACGGCAGCAGGCAGCAGGCTGGACAAGGGGGTGCAAGGATAGACATGCAGCCATATCCTGACAAGGGGAAGCAGAGGACGGCAAGCGACCCTGAGCGGAACAAGTGGTAGCAGGGGAAGGCAGGTGGCCCTGGGCCTGACAAAGTATAACAGGGCAAGCAGGCCACCACGGGCTGGACAATGGGGTTCAGGGGAAAACAGGTGGCCATGGCCTGGACAACGGGGCACAGGGGAAGGCTGGTGTAACTTGGCTGGACAAGGGGAGAGGGGAAGGACTTCGGGCCTGAGCTGGACAAAGGGGAGCAAGAAAAGGCAGGCAGCCACTGGCTGCACAAGGGAAGCTGGAGAAGGCGGGCAGCCACGCGCTGCACAGGTGACAGCAGGGGAAGGCAGGTGGCCACAGGCTTGGCCCGGAGGAGACAAGGAATGCAGGGGGCCAATGGCTGGACAAGGGCGTCCAGGGGAAGGCGTGCAGCCATAAGGTGGACAAGGGGGACCAGTCAGGCGGCCCCAGGCAGGGCAAGGAGAGCAGGAGAAACGAGGCTGCCATGGCTTGGACACTTGTGAGCTGAGGATCGCAGGAGAAGATGGGCTGGGCAAGCGGGATCAGGATAAGGCAGGCAGCCACAGGCAAGACAAACTGGAGCAGGGGAATGGAGGTGGACCTATACTGGACAAAGGAAACCGGGCAAGTCAGGCAGCCACAGGGTAGACAAGGAGAACAAGAAAAGGCAGGTAACCCTGGCCTCGAAGGGGCACCAATAAAGGTGGGTGGCCACAGGCTGGACAGAGGGGAACAGGCAAAACCAGGCAGCCCTGAGCTCGACAAGTGGGCACAGTAGATGGCAGCGGGCAGCAGGCTGGACAACAGCTAGCAAGGAAATACATACAGACATGTCCTGACAAGGGGAAGCAGAGGAAGGCAGGTGGCTCTGTGCTGAACATGTGGTAGCAGGGGAAGGAAGGCAGCCCTGAGCTGGAGAAACCGGAAGAAGGAAAACGGGCGGCCATGGGTTGGACAAGGGGATCCAGAGTAAAGCAGGCAGGCATTTCCTGGACACCGGGGAGCAGGATAAGGCAGGCGACACTTGGCTGGACAAGGGGAGCAGGAGGAAGGTTTTGGGACTGGGCGGGACCAGGGGACGCCAGGAAAGGCAGGCATCCAGTGAGAGACAAGGGGAAGCAGGGAAAGGCATGTTGCCACGTGCTGGGCCAGGGGAGGCAGGGGAATGCAGTTGGTCATGGGCTGGACAATGGGGAGCTGAGGAAGGCGGGCTGCCAGAGGCTTGACAAGGAGAAACAGGGAAAGGCAGGTGGCCCTGCGCTAGACAAGGGAGTGCAGGGGAAGTCAGACGGCCCTGGGCAGGACAAATTGGGGGAGGGAAAGTCACGCTACTCTTAGTTGGACAAGGCGAGCAGGGGAAGGATTTTGGGACTGAGCTGCACAAGGGGGAGCGGGGAAAGGCAGGAAGCCATGGGCTTCACCAGTGACAGCAGGGAAGGAAGGTGGACACTGGCTAGATCCAGGGGAGATGGAGAGTGCAGGGCTCCAATGGTTGGACAAGGCGTCCAAGAGAAACCACGCAGGCATAAGGTGGACAACGGGCACATGCAGAAGTCAGGTGGCTCCAGGCTGGGCAAGGACAGCAGGGCAATGCAGGCGGATACAGAGTAGACAAGGCGGTCCAGGGGAAGGCAGTCAGCCGTAGTGTGAAGAATAAGGGAGCAGGGGAAGGTAGGCTGGCATTGCCAACACAAGTGGTACCTGGGGAAATGCAGGCGGCCAAGTGCTGCACAAGAGAGTGCAGTGGAGTGCAGTATGCCCTGTGTTGGACAAGGTGGAGCACAGGAAGGCATGCTGCTCTGGTTTGGGCACTGGTGTGCAGAGCAATGCAGGCAGAGACTGGTAGGACCAGTGTGAGCAAGAGAAGGCAGGAGGCCATGGTCTAGACAAAGGGGCACAGGGGAACTCAGCTGGACCTGGATCGGACAGGGGGGAATAGGGAATGTGTGGCGGCCACGGTGTGGACAAGGGGAACTGGAAAGGGCAGACAACCCTGGGCTGGCCCAGGGAGCAGGGGAAGATAGGCGGCAACATTCTGGACAGAGGGGATCAGGGACGGCATGTTGCTGTGGGCTGGACAAGTGGGTGCAGGGGAAGGCCAGCATCTATCGCCCGACAAGGGGGAACAGGGGCAAGCAGGCAGCCCTTAGCTGGACCAGTGGAAGCAGTGGAAGGCAGGCAGACCTGGGCTTGACAAAGGGATGCAGGGGAAGGCAGGTGGCCAAAGGTGGGTAAAGTGGCAGCAGTGGAATGCAGGTGGCCACAAAGGAACACGTGGGAGCAAGGAAGGCTGGCATCCATGGCCTGACAATGGGGAACAGGGGAACGCAGGCAGCTCTTGGCTGGACCTGTGGAAGCAGGAGAAGGCACGCAGCCCTGGGCTGGACAAGTGGGTCAGGCAGCCACTGGATGGACCAGGGACCAGAGGGGAATGCAAGTGGCCATGAGCTGAACAAGGTGGTCCATTGGAAGGCATCCAGCCACTGGGTGGGCAAAGGGGAGCCGGGAAGGCAGGCAGCCACTAGCTTGAAAGGGGTAGCTGAAGGAGGTATGTGGCCTCTGGCTGGACAATGGGAGTGCACACTGGAAGGAAGGCAGCCACAGTGTGGCTTCGGGTGAGCAGAGGAAGGCAGGTCGTTCCGGCCTCAGGTGTGGAAGCAGGTGTAGGCAGGTTGCCATGGGCAGATCAAGGAGAATCAGGGGAAAGCAGGAGGCACAGGTTGGACAAGAGGAGGGCGGGGGAAATCAGGAGGCGATGGGTTCAACAAGGGGATGCAGGAGAAACCTGGTGGCCGCAGCTTCGACAAAGGGGAGCAGGGGAAGGCCGATGGCCCTGAGCTGCACAAGGGGCAATAGGAGAATCAGGTGGCCACATATTGGGATCATGTAGGCTGTTGAACATGGGCTCGACATGTGGGAGAATGGAAGACATGCATCAATGGCCTGACAAGGGGGAGCAGGTGAAGGCAGGCTTCACACGCCTGTACAATGGCAAGCAGGTGTAGCAGGTGGCCACTGGTGGCCCAGGGGAAGCAGAGAACCTGAATGCACTGTTTCTCTTCTCGCGTGGGTGAATGTTTCCTGTAGCTTCGAGGTTTGTTTGTGTTCAGTACTGACACTTGCAAGCATTTGGCATTGCAGTGGAATTTAAGAAAAGCCTGTTCGTGACACTGAAACGCTTTGGGCAGCAGGTACACAGCTTCTTTCATTCCTTCCTTTGCAAGGATTGTGATAAGTTAATGTTTTGGGAGGCCTATTCCTTGCTTCACTCTATAGTTTCCAGAATGCTCATAACGTGCCTGCCAGCAGATGAAGGCTATGCTTTGAACTCACTGCACCAGCTTTTTCCACATGGCGGTAGGGATTTTAGTTTTCTGAGACAGAGACCTTCCCAATTGACTTTTCTGCCAATTCGGAATGAGATTGGTTAGAAGGGAGACAAACACGGTCCCTGATGCTACCCAACATGTCTTCTTCCCCAGTATCAGCAGACACGTTAGGAAGGACAACACATTCTGTTGCCGAATGCACCACATCCAGCCTTGCGACTGAGTTTGGAAACACGCTTTAGACGAAAAAACATGCTTCCACATTGCTACCTTAAGCAAACCTGTTTCGTAGTGCCAATCAGATCTGAACGTGAAAGCACTTTTCCTCTTGTCATGTGGCTTAATTTCCCCAATAGTTTTGACGTTCGTTTGTTTCCAGTTCTCACACTTGGAAGCATTGAGCATTGCAGGGGAATTTCAGAGAGCCTTGGTCAAGAACACTGAAACGCTTTGGCAGCAGCAACCCAGCGCCTTGCATTCCTTCCTATGCAAGGGTTGTGCTAAGTGAATGGTTTAGGAGGCCTACTGCTTGGTTCACTCAGTAGTGACCAGAATGTGCATAACTTGCAGCCAGGGGACAAAGGCTATGCCTTGATCTGACTGCACTAGTTTTTTCCACATGGTGGTACTGATTTCAGTTTTCCGAGACAGAGACCTCCCCAACTGACATTTCTGCAAATTCTGAACGACATTTGTTAGAAGGGAGACAAACACGGTCCCTGATGCGACCCAACATCTCTTCTTCCCCAGAATCAGAAAACGCGTTAGGAATGACAACTCATTCTATTGCCAACTGCACCACATCCAGCCATGAGACTGCGTTTGGAAACCCGCTTTAGACGAAAACACATGCATCCACTTCGCTTGCCTAAGCAAATCTGTGTTACATAGTACCAATCAGCTCTGTACGTGAAAGCACTGTTCCCCTTGTCTTGTGGCTTAATGTCGCCAATAGCTTTGACGTTCATTTGATTCCAGTTCTGACACTTGCACACATTGAGCATTGCAGTGGAATTTCAGAGAGCCTTGGTCACTAACACTGAAACGCCTTGGGCAGCAGCCACACTGGTACCTGCATTCCTTCCAGTGCAAGGGTTGCGTTAAGGCAGTGTTTCGGGAGGCCTTTTCCTGTGTTCACTCAGTTAGGTCCCCGAATGCACACAACTTAGTGTGAGCTAGAGGCTGAAGCATCTGCCTTGATGTGACTGCACTAGGTTGTTCCACATGACTGAATTGATTTCAGGTCTCTGAGGCAGGGACCTCCGCTATTGACTTTGCTGCCCATTCGGAATGCATGTTTGTTGGAAGGGGTCCAACCACAGTCCCTGATGCTAGTCACCATATCTCTCTTCCCCAGTAGCAGCTAACGTGTTAGAAGTGACCAACCATGCTATTGCCAACTGCGACACATCCAGCCATGCGACTGAGTTTGGAATCGAGCTTTAGACGAAAACACACGCATCCACTTTTCTTGCTTAAGCAAACCCGTGTTTCGTAGTGACAGTCAGCTTTGAACGTGAATGCACTGTTCCGCTTCTCGTGTGGCTGAATGTTTCTTGTAACTTCGAGGTTCGTTTGTGTGGAGTACTGACACTTGCAAGCATTGGGCATTGCAGTGGAATATCAGAAAGGCCTGTTTGTGACACCAAAACACTTTGGGCAGCAGCTACACAGCTCCTTGCATTCCTTCCTATGCAAGGGTTGTGATAAGTTAATGTTTTGGGAGGCCTATTCTTTGGTTCACTCTGTAGTTTCCGGAATGCTCATAACGTGCCTGCCAGCAGATTAAGGCTATGCATTGAACTCACTGCACCAGCTTTCCCCACATGGCGGTACTGCTTTCAGTTTTCCGAGACAGAGACCTCCTGTATTCACTTTTCTGACAATTCGGGATGAGATTTGTTAGAATGGAGACAAACACGGTCCCTGATGCTACCCAACATGTCTTCTTCCCCAGTATCAGCAAATGCATTAGGAAGGACAACACATTCTGTTGCCGAATGCACCACATCCAGACTTGCAAATGAGTTTGGAAACCCGCTTTATACGAAAAAAGTATGCTTCCACATCGCTTGCTTAAGCAAACCTCTGTTTCATAGTGCCAATCAGATCTGAACGTGAAAGCACTGTTCCTCTTGTCGTGTGGTTTAATTTCCCCAATAGTTTTGACGTTCGTTTGTTTCCCGTTCTCACACTTGGAAGCATTGAGCATTGCAGTGGAATTTCAGAGAGCCTTGATCAAGAACACTGAAACGCTTTGGCAGCAGTGACCCAGCGCCTTGCATTCCTTCCTATGCAAGGGTTGTGCTAAGTGAATGGTTTAGGAGGCCTACTGCTTGGTTCACTCAGTAGTGACCGGAATGCGCATAACTTGCAGCCAGTGGACGAAGGCTATGCCTTGATCTGACTGCACTAGTTTTTTCCATATGGCAGTACTGATTTCAGTTTTCCGAGACAGAGACCTCCCCCACTGACATTTCTGCAAATTCTGAACGGGACATTTTAGTAGGGAGACAAACACGGTCCCTGATGCTACCAAACATGTCTTCTTCCACAGAATCAGCAAACGCGTTAGGAATGACAACTCATTCTATTGCCAACTGCACCACATCCAGCCATGAGTCTGCCTTTGGAAACCCGCTTTAGATGAAAACACATGCATCCACTTCGCTTGCTTAAGCAAACCTGTTTCATAGTGCCAATCAGCTCTGTACGCGAAAGCACTGTTCCTCTTGTCTTGTGGCTTAATGTTGCCAATAGCTTTGATGTTCATTTGTTTCCAGTTCTCACACTTGCATGCATTGAGCATTGCGGTGGAATTTCAGAGAGCCTTGGTCAGGAACACTGAAACGCCTTGGGCAGCAGCCACACTGGTACCTGCATTCCTTCCAGTGCAAGGTTGCGTTAAGGCAGTATTTCGGGAGGCCTTTTCCTGAGTTCACTCAGTTAGGTCCCGGAATGCATACAACTTAGTGTGAGCTGGAGGCTGAAGCATCTGCCTTGATGTCACTGCACTTTTTTGTTCCACATGACTGAGTTGATTTCAGGTCTCCGAGTCAGGGACCTCCGCAATTGACTTTGCTGCCCATTCGGAACGCATGTTTGTTAGAAGGGATCCAACCACGGTCCCTGATGCTAGTCAACATGTGTCTCTTCCCCAGTAGCAGCTAACGCATTAGAAGTGACCAACCATGCTATTGCCAACTGCGACACATCCAGCCATGCGACTGAGTTTGGAATCGAGGTTTAGACGAAAACACACGCATCCACTTTTCTTGCTTAAGCAAACCTGTGTTTCCTAGTGCCAGTCAGCTGTGAATGTGAATGCACTGTTCCTCTTCTCATGTGGCTGAATGTTTCCTGTAGCTTCGAGGTTCGTTTGTGTTGAGTACTGACACTTGCACGCATTGGGCATTGCAGTCACTCTCCCAATTCTCCAACACTGTTCCCCTCGCCCAAATCCCCAATTGAAAGAAAGAAAGAGAAAGAAAGAAAGAAAGAAAGAAAGAAAGAAAGAAAGAAAGAAAGAAAGAAATAAGGAAGGAAGGAAGGAAGGAAGGAAGGAAGGAAGGAAGGAAGGAAGGAAGGAGGGAAGGAAAGAAAGAAAGAAAGAAAGAAAGAAAGAAAGAAAGAAAGAAAGAAAGAAAGAAAGAAAGAAAGAAAGAAAAATGCATAGCCAAAATTTTAAATGATAATGCATGGGGAAGTACAATGAAAATAGTTTCCATTGTAGTATAACATGTAAAATAGTTGGATTCTAGACATAAACTGTAATGAAAAAATAAAAGCAGCAAATAACTGCAAAGGTATACTTTATGCTTGATTCTACACAGCATAATAGAAATGAAAACCCTTTTTAATTCAGTAAAGATATCTTAATGTAATGAATTTTTCACTGGATGTTTAAAATAACATTGTAAAATGGGATTTCCAAGCAAAGGAAGCATGGCTTTGTTTTTAGTGTATTGACTATTCTTTGTTTGTTTTCTTACTTCTTAATTCATTTTTTTCAGTTACAGTTGACATTTAAATTGCATGTGTGCAGCATAATGGTAAGACATATATATAATTTCTGCAGTGAATCCCGATTAATCTATAGCAAGTCGTGCGTTTTAATCAGTTAAAATTTGGGCCATCAGGAATTCCATAATTGGTCTTTGATTTGCTGGTGAATATTCAAACAAACCTTCAAATTTCAAAGGTCTAACCGTGCCTCCAATTGAAAGCAGCCATATGTACTACTTAGGAGGTGAAAGTGTGTAGAAGCACTACCCAAAGCCTGGACTCAGTGCTTGTAAGAAAAGGGCTGAAGCAGTCTCCTAGAGCACCAGAAAGAGTTTTTCTTTGCTGTAATCCATTTCTGAAAACTCAGAAAAACATAGTAGCAAGAACTGAATTCTTTCCTTCTGAAATGGTAGGCTTGAAAGGCATAGGTTCTTTTCCACTAGATGGCATGCTTATGGATTTATTAAGGGTAAATATTTACTACTTCATAGCATTTTTGTTTCAGATGTATATGAAACTTAGAAGCATAAATACCAAATCGTAGTCTAAACATATTATAATGTAAGGGTTTCAAGCTAAGAAAGCTGTAAGAGTCTTTAAAGATTGATCCTTGATTTTTATCTATACTGTTCCATGATTTTCCAGTATGGTTTCATATAGTTTCTTTAATTCAATTATTTCACTTGTATTTTTCTCAGAATTTCTAATGATGCCTAAGTTTAATAATTGTACTTTGTCTATATGATCTATGCTTCTTGGTGTTGGTAAATTCCATGCAGTTTTATAAGGACAAAACTAGGATGAAATACTCAAATATTGGCAAAATCGTCAGACAGACAAATGTTGTGACATTGCTAAAAATGAATTGTCAATAGTAGTGTGGTATTCATGATCTGATTAACTTAATCCAGACTCACCTTTGGAAAGACAATTGAAGGATTTAAGTGACAAAATGAAGGTGGGATGCAACAACAGGATTGAAAATCAAGGATCAGCTGTCATAATACCTGTACAGCAGTAACAAATTGACAAGTGAATACAGTACCAAGGCAAAGAATGGAAAGGTACATCTTTCTGGGGCATTCTAGATTGAATAAATCGATGAAATCATGAGGCGAAATGAACCCAGAGCTGCCCACAAGCAACCTGAGATTTCAGACACCTGGGCAATGGTGTGCTTGCCCTTGGCCACAAGGCCTCTGTGCACATGCACAGTAACATCACCTCTGAGCGGTGCACTGTTGCTTGGTTACAGTCATTGTAGGCTGAGAGATTATCAACCGTCTCACTGCCCTGCTGGGATATTGTGGTGAGAGGAGGTAGCTGCTCTACAGTCTACTGCTGTTGGGCTCAGGAGACTGAATTACTAGTGAGTGCTGAGGGGATTCCCAAGCCCTTAGGCTCAGCCATGAAGAAGATTTTTGACTTTGGAGACAGAGGCACGTGACATCTTTGGGCTCCTCAAACAGCTTGCAGAGCCATGGTGTTAGCAAGAAGATTAAATCCAGAGCGAGTTACCGCATTCAAAAGAAGGACCGCCGGAAAATCCACAAAGCTGCCTGCATGGGGAACATACCAGAAATGTGGATGCTTCCCCTGATCCATCCAGAGATGTGGAATGACAGAGACAGGAAGAAGCATTGAGAGGGCATGAGGAGACCAATGGCCACAGATGGGTTGGGGGGCAGCGGGATACCTGGGAAAAGGGCTAGCCTGCCTGAGCTCATTCAGGTAGAGGACAACCCAGCCGAAGTCCTTGGGCTTTCTTCCCTCTGTGGTGGGGAAGCTACCTAGGTCCAGTTCCCATGCTGATTCTGTGAGCAGTAGAAACAAAATCTTAAGGGCCCACTCATTATTGCCCCTAGAGAGAACTTTAGTGAGAAGTTTAAAGGATTTAACTAAATATCAGTAATAGAAATTAAAATAAGTGTACGCAGCATTTTATTTTTGATGTTCACATTTTTATTTTTATATTTTCAAAAGATTTGATTGGGGAATTAGGGGTGGGGAACAGTTGGGAAATTGGGGGGGGGACCAGCCAAGTTGTTGTTCTTCAATCTTCATTGGGGGGGGGCGCCAGTTGCCTTCTGGCTTCTGGTTGGCAGCTCATGTCCCCTAAACTTAAAATGCTGTGTTCAATCTTAGTTGCGGGGGGGTGTAGCCACCATCCTATGTGGGAGTCAAAACCCAGCAGCATTGTTGTTAACCATGCATGCCCTATCCACTGTGCCATCGGGACAGCAGCTCAACTCAAGGTGCTGAGTTCACTCTTCAGTTGCGGGTGAGCGGAGCCCACCATTGAACAGGCAATCTTGTTGGTATACCAGCTGAGCCATCCTGCCACTGCTTGACAGCACAGTGATAGCTCTGCTCAGGTACAGCATTCACGGCCTCATATGGGAATCAAACTTGTGTCCCTGTTGCTCAGAGCATGTGCTCTAAGCCCAGTCCTAACCAACTGAGCCACTTGGCTGGACAGATGTGCACATTTTTAGATCATAATGTTATATCTTACGTCCGGCCGAGTGGCACGGTGGCTACGCTCCAGCTTGGGAAGCCAGTGGTCCCGGTTACATCCCACATATGAGGGCCAGTGACACTGCCCTCAAAAAGAAAAAGAAGAAGAATACACAGATTAATTGTTTTGTAATCTAGGAATAGGCAATATTCACTTAGGACACAGAGAGCACTAACCAATAATAAAAAATAATGAACAAGGAGAAGGAGAGGATGATGCATAAGAAGAAGAAGGAAGAGGTGGAGGAGTAGACAAATTGTATTTCAAAATTTTACCAACTTAGTCCATCAAACATACCATTAAGAAAATGCAGAGTACTAGTATCCAAGTGGCTCGGTTGGTTAGGAGCTCGCTCTGAGTAACAGGATCACCTGTTTGATGCCCATGTATGCCAGTGGCACTGCGCCTGAGCTGAGGTGCCACTGAACTCCCAACAGGTGGCAGGATGGTTCAGCTGGTGAGAGCATGTGCTCCTAAAACAAGGTTGCCTGTTGGAGATGGTGGGCTATGCCCACCCACAGCTAAATACTGAACTTGGCACCTTGAGTTGAGTTGCTGCTGCCCGGGTGACTCAGGATAGAGCACATATTCTTAACAACAAGGCTGCCAGTTTGACTCCCGCATGAGATGGTGCCTATGCCTCCCTGCAACTAATTGAACACAGCACCTGGAGCTGAGCAACTGAACTCGGAGCTGAGCTTGTAGCACCCTTCACAACTAATATTGAAAGACAACAACTTGACTCTTCCACTCCCCCATTTCTCCAACACTGTTCCCCTCACCCAAATCCCCAATTAAAGAAAGAAAGAAAGAAAGAAAGAAAGAAAGAAAGAAAGAAAGAAAGAAAGAAAGAAAATGCATAGCCAAAATTTTAAATGATAATGCATGGGGAAGTACAATGAAAATAGTTTCCATTGTAGTATAACATGTAAAATAGTTGGATTCCAGACATAAACTGCTAATGAAAAAATAAAAGCAGCAAATAACTGCAAAGGTATACTTTATGCTTGATTCTACATAGCATAATAGAAATGAAAACCCTTTTTAATTCAGTAAAGATACCTTAATGTAATGAATTTTTCACTGGATGTTTAAAATAACATTGTAAAATGGGATTTCCAAGCAAAGGAAGCATGGCTTTGTTTTTAGTGTATTGACTATTCTTTGTTTTTTCTTACTTCTTAATTCATTTTTTTCAGTTACAGTTGACATTCAAATTGCATGTGTGCAGCATAATGGTAAGACAAATATATAATTTCTGCAGTGAATCCCGATTAATCTATTGCAAGTCGTGCGTTTTTATCAGTTAAAATTTGGGCCATCAGGAATTCCATAATTGGTTTTTGATTTGCTGGTGAATATTCAAACAAACCTTCAAAGTTCAAAGGTCTAAACCTGCCTCCACTTGGAAGCAGCCATATGTACTACTTAGGAGGTAAAAGTGTGTAGAAGCACTACCCAAAGCCTGGACACAGTGCTTGTAAGAAAAAGGCTGAAACAGTCTCCTAGAGCACCAGAAATAGTCTTTCTTTTCTGTAATCCATTTCTGAAACTCAGAAAAACATAGTAGCAAGAACTGAGTTCTTTCCTTCTGAAATGGTTGGCTTGAAAGGCATAGGTTCTTTTCCACTAAACGGTATGCTTATGTATTTATAAAGGGTAAATATTTACTACTTCATAGCATTTTTGTTTCAGATGTATATGAAAGTTAGAAGCATAAATACCAAATCGTAGTCTAAACATATTATAATGTAAGGGTTTCAAGCTAAGAAAGCTGTAAGAGTCCTTAAAGATTGATCCTTGATTTTTATCTATACTGTTCCATGATTTTCCAGTATGGTTTCATATAGTTTCTTTAATTCAATTATTTCACTTGATGTATTTTTCTCAGAATTTCTATTGATGTCTAAGTTTAATAATTGTACTATGTCTATATGATCTATGCTTCTTGGTGTTGGTAAATTCCATGCAGTTTTATAAGGACAAAAATATGATGAAATACTCAAATATTGGCAAAATTGTCAGACAGACAAATGTTGTGACACTGCCAAAAATGAATTGTCAATAGTAGTGTGGTAGTCATGAACTGATTAACTTAATCCAGACTCACCTTTGGAAAGACAATTGAAGGATTTAAGTGACAAATTGAAGGTCGGTTGCAACAACAGGGTATGAAAATCAAGGATCAGCAGTCATAGTACCGGTACAGTAGTCACAAATTGACAAGTGCATACAGTACCAAGGCAAAGAATGGAAAGGTACATCTTTCCTGGGCATTCTAGATTGAATAAATGGATGAAATCATGAGGGAAAATGAATACAGAACCGCCCACAGGCAACCTGAGATTTCAGACACCTGGGCCATGCACTTGAGCTTGGGTGCCCCTGCCATTGGCCACAAGGCCTCTGTGCACATGCGCAGTGACATCACCTCTGAGTGGTGCACCGTTGCTTGGTTACAGCCATTGTGAGCTGAGAGATTCTAAACTGCCTCACTGCCCAGCAGGGATACTGTGGCGAGAGTAGTAAGCTACTCTAGTGTCTACTGTTGTTGGGCTCAGAAGACTGAATTACTCGTAAGTGCTGAGGTGTTTCCCAAGCCCTTACACTCAGCCATGAAGAAGATTTTTGACTTTGGGCGAGAGAGGCACGTGTCGTCCTTTGGCTTCTCAAACAGCGTGCAGAGCCATGGTGTTGGCAAGAAGATTGAATCTACAGCGAGTTACCGCATTGAAAAGAAGGACCGCTGGAAAATCCACAAAGCTGCCTGCATGGGGAACGTACCAGAAATGTGGAGACTTCTTCTGATCCATCCAGAGATGTTGAAGCTGTCACATGGCAATCAGATCCCGTCAGGACTGCAGGCCACCAGTGCTGAGAGAATTCCTGTCCCTTAGGAACAGGGGCCAACTCAGCAGTACAGAGAAACTCCTGTATGGTATCTCGCCGTCCAGTGCCTGATACTCACGGGGTGTAAAGATCCAACATACTTGCCAAAACCCAGAACGGCTCTGAAGTTGATATCCTCTTGGAATTCCCTAGGGTGCTTGCTGACAAGGGAGATCACATCATGGCCCAACTTCTGCCTTTCCTCACTCCTGATTGCTTTCCCACATACATGTCTTTTGGTTTGGGCCGCAAGCACACACCATCACAAACTGCCTGCATGCTGACCTCCAACTCAGCATCAGCCTTTAATCAAGGACTGCGAAGCCATGGCCAGGATGTATTTGGTCAACAGACAACAGATATAGATGGCAAACGATGCTTGTGTGGTGAATTCAGCCTGGCAGGAGGCAGTGCCCTCCCATATACAGAGTGCACAGTATGGAGAGCTAAAGGAATGGAGTCCGAAAGTCCTGACAAGGAGGCGATGCTAGGCCGATGAGCCACAAGGTAGAAAAAGCTAAGAGAGGTGCCAGAGAACTGTGAGAGTTGGACCACAGCAGCCCCATATGTGGTCAGTCAGCAGCAGCAGCAGCTGGGAATAGGTTCAACTATAAATACTCAGAATTCAAACTACACCTACAGAATCAGAAACTGGGGATGGTTTTCAAGCCATGCCGGTGATATGAAGCATGCTCCTGTGGCAATAGAGGATTTCTGAGGAAGGAAAAAGAGAATGGAGTGTGCGGAAGGGAAGGGGGAGGTTATCAAACCACTTGCTGCCCGACATGCTTTAGGAAGAGACAGCATTCACAGGCTCCCATCCAGGGACCCTCCGTACTTGGACAGCTCCTTCTTCTAACTTCTCCACCCACCTCTCTCAACCTAGGGTAGGTAAGAATCTCTAGCCCCCCTCTTGCCCCAGTTCATAGTCATGGGGATCGTGACGATTTGCACCCTTCCTTTTGGTCTCCCAGCATCCATTCCTTGCCTTCGTCAATAGCCCCTTTCTTAAATCCACCTTAATTTACTTGGTTGGTTGGAATCATCTCTTCCTCGTTGGCACACAAATTGTACACCTGCATTGTGTAATGTCCAATCTCTGCAGAGCAGAGAAGTTTGTCTGTTTCGTTGTGGCTCCTGAACCTCAGAAAGGGCAACGCCTAACTCAAGGTCACATAGGCTGTCAATTGGCAATAGGGAGGAGCCAATGGCTTTCTGACTCAGGGCTAATGTCCTGTTCATGGACCTGTGGTGAAGGTGGGAATGTAGCACCGAGTGAGGACCCCTCCCCACCTCTGCATGCTCTCAGCTGAGTGCTAGGATGCCTCCCCAGATGTTAATAACAAGCTTGACTGCCTGAGGCCTGGACACCAAATTCGAAAGACATTGAGGATGACAGCCTCCTTCCCCAGAAGACCCCTGAGTGTCTTGCAGGAGGCTGCCTTGTCTAGTGGCAGGAACAAGGCTGCTGTCTATCCCTGCTGGGGGCTAACCATCCCAGGAGACAGACCAGACTTGTGGTCAAAGGAGAGGGCCAGGCAGCTGAAGAAGGCCTCCAAATTTCAGCTCAACCTCATTATCTCTCTCAGCCTCCGAGACATGGGCTTGAACTTGGTCCAATTCGTGGGCCAAGAGATTTGAGAGATGTCAAGGTTGTGTGCGGATGGCAGAAGAGATAATGTGGCATTCTGTCTCCATGATACCGGTGTAGTTTTCTAAGCATTGGCCCAGGAAACATGTCCCATTGTGTAGCAGAGGCGGTGCCTGGCTGTGGCTAGTGCAATTTGGAGACACACAACCTGCATTTACATCCCAGCACGGCCACTCACATCCTGTGTGTGTTCGGCCTACTTGCACACATGCGGCTGCCTCCGTTTCCACGCACATGAAGTGGAAACTTTCAACTTGCAGGGCTTTGATTGGGGATATATGTGTTATTTCTGGAAAGGCAGGCCAGGCAAGCACATAGGAGGTGCTTTACGATGCTCAAAGCAACTGCTGATCTTTTTGGAGCGCTCACTATGTTCTAGGCATTGTGTGTAAGCAGAAGTCATGGGGCAGGTTCCCAAAAATATTCCCATTTTCCAGATGGGGAAACTGAGGCCTGGAGAAATTGGATGACTCATGCATGGTCATGCAAGAGGAGGCAGGATTCCCACCCAGGACTACTGTGCTACCAAAGACTGTCTCCCAGTAGAAGCTGCAGGCCATTTTATACCACATGCTCATGATATTCACCAGCTTCAAGGGAGAGAAAGTTCAGTCGGCATCCAGTATGTACCAGATACTTTTGATATGATACTTGATTTAATCATCATAAGAGCATGATCATCACCATTCCAAAGATAGATAAACTGAGGCCTCTGATTTTATGCCGAATGCCTGGAGGACACACAGTCAGGAAGAGGCACAGCCTGGACCTGAATCCAGATATATCTGCTGGCCTGATGTAAAACTCTCGTCTGCAGCTGTGCTCATGTGTCTCTGCCAACAACAACCTGCGGAGGCCTTTCAGGGGTAGGGGAACCTAAAAGGTCACAATGGAGAGGAAACCTTTATCCCTTTTCAGCATCCATTCCCAGGAGTCCTCCAAAAACTGCTCACAAGTCTCCAGTGATCCGGAGCTTACTTCTATTGGGACGAGCTGATTAGTTCTAGGGACAGGATGTCAGGACGCAGCTGAGAGGGGCTATGCACACAGAATGTGGAATCCCAGATCCGGGGTCAAATCCTTGGTTGCTCACTATTCAAATGATGCTGGACCAGTTTCCCCATCTCCAGAATGGGGTGGATGCTAACAGACCCCTAGCTCACAGAGGAAACATGAGGCTTCATTGAGATTGTGAAGACTGTATCTGACACCAGTAGCAAGTTTACAAACAGTGGTGATTCTTGAGCCAAGAGTGACGTGTCAGTTCACTGCCTGGCCCACAGCTGACGTTCATGAGCATCAGTTAGTTGAGGAGGCAATCACTAAGGGGCCCTTGAGCTCTATTGAGCAACCAAAGCTTCCCACCAAACTGCAAGTCATGGCCTCCCTGACCTCTGGGTCTGGTCTAGCCTGACCCCATGCCTCCACATCAGACCTGTGAACACCTTCTCACCCCACCTCCGGACCTACCCTGCAACCCTTCGGAAACCAGCCCCACCGTCCTGCCATCCCTTCAGCTCCGACTACAAATTTGTAAAGACCATACATTCAGGTGGGAGTTCAGCAGGGAAATCCAGGCTAACCTGCAAAGCCTGCAAGAGGGCTCATAGGCCTCCCAGGCCTTCCCTGTCCCCGCTCCTCCTCATTCCTGCAACCTACACGCAACCAGGTACCACAAGGCTGCCAACCTCGAACACTACCAAGTGCCAAATTAACTCGATAATCCTCTCAGCCCCCCAACACTGTGCTGTGTTCACACCCTCTAAGCCCCCAAAGGGAATAAACAGAGCCCAGTGTTCAGGGCGGTCTTCAGGATTATGGAAACCCTAGGCTGAGGCCCTCAAACGAGACCCAGCACACCATGGGCAGCACACAGAGCAAGGCACGTGTGAACTGCTTAAACAACATGAGTTTGAGAGACATGAGGCCCATGTCCAACTCCAGGACTCCCATGAACTGGAGGACTTCAGGCCTCAGGTTCCTCATTGGTGAAATGGGGATGACACCCATATTCACCTCTCAAGGCTGCCCTGTGAGGATTCCATGGGTGAAACAGGTATGAGCTGAGCAAAGGGACAAGGTATACTTCAGATGGTGGCACGTGGATACAAGCCAATTACCATACCTCACATGGATCAAAATGAAATGGGAAATGTCCTCCAAACCCATGGAGTGATTTTACAGGGTTGTCGTTTGGACACCAAGTACACCTGCTATATACCTGATGAGCTCCTGTAGGATTCTAGTTACCCGGAAACTACCTTTCCAAGACCCCAATGTGTTAGAACTGTTTGGGTCAAAGTTCCCTTTCCTGACGTCCTATTTATTTTCTTTCCTTCTGCAGCTGCACATGAGAAGTGTAAAGCGGGAATTTGGGATACTGTTCTAAGGGACACAGAGGTGGGCTGGAAAGGGCAGTAGGGTCCATGAGAAGGCCACTGACAACGCCCTGGTTCTTTGGACAGGTTCTGATGATATGGTGGATGCTGTCACATGCCAATGAGATCCCATCCGGACTGCAGGCCACCAGTGCTGAGAGAATTGCTGTCCCTTAGGCACAGGGGCCACCTCAGCGGTACAGAGAAACTCCCGCATGGTCTCACGCCGTCCATTGCCTGATACACACGGGGTGTAAAGATCCAGCATACTTGCCAAAACCCAGAATGGCTCTGAAGTTGATATCGTCTTGCAAATCCCCAGGGTGCTGGCCGACATGGGAGATCACATCATGGCCCAACTTCTGCCTCTCCTCACTCCTGATTGCTTTCCCACATACATGTCCTCTGGTTGTGGCCCCAAGCGCACACCATCACAAACTGCTGCATGCTGACCTCCTACTCAGCGTCAGCCTGTAATCAAGGACTGCTAAGCCATGGCCCGGATGTATCTGGACAGCAGACAACAAAGATAGGTAGTAAACGATGCAGGTGGGGTGAATTCAGCCTGGCAGGAGGCAGTGGCCTCCCAGATACAGAATGCAAAATATGCAGAGCTAAAGGAACGGAATGAGAAAGTCCTGCCCGAGAGGGGCTGCTAGTCCAATGAGCCACAAGGCAGAAAAAGCTAAGAGAGGTGCCAGAGAACTGTGAGGGTTGGACCAGAGCAGCCCCATGTGTGGTCAGTCAGCAGCAGCAGCAGCAGCAGCTGGGAATAGGTTCAACTCTAAATACTCAGGCCTCAGCCCATACCTACGGAATCGGAAACTGGGGGTGTTTATCAAGCCAAGCAGGTGATATCAAGCATGCTCAGATGGCAATACAGGATTTCTGAGGAAGGAAAAAGAGAATGGCGAGTGCGGAAGGGACGGGGGAGATTATCAAACCAGTTGCTGTCCCGATATGCTTCAGGAAGGGACAGCAGTCACTGGCTCCCATCCAAGGACCCTCTGTACTTGGACAGCCCCTTCTTCTAACTTCTCCATCCACCTCTGTCAGCCTAGGGTAGGTAAGAATCAATACTCCCTCTGTCCCCAGTTCATAGTCATGGGAAAGGTGAGGAGCTGCACCCTTCCTTGTGGTCTCCCAGCATCCGTTCCTTGCCTTCGTCAATAGCCCCTTTATTAAATCCACCTTCATGTAGTTGGTCGGTTGGAACCATCTCTTCCCCGTTGGCACTCCAATTGTACACCTGCATTGTGTCAAATCCAAACTCTGCCGGACGGAGAAGTTTGTCTGTTTCCTTGTGTTTCCTGAACCACGGAAAGTGCAACGCTTAACTGAATGTCACACAGGCTGTCAATTGGCAATAGGGAGGAGCCAATGGCTTTCTGGCTCCAGGCCTCGTGTCCTGTTCACGGACCTGTGGTGAAGGTGGGAATGTAGCACCGAGTGAGGACCCCTCCCCACCTCTGCATGCTCTCAGCTGAGTGCTAGGATGCCTCCCTAGACGTTAATAACTGGCCTGACTGCCTGAGGCCTGGACACCAAATTCGAAAGACATTGAGGATGACAGCCTCCTTCCCCAGAAGACCCCTGAGTGTCTTGCAGAAGGCTGCCTCGTCGTGTTGCAGGAACAAGGCTGCTGTCTACCCCTGCAGGGGCCAACCATCCCAGGAGACAGACCAGACTTGTCGACAAAGGAGAGGTCCAGGCAGTTGAAGAAGGCCTCCAAAATTCAACTCAACCGCATTATCGCTCTCAGCCTCCAAGACATGGGCTTGAACTTGGTCCACATCGGGGGCCAACAGATTTCAGAGATGTAGAGGTTCTGTGGGGATAGCAGAAAAAACAATGTAGCATTCTGTCTCCTTGACACCTGTGTGGGTTTCTAAGCATTGGCCCAGAAAACATGTCCCATTGGTAACAGAAGTGGTGCCTGGTTGTGGCTGGTGCAATTTGGAGACACACAACCTGCATTTACATCCCAGCTCGGTCCCTCTCATCCTGTGTGAGTTCGGCCAAATTGCACACATGCGGCTGCCTATGTTTGCATTCCCGTGAGGTGGAAACTTTCAGCTTGCAGGGCTTTGACGGGGGTTAAATGTGTTATTTGGGAAAGGGCAGGACAGTTGAGCACAAAGAAGGTGTTTTAGGATGTTCAAAGCAACTGCAGATCTTTTTGGAGCGCTCACAATGTTCTAGGCACTGTGAGTAAGCAGAAGTCATGGGGTAGGTTCCCAAAATATTCCCATGTTGCAGATGGGAAAGCTGAGGTCTGGAGAAATTGGATGACTCATGCATGATCATGCAAGAGGAGGCCGGGTTCAGACACATGGCTGCTGTGCTACAAAAGACTGTCTCCCAGTATAATCCTCAGTCCATTTTGTATCACATGTTCATGATATTCACCACTTTGGCATCAGGGAGGATCCAGTAAACAGTCAGTACCCAGGCAACCGAGAGGACACAGGAAACTCAGAGTATCTTGGCAACAGGAAGTATCAAGGCTAGAAAGGAGGACCCAGGCAATGAGGAGGACCCAGGCATTCGGGAGGGTCGAGGGAACGGTAAGGACCCAGGCAAAATGAAGGTGCCACGTAACAGTGATGGCCTATGTAACATGGAGAACCCAGGCAACAGAGAGGTCCCACGTAACAGAGAGGAGCTTGACAACAGCAAGTACACAGGCAACAGGGAGGACCCAGGCAACCGCGAGGACACACGTAACAGAGAGGACATTGGCAAATGGAAGGACCCAGGCAACAGGGAGCACCCATGCAACAGAGAGGACCCAGTTAACAGAGAAGAGCTTGGCAACAGGAGAGACCCATGCAACAGGGAGGACCCAGAAAACACAGAAGACACAAGTAACAGAGAGGCCCTTAACAACAGGAAGGACCCAGGCAACAGGGAGGACCCAGGAACAGAGATGATCAAGGTAACACAAAGGAGCTTGGCAACAGGAAGGTCAAAGGCTATAGGGAGAACCCAGACAACGGGGAGTACACAGGCATTGGGGACGATCCAGGCAATGGGAAGGACCCAGGTAACGTGAAGGAGCCAGGTAACATTGAGGGCCTAGGTAACAGGGACGTCCCAAGCAACATGGATGACACAGGTAACGGGAAGGACCCAGGTCACAGAGAGGAGCTCGGCAACAGGAAGTACCCAGGCAACAGGGAGGACCCTGGCAACAGAAAGGACTCATGTAACAGACACAAGCATGGCAACAGGAAGGACCCAGGCAACAGGGCAGACCCACACAACGGTGAGGGCCCAGTTAACAGACAGGAGCTTGGCAATACTAAGGAACCAGGCAGCAGGCAGGACCCAGACAATGGGGAGGACCAAGGCATTGGGTATGATCCTGGCAAAGGGAAGGACCCAGCTAATGTGAATTAGCCAGGTAACATTGAGGGCCTAGGTAACACGGAGGACCTAGGCAACATGGAGGAACTAGGCAACGGGGAGGACACAAGTAACAGAGAGGAGGTTGGCATCAGGAAGGACCCAGGAAACATGGAGGAACCAGGCAACGGGGAAGACCCAGGCATTGTGGAGAATCCAGACAACGGAAGGAACCAGGTAATGTGAAGGAACCAGGTAACAGTGAGGGCCAGGTAACAGGAAGAACTTAGGCAACAGAGAGGACCCACGTAACAGAGAGGAGCTTGAAACAACAAGGACCCAGGTAACAGGGAGGAACCAGGAAACAGAGAGGACCCAGGTAAAAGAGAGGAGTTTGACAACAGGAAGGACCAAAGAACAATGAGGACCCAGGCAACAGACAGGACACCGGAAACAGAGAGTAGCTTGGCAACAGGAAGGACCCAGGCAACATGGAGGACCCAGGCAAAGGGGAAGACCCAGGCATTGGGGATGATCCAAGCAACGAGAAGGAACCACGTATCGTGAAGGAGTCACATAACAGTGAGGGCCTAGGTAACACGGAGGACCCAGGCAACAGAGGGGACCCAGGTAACAGAGAGGAGCATGGCAACAGGAAGTACCCAGGCAACACGAGGACCCAGGCAATGGTGAGGGCCCAGGTAACAGACAGCAGCTTGGCAACAGGAAGGAACGAAGCAGCAGGGTGGACCCAGCCAACGTGGAAGACCGAGGCATTGCAGAGGATCCATGCAACAGGAAGGAACCCGGTAAGGTGAAGGAGCCAGGTAACAGTTAGGGCCTAGGTAACAGAGAGGTCCCAGCGAACAGGAAGGACCCAGGCAACAGGGAGGACCCAGGCAACGGGGAGGACCCAGGTAACAGAGAGGAGTTTGGCGTCCGGAAGGACCCAGGCAACACAAAATACCCAGGCATTGGGGAGGATCCAGGAAAGGGGAAGGAACCAGGTAATGTGAAGGAGGCAAATTACGGTGAGGGCCTAGGTAACAGGGAGGACCAGGCAACAGGGAGAACCCAGGAAACAGAGAGTAGTTTGGCAACAGGGAGGATTCAGGCAACAGAAACGACATAGGTAACAGAGGAAATTGCCATAAGAACCCAGGCAACATGGAGGACACAGGCAACAGGGAAGTCCCAGGCATTGGGGGGGATCCAGGCAACGGGAAGGAATCAGGTAACCGGAAGGAGACACGTAACAGTGGGGGCCTAGGTAACAGGGACGACACAGGCAACAGAGAGGACCCAGGAAACAGAGAGGAGATTGCCATCTGCAAGACCCAGGCAACATGGAGAACACAGGCAAGGGGGAAGACCCAGGCATTGGATAGGATCCAGGCAACGGGAAGGAACCAGGTAACGTGAAGGAGACACATAACTGTGAGGGCCTACGTCACAGGGAGGACCCAGGCAACAGAGAGGACCCAGGTAACAGAGAGGAGCTTGGCAACAAGATCCCAGGCCACAGGTAGGACCCACGTAACGCGAAGTGGTCAGGTAACAGTGAGGGTGTAGGTCACAGGGAGAACACAGGCAACAGAGAGGACCCACGTAACAGAGAGGAGATTGGCAACAGCAAGTACCCAGAAAATAGGGAGGACACAGGCAACCGAGAAAACACAGGTAACTGAGAGGACTTTGGCAACAGGAAGGACTAAGGCAACAGGGAGGACCCATGCAACAGAGAGAACCCATGTAACAGAGAAGAGCGTGGCAAAGGGAAGGACCCAGGCAACAGGGAGAACCCAGGCCACGGTGAGGGCCTAGGTAACAGACAAGAGCTTTGCAACAGGAAGGAACCAGAAAGCACGGAGGACCAAGTTAACAGGGAGGATCCAGGCATTCGCGAGGATCCAGGCAACGGGAAGGACCCAGGTAACGTGAAGGGGCCAGGTAACAGTGAGGACCTAGATAACAGGGAGTACCCAGGCAACAGAGAGGACCCAGGTAACAGAGAGGACCTTGGCAACAGGGACGACCTAGGCAACGGGGAGGATCCAGGCATTGGGGAGGATCGTGGGAACGGGAAGGACCCAGGTAACGTGAAGGAGCCAGGTAACAGTGAGGGCCTAGGTAACAGAGAGGTCCCAGCAACATTGAGTACCCAGGCATTGGGAAGGATCCAGGCAACGGGAAGGACCCAGTTAACGTGAGGAGGTCAGGTAACAGTGAGGTCCAAGGTAACAGGGAGAACCTAGGCAATAGAGAGGACCCACGTAACAGAGAGGAACTTGGCAACAGCAAAGACCCAGGCAACAGGGGGACCCAGGCAACAGAGAGGAACCACGTAACAGAGAGGAGCTTGACAACTGGAAGGACCCAGGCAACAGGGAGAACGCAGGTAATATAAAGGAGCTTGGCAACTGGAAATACCCAGGCAACAGGGAGGACCCAGGAAACAGAGAGGACCAAGGTAACAGAGACGACCCTGGCGATAGGGAGGACCCCGGCAAAAGGTAGGTCCCAGGCACCAGAGAAGACTCAGCTAACAGACAGGAGCTTGGCAACAGGAACGACCCAGGCATCAGGAAGGACCCAGGCAATGGGGAGGACACAGGTAATAGAGAGGTGCTTGGCAACAGGAAGAACGCATCCAACAGGGAGCACCCAGGCAACTGGGAAGACCCCGGCATTGGGGAGGATCCAGGCAACGGGAAAGAACGAGGTAATGTGAAGAAGACACGTAACACTGGGGGCCTAGGTAAAAGGAAGAACCCAGGCAACATTGAGGACCCAGGCAACGGGGAGGACCCAGGATTTAGGGTGGATCCAGTTAACTGGAAGTACCCAGGTAATGTGAAGGAGTCAGGTAACATTGAGGGCCTAGGTAACAGGGATGACCCAGGCAGCAGAGAGGACCCACGTAACAGAGAGGCTTGGCAACAGCAAGGACCCAGGTAACAGGGAGTACCAAGGCAACAGAGAGGAGCCACATAACAGAGAGGAGGTTAGCAACAGCAAGGACCCACGCAACAGGATGGACCCAGGCAACAGAGAGGACCGAGGCAACAGGCAGGAGATTTGCAACAGGAAGGACCCAGGCTATATGAAGAACCCAGGCAATGGGGAGGACCCAGGCATTGGGGATGATCCAGGCAATGGGAAGTACACAGGTTATGTGAAGAAGCCAGGTAACACTGAGGGCCTAGGGAACAGGGAGGTCCCAGGCAACAGGGAAGACCCAGGCAAAGGGGAGGACCCAGGTAACAGAGAGGAGCTTGGCTTCCGGAAGCACCCAGGCAACACCGAATACCCAGGCATTGGGGAGGATCCAGGAAAGGGGAAGGAACCAGGTAATGTGAAGGAGGCACATTACACTGAGTGCCTAGGTAACAGGGAGGATCAGGCAACACAGAGAATCCAGGTAACAGAGAGGAGCTTGGCACCAGGAAGGACCCAGGCAACAGGGAGAACCCAGGAAACAGAGAGTAGCTTGGCAACAGGGAGGACTCAGGCAACGGAGATGACCTAGGTAACAGAGAGGAGATTGCCATAAGGAAGGACCCAGGAAACATGGAGGACACAGGCAACAGGGAAGACCCAGGCATTGGAGGGGATCCACGCAACAGGAAGGAATCAGGTAACCTGAAGGAGACACGTAACAGTGAGGGCCTAGGTAACAGGGACGACACAGGCAACATAGAGGACCCAGGAAACAGAGAGGAGATTGCCATCTGCAAGGACCCAGGCAACATGGAGGACACAGGCAAGGGGGAAGACCCGGGCATTGGATAGGATCCAGGCAACGGGAAGGAACCAGGTAACGTGAAGGAGAAAGGTAACCGTGAGGGCCTACGTCAGAGGGAGAACCCAGGCAACAGAGAGGACCCAGGTAACAGAGAGGAGCTTGGCAACAAGAAGGTCCCAGGCAACAGGGAGGACCCAGGTAACGTGAAGTGGTCAAGGAGCAGTGAGGGCGTAGGTTACAGGGAGAACGCAGGTAACAGAGAGGACCCACGTAACAGAGAGGAGCTTGGCAACAGCAAGTACCCAGACAATAGGGAGGACCCAGGCAACCGAGAAAACACAGGTAACTGAGAGGACTTTGGCAACAGGAAGGACTAAGGCAACACGGAGGACCCAGGCAACAGAGAGAACCCATGTAATAGAGAGGAGCTTGGCAAAGGGAAGGACCCAGGCAACAGGGAGAACCCAGGCCACGGTGAGGGCCTAGGTAACAGACAAGAGCTTGGCAACAGGAAGGAACCAGGGAGCACGGAGGACCAAGTTAACAGGGAGGATCCAGGCATTGGCGAGGATCCAGGCAACGGGAAGGACCCAGGATTTAGGGTGGATCCAGGTAACTGGAAGTACCCAGGTAGTGTGAAGGAGTCAGGTAACATTGAGGGCCTAGGTAACAGGGAGGACCCAGGCAGCAGAGAGGTCCCAGGTAACAGAGATTAGCTTGGTAACAGGCAGGACCCAGGCAACAGGGTGGACTCAAGCAACAGAGAGTACCCAGGAAACAGAGATGATCTAAGTAACACAAAGGAGCTTGGCAACAGGAAGGTCCCAGGCTATAGGGAGAACCCAGACAACGGGGAGTACACAGGCATTTGGGAGGATCCAGGCAATGGGAAGGACCAGGTAACGTGAAGGAGCCAGGTAACATTGAGGGCCTAGGTAACAGGGACATCCCAAGCAACATGGATGACACAGGTAACGGGGAGGACCCTGTCACAGAAAGGAGCTCGGCAACAGGAAGTACCCAGGCAACAGGGAGGACCCTGGCAACAGAAAGGACTCATGTAACAGACAGGAGCATGGCAACAGGAAGGACCCAGGCAACGGTGAGGGCCCAGGTAACAGACAGGAGCTTGGCAATACTAAGGAACCAGGCAGCAGGCAGGACCCAGACAATGGGGAGGACCCAGGCATTGGGTATGATCCCGGCAATGGGAAGGACCCAAGTAACCTGAATTAGCCAGGTAACATTGAAGGCCTAGGTAACTCGGAGGACCTAGGCAACATGGAGGAACTAGGCAACGGGGAGGACACAACTAACAGAGAGGAGCTTGGCATCAGGAAGGACCCAGGAAACATGGAGGAACTAGGCAACGGGGAAGACCCAGGCATTGTGGAGAATCCAGACAACGGAAGGAACCAGGTAATGTGAAGGAACCAGGTAACAGTGAGGGCCTGGGTAACAGGAAGAACTTAGGCACAGAGAGGACCCACGTAACAGAGAGGAGCTTGAAATAGCAAGTACCCAGGTAGCAGGGAGGAACCAGGAAAGAGAGAGGACCCACGTAACAGAGCGGAGCTTGGCAACAGCAAAGACCCTGGCACCAGGAAGGACCCAAGCAACAGAGAGGACCCAGGTAAAAGAGAGTTTGACAACAGGAAGGACCGAAGAACAAGGAGGACCCAGGTAACAGAGAGGACACTGGAAACAGAGAGTAGCTTGGCAACAGGAAGGACCCAGTCAACAGGGAGGAACCAGGCAATGGGGAGGACCAAGGTATTGGGGAGTATCCAGGCAATGGGAAGGACCCAGGTAACTTGAAGGTCCCAGGTAACAGAAGGACCCAGGCAACAGAGAGTACTCAGGTATCAGAGAGGAGCTTGACAACAGGGAGGCCCCAGGCAAAATGGAGGACCTAGGCAACAGAAAAGACTCAGTTAACAGAGAGGAGCTTGGCAACAGGAAGGACCCAGGCAATCGGGAGGACCCCGGCAATGGGGAGTACCCAGGCATTGGGGATGATCCAGGCAACTGGAAGGAAACAGGTAATGTGAAGGAGACACGTAACACTGAGGGCCTAGGTAACAGGAGGAACCCAGGCAACTGAGAGGACGCACGTAACAGAGAGCAGCTTGGCAACAGGAGGGACCCAGGCAACAGGGAGGACGCAGGCAACAGAGAGGACCCAGGTAAGAGAGAGCAGCTTGGCCACAGGAATGAACCAGGTAATAGAGAGGAGCTTGGCAACAGGGAAGATCCAGGCAACAGGGAGGACCCAGGCAACAGAGAAGACACAGGAAAGAGAGAGGAGCTTGGCCACAGTAAGGAACCAGGTAACAGAGAGTAGCTTGGCAACACGGAGGATCCAGGCAACAGGGAGGACCCAGGAAGCAGAGATGACACATGAAACAGAGAGGAACTTGGTAACAGGAAGGACTCAGGATACAGGAAGAACCCAGGTAACGGGGAGGACCCAGGCATTGGGGATGATCCAGGCAACGGGAAGGTCCCAGGTAACGTGAAGGAGCCAGATAACAGTGAGGGCCTAGGTAACAGGGAGGACCAGGCAACAGAGAGAATCCAGGTAACAGAGAGGAGCTTGGCACCAGGAAGGACCCAGTCAACAGGGAGAACCCAGGAAACAGAGAGTAGCTTGGCAACAGGGAGGACTCAGGCAACAGAGACGACCTAGGTAACAGAGAGGAGATTGCCATAAGGAAGAACCCAGGCAATATGGAGGACACAGGCAACAGGGAAGACCCAGGCATTGGGGGGGATCCAGGCAACAGGAACGAATCAGGTAACCTGAAGGAGACACGTAACAGTGAGGGTCTAGGTAACAGGGACGACCCAGGCAACAGAGAGGACCCAGGAAACAGAGAGCTTGGCAACAGGAAGGACCGAGGTAACGGTGAGGACCCAGGAATTGGGGAGGATCCAGGCAACGGGAAGGACCCAGGTAACGTGAAGTGGCCAGGTAACAGTGAGGACCTAGGTAACACGGAGGACCCAGGCAAGAGAGAGGACCCAGGTAAGAGAGGAGATTGGCATCAGGAAGGACCCAGGCTACAGGGAGAACCCAGGCAACGTGGAGGACCCAGGCATTGGAGAGGATCCAGGCAATTGGAAGGACCCCGGTAACGTGAACGAGCTAGGTAACAGTGAGGGCCAAGGTAACAGAGAGGACCCAGGCAACATGGAGTAGCCAGGCAGCAGGTAGGACCCAGGTAACAGAGAGAAGCTTGGCAACAGGAAGGACCCACGCAACAGGGAGGACTCAGGCAACGGACCCAGGCAACAGGGAGAACCCTGGCAAGAGAAAGGGCCCATACAACAGCGAGGAGCTTGGCAACAGGAGGGACCCACGCAAGAGGAAGGACACAGGAAACGGTGAGGGCCCAGGTAAAAGACAGGATCTTGGCAACAGGAAGGTACCAGGTAGCAGGGAGGACCCAGGCAACAGGAACTACCCTGGCATTGGGGAGGATCCAGGCAATGGGAAGTACATAGGTATTGTGAAGGAGTCACGTAACACTGAGCGCCTAGGTAACAGGGAGGTCCCAGGCACCAGGGAGGACCCAGGCAACGGGGAGGACCCAGGCAACAGAGAGGACACAGGTAACAGAGAGTAGCTTGGCAACCGGAAGGACCAAGGGAACAGGGAGGACCCATGCAATGGGGAGGACCTAGGCATTGGGGGAGGATCCAAGTAACGGGAATGACCCAGGTAACGCTAAGGAGCCAGGTAATAGTGAGGACCAAGGTAACAGGGAGGACCCAGGAAACAGAAGACCCAGGTAACAGAGAGGAAATTCGCACCAGGAAGGACCCAGGCTACAAGAAGAACCCAGGCGGGGGAGGGGCAGGATGGCGGCTGTGAGGAGGGCTCCATGAAAACCCCCCTGGAAATATCCACAATTTGAACTTCTAATACGCTTCAAAGAGACATCTACTCATCACACAGAGCAACTAAGAGTTCCACACAAGGATTGCTGGAGGGTGGGCAGGCCGGGCGAGTAGCGGAAGAATACGGCGAGACGCGTGAGGTGCAGCCCGCACCTGCAGCTGCTGAGTCACGTGGGTCCAAACAAACAGACACAAGAATCATCATACCCAGAGGCCAACTTTAGATAAAACCAGAGCATTTCTGGGTTTGAAATACAAGAGTCACACCCAAAAAGAAGTTGCTACAGGTACTAAGACCCATAGGGTCCAAGTTTCATCAGAGGGGTCAATCCTCTCACAGCAGCTCATAAACTGCAGAAGCTGCTGATTCTCACAGCTAATCAATCTGGGAGTCAATCCCACCTACTGACAAACCAAAAGTAATCAAAACTAAAACTTCAACAAGTAAGGACGCACGACACAAGGAACACCTCAGATACAAGCACAGGAGAATAGGGAGACTGAGTAATTCTAATATAAAGGACATACACCATATAAGTTTACCCAGAAAAGACTGAGAAATCTGGGGGATCTATGTGTTATTTTGAAGAAAACACAGAGTAAGCCAGAATGGGGAGACAAAGAAACATAACACAAATAAAAGAATAGAAGAAACATCCTGAATCAGTGGAAATAGAGGTAACCAACCTATCGGAGACAGAGTTCAGAACACTGATTATTAGAATGTTCAAGGAAATTAATGAAAATATAAAGAAGGATAGAGAAATCATGAAAAGCCACCAGCTAGAACTTAAGAACACAATTACTGAATTAAATAACAAACTTGATGGAATCACTAGCAGATTGGATGAAGCAGAAAATCGAATCAGTGACTTAGAAGACAAAATAGCAGAGATCACCCATGCGGAACAACAAAAAGGAAAAAGAATGAAAACCATGGAAAATAGTTTAAGAGAGCTGGGGGACAACATCAGACGCAATAACCGACGGGTCATTGGAGTACCAGAAGGAGAAGAGAGGGAGCAAGGGATTGAGAATATATTTGAAGTAATAATGTCTGAAAACTTCCCTAACCTGGCAAAGGACATTGAAATACAAGCCCAGGAAGTGCAGAGAGTTCCAAACAGGATGATTCCAAACAGGCCCACTCCAAGACACATTATAATGAAAATGGCAAGGGTTAAGGACAAAGACAGAATCCTTAAAGCAGCAAGGGAAAGGCAGCAAGTTACTTACAAGGGTACCCCCATAAGATTATCAGCTGACTTTTCTACAGAAACTTTGCAGGCCAGAAGGGAGTGGC
This sequence comes from Aselliscus stoliczkanus, assembly GCA_033961575.1. Lineage (NCBI taxonomy): Eukaryota > Metazoa > Chordata > Mammalia > Chiroptera > Hipposideridae > Aselliscus > Aselliscus stoliczkanus. Next base: position 27,967,749 of record CM066734.1, read on the forward strand.
AGGAGGTTTTCAAAGTGATGAAAAATAAAGGCCTACAACCAAGATTGCTGTATCCAGCAAGGTTATCATTTAAAATCGAAGGCGAGATAAGGAGCTTTGCAGAAAAAAATAAGTTAAGGGAATTCATTACCACCAAGCCAACTTTGCAGGAAATGCTAAAAGGGCTTCTTTAAGTAGAAGAGAAAAACAACATATGAAAGACTACGAACACAAATAACAAAATGGAAATAAATACACACCTATCAATAATCACATTAAATGTAAATGGATTAAATGCTCCAATAAAAAGACATAGGGTGGCTGAATGGATAAGAAAGCAAGACCCCAGCATATGCTGTATACAAGAGACTCACCTCAGATCCAAAGACTCATACAGGCTGAAAGTAAAGGGATGGAGTAAAATATTTAATGCAAATGGTACTGAGAAAAAAGCTGGAGTAGCGATACTTATATCAGATAAAATGGACTTTAAATTGAAGAATATAACAAAGGACAAAGAAGGACACTTCATAGTAATGAAGGGATCGATCCAACAAGAGGACATAACTCTAGTAAACATCTATGCACCTAACATAGGAGCCCCAAAATATATAAAACAGATATTGTCAGACATAAAGACAGAGATAAACAGTAACACTATCATAGTAGGAGACTTCAACACCCCGCTGTCACTAATGGACAGATCCTCCAGACAGAAAATCAATGTGGAAACAGCGACCTTAAATGACACATTAGACCAGCTGGATTTAACAGACATTTTCAGAGCATTTCATCCCAAAGCTACAGAATATACGTTCTTTTCAAGTGCACATGGAACATTTTCTAAGATAGACTACATGTTAGGCCACAAAACAAGTCTCAATAAATTTAAGAAGATTGAAATCATTTCAACTGTATTCTCTAACCACAATGCTATGAAACCAGAAATCAATTATAAGAAGAAATCCGGGAAGCTGACAAATAAATGGAGGCTAAACAATATGCTATTAAATAGTGAGTGGGTCACAAATGAGATCAAGGAGGAAATCAAAAGATACCTGGAGACAAACGAAAATGAAACACCACGACCCAAAATCTCTGGGATGCTGCGAAAGCAGTCCTAAGAGGGAAGTTTATAGCAGTGCAAGCCTACCTAAAGAAGGAAGAAAAATCTCAAATCAACAGGTTATCCTTACACCTAAGGGAACTGGAAAAAGAACAGCAAAAGAGGCCCAATGGGAGTACAAGAAAGGAGATAATAAAGACCAGAGCAGAAATAAACAATATAGAGAACAGAAAAACAATTCAAAAGATCAATGAAACCAAGAGCTGGATTCTTGAGAAGATAAACAAAATTGACAAACCTTTAGCCAGGCTCATCAAAAAAAAAAAAAGAGAGAGGACTCAAATTAGCAAAATCAGGAATGAAAGAGGGGAAATGACTACAGACATCACAGAAATACAAAAAATTCTAAGAAATTACTATGAGCAACTATATGCCAACAAATTTGACAATCTGGAAGAAATGGATAATTTTCTAGAAGCATACAACCTTCCAAAGCTAACGCAAGAAGAAACAGAAAATCTAAATACCCTGATTACTACCAAGGAAATTGAATCAGTAATTGACAAGCTCCTGAAAAACAAAAGCGCTGGGCCAGACGGCTTCACAAGTGAATTTTATCAAACATTCAAAAAAGAACTATCACCTATTCTTCTCAAACTATTCCAAAAAATCCAGAAGGAGGGAAGGCTCCCAAACGCTTTTTATGAAGCCTCTATCACCCTGATTCCAAAACCCGATAAAGACATCACAAAAAAGGAAAACTACAGGCCAATCTCCCTGATGAATATAGATGCAAAAATTCTCAATAAAATATTAGCAAACAGAATTCAGCAATATATTAAGAAGATCATACATCATGATCAAGTGGGATTCATCCCTAGTGCACAAGGCTGGTTCAACATCCGTAAATCAATTAATGTGATACACCACATCAACAAAATGAAGGATAAAGATCACATGATCATTTCAATAGATGCAGAAAAAGCATTTGACAAAATCCAACAGCCATTTATGTTAAAAACCCTTAGCAAAGTGGGAATACAGGGATCATATCTCAACATAATAAAAGCCATATATGATAAACCTACAGCTAACATCATACTCAATGGGGAAAAGCTAAAACCATTCCCCTTAAGATCAGGAACAAGACAAGGTTGTCCACTTTCTCCTCTTTTATTCAACATAGTGCTGGAAGTTCTAGCCGCAGCAATCAGACAACAAAAAGAAATAAAAGGCATCCAAATAGGCAAGGAAGAAGTAATATTGTCATTATATGCAGATGACATGATACTGTATATAGAGAACCCCAAAGACTCCATCAAAAAACTATTGGAACTGATAGACGAATTCAGTAAAATAGCAGAATATAAAATCAATGTTCAGAAATCAGTGGCATTTGCATATACCAATAATAAACTAATGGAAAGAGAAATTAAGAAAACTGTCCCATTTACAATTGCGTCAAGAACTATAAAATACCTAGGAATAAATTTAACCAAAGAAGTGAAAGATCTGTACTCAGAAAATTATAAGACACTGAAGAAAGAAATCATAGAAGATACAAATAAATGGAAACACCTACCATGCTCATGGATAGGAAGAATTAATATAGTTAAAATGTCCATACTGCCTAAAGCAATATATAGATTCAATGCAATACCTATCAAACTACCAAGGGCATTTTTCACAGAAATAGAAAATATAATCCTAAAATTTATATGGAATCATAGAAGACCCAGAATAGCCTCGGCAATTCTGAGAAATAAAAACAAAGTCGGGGGGATCACGCTACCAGACATCAAAACCTACTACAAGGCCACAGTAATCAAGACAGTTTGGTATTGGCATAAAAACAGGCACTTCGATCAGTGGAACAGAACAGAGAGCCCAGAAATAAATCCAAGCATTTACGGACAGTTAATCTATGACAAGGGAAGCAAGAATTTACACTGGAGTAAAGATAGTCTATTCAATAAATGGTGCCGGGAAAATTGGACTGACACATGCAAAAAATGAAACTGGATCATCTCCTTACGCCTTATACAAGAACAAATTCAAAATGGATTAAAGACTTAAATGTAAGACCTGAAACCATAAAAATCGTGAAAGAAAATATAGGGAGGACATTTGCAGACATTACCCGGAGCAATATTTTTACTGATACATCCCTACGGGCAAGGGAAGTAAAAGAAAAAATGAACATATGGGATTATATCAGACTTAAAAAGTTTTTTCACAACAAAGGAAACCATTAATAAAACAAAAAGGAAGTCTACTGAATGGAAGAATATATTTGCCAACGATATATCTGATAAGGGGTTAATATCCAAAATTTATAAAACACACATGAAACTCAACACCAAAAAAACAAACAACCCAATTAAAAAATGGGCAGAAGATATGAAGAGACATTTCTCTAAAGAGGACATAGAGATGGCCAACAGGCATATGAAAAAAAGTTCAACCTCACTGGTCATTAGGGAAATGCAAATAAAAACCACCATGAGATACAACCTCACTCCAGTCAGAATGGCTATCATCAACAAATCAACAAACAACAAGTGCTGGCGGGGCTGTGGGGAAAAGGGGACCCTGCTGCACTGTTGTTGGGACTGCAGATTGGTGCAGCCACTATGGAAGTCAGTATGGAGGTATCTCAAAGATCTGGAAATAGAGCTACCGTTTGACCCAGCAATTCCACTCCTAGGTATTTATCCTGAAAAAACCAAGACACTTATTCAAAAAAAGGTTATGCACCCCTATGTTCATAGCAGCACAATTTACAATAGCTAAGACTTGGAAACAACCAAAATGCCCGTCAGTAGATGACTGGATTAAGAAACTGTGGTATATTTATACAATGGAGTATTACTCCACTATAAGGAAGAATGAAATCGTGCCATTTGCAATGATATGGATGGACCTAGAGACTATAATGTTGAGTGAAATAAGTCAGTCAGAGAAGGACAAATACCATATGGTCTCACTCATATGTGGAATCTGAAAAACTGTATGAATGAGCGAAGTAAACAGAAACTGTCTCATAGATATAGAGGAAAAACCAGGGTTGCTAATTAGGAGGGGGATGGGGATGAGGGAGAAGGGGAAGGGATTAGACAGCAAAAATAGGCAACTACAATATTGCTACTGGGATAGGAAAAACAGTTTGGGGAATATAATTAATAATGTTGTAAATATTCTGTGGAATGTCAGATGATCATAGGTCTTGTTAGGGAGACCATTTCATGGATGGAGTAGAGGTTTGATCACTGCACTGTATTACTAAAGCAGAGGTGGTATACCTACTGTAATTGAATATATAGAGATAGTCACGGGATGTGGATTATACTGTGGAAGAGAGTTAGAGGAAGAGTAATAGATATATATGATATGGGGGGGAGTGGGGTGGTGTATTGGGGGTCGGGGGTTGTCACATTGAGGGGTAAAATGTATAACTATTGCACTGTGTTGTACACCTGAAACTAATTAAAAATAAAATAAAGTAAAATAAAAAAAAGAAGAACCCAGGCAACGGGGAAGACCCAGGCAATGGGGACGATCCAGGCAACGGGAAGTACACAGGTAACGTGAAGGAGCCAAGTAACACTCAGCGCCTAGGTAACAGGGAGGACCCAGGCAACAGGGAGGACCCAGGCATCACGGAATACCCAGGCATTGGGGAGGATCCAGGCAAGGGGAAGGAACCAGGTAATGTGAAGTAGACACATTACAGTGAGGGCCTAGCGAACCGGGAGGAACAGGCAACGGAGAGAACACAGGTAACAGAGAGGAGCTTGGCAACAGAAAGGATGCAGGCAACAGGGAGAACCCAGGAAACAGAGAGTAGCTTGGCAACAGGGAGGACTCAGGCAACAGAGAGGACCTAGGTAACAGAGAGGAGATTGCCATAAGGAAGGACCCAGGCAACATGGAGGACACAGGCAACAGGGAAAACCCAGGCATTGGGGGGGATCCAGGCAACGGGAAGGAATCAGGTAACCTGAAGGACACACGTAACAGTGAGGGCCTAGGTAACAGGGATGACCCAGGCAACAGAGAGGACCCAGGAAACAGAGAGGAGCTTGGCAACAGGAAGGACCCAAGTAACAGTGAGGACCCAGGAATTGGGGAGGATCCAGGCAACGGGAAGGACCCAGGTAACGTGAAGCGGCCAGGTAACAGTGAGGACCTAGGTAACACGGAGGACCCAGGCAAGAGAGAGGACCCAGGTAAGAGAAGAGATGGCATCAGGAAGGACCCAGGCTACAGGGAGAACCCAGGCAACGGGGAGGACCCAGGCATTGGGGAGGATCCAGGCAATTGGAAGGACCCAGGTAACGTGAAGGAGCCAGGTAACAGTGAGGGCCGAGGTAACAGGGAGGACCCAGGCAACATGGAGTACACAGGCAGCAGGTAGGACCCAGGTAACAGAGAGGAGTTTGGCAACAGGAAGGACCCACGCAACAGGGAGGACCCAGCCAACGGACCCAGGCAAGAGGGAGAACCCTGCCAACAGAGAGGGCCCATGCAACAGCGAGGAGCTTGGCAACAGGAGGGACCCACGCAAGAGGAAGGACACAGGCAACGGTGAGGGCCCAGGTAAAAGACAGGATCTTGGCAACAGGAAGGTACCAGGTAGCAGGGAGGACCCAGGCAACCGGAAGTACCCTGACATTGGGGAGGATCCAGGCAATGGGAAGTACATAGGTAACGTGAAGGAGTCACGTAACACTGAGCGCCTAGGTAACAGGGAGGTCCCAGGCACCAGGGAGGACCCAGGCAACAGAGAGGACACAGGTAACAGAGAGTAGCTTGGCAAAAGGAAGGACCAAGGGAACATGGAGGACCCATGCAATGGGGAGGACCCAGGCATTGGGGGAGGATCCAGGAAACGGGAACGACCCAGGTAACGCGAAGGAGCCAGATAATAGTAAGGACCAAGGTAACAGGGAGGACCCAGGAAACAGACAAGACCCAGGTAACAGAGAGGAGATTCGCACCAGGAAGGACCCAGGCTACATGAAGAACCCAGGCAATGGGGAGGACCCAGGCATTGGGGACGATCCAGGCAACGGGAAGTACACAGGTAACGTGAAGGAGCCAGGTAACACTGAGCGCCTAGGTAACAGGGAGGACCCAGGCAACAGGGAGGACCCAGGCAACACGGAATACCCAGGCATTGGGGAGGATCCAGGCAAGGGGAAGGAACCAGGTAATGTGAAGGAGACAAATTACAGTGAGGGACTAGGTAACAGGGAGGAACAGGCAACAGAGAGGACCCAGGTAACAGAGAGGAGCTTGGCCACAGGATGGACCCAGGCAACAGGGAGGACCCAGGAATCAGAGAGTAGCTTGGCAACAGGGAGGACTCAGGCAACAGAGAGGACCCAGGTAACAGAGAGGAGATTGCCATCTGCAAGGACCCAGGCAACATGGAGAACAAAGGCAAGGGGGAAGACCCAGGCATTGGTTAGGATCCAGGCAATGGGAAGGAACCAGGTAACATGAAAGAGACACGTAACCGTGAGGGCCTAGGTCACAGGGAGGACCCAGGCAACAGAGAGGACCCAGGTAACAGAGAGGAGCTTGGCAACAAGAAGGTCCCAGGCAACAGGGAGGACCCAGGTAACGTGAAGTGGCCAGGTAACAGTGAGGGCATAGGTCACAGGGAGAACGCAGGCAACAGCGAGGACCCACGTAACAGAGAGGAGTTTGGCAACAGCAAGTACCCAGACAATAGGGAGGACCCAAGCAACCGAGAAAACACAGGTAACTGAGAGGACTTTGGCAACAGGAAGGACTAAGGCAACACGGAGGACCCAGGCAACAGAGAGAACCCATGTAACAGAGAGGAGCTTGGCAAAGGGAAGGACCCAGGCAACAGGGAGAACTCAGGCAACGGTGAGGGCCTAGGTAACAGACAAGAGCTTGGCAACAGGAAGGAACCAGGGAGCACGGAGGACCAAGTTAATGGGGAGGATCCAGGCATTGGCGAGGTTCCAGGCAACGGGAAGGACCCAGGTAACGTGAAGGGGACAGGTAACAGTGAGGACCTAGGTAACAGGGAGTACCCAGGCAACAGAGAGGACCCAGGCATTGGGGAGGATCCAGGCAACGGGAACGACCCAGGTAACGTGAAGGAGCCAGGTAACAGTGAGGGCCTAGGTAACAGAGAGGTCCCAGGCAACAGGGATGACCCAGGCATTGGGGAGGATCCAGGCAACGGGAAGGACCGAGGTAATGTGAAGAGACCTGGTAACAGTGAGGTCCGAGGTAACAGGGAGAACTTAGGCAATAGAGAGGACCCACGTAACAGAGAGGAACTTGGCAACAGCAAAGACCCAGGCAACAGGAGGACCCACACAATAGAGAGGAACCATGTAACTGAGAGGAGCTTGACAACAGGGAGAACCCAGGCAACAGGGAGGACCCAGGCAACAGAGAGGACCCAGGCAATGGGGAGGTACCACCCATTGGGGAGGATCCAGGCAACGGGAAGGGCCCAGGTCATGTGAAGGACCCAGGTAACAGAGGGACCCAGGCAACAGAGAGGACGCAGGTAACATAGAGGAGCTTGGCAACTGGAAATACCCAGGTAACAGGGAGGACCCAGGAAACAGAGAGGACCAAGGTAACAGAGACGATTCTGGCGACAGGAGGACCCCGGCAAAAGGTAAGTCCCAGGCACCAGAGAAGACTCAGCTAACAGACAGGAGCTTGGCAACAGGATGGACCCAGGCATCAGGAAGGACCCAGGCAACGGGGAGGACACAGGTAACAGAGAGGAGCTTGGCAACAGGAAGAACGCATGCAACAGGGAGCACTCAGGCAACGGGGAAGACCCAGGCATTGGGGAGGATCCAGACAACAGAAGGAACCAGGTAATGTGAAGGAACCTGGTAACATTGAGGGCCTAGGTAACAGGAAGAACTTAGGCAACAGAGAGGACCCACGTAACAGAGAGGAACTTGAAACAGCAAGGACCCAGGTAGCAGGGAGGAACCAGGAAACAGAGAGGACCCACTTAACAGAGAGGAGCTTGGCAACAGCAAAGACCCTGGCACCAGGAAGGACCCAGGCAACAGAGAGGACCCAGGTAAAAGAGAGGAGTTTGACAACAGGAAGGACCGAAGAACAAGGAGGACCCAGGCAACAGAGAGGACACTGGAAACAGCGAGTAGCTTGGCAACAGGAAGGACCCAGGCAACAGGAGAAACCAGGCAATGGGGAGGACCAAGGTATTGGGAAGGATCCAGGCAACGGGAAGTACCCAGGTAACGTGAAGGACCCAGGTAACAGAAGGACCCAGGCAACAGAGAGTACTCAGGTATCAGAGAGGAGCTTGACAACAGGGAGGTCCCAGGCAAAATGGAGGACCTAGGCAACAGAAAAGACTCAGTTAACAGAGAGGAGCTTGGCAACAGGAAGTACCCAGGTAACAGGTAGGACACAGGCAACAGAGAGGACCCAGGTAACGTAGAGGAGCTTGGCAAAAGGAAGGATCCAGGCAATAGGGAGGACCCCGGCAATGGGGAGGAACCTGGCATTTTGGATCATCCAGGCAATGGGAAGGAAAAAGGTAACGTGAAGGACCCAGATAACAGAAGGACCCAGGCAACAGAGAGGACCCAGGTAACAGGGAGGAGCTTGGCAAAAGGAAGGACCCAGGCAATAGGGAGTACCCAGGTAACATAGAGGACCAAGGTAACAGAGACGAGCTTGGCAAGAGGTAGAACACAGGCAAAATGGAGTACCTAGGTGATAGAGATGACACAGGTAACAGAGATGAGCTTGGCAACAGAAAGTACACAGGCAAGAGTGAGGACCCAGGCAACAGAGTGGACACAGAAAACAGAAAGGAGCGTGGCAACAGGAAGGACCCAGGCAATAGGGAGGACCCCAGCAATGGGGAGGAACCTGGCATTGTGGATCATCCAGGCAATGGGAAGGAAAAAGGTAACGTGAAGGACCCAGATAACAGAAGGGCCCAGGCAACAGAGAGGACCCAGGTAACAGGGAGGAGCTTGGCAAAAGGAAGGACCCAGGCAATAGGGAGTACCCAGGTAACATAGAGGACCAAGGTAACAGAGACGAGCTTGGCAAGAGGGAGGACACAGGCAAAATGTAGGACCTAGGCGATACAGATGACACAGGTAACAGAGATGAGCTTGGCAACAGAAAGTACACAGGCAAGAGTGAGGACCCAGGCAACAGAGTGGACACAGAAAACAGAAAGGAGCATGGCAACAGGAAGGACCCAGGCAACAGGGAGGACCCAGGTAACAGAGAGGAGCTTGGCAACAGGGAGGACCCAGGCAACAGAGAGGATCCAGGTAACAGAGATGAGCTGAGCAACAAAATGGACCCAGGCAACAGGGAGGACCTAGGCAATGGGGAAGACCCAGGCATTGGGGATGATCCAGGCAACGGGAAGGAACCAGGTAACGTGAAGGAGACACGTAACAGTGACGGTGTAGGTAAGAGGGAGGACCGAGGCAACAGAAAGGTCCTAGGGAACAGAGAGGAGCTTGGCAACAGGGAGGACCCAGGGAACATGGAAGACGCAGGCATTGCGAAGGATCGGGGAAACGGGAAGGACCCAGGTAACGTGAAGGAGCCAGATGACATTGAGGGCCCAGGTAACAGGGATGTCCCAGGCAACAGAGAGGACCCAGGGAACAGAGAAGAGCTTAGCAACAAAAAACACCCAGGCAACAAGGAGGACCCAAGTAACAGAGAGGACTCAGGCAACAGACAGGAGATTTGCAACAGGAGGGACTCAGGCAACGGGGAGGACCCAGGCAACAGAGAGGAACCAGGTAACAGAGAGTAGCTTCAGAACAGGAAGGACCCAGGAAACAGGGATTACCCAGATAACAGATAAGACCCAGGTAACAGAGAGGAGCTTGTCAACAGAGTGGAGCTTGGCAACAGGAAGGACCCAGGTAACAAAGAGGAGCTTGGCAACAGGAAGGACCCCAGCAACAGGAAGAACCCAGAGAACAGGGAGGACCCAGGTAACAGAGAGGAGCTTGGAAACAGGGAGAACCCAGGCAACAGAGAGGACCCAGGTAACAGAGAGTACTTTGGCAACAGGAAGGACCCAGGCACAAGGGATGACACAGGCAACAGAGAGGACCTAGGTAACAGAGAGAAGCTTGGCAACAGGAAGGACCCAGGCAACAGGGAGTACACAGGTAACAGACAGGAGATTGGCAACAGAAAGGACCCAGGCATCATGGAGGACCCAGGCAACAGAGAGGACCCAGGTAACAGAGAGGAGCTTGGCTACAGGGAGGACCCAGGGAAAAGGAAGAACCTAGGCAACAGAGAAGACTCAGGTAACAGAGAGGAACATGGCAACAGGAATCACCCAGGGAACAGTGAGGACACAGGCAACAGAGAGGACCCAGGTAACAGACAGCATCTTGGCACCAGGAAGGATCAAGGCAACAAGGAGGACCCAGGTAATGGGGAGGAGCCAGGTAACAGTGAGGACCTAGGTAACAGGGAGGACCCAGGCAACAGAGAGGACCCAGGTAACAGAGAGGAGCTTGGAATCAGAGAGGAGCTTGGAAACAGGAAGGACCCAGGCAACAGGGAGGACCCAGGTAACCAAGAGGAGCTTGGCAACAAGAAGGACCAAGGGAACAGGGAGGACCCAGGAAACAGAGAGGACCCAGGCAAAGGGGAAGACCCAGACATTGGGGAGGATTCAGGCAACGGGAAGGAACCAGGTAACGTGAAGGAGACACGTTACAGTGAGGGCCTAGGTAACAGGGAGGACCCAGGAATTGGGGAGGATCGGGGAAACGGGAAGGACTCAGGTAACATGAAGGAGCCAGATGACAGTGAGGGCCTAGGTAACAGGGATGTCCCAGGCAACCGAGAGGACCCAGGGAACAGAGAGGAGCTTAGCAAAAAAAAGGACCCAGTCAACAGGGAGGACCCAGGTAACAGAGAGGATGCAGGTAACAGAGAGGAGATTTGCAACAGGAGGGACCTAGGTAATGGGGAGAACCCTGGCATTGGGAAGGATCCAAACAACGGGAAAGACCCAGGCAACAGAGAGGACACAGGTAAGAGAGAGGAGCTTGGCAACAGGGAGGATCAACGCAATTGGGAGGACCCCGGCAATGGGGAGGACCCTGGCATTGTGGATGAATCAGGCAACGAGAAGTAAACAGGTAATGTGAAGGAGACACGTAACCCTGAGGGCCTAGGTAACAGGAAGAACCCAGGAAACAGAGTGGACGCACGTATCAGAGAGCAGCATGGCAAAAGCAAGGACACAGGCAACAGGGAGGACCCACATAACAGAGAGGAGCTTCGCAACAGCAGCGACCCAGGTAACAGAGAGTACCCATGCAACAGAGGACCCAGGGAACAGAGAGGAGCTTGAAAACAGTAAGGACTCAGGCAATAGGGAGGAACCAGGAAACAGAGATGACCAAGGTAACGGAGAGGAGCTTTTTAACAGGAAGGACCCAGGCTACAGTAAGAACCGAGGCAACGGGGAGGAACCAGGCATTGGGGAGGGTCCAGGCAACAGCAACAACCCAGGTAACGTGAAGGAAGAAGGTAACAGGGAGGGTCTAGGTAACAGGGAGGACCTAGGCAACATGGAGGATCCAGGCAACAGGGAAGACACAGGCATTTGGGAGGATCCAGGCAACGGGAAGCAACAAGGTAACGTGAAGGAGACATGTAACAATTAGGGCCTAGGTAACAGGGAGGACCCAGGCAACGGGGAGGATCCAGGTGTCAGAGAGTAGTTTGGCAAAAGGGAGGACCCAGGCAACATGGAGGACCCAGGCAATGGGGAAGACTCAGGCATTGGGGAGGATCTAGGCAACAGGAAGCAACCAGGTAATGTGAAGGAGACATGTAACAATTAGGGCCTAGGTAAAAGGGAGGACCCAGGCAACAGAGAGGACCCAAGTTACAGAGAGGAGCTTGGCAACAGCAAGGACGCAGGCAACAGGGAGGACCCAGGCAACAGAGAGGACCCACGTAACACAGAGGAGTTGGAAACAGCAAGGACCCAGGCAACAGGGAGGACCAGGCAACAGAGAGGACCAACGTAAAAGGGAGGAGCTTGGCAAAAGGAAGGACCCAGGAAATAGGGAGTACCCAGGTAACAGAGGACCAAGGTAACAGAGACGAGCTTGGCACGAGGGAGTACACAGGAAAAGGGAGGACCAAGGCGATAGAGATGACACAGGTAACAGAGATGAGCTTGGCAAAAGAAAGTACCCAGGCAAGAGTGAGGACCCAGGCAACAGAGCGGACACAGAAATCAGAAAGGAGCGTGGCAACAGGAAGGACCCAGGCAACAGAGAGAATGCAGGTAACAGAGAGGAGATTTGCAACAGGAGGGACCCAGACAACGGGGAGGACCCAGGCTTTGGGAAGGATTCAGACAACGGGAAAGACCCAGGCAACAGGGAGGACCCAGGTAAGAGAGAGGAGCTTGGCAACAGGGAGGACCAAGAAAACAGAGAGGTCCCAGGTAACAGAGAGGAGCTTGGCATCAGGAAGGACCCAGGAAACAGAGAGGACCAAGTCAACAGAGAGATCCCAGGTAACAGACAGGAGCTTGGCAACAGGAAGGACCCTGGTAACAGAGAGTAGCTTGGCAACAGGACGGACCCAGGCAACAGGAAGGACCAAGTCAACACGGAGGACCCAGGTAACAGAGAGTAGCTTTGGAACAGGAATGATCCAGGAAACACGGATTACCCAGATGACAGATAAGACCCAGGTAACAGAGAAGAGCTTGTCAACAGAGAGGAGTTTGGGAACAGGAAGGACCCAGGTAAAAAAGAGGAGCTTGGCAACAGGAAGTACCCCGGCAACAGGAAGAACCCAGAGAACACGGAGGACCCAGGTTACAGAGAGGAGCTTGGAAACAGGAAGGACCCAGGAAACGGGGAGTACACAGGTAACAGAGAGGAGATTGGAAACAGGAGGACCAGGCAACAGAGAGGTCCCAGGTAACAGGGAGGAGCTTGGCAAAAGGAAGCACCCAGGAAACAGGGAGGACCGAGGCAACAGAGAGGACCCAGGTAACATAGAGGAGCTTGGCAAAGGGAGGACCCAGGGAAAAGGAAGAAACTAGGCAACAGAGAAGACTCAGGTAACAGAGAGGAGCATGGCAACAGGAAGCACCCAGGCAACAGTGAGGACACAGGCAGCAGAGAGGACCTAGGTAACAGACAGGATCTTGGCACCAGGAAGAAACAAGGCAACAAGGAGGACCCAGGTAATGGGGAGGATCCAGGTAACAGTGAGGACCTAGGTAACAGGGAGGACCCAGGCAACAGAGAGGACCCAGGTAACAGAGAGGAGCTTGGCAACAGGAAGGACCAAGGGAACAGGGAGGACCCAGGAAACAGAGAGGACCCAGGCATTATGGAGGATCCAGGCAATGGGAAGGTCCCAGGTAACGTGAAGGAGCCAGGTAAGAGTGAGGACCCAGGCAACAGGGAGGACCCAGGCAACAGAGAGGACCCTGGTAACAGAGAGGAGCTTGGCAACAGGAAGGATCCACGCAATAGGGAGGATCCCAGCAATGGGGAGGACCCTGGCATTGTGGATGATCCAGGCAATGGGAAAGAAACAGGTAATGTGAAGGAGACACGTAACCCTGAGGGCCTAGGTAACAGGAAGAACCCAGGAAACAGAGTGGACCCACGTATCAGAGAGCTGCATGGCAAAAGCAAGACACACGCAACAAGGAGGACCCCAGCAACAGAGAGGACCCACGTAACAGAGAGGAGCTTCGCAACAGCAGCGACCCAGGTAACAGAGAGTACCCATGCAATAGAGGACCCAGGGAACAGAGAAGAGGTTGAAAACAGTAAGGACCCAGGCAACAGGGAGGAACCAGGAAACAGAGTTGACCAACGAAATGGAGAGGAGCTTGTTAACAGGAAGGTCCCAGGCTACAGTAAGAACCCAGGCAACGGGGAGGAACCCGGCATTGGGGAGGGTCCAGGCAATGGGAACGACCCAGGTAACGTGAAGGAGGAAGGTAACAGGGAGGGTCTAGGTAACAGGGAGGACCTAGGCAACATGGAGGACCCAGGCAACAGGGAGGACACAGGCAACAGAGAGGACCCAGGTAACAGAGTGGACCTTGTTAAAAGGGAGGACCCAGGCAACAGAGAGGACCCACGTAACAGAGAGGAGCTTGGCAACAGGAAGGAACCAGGAAACAGAGAGGACACAGGTAACAGATTGGAGCTTGGACATAGAGAGGAGCTTGCCAACAGGAAGTACCCAGGCAACAAGCAGGACCCACAAAACAGAGAGGAGCTTGGCAATAGGAAGTACCCAGGCAACAGGGAGGACCCTGGCTACAGGTAGGACCCAGGTAACAGAGAGAAACTTGGAAACAGGGAGAATCCAGATAACAGAGAGGACCCAGGTAACAAAGAGGAGTTTGGCAACATGAAGGACCCAGGCAAGAAGGAGGACCCAGGCAACAGAGAGGACCCCGGTAACAGAGAAGAGCTTGGCAACATAGAGGAGCTTGGCAACAGGGAGGACCCAGGAAACAGAGATGACACAGGTAACAGAGATGACCTTGGCGAAAGGAAGGACCATGGCGACAAGAAGGACCCAGGCTACACGGAAAACCCAGGAAATGGGGGGACCCAGCCATTAGGGATGATCCAGGCAACGGGAGGACTTAGGTAACGTAAAGGAGCCGGGTAACTGTGGCAAGCCGACAGCCCCCCAGTGTCTGACAAGGCCACATTGCCCTGCTCAGCACTGGATATTAGGGGTGCTGCCTTATGGTTGGTCATGTAATATCTCCTGCCTCTATGAACCCATGTGCCTTTTCTCCTATAGGAGACAATATATTCACTACACTTGTGACATGTTCCTGTGGTACCCCAATGAGCTAACTATGCAGCCAAAGACGGGTAAGATCTCCTGAAAGAGGGAAGACAACCCAAGCCAGGCGCTAGTTCCGTTGGGAACACCTATACTAAGATATTGGGGACTCAAGCCCCTTGGAAACTGAGGCACAGACGTCTGACAAACTCAAGCCAGAAAACTCAGGCCTGTGAGAAGCTGATGCATTTGCCTAAGGGCTCTGCTGTGAAAAGTCTCCTCAGAGGCCAAAGATCTCCAGGACATGAGAGTTCCAGGCAGCTTGCTGACCATGAGTTATGTTAACAGCCTTGTGTAAATTCCTTCCTTTAGTACCTTGTTGCAGCAACAGATACTGAAGCTTTAACTAAGAAACAGATACAGCCCTCTGTATGATAGAGTGGTGTAAGACCCCTTTAATTGCTAGGTTTACCTGGCAACTTCACTTTGCCTGGGTCCTTCCCGTTCCCTCGATCCTCCCAAATGCCTGGGTCCTCCCCATTGCCTGGGTCCTCCCTGTAGCCTGGATACTTCCTGTTGCCAAGATCCTCTCTGTTTCCTGGGTCCTCTCGGTTGCCTGGGTCCTGCCTGTTGCCTGGGTCCTCCCTGATGCCAAACTGGTGAATATCATGAGCATGTGATACAAAATGGACTGCAGATTATACTGGGAGACAGGCTTTGCTAGCACAGCAGCCCTGTGTCTGAATCCTGCCTCCTCTGGCATGAAGATGCATGAGTCATCCAATTTCTCCAGGCCTCAGTTTCCCCATCTGGAAAATGGGAATATTTTGGGAACCTGACCCATGACTTCTGCTTACACACAATGCGTAGAACATTGTGAGCGCTCCAAAAAGATAAGCAGTTGCCTTGAGCATCCTAAAACACCTACTTTGTGCTCAACTGGCCTGCCCTTTCACAAATAACACATTTAAGCCCCATCAAAGCCCTGCAAGATGAAAGTTTCCACTTCACGGGAGTGGAAACGGAGGCAGCCGCATGTGTACAAGTTGGCCGAACTCACACAGCATGTGAGGGACCGAGCTGGGATGTAAATGCAGGTTGTGTGTCTCCAAATTGCACCATCCACACCCAGGCACCGCCTCTGCTACCCAATGGGACATGTTTCCTAAGCCAATGCTTAGAAAACCACACAGGTGTCAAGGAGACAGAATGCCACATTGTCTCTTCTGCCATCCCCACACAAACTCGACATCTCTCAAATCTGTTGGCCCTCGATGTGGACCAAGTTCAAGCTCATGTCTGGGAGGTTGAGAGCGATAATGCAGTTGAGTTGAATTTTGGAGGCCTTCTTCAACTACCTGGCCCTCTCCTTTGTC
This sequence comes from Aselliscus stoliczkanus, assembly GCA_033961575.1. NCBI lineage: Eukaryota > Metazoa > Chordata > Mammalia > Chiroptera > Hipposideridae > Aselliscus > Aselliscus stoliczkanus. The sequence goes on from CM066734.1 coordinate 27,984,015, forward strand.
CACAAGTCTGTTCTGTCTCCTGGGATGGTTGGCCCCCGGCAGGGTTAGACACCAGCCTTGTTCCTGCCACTAGACAAGGCACCTTCTGCAAGACACTCAGGGGACTTCTGGGGTAGGAGGCTGTCATCCTCAATGTCTTTCGAATTTGGTGTCCAGGCCTCAGGCAGTCAGGCCCGTTATTAACGTCTAGGGAGGCATCCTAGCACTCAGCTGAGAACATGCAGGGGTGGGAAGGGATCCTCACTCGGTGTTCCATTCCCACCTTCACCACGGGTCCGTGAACAGGACACGAGGCCTGGAGCCAGAAAGACATTGGTTCCTCCCTATTGCCAATTGACGGTCTGTGTGACATTGAGTTAAGCGTTGCACTTTCTGAGGTTCAGGAAACACAAGGAAACAGACAAACTTCTCCGTCCAGCAGAGTTTGGATTTGACACAATGCAGGTGTACAATTGGAGTGCCAAAGGGGAAAAGATGGTTCCAACCAACCAAGTACATGAAGGTGGATTTAATAAACGGGCTATTGACGAAGGCAAGGAACGGATGCTGGGAGACCACAAGGAAGGGTGCAGGTCCTCACCTTTCCCATGACTATGAATTGGGGCCAGAGGGGGTATTGATTCTTACCAACCCTAGGGTGACAGAGGTGGATGGAAAAGTTAGAAGAAGGGGCTGTCCAAGTACGGAGGGTCCCTAGATGGGAGCCAGTGACTGCTGTCCCTTCCTGAAGCATATCGGGACAGCAACTGGTTTGATAACCTCCCCCGTCCCTTCTGCACTCTCCATTCTCCATTTCCTTCCTCAGGAATCCTGTATTGCCATCTGAGCATGCTTGAGATCACCTGCATGGCTTGATAAACACCCCCAGTTTCCGATTCGGTAGGTATGGGCTAAGGCCTGAGTATTTAGAGTTGAACCTATTCCCAGCTGCTGCTGCTGCTGACTGACCACACATGGGGCTGCTCTGGTCCAACCCTCACAGTTCTCTGGCACCTCTCTTAGCTTGTTCTGCCTTGTGGCTCATTGGCCTAGCAGCCCCTCCCGGGCAGGACTTTCTGACTCCATTCCTTTAGCTCTCCATATTTTGCACTCTGTATCTGGGAGGCCACTGCCTCCTGCCAGGCTGAATTCACCCCACCTGCATCGTTTACTACCTATCTCTGTTGTCTGCTGTCCAGATACATCCGGGCCATGGCTTAGCAGTCCTTGATTACAGGCTGACACTGAGTAGGAGGTCAGCACGCAGGCAGTTTGTGATGGTGTGCGCTTGGGGCCACAACCAGAGGACATGTATGTGGGAAAGCAATCAGGAGTGAGGAGAGCTAGAAGTTGGGCCATGATGTGATCTCCCATGTCAGCCAGCACCCTGGGGAGTTGCAAGACGATATCAACTTCAGAGCCATTCTGGGTTTTTGCAAGTATGTTGGATCTTTACACCGCGTGAGTATCAGGCCCTGGACGGCGTGAGACCGTGCGGGAGTCTCTCTGTACCGCTGAGGTGGCCCCTGTGCCTAAGGGACAGCAATTCTCTCAGCACTGGTGGCCTGCAGTCCTGATGGGATCTGATTGGCATGTGACAGCATCCACCATATCATCAGAACGTGTCCAAAGAACCAGGGAGGGGTCAGAGGCCTTCTCATGGCCTCCACTGCTCTGTCCAGCCCACCTCTGTGTCCCTTAGAACCGTACCCCAAATTCCCCTTTTCCACTTCTAATGTGCACCTGCAGAAGGAAAGAAAATAAAGAGGATGACAGGAAAGGGAACTTTGACCCAAACAGTTCTAACACATTGGGGTCTTGGAAAGGTAGTTTCCGGGTAACTAGAATCCTACAGAAGCTCATCAGGTATATAGCAGGTGTACTTGGTGTCCAAACAACAACCCTGTAAAATCACTGCATGGGATTAGAGGACATTTCCCATTTCATTTTGATCCATGTGAGGTATGGTTATTGGCTTGTATCCACGTGCCACCATCTGAAGTATACCTTGTCCCTTTGCTCAGCTCATACCAGTTTCGCCAATTGAATCCTCACAGGGCAGCCTTGAGAGGTGAATATGGGTGTCATCCCCATTTCACCAATGAGGAACCTGAGGCCTGAAGTCCTCCAGTGCATGGGAGTCCTGGAGTTGGACTTGGGCCTCATGTCTCTCAAACTCATGTTGTTTAGGCAGTTCACTCGTGCCTTGCTCTGTGTGCTGCCATGCTGTGCTGTGTCTTGTCTGAGGGCCTCAGCCTAGGGTTTCCGTAATCATGCAGAACTCCCTGAACACTGGGCTCTGTTTATTCCCTTTGGGGGCTTAGAGGGTGTGAACACAGCACAGTTTTGGGGGTCTGAGAGGATTATCGATTTGATTTGGCACCTGGTAGTGTTCGAGGTTGGCAGCCTTAGGGTACCTGGTTGCGGGTAGTTTGCAGGAATGAGCAGGGGTGGGGACAGGGCAGTCCTGGGAGGCCCAGGAGCCCTCTTGCAGGCTTTGCAGGTTAGCCTGGATTCCCTGCTGAACTCCCACCTGAATGTATGGTCTTCACAAATTTGTAGTCGGAGCTGAAGGGATGGCAGGACAGTGGGGCTGGTTTCCGAAGGGTTGCAGGGTGGGTCTGGAGGTGGGGTGAGCAGGTGTTCACAGGTCTGATGTGGAGGCATGGGGTCAGGCCAGACCAGACCCAGAGGTCAGGGAGGCCCTGACTTGCAGTTCGGTGGTAAGCTTTGGTTGCTCAATAGAGCTCAAGGGCCCCTTAGTGATTGCCTCCTCAACTAACTGATGCTCATGAACATCAGCTGAGGGCCAGGCAGTGAACTGACATGTTACTCTTGGCTCAAGAATCACCACGGTTTGTAAACTTGCTACTGGTGTCAGGTACAGTCTTCACAATCTCAATGAAGCCTCATGTTTCCTCTGTGAGCTAGGTGTCTGTTAGCATCCACCCCATTCTGGAGATGGGGATACTGGTCCGGCATCATTTGAATAGTAAGCAACCTAGGATTTGACCCCGGATCTGGGATTCCACGTTCTGCGTGAATAGCCCCTCTCAGCTGCGTCCCGACATCCTGTCCCTAGAGCTAATCAGCTGATCCCAAAAGAAGTAAGCTCCGGATCACTGAAGATTTGTGAGCAGTTTTGGAGGACTCCTGGGAATGGATGCTGAAAAGGGATAAAGGTTTCCTGTGCATTGCGACCTTGTCCCGCCCACTTGTCCAGCCCAGGGCTGCGTGCCTTCTCCTGCTTCCACAGGTCCATCCAAGAGCTGCCTGCGTTCCCCTGTTCCCCATTGTCAGGCCATGGATGCCAGCCTTCCTTGCTCCCACGTGTTCCTTTGTGGCCACCTGCATTCCACTGCTTCCACTTTACCCACCTTTGGCCACCTGCCTTCCCCTGCATCCCTTTGTCCAGCCCAGATCTGCCTGCCTTCCACTGCTTCCACTGGTCCAGCTAAGGGCTGCCTGCTTGCCCCTGTTCCCCATTGTCAGGCCATAGATGCCGGCCTTCCCCTGTACCCACTTGTCCAGCCCACAGCAACATGCCGTCCCTGATCCCCTTTGTCCAGAATGTTGCCGCCTATCTTCCCCTGCTCCCCGGGCCAGCCCAGGGTTGTCTGCCCTTTGCAGTTCCCCTTGTCCACACCGTGGCCGCCACACATTCCCTAGTCCCCCCTGTCCAATCCAGGTCCAGCTGAGTTCCCCTGAGCCCCTTTGTCTAGACCATGGCCTCCTGCCTTCTCTTGCTCACACTGGTCCTGCCAGTCTCTGCCTGCATTGCTCTGCACACCAGTGCCCAAACCAGAGCAGCATGCCTTCCTGTGCTCCACCTTGTCCAACACAGGGCATACTGCACTCCACTGCACTCTCTTGTGCAGCACATGGCCGCCTGCGTTTCCCCAGGTACCACTTGTGTTGGCAACGCCAGCCTACCTTCCCCTGCTCCCTTATTCTTCACACTACGGCTGACTGCCTTCCCCTGGACCGCCTTGTCCACTCCGTATCTGCCTGCATTGCCCTGCTGTCCTTGCCCAGCCTGGAGCCACCTGACTTCTGCAGGTGCCCGTTGTCCACCTTATGCCTGCGTGGTTTCTCCTGGACCCCTTGTCCAACCATTGGAGCCCTGCACTCTCCGTCTCCCCTGGATCTAGCCAGTGTCCACCTTCCTTCCCTGCTGTCACTGGTGAAGCCCATGGCTTCCTGCCTTTCCCTGCTGCCCCTTGTGCAGCTCAGTCCCAAAATCCTTCCCCTGCTCGCCTTGTCCAACTAAGAGTAGCGTGACGTTCCCTCCCCCAATTTGTCCTGCCCAGGGCCATCTGACTTCCCCTGCTCTCCCTTGTCTAGCGCAGGGCCACCTGCCTTTCTCTGCTTCTCCTGGTCCAGCCTCTGGCAGCCTGCCTTCCTCAGCTCCCCATTGTCCAGCCCATGACCACCTGCCTTCCCCTGCCTCCCCTGGCCCAGCCCGTGGCAACATGCCTTTCCCTGCTTCCCCTTGTCTCTCACTGGATGCCTGCCTTTCCTGGCGTCCCCTGGTCCCGCCCGGTCCCGAAACCCTCCTCCTGCTCCCCTTGTCCAGCCAAGTGTCGCGTGCCTTCCCCTGCTCCCCGGTGTCCAGGAAAGGCCCGCCTGCTTTACTCTGGATCCCCTTGTCCAACCCATGGCCGCCCGTTTTCCCTCTTCCGGTTTCTCCAGCTCAGGGCTGCCTTCCTTCCCCTGCTACCACATGTTCAGCACAGAGCCACCTGCCTTCCTCTGCTTCCCCTTGTCAGGCCATGTCTGTATGTATTTCCTTGCTAGCTGTTGTCCAGCCTGCAGCCTGCTGCCATCTCCTGTGCCCACTTGTCGAGCTCAGGGCTGCCTGGTTTTGCCTGTTCCCCTCTGTCCAGCCTGTGGTCACCCACCTTTATTGGCGCCCCTTCGAGGCCAGGGCCACCTGCCTTTTCCTGATCTCCTTGTCTACCCCGTGGCTGCCTGACTTGCCCAGTTTCCTTTGTCCAGTATAGGTCCACCTCCATTCCCCTGCTCCAGTTTGTCTTGCCTGTGGCTGCCTGCCTTATGCTGATCCCGCTTGCCCAGCCCATCTTCTCCTGTGATCCTCAGCTCACAAGTGTCCAAGCCATGGCAACCTGGCTTCCCCTGCTCTCCTTGCCCTGCCTGGGGCCGCCTGACTGGTCCCCCTTGTCCACCTTATGGCTGCACGCCTTCCCCTGGACGCCCTTGTCCAGCCATTGGCCCCCTGCATTCCTTGTCTCCTCCGGGCCAAGCCTGTGGCCACCTGCCTTCCCCTGCTGTCACCTGCGCAGCGCGTGGCTGCCCGCCTTCTCCAGCTTCCCTTGTGCAGCCAGTGGCTGCCTGCCTTTTCTTGCTCCCCTTTGTCCAGCTCAGGCCCGAAGTCCTTCCCCTCTCCCCTTGTCCAGCCAAGTTACACCAGCCTTCCCCTGTGCCCCGTTGTCCAGGCCATGGCCACCTGTTTTCCCCTGAACCCCATTGTCCAGCCCGTGGTGGCCTGCTTGCCCTGTTATACTTTGTCAGGCCCAGGGCCACCTGCCTTCCCCTGCTACCACTTGTTCCGCTCAGGGTCACTTGCCGTCCTCTGCTTCCCCTTGTCAGGATATGGCTGCATGTCTATCCTTGCACCCCCTTGTCCAGCCTGCTGCCTGCTGCCATCTCCCAATCACACTTGTCCTGCTCAAGGCTGCTGGTCTTTGCCTGCTCCCCTTTGTCCGGACCATGGCCGCCACCCTTCCTTTGTTCTTACTTGACCAGCCCTTGCCCGCCCCTGTTCCCACATGTCCAACTCAGGTCGGCCTCAATTCCCTGCACACCCTCTTCCACCCCGCGGCTGCCTGCCTTCCACTGTGCTCCATTGTCCAGTCAGAGGCCACCTGCCTCTTCGAGATACCCTTTTTCGTCTAGTGGCCACCTACCTTTCCCTGCTCCCCCTTGTCAGGCCATGGATGCCAGCCTTCCCTTGCTCCCACTTGTCCTTTGGTGGCCACCCACCTTCTCCTGCTCCTGCTTGTCCAGTACAGAGCTGCCTGCATTCCAGTGTTTCCACTGATCCAGCCAAAGGCAGTCTGCCTTCCCCTGTTTCCTCTCTGGTCAGGCCATGGATGCCAGCCTTCCCTTGTTCCCACTTGTGAGTCCCTTGGCCTCCTGCTTTCCCTTGCTCCCACTAGTACACCTTTGGCTACCTGCCGACCCTTGTTTCCCTTTGTCCACACTGTGTCAGCCTGCCTTACCCTGCTCCCCCTTGTTGTCCCCGTGGCTTCCTGACTTCCACAGCTCCCCATCATCCACCCCAGGGCCATCTTGCTCCCATTTGTCCATCCCAGGTCCGCCTACCTTCTCCAGCTCCCCCTTGTCTATCCTGTGGCTGAGTGTCTTTCCTTCCTGCCCTTCGCCTCGTCCGTGGCCTTCTGCCATCCCCTGCTCCATCTTTTCAAACCCATGGCCCGCTGCCTTCCCCTGATCGCCCTTTGCCTGCCCTTTGGCCACTTGCCTTTCCCTTATGCCATTGGTCCAGCCAGTGATCGCTTGCTTTCACTGGCTCACCCTTTCTTCGTGCACGGCCACCAGCCCTCCCCTCTTTGCCCTTGTGCGGCCCGTGGCCACTTGGATTCCTCCGTTCCCCTTGTACAGCCCTTGGCCACCTGTCTTCCCTTTCTCCCCCATAACCAGCCCAGGGCTTCCTGCTTCCCATGCTACCACTTCTAGAGCCCGTGGCCAGCTGTCTTCCCCTGTTCCCCCTTGTCAAGCTTGTGGCAGCCTGCCGTTGCGTGCTGCCTGTTGTCCAAGTCCATGGATGACTGCCTTTCCCTGCAACCCCTTGTCCATTCCGTGGACGCCTGCTTTCCCCTGCAATGCCTTGTCCAGCCCGTGGCTGCCTACTACTCCTGCTAAAGTTTGTCAATCCATGGTCCACCTGCCTTCCCTTGTTACCACTCTCCCCCTGTGACCGCCTGCCTTCCCTTCCTCTCTTTGTCCAGACCTTGGATGCCTATCTTTCCCTTCTTCCGCTAGTACAGTTTGTGGCCACCTGTCCTGACCTGGCCCTCTTCTCCATCCAGTGACACCCAGCATTCCCTGCTCCACTTCTCCAACCCATGGTAACTATCATTCCAGCACAGGATCAACTGTCTTTCACTGCTACCCCTTTTGCAACCTTCCTGCCCAATTCCCCTTCTCCCCGTTGTTCAGCTGAAGGACAGTTGCCATCTCCTGTTTCCCTTTCCTACCCTATATCTGCCTGAATTCGCATGCTCTCCTTTGTTCATGCCAGGTCCACCTGCCTTCACACGTTCGCCCTTGACCAGCCCATGACCACCTGCCTACCCCTGTTCGAACCCATGGATAAGACCAAGAGTTCCTGCCCTGAGCCGTCTGCCTTCCCCTGCACACCCTTGTTGCAGCCCATGGCCTCCTGATTTCCCTGCTCACACCAGTCACTGCAGCTCAACCTGAATTCCTCTCCTCCCACTGGTCCCTTTCCATTTGCATTCCACTGTTTCCATTCGTCCAAGCCATGGGTGCCTGGTTTCCCCTTCTACCCCTGTCTAGCCCAGTTCTTCCTGGGCTCCCCTGCTTCTCCTTGACCAGCCCATGTTCCCATGTTTTTCCGTGTTCCACCTTGTCATCCCTGGGCCCCCTGCCTTCCTCTGCCACACCATGTCCACCCCATGGCCACCCCTAATCAACTTTGTCCATCCCAGGGCCGCCTTCGGAGTGAAGGCTCTATCTTGTCCTGCCCGAGGCAGCAAAGTCAATTGTGGAGGTCCCTGCCTCGGAGACCTGAAATCAGTTCAGCCATGCGGAACAACCTAGTTCAGTCACATCAAGGCAGATGCTTCATCCTCTAGCTCACACTAAGTTGTGTGCATTCCGTGACCTAACTGAGTGAACTCAGGAGAAGGCCTCCCGAAACCCTGCCTTAACACAACCCTTGCACTGGAAGGAATGCAGGTACCAGTGTGGCTGCTGCCCAAGGCGTTTCAGTGTTCGTGACCAAGGCTCTCTGAAATTCCACTGCAATGCTCAATGCTTCCAAGTGTGAGAACTGGAAACAAACGGATGTCAAAACTATTGGGGAAATTAAGACACACGACAAGAGGAACAGTGCTTTCACATTCAGATCTGATTGGCGCTTCGAAATAGAGGTTTGCTTCAGCAAGCTATGTGGAAGCATGTCTTTTCGTCTAACGTGGGTTTCCAACCTCAGTCGCAAGGCTGGATGTGGTGCATTCGGCAACAGAATGTGTTGTCCTTCCTAACGCGTCTGCTGATACTGGGGAAGAAGACATGTTGGGTAACATCAGGGACCGTGTTTGTCTCCCTTCTAACCAATCTCGTTCCGAATTGGCAGAAAAGTCAATCGGGGAGGTCTCTGTCTCGCAAAACTGAAATCAGTACTGCCATGTGGAAAAAGCGGGTGCAGTGAGTTCAATGCATAGCCTTTATTGGCGTGCTGGCTAGTCATGTGCATTCCGGTCACTACTGAGTGAACCAAGGAGTAGGCCTCTTAAACTATTCACTTAGCGCTACCCTTGCTCCAGAAGTTATGCAAGGAGCTCTGTCGGTGCTGCCCAAATCGTTTCAGAGTTCATGACCAACGCTCTCTGAAATTCCACTGCAATGCTGAATGCTTTCAAGTGTGAGAACTGGAAACAAATGGACGTCAAATCTATTGGGGAAATTAAGCCACACGACAAGAGGAACAGTGCTTTCACGTTCAGATCTGATTGGCACTACGAAACAGAGGTTTGCTTAAGCAAGCGATGTGGAAGCATGTTTTTTCGTATAAAGCGGGTTTCCAAACTCAGTCGCAAGGCTGGATGAGGTGCATTCGGCAACAGAATGAGTTGTCATTCTGAACGCGTTTGCTGATACTGGGGAAGAAGACATGTTGGGTAGCATCAGGGACCGTGTTTGTCTCCCTTCTAACAAATCTCATTTCGGTGTCATGAACAGGCCTTTCTGATATTCCATTGCAATGCCCGATGCTTGCAAGTGTTACTACTCAACACAAACGAACCTCGAAGCTACAGGAAACATGCACCCACGTGAGAAGAGAAACAGTGCATTCAGGTTCTCTGCTTCCCCTGGGCCACCAATGGCCACCTGCTACACCTGCTTGCCATTGTCCTGGCGTGTGAAGCCTGCCTTCACCTGCTCCCCCTTGTCAGGCCATTGATGCATGTCTTCCATTCTCCCACATGTCGAGCCCATGTCCAACAGCCTACCTGACCCCAACCTGTGGCCACCTGATTCTCCTATTGCCCCTTGTGCAGCTCAGGGCCATCGGCCTTCCCCTGCTCCCCTTTGTCGTAGCTGCGGCCACCAGGTTGCTCCTGCATCCCCTTGTTGAACCCATCGCCTCCTGATTTCCCCCACCCCCCTCTTGTCCAACCTGTGCCTCCTGCTTTCCCCTGACTCTCCTTGATCTGCCCATGGCAACCTGCCTACAGCTGCTTCCACACCTGAGGCCGGAACGGCCTGCTACCTCTGCTCACCCGAAGCCACACTCTGGCTGCCTTCCTTCCAGTGTGCACTCCCATTGTCCAGCCAGAGGCCACATACCTCCTTCAGCTACCCCTTTCAAGCTAGTGGCTGCCTGCCTTCCCGGCTCCCCTTTGCCCACCCAGTGGCTGGATGCCATCCAAAGGACCACCTTGTTCAGTTCATGGCCAATTGCCTTCCCCTCTGGTCCCTGGTCCATCCAGTGGTTGCCTGACCCACTTGTCCAGCCCAGGGCTGCGTGCCTTCTCCTGCTTCCACAGGTCCAGCCAAGAGCTGCCTGCGTTCCCCTGTTCCCCATTGTCAGGCCATGGATGCCAGCCTTCCTTGCTCCCACGTGTTCCTTTGTGGCCACCTGCATTCCACTGCTGCCACTTTACCCACCTTTGGCCACCTGCCTTCCCCTGCATCCCTTTGTCAAGCCCAGGTCTGCCTGCCTTCCACTGCTTCCACTGGTCCAGCTAAGGGCTGCCTGCTTGCCCCTGTTCCCCATTGTCAGGCCATAGATGCCGGCCTTCCCCTGCACCCACTTGTCCAGCCCACAGCAACATGCCGTCCCTGATCCCCTTTGTCCAGAATGTTGCCGCCTATCTTCCCCTGCTCCCTGGGCCAGCCCAGGGTTGTCTGCCCTTTCCAGTTCCCCTTGTCCACACCGTGGCCGCCACACATTCCCTAGTCCCCACTGTCCAATCCAGGTCCAGCTGAGTTCCGCTGAGCCCCTTTGTCTAGACCATGGCCTCCTGCCTTCTCTTGCTCACACTGGTCCTGCCAGTCTCTGCCTGCATTGCTCTGCACACCAGTGCCCAAACCAGAGCAGCATGCCTTCCTGTGCTCCACCTTGTCCAACACAGGGCATACTGCACTCCACTGCACACTCTTGTGCAGCACATGGCCGCCTGCGTTTCCCCAGGTACCACTTGTGTTGGCAACGCCAGCCTACCTTCCCCTGCTCCCTTATTCTTCACACTACGGCTGACTGCCTTCCCCTGGACCGCCTTGTCCACTCCGTATCTGCCTGCATTGCCCTGCTGTCCTTGCCCAGCCTGGAGCCACCTGACTTCTGCAGGTGCCCGTTGTCCACCATATGCCTGCGTGGTTTCTCCTGGACCCCTTGTCCAACCATTGGAGCCCTGCACTCTCCGTCTCCCCTGGATCTAGCCAGTGTCCACCTTCCTTCCCTGCTGTCACTGGTGAAGCCCATGGCTTCCTGCCTTTCCCCGCTGCCCCTTGTGCAGCTCAGTCCCAAAATCCTTCCCCTGCTCGCCTTGTCCAACTAAGAGTAGCGTGACTTTCCCTCCCCCAATTTGTCCTGCCCAGGGCCATCTGACTTCCCCTGCTCTCCCTTGTCTAGCGCAGGGCCACCTGCCTTTCTCTGTTTCTCCTGGTCCAGCCTCTGGCAGCCCGCCTTCCTCAGCTCCCCATTGTCCAGCCCATGACCACCTGCCTTCCCCTGCCTCCCCTGGCCCAGCCCGTGGCAACATGCCTTTCCCTGCTTCCCCTTGTCTCTCACTGGATGCCTGCCTTTCCTGGCGTCCCCTGGTCCCGCCCGGTCCCGAAACCCTCCTCCTGCTCCCCTTGTCCAGCCAAGTGTCGCCTGCCTTTCCCTGCTCCCCGGTGTCCAGGAAAGGCCCGCCTGCTTTACTCTGGATCCCCTTGTCCAACCCATGGCCGCCCGTTTTCCCTCTTCCGGTTTCTCCAGCTCAGGGCTGCCTTCCTTCCCCTGCTACCACATGTTCAGCACAGAGCCACCTGCCTTCCTCTGCTTCCCCTTGTCAGGCCATGTCTGTATGTATTTCCTTGCTAGCTGTTGTCCAGCCTGCTGCCTGCTGCCATCTCCTGTGCCCACTTGTTGAGCTCAGGGCTGCCTGGTTTTGCCTGTTCCCCTCTGTCCAGCCTGTGGTCACCCACCTTTATTGGCGCCCCTTCGAGGCCAGGGCCACCTGCCTTTTCCTGATCTCCTTGTCTACCCCGTGGCTGCCTGACTTGCCCAGTTTCCTTTGTCCAGTATAGGTCCACCTCCATTCCCCTGCTCCAGTTTGTCTTGCCTGTGGCTGCCTGCCTTATCCTGATCCCGCTTGCCCAGCCCATCTTCTCCTGCGATCCTCAGCTCACAAGTGTCCAAGCCATGGCAGCCTGGCTTCCCCTGCTCTCCTTGCCCTGCCTGGGGCCGCCTGACTGGTCCCCCTTGTCCACCTTATGGCTGCATGCCTTCCCCTGGACGCCCTTGTCCAGCCATTGGCCCCCTGCATTCCTTGTCTCCTCCGGGCCAAGCCTGTGGCCACCTGCCTTCCCCTGCTGTCACCTGTGCAGCGCGTGGCTGCCCGCCTTCTCCAGCTTCCCTTGTGCAGCCAGTGGCTGCCTGCCTTTTCTTGCTCCCCTTTGTCCAGCTCAGGCCCGAAGTCCTTCCCCTCTCCCCTTGTCCAGCCAAGTTACACCAGCCTTCCCTTGTGCCCCGTTGTCCAGGCCATGGCCACCTGTTTTCCCCTGAACCCCATTGTCCAGCCCGTGGTGGCCTGCTTGCCCTGTTATACTTTGTCAGGCCCAGGGCCACCTGCCTTCCCCTGCTACCACTTGTTCCGCTCAGGGTCGCTTGCCGTCCTCTGCTTCCCCTTGTCAGGATATGGCTGCATGACTATCCTTGCACCCCCTTGTCCAGCCTGCTGCCTGCTGCCGTCTCCCAATCACACTTGTCCTGCTCAAGGCTGCTGGTCTTTGCCTGCTCCCCTTTGTCCGGACCATGGCCACCACCCTTCCTTTGTTCTTACTTGACCAGCCCTTGCCCGCCCCTGTTCCCACATGTCCAACTCAGGTCGGCCTCAATTCCCTGCTCACCCTCTTCCACCCCGCGGCTGCCTGTCTTCCACTGTGCTCCATTGTCCAGTCAGAGGCCACCTGCCTCTTCGAGATACCCTTTTTCGTCTAGTGGCCACCTACCTTTCCCTGCTCCCCCTTGTCAGGCCATGGATGCCAGCCTTCCCTTTCTCCCACTTGTCCTTTGGTGGCCACCCACCTTCTCCTGCTCCTGCTTGTCCAGTACAGAGCTGCCTTCATTCCAGTGTTTCCACTGATCCAGCCAAAGGCAGTCTGCCTTCCCCTGTTTCCTCTCTGGTCAGGCCATGGATGCCAGCCTTCCCTTGTTCCCACTTGTGAGTCCCTTGGCCTCCTGCTTTCCCTTGCTCCCACTAGTACACCTTTGGCTACCTGCCGACCCTTGTTTCCCTTTGTCCACACTGTGTCAGCCTGCCTTACCCTGCTCCCCCTTGTTGTCCCCGTGGCTTCCTGACTTCCACAGCTCCCCATCATCCACCCCAGGGCCATCTTGCTCCCATTTGTCCATCCCAGGTCCGCCTACCTTCTCCAGCTCCCCCTTCTCTATCCTGTGGCTGAGTGTCTTCCCTTTCCTGCCCTTCGTCCCGTCCGTGGCCCCCTGCCATTCCCTGTTCCCTCTTTGGAAGCGCATAGCCCACTGCCTTCCCCTGTTCGCCCTTGTCCTGCCCTTTGGCCACTTGCCTTTCCCTTATGCCATTGGTCCAGCCAATGATCGCTTTCTTTCACCGGGGCACCCTTTCCTAACTCTGGGCCACCTGCCTTCCTCTCTTCGCCCTTGTGCGGCCCATGGCCACGTGGATTCCTCTGTTCCCTTTGTCCAGCCCTTGGCCACCTGCCTTCCTTTTCTCCCCCATAACCAGCCAAGGGTTCCTGCTTCCCATACTACCACTTCTAGAGCCCGTGGCCAGCTGTCTTCCCCTGTTCCCCCTCGTCAGGCCATGGATCCTGACTTTCCCTTGCTCCCACCTTCCTTCGTGGCCACCTGCTTTCCCCTTGCTTCCAGTTCTCAAAACAGGGGCACATGCCTACTGCAGCTTCCCTTGGTCCACCCCATGTTTGCTTGAATTCCCCTCTTTCCCCTTGTCCAGCCCAGGGTCACCTGCCTTTCATTGCTTCCCCTTGGGCAGCCTGTGGCCACCTGCCTTCCTAAGCTCCCCATTGTCCAGCCCGTGACCACATGCCTTCCCTGATCATCTTTGTCCATCCAGCTTCCCCTACACCCCCTTCCTTCCAAGGGCCACCTAGCTTCTCCAGCTCCCCCTTGTCTATCCTGTGGCTGAGTGTCTTTCCTTCCTGCCCTTCGCCTCGTCCGTGGCCTTCTGCCATCCCCTGCTGCATCTTTTCAAACCCATGGCCCACTGCCTTCCCCTGATCGCCCTTGGCCTGCCCTTTGGCCACTTGCCTTTCCTTTATGCCATTGGTCCAGCCAGTGATCGCTTGCTTTCACTGGCTCACCCTTTCTTCGCGCTCGGCCACCCGCCTTCCCCTCTTTACCCTTGTGCGGCCCGTGGCCACTTGGATTCCTCTGTTCCCCTTGTACAGCCCTTGGCCACCTGTCTTCCCTTTCTCCCCCATAACCAGCCCAGGGCTTCCTGCTTCCCATGCTACCACTTCTAGAGCCCGTGGCCAGCTGTCTTCCCCTGTTCCCCCTTGTCAAGCTTGTGGCAGCCTGCCGTTGCGTGCTGCCTGTTGTCCAAGTCCATGGATGACTGCCTTTCCCTGCAACCCCTTGTCCATCCCGTGGACGCCTGCTTTCCCCTGCAACGCCTTGTCCAGCCCGTGGCTGCCTACTACTCCTGCTAAAGTTTGTCAATCCATGGTCCACCTGCCTTCCCTTGTTACCACTCTCCCCCTGTGACCGCCTGCCTTCCCTTCCTCTCTTTGTCCAGACCTTGGATGCCTATCTTTCTCTTCTTCCGCTAGTACAGTTTGTGGCCACCTGTCCTGACCTGGCCCTCTTCTCCATCCAGTGACACCCAGCATTCCCTGCTCCACTTCTCCAGCCCATGGTAACTATCATTCCAGTACAGGATCAACTGTCTTTCACTGCTACCCCTTTTCCAACCTTCCTGCCCAATTCCCCTTCTCCCCGTTGTTCAGCTGAAGGACAGTTGCCATCTCCTGTTTCCCTTTTCTACCCTATATCTGCCTGAATTCGCATGCTCTCCTTTGTTCATGCCAGGTCCACCTGCCTTCACACGTTCGCCCTTGACCAGCCCATGACCACCTGCCTACCCCTGTTCGAACCCATGGATAGGACCAAGAGTTCCTGCCCTGAGCCGTCTGCCTTCCCCTGCACACCCTTGTTGCAGCCCATGGCCTCCTGATTTCCCTGCTCACACCGGTCACTGCAGCTCAACCTGAATTCCTCTCCTCCCACTGGTCCCTTTCCATTTGCATTCCACTGTTTCCATTCGTCCAAGCCATGGGTGCCTGGTTTCCCCTTCTACCCCTGTCTAGCCCAGTTCTTCCTGGGCTCCCCTGCTTCTCCTTGACCAGCCCATGTTCCCATGTTTTTCCGTGTTCCACCTTGTCATCCCTGGGCCCCCTGCCTTCCTCTGCCACACCATGTCCACCCCATGGCCACCCCTAATCAACTTTGTCCAGCCCAGGGCCGCCTTCGGAGTGAAGGCTCTATCTTGTCCTGCCCGAGGCAGCAAAGTCAATTGCGGAGGTCCCTGCCTTGGAGACCTGAAATCAGTTCAGCCATGTGGAAAAAGCGGGTGCAGTGAGTTCAATGCATAGCCTTTATTGGCGTGCTGGCTAGTCATGTGCTTTCCGGTCACTACTGAGTGAACCAAGGAGTAGGCCTCTTAAACTATTCACTTAGCGCTACCCTTGCTCCAGAAGTTATGCAAGGAGCTCTGTCGGTGCTGCCCAAATCGTTTCAGAGTTCATGACCAACGCTCTCTGAAATTCCACTGCAATGCTGAATGCTTTCAAGTGTGAGAACTGGAAACAAATGGACGTCAAATCTATTGGGGAAATTAAGCCACACGACAAGAGGAACAGTGCTTTCACGTTCAGATCTGATTGGCACTACGAAACAGAGGTTTGCTTAAGCAAGCAATGTGGAAGCATGTTTTTTCGTATAAAGCGGGTTTCCAAACTTAGTCGCAAGGCTGGATGAGGTGCATTCGGCAACAGAATGAGTTGTCATTCTGAACGCGTTTGCTGATACTGGGGAAGAAGACATGTTGGGTAGCATCAGGGACCCTGTTTGTCTCCCTTCTAACAAATCTCATTTCAGTGTCATGAACAGGCCTTTCTGATATTCCATTGCAATGCCCAATGCTTGCAAGTGTTACTACTCAACACAAACGAACCTCGAAGCTACAGGAAACATTCGGCCACTCGAGAAGAGGCACAGTGCATTCACTTTCACAGCTGACTGGCACTACGAAACACAGGTTTGCTTAAGCAAGCGTTACAAAGGCAACAGAAGTTACCCAGGTAACAGAGGAGCTTGGCAGCAAGTTTTACTCTGGCAAATGGAGTTACCCAGGCAACAGGAGTTACCCAGTCAACCCGAGTTATCCAGGAAACAGAGAGGCCCGCTGTAAGAGAGAGGAGCTTGACAACAGGTGTTACCCAGTCAAAAGGAGTTACCCAGGCAACAGGAATCACCCAGGCAACAGAGCAGAACACGGTAACAGAGAGGAGCTTGGCAACAGGAGTTACCCAGTCAACAAGAGTTACTCAGGCAACAGAGAGGACCCATGTAACATAGAGGAGCTTGGCAACAGGAGTTACCGAGACAACAGACAGGACAACGGTTACAGAGGGGAGCGTGGCAACAGGAGTTATCGAGGCAACAGGAGTTACTCAGGCAACAGAGAGCACCCCAGTAACAGTGAGGAGCTTGGCAAGAGGAATTACGCAGGCAACAAGAGTTACCCAGGCACCAAGAGTTTCCCAGGCAACATGAGTTACCCGGGAAAAAGAGAGCACACTGATAACAGAGACGAGCTTGGAAACAGAAGTTACCCAGGTAAAAGTAGTTAGCCAGGCAACGGAAAGGACCCAGGTAACACAGCGGAGCTTGGCAACAGGAGTTACCCAAGCAACAGGGAGGACCTTAATAATAGAGTGGAGCTTGGCAACAGGAGTTACCCAGGCAACACGAGTTACCCAGGCAACAGAGAGGACACCGGTAACAGAGAGGTGGTTGGCAACAGGATTTCCCTAGCCAACATGAGTTACACAGGCAACAGAGAGGACCTCGGTAACAGAGAGAAGCTTGGCAACAAGAATTACTCAGGCAACGGGAGTTACGCAGGCAACAGGAGTTACCCAGGTAACAGAGAGAAGCTAGGCTACAGGAGTTACCCAGGCAACAGAAGTTACCCAGGCAACAGAGAGGACCCCATTAACAGAGAGGAGCTAGGCAAGTGGAGTTACCCAGGCAACAGGAGTCATCCAGGCAACAGGAGTTACCCAGATAACAGAGACTAGCTTAGCACCAGTAGTTCCCAGGCAACAGGAGTTACCCAGATAACAGAGACTAGCTTCGCACCAGTAGTTCCCAGGCAAAAGAGTTACCCAGGCCAAAGGAGTTACCCAGGGAACAGTAATCACCAAGGCAACAGAGAGGACCCCGGTAACAGAGAGGAGCTGGGCATCAGGAGTTACCCAGGCTACAGGAGTTACCCGGGCAAAAGGAGTTAACCAGGCAACAGAGAGGATCCCAGTAACAGAGAGGAGCTTGGCAACAGGAGATTACCAGGCAACAGGAGTTACCCAGGCAACAGGGAGTACCCCGGTAACAGAGAGGAGCTTTGCAACAGGAGTTACCCAGGAAACAGGATTTACCCAGGTAACAGTGAGGAGCTTGTCAACAGGAGTTACCCAGGCAAGAGAAATTACCCAAGTAACAGAGAGGAGCTTCTGAACAGGTTTTATCCAGGCAAAAGGAGTTACCCAGGCAACAGGAGTTACCCAGTCAAAAGGAGTTATCCAGGAAACAGAGAGGAACTTGGCAACAGGAGTTTCCCAGGCCATAGGAGTTTCCCAGACAACATGAGTTACCCGGGAAACAGAGAGGACCCTGGTAACTGAGAGGAGCTTGTCAAGAGAAGTTACCCCAGCAGCATAAGGTAGCCAGGCAACAGAGAGGTCCCAGTTAAGAGAGTGGAGATTGACAACAGGAGTTACCCATGCAAAAGAAGTTATGAAGGCAACAGAGAGGACCCCGGTAACACAGTGGATCTTGACAACAGGAGTTACCCTGGCAAAAAAAGTTACCCAGGCAACAGAGAGGACCCTGGTAAGAGAGTGACGCTTGGCAACAGGAGTTACTCAGGCAACAGGAGTTACCCAGGCAAAATGAGTTACCCAGAGAACAGAGGGGACCGCGGTAACAGAGAGCAGCTTGGAAACAGGAGTTACCCAAAGAAAAGTAGTTAGCCAGATAACAGTGAGGACACCGGTAACAGAGAGGTGCTTGGCAACAGGATTTCCCTAGGCAACAGGAGTTACACAGGCAACAGAGAGGACCCCGGTAACAGAGAAAAGCTTGGCATCAGGAGTTACAAAGGCAACAGGAGTTACGCAGGCAACAGGAGTTACCCAGGCAATAGAGAGGAGCTTGGCCACAGGAGTTACCCTGGAAACAGGAGTTATCCATGCAACAGAGAGGACGCACGTAACAGCAGGAGCTTGGCAATAGGTGGTACCCAGGCAACAGAGAGGATCTTGGCAACAGGAGTTACCCAGGAAACAGGAGTTACCCATGTAACAGGAGTTATCCAGGCAACAGGAGTTATCCAGGAAACAGAGAGGAGCTTGGCAACATGAAGGTCCCAGGCTATAGGGAGAACCCGACACCGGGGAGTACACAGGCATTTGGGAGGATCCAGGCAATGGGAAGGACCCAGGTAACTTGAAGGAGCCAGGTAACATTGAGGGCCTAGGTAACAGGGAGGTCCCAAGGAACATGGATGACACAGGTAACAGGGAGGACCCAGCTCACAGAGAGGAGCTTGGCAACAGGAAGTACCCAGGCAACAGGGAGGACCCTGGCAACAGAAAGGACGCATGTAACAGAAAGGAGCATGGCAACAGTAAGGACCCAGGCAACAGGGAGGACCAGGGCAAAGGTGAGGGTCCAGGTATCGGACAGGAGCTTGGCAACAGGAAGGGACCAGGCATCAGGGAGGACCTAGGCAACAGGGAGGACCGAGGCATTGTGGAGGACCCAGGCAAAGGGAAGGACCAAGGGAACGTTAAGTACCCAGGCATCAGGGAGGACCTAGGCAACATGAAGGACTCAGGCAACGGGTAAGACCCAGGCATTGGGGAGGATCCAGGCAATGGGAAGGAACCAGGTAATGTGAAGGAACCAGGTAACAGATGGACCCAGGCAACAGAGAGTACTCAGGTAACAGATAGGAGCTTGGCAACAGGAGTTAACCAGTCATCAGGAGTTACCCAGGCAACAGGAGTTACCCAGCTAATAGAGAGGAGCTTGGCATCAGGGGTTACCCTGGCAACAGTAGTTACCCAGGCAACAGAGAGAACCCTGGCAACAGAGAGAAGATTGGCAACAAGAGTTACGCAGGCAACAGGAGTTAGCTAGGCAACAGGGAGGACCTCGGTAACAGAGAAGAGCTTGGCAACTGGAGTTATCTAGGCAGCAGTAGTTACCCAGGTAATAGAGAGGAGCATGGAACAGGAGTTACCCTGGCAGCAGTAGTTACACAGGCAAGAGAGAACCAAGGTAATAGAGAGGAGCTTGACAACAGGAGTTACCCAGGCAACAGGAGTTACCCAGGCAACAGGATTTACCCATGTAATAGAGAGGAGCTCGGCAACAGCACCTACCCTGGCAACAGTAGTTACCCCGGCAACAGAGAAAACCCAGGTAATAGAGAGGAGCTTGGCAACAGGAGTTACCCAGGCAACAAGAGTTACCCGGGCAACAGGAGTTACCCAGGTAATTGAGAGCAGCTTGGTTACAGGAGTTACCCCGACAACAGTAGTTACCCAGGCAACACAGAGGACCCAGTTAACAGAGGAGCCTGACATCAAGATTTACCCAGGCAACAGGTGTTACCCAGGTAATAGAGAGGAGCTAGGCAACAGGAGTTACCTCGGCAACAGGGCGGACCCCGGTAACGGAGAATAGCTTGGCAACAGCAGTTACCCAGGTAATAGGTGTTACCCAGGCAACAGAGAGGACCCCTGTTACAGGGAGGAGCTTCGCAACAGGAGTTACCCAGGTAACAGGAGTTACCCAGCGCAACAGGAGTTACCCAGATAATAGAGAGTAGCTCGGCAACAAGACTTACCCTGGCAATAGTACTTACCCAGGAAACGGAGACGACCCAGGTACCAGAGACAAGCTTGGCAAGGGGAGTTACCCAGGAAAGAGGAATTACCCAGGAAACAGGGAGGACCCCTATAAGAGAGACGAGCTTTTGAACAGGAGTGACACAGGCTACAGGAGTTACCCTGGAAACAGTAGTTACCCTGTCAACAGAGAAGACGCAGGTAATAGAGAGGATCTTGGCAACAGCAGTTACCTCGGATACAGGAGTTACCCAGACATGAGGAGTTCGCTAGGCAAAAGGATTTACCCAGGTAACAGTGAGGAGCTTGGCCACTGGAGTTACCCAGGCAACAGGGGTTACCTAGGCAACTGGGAGTAGTACCCCGGTAACAGCGAGGAGCTTGGCAACAGGAATTACCCAGGCAACAGAAGTTACCTAGGCAACAGGAGTTACCCAGGAAATAGAGAGGAGTTCGGCAGCAGCACTTACCCTGACAAAAGTAGTTACCCAGGCATCAGAGAGAACCCAGGTAACATAGAGGAGCTTGGCAACAGGAGTTACCCAGGAAACAGGAGTTACCCAGGCAACAGGAGTACCCCAGGTATCAATGAGGAGCTTGGCAACAGGTTTTACCCAGGTAACAGGAGTTAGCAAGGCAACAGGAATTACCTAGGCAACAGAGAGGACCCTGGTAACAGAGAGGAGCTAGGCAACAGGAGTTACTCAGGCAACAGGAGTTATCCCAGTAATAAAGAAGAGCTCGGCAACAAAAGTTACCCTGGCAACAGTACTTACCGAGGAAACAGAGAGTACCCAGGTAACAGAGAGGAGCTTGTCAGCAGGAGTTAGCCAGGCAACAGGAGTTACACAGGCAACAGAGAGGACCCCGGTAACCGAGAGGAGCTTGGCAAAAGGAGTTAACCAGGTAACAGAGAGTATCTTGGCAGCAGGAGTTACCCAGGCAACAGTAATTACCCAGGCAACAGAGAGGACCCCGGTAACAGAGGAGCTAGGCTAAAGGAGTTACCGAGGAAAGAGGAGTTACTCTGGTAACAGGGACGACCCCGGTAACAGTGAGGAGCTTGGCAACTGGAGTTACCCAAGCAACAGGATTTACCGAGGCAACAGGAATTACCCAGGCAAAAGAGAGGACCCAGGTAACAGAGAGGAGCTTGGCAACAGGAGTTACCCAGGCAACAGGAGTTACTCATGCAACAGGAGTTACACAAGTAAAGGAGACGAGCTCGGCAACAGGAGTTTCCCTGGCAACAGGAGTTAACCAGGTAACAGAGAAGAGTTTGGCAACAGCAGTTACCCAGGAAACAGGAGTTACACAGGCAACAGGAATAACCCAGGAAACAGGGTTTACCCACGCAACAGCAAGGAACTTGGCAACAGGAGTTACCCAGGCAACAGGAGTTACCCAGGCAATAGGAGTTAACCAGGTAACAGTGAGGAGCTTGGCAACAGGAGTTACCCAGGAAACAGGAGTTACCCAGGCAACAGGAGTTACCCAGGTAATAGAGAGGAGCTTGGCCACAGGAGTTACCCTTGCAACAGGAGTCACCCAGGTAACAGGGAGGACCCCAGTAAAAGAGAGGAGCTTAGCAACAGGAGTTACCCAGGCAACAGCGGTTACCCAGGCAACAGCAGTTACCCAAGTAACAGTGAGGAGCTTGGCAACAGGAGTTACCCTGGCAACAGGAGTTACCCAGGGAACAGCAGTTACCCAGGCAACAGAAGTTACCCAGGTAACAGTGAGGAGCTTGGCAACAAGAGTTACCTAGACAACAGGAATTACCCAGGAAACAGTAGTTACTCAGGCAACAGAACGGACCCAGGAAATGGAGAGGAGCTTGACAACAAGAGTTACCAAGGCAACAAGCGTTGCTGAATCAACAGGAATTACACAGGAAACAGAGAGGATGCCAGGTACTGAGAGGAGCTCGGCAACATGATTTACCCAGGCAACAGGAGTTACCCATGCAACAGGAGTTACCCAGGCAGCAGTATTTATCGAGGCAACAGAGAGGACCCAGGTAACAGAGAGTAGCTTGGCAACAGGAGTTACTCAGGTAACAGGAGTTACTCAGGCATCAGGAGTTACCCAGGTAATAGAGAGGAGCTTGGTAACAGGAGTTACCCTGGAAACAGTTGTTATCCAGGCAACAGAGAGTACCCAGGTAACAGAGAGGAGCTCGGCAACAGGAGTTACACAGGAAACAGGAGTTACCCAAGTAACAGTGCAGAGCATGGCAAAAGAAGTTACCCAGGCAACAGGAGTTACACAGGCAACAGTATTTACTCAGGCAACAGAGAGGACCCAGGTAACAGAGAGGAGCTTGGCAACAGGTGACACTCAGGCAACAGGAGTTACCCAGGCAATAGGAGATACCCAGACAACAGGAATTACCCAGGCAACAGAGATTACCCCAGTAACAGAGGAGCTTGGCAACAGGAGTTACCCAGGCAACAAGAGTTACCCAAGTATCTGTGAGGAGAATGGCAACAGAAGTTACCCAGGCAACAGGAGTTACACAGGCAACAGGAGTTACCCAGGTAACAGGGAGGACCACGGTAACAGAGAGCAGATGGCCACAGGAGTTACCCAGGCAACAGGAGTTACACAGGCAACAGGAGTTACACAGTTAATAGAGAGGAACTCGTCAACAGGAGTTTCCCTGGCAACAGGAGTTACCCAGTAACAGAGAAGAGTTTGGCAACAGCAGTTGCCCAGGAAACAGGAGTTACCCAGGCAACAGGAGTTACCCAGGCCACAGGGGTTACCCACGTAACAGTGAGGAGCTTGGCAACAGGAGTTACCCAGGCAACAGAGAGGACCCAGGTAACAGAGAGGCGATTGGCAACAGGAGTTACTCAGTCATCACGAGATACCCACGCAAGAAGCCTTACCCAGGTAATGGAGAGGAGCTTGGCAACAGTAGTTACCCAGGCAACAGTAGTTATCCAGGCAACAGAGAGGACCCAGGTAACAGAGAGGAGCTTCACAACAGGAGTTAACCAGGTAACAGAGAGGAGCTTCGCCACACGGGTTACCCAGGCAACAGTAGTTACCCAGGCAACAGGAATTACCCAGGAAACAGAGAGGACCCAGGTAACACAGGAATTTGGAAACAGGAGTTATCCAGGCAACAGGAGTTACCGAGGCAACAGGTATTACCAAGGCTACAGAGAGGACCACGGTAACAGAGAGGAGTTTGGCAACATGAGTTACCCAGGCAACAGGAGTTACCCAGGCAACAGGGAGGTCCGCGGTAACAGAGAGAAGCTTGGCAAAAATATTTTCCCACGAAACAGGAGTTACCCACGCAACAGAGAGGACCCAGGTAACAGAGAGGAGCTTGGCAATAGGAGATACCCAGGCAAAAGGAGTTACCCAGGCAACAGCGATGACCCCGGATCAGAGAGGAGCTTGGCAACAGGAGTTACCAGGCATCTGGTTGGACCACGGTTACAGAGAGGAGCTTGGCATCAGGAGTTACCCAGGCAACAGGAGTTACCCAGGCAACAGAGAGGACCCAGGTAACAGAGAGGAGCTTGACAATAGGATTTACCCAGGAAACGGGAGTTACCTAAGCAACAGGAGTTACCCAGGCAACAGTAGTTACCCAATCAACAGGAGTTACCAAGATAACAGTGAGGAGCTTGGCAACAGGAGTTACCCTGGCAACAGTAGTTACCCAGGCAACAGCGAGGATCTAGGTAAAAAAGAGTAGCTTGACAACAGGAGTTACCCAAGAAACAGGAGTTACCCAGGTTACAGGAGTTACCAGTCAACATGAGTTACCCAGGCAATAGAGAGGAGCTTGGCAACAGGAATTTCCCAGGCAACAGGAGTTACCCAGGCAACAGGAGTTAACGAGGCAACAGGCATTACCCAGGGAACTGACAGAACCCCGGTAACAGAGAGGAGCTTGGCAACAGGAGTTACCCAGGCAACAGGATTTACCCAGGCAACACGAGTTACCCAATCAACAGGAGTTACACAGGTAACAGTGAGGAGCTTCCCAACAGGAGTTACCCAGGCAACAGGAGTTACCCAGGCAACAGTAGTTACCAAGGCAACAGTGAGGACCCAGGTGACAGAGAGGAGCTTGGCAACAGGAGTTACCCAGGCAACAGTAGTTATGCAGGCATCAGTGTGGACCACGGTACCAGAGAGGAGCTTGGCAACAGGTGTTACCCAGGCAACAGGAGTTACCCAGCCAACAGGAGTTACCCAGGTAATAGTGAGGTGCTTGGCCACAGGAGTTTCCCTGGACACAGTAGTTTTCCAGGCAACAGAGAGGACCGAGATTTCAGAGAGGAGCTGGGGAAAAGGAGTTAACCAGGTAATACAGAGGAGCTTTGCAACAGGAGTTACCCATGCAACAGAATTTACCCAGGCAACAGGGAGGTCCTCGGTAACAGAGAGTAGCTTGGGAACAGGAGTTACGCAGGCAACAGGAGTTACCCACGCAACAGGCGTTACCCAGGGAACAGGAGTTACCCTGGTAATAGAGAGGAGCTCGGCAACAGGAGTGACCCAGGGAACAGGAGTTACCCAGGCAAGAGTAGTTAACCAGGAAACAGAGAGGACCCAGGTAACAGAGAGGAGCTTGGGAACAGGAGTTAGTCAGGCAACAGGAGTTACCCAGGCAACAGGAGTTACCCAGGAAACAGGAGTTACCCAGGTTATAGAGAGGAGCTTGGCAACAGGAGTTACCCTGGCAACAGTAGTTACCCAGGCAACAGAGAGGACGCGGGTGACAGAGAGCAACTTGGCAACAGGAGGAACCCAGGTAACAGAGAGGATCTTGGCAACAGGAGTTACCCAGTAAACAGGAGTTACCCAGGCAACAGGAGTTACCCAGGAAACAGGAGTTACCCAGGAAATAGAGAGGAGCTTGGCAACAGGAGTGACCCAGGCAACAGGAGTTACCCAGGCAAGAGTAGTTACCCAGGAAACAGAGAGGACCCAGGTAAAAGAGAGGAGCTTGGGAACAGGAGTTACTCAGGCAACAGTGAGGACCCAGGTTACAGAGAAGAGCTTGACAACAAGAGTTACCCAGGCAACAGGAGTTACCCAGGCAACAGGAGTTACCAAGGCAACAGAGAGGACTGCGGTAACAGAGGAACATAGCAACAAGAGTTACCCAGGTAACAGGACTTACCAGGCAACAGAGTGGACACCGGTAACAGAGAGGAGCTTGTCAAAAGGAGTTACCCAGGCAACAGGGAGTACCCCGCTAACAGACAGGAGCTTGGCAACAGGAGTTACCCATGCAACATGAGTTACCCAGGCAACAGCGAGTACCCAGGCAACAGAGAGCAGCTTGAGAACGGGAGTTACCCAGGCAACAGGAGTTACCCAGGCAACAGGAAAGACCCCGGTAACAGAGAGGAGCTTGGCAAAAAGACGTACCCAGGGAACAGCAGTTACCGAGGCAAGAAGAATTACACAGTCAATTGCGAGATCCCTGGTAACAGAGAGGACCTTGGCAACAGGAGTTACCCAGGCAACAGGAATGACCCAGGCAACAAGGAGTATCCCGGTAACAGAGAGGAGCATGGCAACAGGAGTTACCCAGGCAACAGGTGTTACCCATGTAACAGTGAGGAGCTTGGCAACAGGAGTCAACCCCGTGGACACAGTCACTGCTTGCTGCTGGCAGGAGGGTGCGGCTGGGATAGGTGTAGGGCTGGTGCTAGGACTAGGGCTAGGGTTAGGGTTAGGGCTACGGCTAGGGCTAGGTTAAGGGCTAGGGCTAGGTTTAGTGTTAGGGTTAGTTTTAGGTTTTGGGATAGGGTTAGTGCTAGGGCAAGGGCTGTGTTAGGGCTAGGGCTAGGGTTAGGGTTAGGGCTAGGATTAGGGTTAGAGCTAGGGCTCGGGCTAAGGTTAGTGTTACGGCTAGGATTAGGATTAGGGTTAGGGTTAGGGATAGGGTTAGGGATAGGGATAGGGTTAGGGTTAGGGATAGGTCTAGGTCTAGAACTAGGGCTACGACTAGGGCTGGGTTCACGGGAGGGCTGAGGCTAGGGCTAGGGCTAAGTTTAGGGTTAAATTTAGGGTTAGGGTTAGGTGTAGGGCTAGGTTTATGTTTAGGGTTAGGTTTAGGGTTAGGGCTAGGGCTAGCGATAGGGCTAGTGCTACGGTTAGGATTAGTGTTAGGGATAGGGCTATGGCTAGGGCTAGGCTTAGGGTTTGGTCTAGGGTTAGGGCTAGGATTTGGGCTACTGCTAGGTTTAGGGTTAGGGTTAGGGTTAGTGTTAGTGTTATGGTTAGCGTTAGGGCTAGGTCTAGGGCTAGGTTTAAGGCTAGGGTTAGGGTTCGGGTTTGGGCTAGTGTTAGGGCTAGGGCTACGCCTAGGGCGAGGGCTAGTGTTAGGTTTAGGGAGAGGTATAGGGTTAGGGCTAGGGCTAGGTTTGTTTAGGGTTAGGGTTTGTTTTAGGGCAATGGTTAGGGTTAGATTTACGGTTAGGGTTAGGGCTAGGGCTAGCGCTTGGGTTAATGCTGGGGCTAGTGTTAGGGTTAGGGCTATGGCTAGGTCTCGTGTGAGGGTTGGGGTTAGGGTTAGGGCTAAGGTTATGGCTAGGGCTAGGTTTAGGGCTAGGGTTAGGGCAAGGGCTAGGTTTAGGTTTTGGGCTAGGGCTAGGGCCAGGGCTAGGATTAGGGTTAGAGCTAGGGCTAGGGCTACAGTTAGGGCTATGGCTATAATTAGGTTTAGGGTTAGGGTTAGGTTTAGGGCTAGTGCTAGGGCTAGTGTGAGGGTTGGGGTTAAGTTTAGGGCTAAGGTTATGGCTAGGGCTAGGTGTAGGGTTAGGGCAAGTGCTAGGTTTAGGGTTTGGGGTAATGATAGGGTTAGGGTGAGGTTTATGGCTAGTGCTAGGGTTAGGTTTATGGTTAGGGTTTGGGTTAGTGTTAGGGCTAGGTTTAGGTTTATGGTTAGGGTTAGA
Source organism: Aselliscus stoliczkanus (assembly GCA_033961575.1). Classification (NCBI taxonomy): domain Eukaryota; kingdom Metazoa; phylum Chordata; class Mammalia; order Chiroptera; family Hipposideridae; genus Aselliscus; species Aselliscus stoliczkanus. The sequence goes on from CM066734.1 coordinate 28,010,564, forward strand.
ACTAGGGCTAGGCCTTGGTTTAGGTCTAGTGCTAGGATTAGGGTTAGTGTTAGGTTTAGGGCTGGGTCTAGGTTTAGTGATAGGTCTAGGCCTAGGGCTAGGACTAGGGCTATGGATAGGACTAGGCCTAGGGTTATGGCTAGTGATAGGGTTAGGTTTAGGGTTAGGCTTATGATTATGGTTACATTTAGGGTTAGCGCTAGGGTTAGGTTTGGGGTTAGGGCTAGGGCTAGGGTTAGTGCTAGGGCTAGGTTTAGAGGTACAGTTAGGATTAGGGTTAGGGTTAGGGTTAGAGTTAGTGCTATTGTTAGGGTTAGGGTTAGTTTTAGGGATAGGGCTAGTGTTAGGGTTAGGGCTAGGGCTAGGGCTAGGGCTACCACTGGAGCTAGGGCTAGGGCTAGGTCAAGGCTAGGTCTAAGGCTAGGACTTGGGATAAGGCTAGGGTTAGTTTTATGGTTATGGTTATGGTTAGGGTTAGGGTTAAGGCTAGGTTTAGGGTAAGGTTTAGGTTTAGGGTTAGGGCTAGGGCTAGGGTTAGGGCTAGGCCTGTGTTTAGGGTTAGGGTTAGGGTGAGAGCTAGCGATAGGGTTATGTTTAGGTCTAGGGACTGGGCTAGTGTTAGGGGTAGGTCTTTGGCTTGGTTTAGGACTAGGGCTAGGGATAGTGTTCGGTTTAGGGCTATGGCTAGTATTAGGGCTAGGGCTAGGGTTAGGGTTAGTGTTAGGGTTAGGGCTAGGGATAGGTTTAGGGCTAGTTTTAGGGTTAGGCTAGTTTTCGGGCTAGGACTAGTGTTAGAGCTAGGGATAGGGCTAGGGCTAGGGTTAGGGTTAAGGCTAGGGCCTGGGCTAGGATTAGGTATTAGTCTAGGGCTAGGGCTAGGTTTAGGACTAGGGCTAGTTTTAAAGTTAGGGTTAGGTTTAGGGCTAGGTTTAGGGCTAGGGCTACGGTTAGGGTTAGGGTTAGTGTTAGGGTTAGGGTTAGGGGTAGGGCTAGGTTTAGGGCTAGGGCTATGGTGAGGACTAGGGCTAGGATTAGAGTTAGGACTAGGGTTAGGGATAGGGCTAGGTTTAGGGTTAAGATTAGGACTATGTTTAGGCTTATGGTTTGTGTTAGTCTTAGGGTTAAGGTTAGTGCTCGGGCTACAGCTCAGTAGGAACTAGGGCTAGTTTTAGGGTTAAGGTTAGGGATAGGGTTAAGTTTAGGTTTAGGGCTAGGTTTCTTTTTAGGGTTAGGTTTACGGCTAGGGCTAGAGTTAGGGCTAGGGCTAGGGTTAGGGCTAGCGTTTGGATTAGAGCTAAGGATAGGGCTAGGGTTAGGGATTATGTCTATGTCTAGGCCTAGGGTTAGGGCGAGTGCTAGTTGTAGGGTTAGGATTAGTGTTAGGCCTATGGCTAGAGCTAGAGCTAGGTTTAGGGCTAGGGCTACAGTTAGTGCTAGGGCTAGTGCTAGTGCTAGGTTTAAGTATAGGGCTAGGGTAGGACTAGGTTTAGGGCTTGATATAGTGTTAGGGTTAGCGTTAGGTTTCGGTTAGGGCTAGGGCTAGGGTTAGGGTTAGCCTAGGGCTACAGCTAGGGTTAGGGCTATGGTTAGGTTTAGGTTTAGGGCAAGGTTAGGGCTAGGTTTAGGCTTAGGGCTATGTTATGTTTAGGGCTAGGGCTTGGGTTAGGGGTAGGGCTAGGATTAGGTTTAGGGCTAGTGCTAGGGATAGGTTTAAGGCTAGGGTTACAGTTAGGTTTAGGCCAAGGTTTGGTTTAGGGTTAGAGTTAGTGTTAGGGCTCGGGCTAGAGCTCGGATTCGGGCTAGGGCTTGAGCTAGAGTTAGGGCTAGGGCTAGGGTTAGAGTTAAGCTAGGTCTAGGGTTCGGGTTAGGGTTAGGGTTAGGGTTAGGGTTAGGGCGAGGGCGAGGGCTAGGGATACAGATAGGTTTAGGTCTAGGGCATGGTTTGCGCTTGGGCTTGGGTTAGGCCCTAGCCCTAACTGTAACCACAGCCCTACCGAGGACTCTAATATTAGCCCTATCCCTAACCCTAGCCCTAGCCCTAGCCCTAGTTGTAACCATAAACCTAACCATGACCCTAACCCTAACCCTAGACGTACACCTAACCCGAGCCCTAGCCCTAACTATAACACTAACCCTAGCCATAGACCTAAACCTAAACTGAGCACGAGCCCCAACCCTAGCCCTAGCGCTCGCACTAGCCCTAACCCTAAACCTAGCCCTAGTCCTAGCCCTAGCCCTGGCCCTAACCTGAGCCATAGCTCTAGCCCTAAACCTAACCATAATCCTGTTCCTAACCCTAACCCTAAACCTAAACCTAAATCTAGCCTAGCCCTAACACTAACCATAACTGTAGCCCTACCCGTAACTATAGCCTGATCCCTAGACGTAAGCCTAGCCCTACCCTATCCCTAACCCTAACCCTAGCCCTAGTCCTAGACCTTGCCCAAGCCCTAGCGTAGCACTAGCCTAGCCCTAACCATAACTATAATCATAGCTTGAACCCTAACCCTAGACCTAACCCTAGCCCTAGCCCTAGCCATAACCCTAAACCTAACCCTAGCACTCTTCCTAGCCTTAGCACTAGCCCTAAACCTAATCCTAGACCTAGCCCTAGCCCTAGCCCTTACACGAACCCTACCCCTAGGCTTAACACTAAACCTAGACCTAGCCCGAGCACTGGCCCTAACACTAACCCTAACAGTAACACTAGCCCTAGCCCTAAACTTAGCCCTAGACCTAGCACTAACCCTAGCCCTAGCACTAACCCTAACCGTAACCCTAGGCCTAACCCTAAACATAACACTAACTCTAACCATAACACTAAACGTAGATGTAGCAGTAAATCTAGTCCTAGCCCTAGCCCAAACCCTAACCCTAGCCCTTGCCCTAGCCCTAGCCTTAACAATAACCCTAGGCCTAGACCTAAATCTAGCCCTACCCCTAGCCCTACCCTATTCCTAACCCTAGCCCTCAGCCTAACACTAACTCTATCCCTAACCCTAAGCCTAACCCTAACAATAATCCTAACCCTAGGCCTAAACCTAGATTTAGCCCTAATGCTAAACCTAGCCCTAGACATAGCCCTTGCCATAGCCCAAGACCTAAACTTAGCCTTAACTTTAACCTTATCCCTAGACCTAGCTCTAAACCTAACATTAACCCTAACCCTAACACTAACCCTAGTCCTAGACCTAACCCTCGCCCTATTCCTAGCCCAAACCCTAGCCCTAGGCCTAACCCTAGCCCTACCCCTAAAGCTAGCCCTAGCCCTAGTCCTAACCCTAACCCTATATCTAACCATAACCCTAATCCTAGCCGTAGGCCTAAACCTAGCCCTAGCCTTATCCCTAACACTAACCCTAGCCCTAGACGTAGCCCCAGCATTAGCCCTAACCCTAAGCCTAGCCCTAGTGCTAATCCAAACCCTAACAATTACCCTAACACTAACCCTAGCCCTAGCCGTAATCCTAGCCTTAGCCCTAACACTAAATGTAGCACTAGCCCTAGCCGTAACCCTAGCCATAGACCTAACCTTAGACTTAAACCTAATCTTATCCCTAGCCCTATCTCTAAACCTGACACTAACCCTAACCCTAGTCCTAAACCTAACCCTAGAACTAGTCCTAAACCTAACCATAGCCCTAGCCCTAGCTCTAGCCCTAACCGTTACCCTAGCCCTGCCACGGACCTTAACATTAGCCCTATCCCAATCCGTATCCCTAGACCTAGCCCTAGCTCTAACCATAAACCTAACCGTGACCCTAACCCTATCCCTAGATATAGACCTAACACGAGCCGTAGCCCTAACCATAACACTAACCCTACCATAGCCCTAACCCTAGCACTAGCGCTAGGCCTAACTCATACCCTAGCCTTAGCCCTATCCCTAAACGTAACCCTAGCCCTAAACCTAGCCCTAGCCCTTGACTTAGCCCTAACCCAAACCACAACACTAACACTAAATGTAAATGTACCCCGAGCCCTAACCGTAGCCCGACCCCTAGACCTATGCCTACCCCTACCCTATCCTTAACCCTAAACCTAGCCCAAGTCCTGGACCTATCCCTAGCCCTAATCCTAACCCTAGCACTAACCGCAGCACTAGACCTATACCAAGACCTAACCCTAACCGTAACCCTATTACTAAACCTACCCCTAGCCCTACCCCTAGTCCTAGCCCTGACTCTAGATCTAGCCCTAGCCCTATCCCTAACCCTAGCCCTATCCTTCGCCCTACACTTAACCCTAAACTTAGCCATAGTCCTAACCCTAACCCTAACCCTAACACTAAACTTAACCCTAGCCCTAATCCTAAAACTAACTCTAACCCTAAACCTAACCCTAGCCCTAAGCTTAGGACTAGCCTTATCCCTAACACTAATCCTAGCTATAGTCCCCTAGCCCTAGCCCTAGCCCTAACCCTTGCGCTAGCACTAACCCTAGCCCTAGCCCTACTCCTAACCCTAACCCTAAACATAAACCTATCTCTAACCCTCACCCTAACCCTAACACTAAACCTAGCCTTAGTCCTAACCCTAGCACTAGCCCTACCACTAACCATAACCATAGCCCTACCCCTAGCCTTAGCCCTATCCATAACCTTAGCCCTATACCTAACCCTAGCCCTAGCGCTAAACCTAAACTTACCCCTACCCCTAAACCTGACACTATCATAGCCCTAACCATACATGCTTCCTTTGCTTGGAAATCCCATTTTACAATGTTATTTTAAACATCCAGTGAAAAATTCATTACATTAAGATATCTTTACTGAATTAATAAGTGTTTTCATTTCTGTTATGCTGGGTAGAATCAAGCATAAAGTATAATTTTGCAGTTATTTGTTGCTTTTAATTTTTCATTAGCAGTTTATGTCTGGATTCCAACTATTTTACATGTTATACTACAATGGAAAACTGTTTTCATTGTACTTCCCCCATGCATTATCATTTAAAATTTTGGCTAATTTTCTTTCTTTCTTTCTTTCTTTCTTTCTTTCTTTCTTTCTTTCTTTCTTTCTTTCTTTCTTTCTTTCTTTCTTTCTTTCTCTCTTTCTGTCTGTCTTTCTTTCAATTGTGGAGTTGGGGGAAGAGAAGAGTGTTGGAGAATTGGGGGATTGGAACAGTGTTGGGGAATTGGGCCAGGGGAACAGCCAAGTTGTCTTTCAATCTTTGTGAAGTGTGCAACATGCTCAGCTCCAAGTCGAGTTCAGCTGATTAGCTCAAGATGCTGTGTTCAATTAGTTGCAGGTAAGCATAGCCACCATTTCATGCGGGAGTCAAACTGGCAGCCTTGTTGTTAAGAATGTGTGATCTATCATGATACACCTGGGCAGCAGCAGCTCAATTCAAGGTGCCAAGTACAGTAGGCAAACTTGTTGTTAGGAGCACGTGCTCTCACCAGCTGAACCATCCTGCCACCTGTTGGCAGCTCAGTGGCAACTCACCTCGGATGCAGTGCCACTGGCCCACATGGGCATCAAACAGGCCATCCTGTTGCTCAGAGCACGCTACTAACCAAGCGAGATACTTGAACAATACTGCTCTGTATTTTCTTAATGGTGTATTTGATGGACTAAAGTTGTTAAAATTTTGAAATTCAATTTTTCTTCTCCTCCACCTCCTCCTCCTCCTCCTTCTTCTTCTTCTTTTTCATCATCTTCTCCTTCTCCTCCTTCTTTATTATTTTATTATTGGTTAGAGCTTTCTGTGTCCTAATAAAATATTGCCTACTCATAGATGGGAAAACAAGTAATCTGTGTATTCTTCTTCTCTTTTTCTTTCTTTTTGAGTGTTGTGTCCCTGGCCCTCATATGTGGGATATAACAGGGGCCACTGGCTTCCCAATCCCGCACTTAACCACCGCACCACTCGGCCAGTCCTAGCATATAAAATTATGATCTAAAAGTGTGAACATCTGTCCAGCCCCATGGCTCAGTTGGTTAGGAGTTGGCGTAGAGCACACGCTCTGAGCAACAGGGACACCAGTTTGATTCCCATACGGGCGTTGAATGCTTAGCCTGAGCAGAGCTAACACTGAGCTGCTAAGGAGTGGCAGGATGGCTCAGCTCGTATAACAACCAGATTGCCTGTTCTATGATGGGCTCCACCCACCTACAACTAAAGATTGAATTCGGCACCTTGAGCTGAGCTGCCGTCCGGATGGCTCAGTGGATAGGGCATGCACGCTTAACATAAAGGCTGCTAGGTTTTGACTCCCACATAGGATGGTCGCTAGGCCAACCTGCAACTGAGATTGAACACAGCACTTTAAGCTTAGGGGACATGAGCTGCCAACGGGAAGCCAGACACCGACTGGCACCCTCCACAATGAAGATTGAAGGACAAACCTTCGCAGGTTCCCTCCGCCAAATCCACAACTGTTCCCCTCCCTAACATTAAACCTAGCCCGAGCCCCAACCCTAGCCCTATCGCTTGCACTAGCCCTAACCCTAATCCTAGCCCTAGCCCTAGACCTAGCATGAGCCCTAAACCTAGCACTAGTCCGAAGCCGAGCCCTAGCTCTAGCCCTAAACCTAACCTTAACCCTGGTCCTAACCCTAACCCTAAGCCTAAACCTAAACTTAAACCTAATCCTAGCCCTAGCCTTTGCCCTAACCCTAACCCTAACCCTAAACCAAAACGTAGCCTAGCCCTAACACTAACCGTAACTGTAGCCCTAGCCGTAACCATAGTCCGATCCGTAGACTTATGCTTAGCCCTACCCTATCCCTAACCCTAACCCTAGCCCAAGTCGAAGACCTTGCCCTAGCCCTAGCGTAGCACTAGCCTAGCCCTAACCATAGCCATGACCATAGCCCGAACCGTAACCATAATCCTAACCGTAGCCCTAACCCAAACCCTAGACCTAACCCTAGCCCTAACCCTAGCCCTAACCCTAACCCTATCTCTAGTCCTAGCCCTAGCCCTAGCCCTAAACCTAATCCTAGGCCTAGAAGTAGCCCTGGACCTTACATGAACCCTACCCCTAGGCTTAGCACTAAACCTAGCCCTAACCGTAGCCCTGGCCCTAACACTAACCCTAACCCTAACCATAGCCATAGCCCTAAACTTAGCCCTAGACGTAGCACTAACCCTAGCCCTAGTCCTAACTGTAACCGTAAACCTAACCCTTATCCCTAACACTAACCCTAGGCCTAGATGTAGCCCTAGCACTAGCCCTAACCCTTAACCTAGCCCTAGCCCTAAACCAAACCCTAACCATAACCCTAACACTAACCCTAGCCCTAGCCCTAATCCTAGCCTTAGCCCTAACCCTAAATGTAGCCCTAGCCCTAGCCATAACCCTAGCCATAGACCTAAACTTAGACTTAAATCTAATCTTATCCCTAGCCCTATCTCTAAACCTAACACTAACCCTAACCCTAGTCCTAAACCTAATCCTAGCACTAGTTCTAAACCTAACCATAGCCCTAGCCCTGACTGTTACCCTAGATTACTGTGGACCCTAACATTAGCCCTATCCCTAGCCCTAGCCCTAGCCCTAGCTCTAACCATAAACCTAACCGTGACCCTAACCCTATCCCTAGACGTAGACCTAACCCGAGCCTTATCCCTAACCATAAGGCAAACCCTAGCCGTAGACCTAACCCTAGCACTAGCCCTATCCATAACCCTAGCCCTATACCTAACCCTAGCCCTAGACCAAGCCCTAAACCTACCCCTAACCCTAAACTTTAACACTACCATAGAACTAACAGTAGACGTAACCCTAACCCTAAGCCTAGCCCTAGTCCTAGCCCTAGCCCTGTCCTATCCCTAACCTTAGCCCTAGCCCTAAACCTAGCCATAGCTCTAGCCCTAACCCGAGCCCTGACCCTAGCACTATCCATAAACCTATCCCTAGCCGTAGCCGTAATGCTACACATAGCCCCCGCACTAACCCGAACCCTAGACCTAGCCCTAGTCAAAAATCTTCTTCAAGGCTGAGCCTAAAGGCTTGGGAATCCCCTCAGCACTCACTAGTAATTCAGTCTCCTGAGCCCAACAACAGTAGACTCTTGAGTAGCTAATTACTCTCCCCACAATATCCCAGCAGGGCAGTGAGGCAGTTTAGAATCTCTCAGCTCACAATGGCTGTAACCAAGCAATGGTGCATTTCTCAGAGGTGATGTCACAGTGCATGTGCACAGAGGCCTTGTGGCCAAGACCAAGGGCACCCAAGCTCAAGTAGATTCCAGGTGTCTGAAATCTCAGGTTGCTTGTGGGCAGCTCTGGGTTCATTTTGCCTCATGATTTCATCCATTTATTCAATCTAGAATGCCCAGGAAAGATGTACCTTTCCATTCTTTGCCTTGGTACTGCATTCACTTGTCAATTTGTGATTACTGTACCGGTATTATGACAGCTGATCCTTGATTTTCATACCCTGTTGTTGCAACCCACCTTCAATTTGTCACTTAAATCCTTCAATTGTCTTTCAAAAGGTGGGTTTGGATTAAGTTAATCAGTTCATGAATACAACATTACTATTGACAGTTCATTGTTGGCAGTGTCACAACATTTGTCTGTGTGACGATTTTGCCAATATTTGAGTATTTCATCATATTATTGTCCTCATAAAACTGCATTTAATTTACCAACACCAGGAAGCATAGATCATATAGACATAATACAATTGTTAAACTTAGAAATCATTAGAAATTCTGACAAAAATACATCAAGTGAAATAATTGAATTAAAGAATCTATATGAAACCTTGGTGAAAAATCATGGAAGAGTATACCTGAAATTCAAGGGTCAATTTTTAATGACTCCTTCAGCTTTCTTAGGGTGAAACCCTTATATTATAATATGTTAAGACTACGACTTCGTATTTATGCTTCTAAGTTTCATATACATCTGTAACTCAAATGCTATGAAGTAGTAAATATTTACCCTTAATACATACATAAGCTTGCCATCTAGTGGAAAAGTACCTACTGCCTTTCAAGCCTACGAATTTTGAAGGAAAAAAAATCAGTTCTTGCTACTATGTTTTCCTGAGTTTTCGGAAATGCATTACAGCAAAGTAAGACTATTTCTGGTGCTCTAGGAGACTGTTTCAGCCCTTTTCTTACAAGCACTGAGTCCAGGATTTCGGTAGTGCTTCTACACACTTTTACCTCCTAAATAGTACATAGAGCTGCTTCCAAGTGGAGGCAGGGTTAGACCTTTGAAATTGGAAGGTTTGTTTTAATATTCACTAGCAAATCAAAGATCAATCATGGAATTCCTGATGGCCCAAATTTTAACTGATAAAAATGCACGATTTACACTAGATGAATCGGGGTTCACTGCAGAAATTATATATATGTGTAACCATTGTGCTGCACACATGCAATTTGAATGTCAACTGTAACTGTAAAAACTGAATTAAGAATTAAGAAAACAAAGAAACAATAGTCAATACACTAAAAACAAAGAATGCTTCCTTTGCTTGGAAATCCCATTTTACAATGTTATTTAAAACATCCAGTGAAAAATTCATTATATTAAGATATCTCTACTGAATTCAAAAGTGTTTTCATTTCTATTCCGCTGTGTAGAATAAAGCACAAAGTATAAATTTGCAGTTATTTGTTGCTTTTAATTTTTCATTAGCAGTTGATGTCTCGATTCCAACTATTTTACCTGTTATACTACAATGGAAAACTATTTTCATTTTACTTCCCCCATGCATTATCCTTTAAATTTTAGCTATGCATTTTCTTTCCTTCTTTCTTTCTTTCTTTCTTTCTTTCTTTCTTTCTTTCTTTCTTTCTTTCTTTCTTTCTTTCTTTCTTTCTTTCTTTCTTTCTTCTTTCTTTCTTTCTTTCTTTCTTTAGTTCTTTCTTTCTTTCTTTCTTTCTTCCTCTATTTCTGTCTGTCTTTCTTTCAATTGGGGAGTTGGGGGAGGAGAAGAGTGTTGGAGAATTGGGGGATTGGAACAGTGTTGGGGAATTGGGCCAGGGGAACAGCCAAGTTGTCTTTCAATCTTTGTGAAGTGTGCAACATGCTCAGCTCCAAGTCGAGTTCAGCTGATTAGCTCAAGATGCTGTTTTCAATTAGTTGCAGGTAAGCATAGCCACCATTTCATGCGGGAGTCAAACTGGCAGCCTTGTTGTTAAGAATGTGTGATCTATCATGATACACCTGGGCAGCAGCAGCTCAATTCAAGGTGCCAAGTACAGTAGGCAAACTTGTTGTTAGGAGCACGTGCTCTCACCAGCTGAACCATCCTGCCACCTGTTGGCAGCTCAGTGGCAACTCACCTCGGATGCAGTGCCACTGGCCCACATGGGCATCAAACAGGCCATCCTGTTGCTCAGAGCACGCTACTAACCAAGCGAGATACTTGAACAATACTGCTCTGCATTTTCTTAATGGTGTATTTGATGGACTAAAGTTGTTAAAATTTTGAAATTCAATTTTTCTTCTCCTCCACCTCCTCCTCCTCCTCCTTCTTCTTCTTCTTTTTCATCATCTTCTCCTTCTCCTCCTTCTTTATTATTTTATTATTGGTTAGAGCTTTCTGTGTCCTAATAAAATATTGCCTACTCATAGATGGGAAAACAAGTAATCTGTGTATTCTTCTTCTCTTTTTCTTTCTTTTTGAGTGTTGTGTCCCTGGCCCTCATATGTGGGATATAACAGGGGCCACTGGCTTCCCAATCCCGCACTTAACCACCGCACCACTCGGCCAGTCCTAGCATATAAAATTATGATCTAAAAGTGTGAACATCTGTCCAGCCCCATGGCTCAGTTGGTTAGGAGTTGGCGTAGAGCACACGCTCTGAGCAACAGGGACACCAGTTTGATTCCCATACGGGGCGTTGAATGCTTAGCCTGAGCAGAGCTAACACTGAGCTGCTAAGGAGTGGCAGGATGGCTCAGCTCGTATAACAACCAGATTGCCTGTTCTATGATGGGCTCCACCCACCTACAACTAAAGATTGAATTCGGCACCTTGAGCTGAGCTGCCGTCCGGATGGCTCAGTGGATAGGGCATGCACGCTTAACATAAAGGCTGCTAGGTTTTGACTCCCACATAGGATGGTCGCTAGGCCAACCTGCAACTGAGATTGAACACAGCACTTTAAGCTTAGGGGACATGAGCTGCCAACGGGAAGCCAGACACCGACTGGCACCCTCCACAATGAAGATTGAAGGACAAACCTTCGCAGGTTCCCTCCGCCAAATCCACAACTGTTCCCCTCCCTAACATTAAACCTAGCTCGAGCCCCAACCCTAGCCCTATCGCTTGCACTAGCCCTAACCCTAATCCTAGCCCTAGCCCTAGACCTAGCATGAGCCCTAAACCTAGCACTGGTCCGAAGCCGAGCCCTAGCTCTAGCCCTAAACCTAACCTTAACCCTGGTCCTAACCCTAACCCTAAGCCTAAACCTAAACTTAAACCTAATCCTAGCCCTAGCCTTTGCCCTAACCCTAACCCTAACCCTAAACCAAAACGTAGCCTAGCCCTAACACTAACCGTAACTGTAGCCCTAGCTGTAACCATAGTCCGATCCGTAGACTTATGCTTAGCCCTACCCTATCCCTAACCCTAACCCTAGCCCAAGTCGAAGACCTTGCCCTAGCCCTAGCGTAGCACTAGCCTAGCCCTAACCATAGCCATGACCATAGCCCGAACCGTAACCATAATCCTAACCGTAGCCCTAACCCAAACCCTAGACCTAACCCTAGCCCTAACCCTAGCCCTAACCCTAACCCTATCTCTAGTCCTAGCCCTAGCCCTAGCCCTAAACCTAATCCTAGGCCTAGAAGTAGCCCTGGACCTTACATGAACCCTACCCCTAGGCTTAGCACTAAACCTAGCCCTAACCGTAGCCCTGGCCCTAACACTAACCCTAACCCTAACCATAGCCATAGCCCTAAACTTAGCCCTAGACGTAGCACTAACCCTAGCCCTAGTCCTAACTGTAACCGTAAACCTAACCCTTATCCCTAACACTAACCCTAGGCCTAGATGTAGCCCTAGCACTAGCCCTAACCCTTAACCTAGCCCTAGCCCTAAACCAAACCCTAACCATAACCCTAACACTAACCCTAGCCCTAGCCCTAATCCTAGCCTTAGCCCTAACCCTAAATGTAGCCCTAGCCCTAGCCATAACCCTAGCCATAGACCTAAACTTAGACTTAAATCTAATCTTATCCCTAGCCCTATCTCTAAACCTAACACTAACCCTAACCCTAGTCCTAAACCTAATCCTAGCACTAGTTCTAAACCTAACCATAGCCCTAGCCCTGACTGTTACCCTAGATTACTGTGGACCCTAACATTAGCCCTATCCCTAGCCCTAGCCCTAGCCCTAGTTCTAACCATAAACCTAACCGTGACCCTAACCCTATCCCTAGACGTAGACCTAACCCGAGCCTTATCCCTAACCATAAGGCAAACCCTAGCCGTAGACCTAACCCTAGCACTAGCCCTATCCATAACCCTAGCCCTATACCTAACCCTAGCCCTAGACCTAGCCCTAAACCTACCCCTAACCCTAAACTTTAACACTACCATAGAACTAACAGTAGACGTAACCCTAACCCTAAGCCTAGCCCTAGTCCTAGCCCTAGCCCTGTCCTATCCCTAACCTTAGCCCTAGCCCTAAACCTAGCCATAGCTCTAGCCCTAACCCGAGCCCTGACCCTAGCACTATCCATAAACCTATCCCTAGCCATAGCCGTAATGCTACACATAGCCCCCGCACTAACCCGAACCCTAGACCTAGCCCTAGTCAAAAATCTTCTTCAAGGCTGAGCCTAAAGGCTTGGGAATCCCCTCAGCACTCACTAGTAAGTCAGTCTCCTGAGCCCAACAACAGTAGACTCTTGAGTAGCTAATTACTCTCCCCACAATATCCCAGCAGGGCAGTGAGGCAGTTTAGAATCTCTCAGCTCACAATGGCTGTAACCAAGCAATGGTGCATTTCTCAGAGGTGATGTCACAGTGCATGTGCACAGAGGCCTTGTGGCCAAGACCAAGGGCACCCAAGCTCAAGTAGATTCCAGGTGTCTGAAATCTCAGGTTGCTTGTGGGCAGCTCTGGGTTCATTTTGCCTCATGATTTCATCCATTTATTCAATCTAGAATGCCCAGGAAAGATGTACCTTTCCATTCTTTGCCTTGGTACTGCATTCACTTGTCAATTTGTGATTACTGTACCGGTATTATGACAGCTGATCCTTGATTTTCATACCCTGTTGTTGCAACCCACCTTCAATTTGTCACTTAAATCCTTCAATTGTCTTTCAAAAGGTGGGTTTGGATTAAGTTAATCAGTTCATGAATACAACATTACTATTGACAGTTCATTGTTGGCAGTGTCACAACATTTGTCTGTGTGACGATTTTGCCAATATTTGAGTATTTCATCATATTATTGTCCTCATAAAACTGCATTTAATTTACCAACACCAGGAAGCATAGATCATATAGACATAATACAATTGTTAAACTTAGAAATCATTAGAAATTCTGACAAAAATACATCAAGTGAAATAATTGAATTAAAGAATCTATATGAAACCTTGGTGAAAAATCATGGAAGAGTATACCTGAAATTCAAGGGTCAATTTTTAATGACTCCTTCAGCTTTCTTAGGGTTGAAACCCTTATATTATAATATGTTAAGACTACGACTTCGTATTTATGCTTCTAAGTTTCATATACATCTGTAACTCAAATGCTATGAAGTAGTAAATATTTACCCTTAATACATACATAAGCTTGCCATCTAGTGGAAAAGTACCTACTGCCTTTCAAGCCTACGAATTTTGAAGGAAAAAAATCAGTTCTTGCTACTATGTTTTCCTGAGTTTTCGGAAATGCATTACAGCAAAGTAAGACTATTTCTGGTGCTCTAGGAGCCTGTTTCAGCCCTTTTCTTACAAGCACTGAGTCCAGGATTTCGGTAGTGCTTCTACACACTTTTACCTCCTAAATAGTACATAGAGCTGCTTCCAAGTGGAGGCAGGGTTAGACCTTTGAAATTGGAAGGTTTGTTTTAATATTCACTAGCAAATCAAAGATCAATCATGGAATTCCTGATGGCCCAAATTTTAACTGATAAAAATGCACGATTTACACTAGATGAATCGGGGTTCACTGCAGAAATTATATATATGTGTAACCATTGTGCTGCACACATGCAATTTGAATGTCAACTGTAACTGTAAAAACTGAATTAAGAATTAAGAAAACAAAGAAACAATAGTCAATACACTAAAAACAAAGAATGCTTCCTTTGCTTGGAAATCCCATTTTACAATGTTATTTAAAACATCCAGTGAAAAATTCATTATATTAAGATATCTTTACTGAATTCAAAAGTGTTTTCATTTCTATTCCGCTGTGTAGAATAAAGCACAAAGTATAAATTTGCAGTTATTTGTTGCTTTTAATTTTTCATTAGCAGTTGATGTCTCGATTCCAACTATTTTACCTGTTATACTACAATGGAAAACTATTTTCATTTTACTTCCCCCATGCATTATCCTTTAAATTTTAGCTATGCATTTTCTTTCTTTCTTTCTTTCTTTCTTTCTTTCTTTCTTTCTTTCTTTCTTTCTTTCTTTCTTTCTTTCTTTCTTTCTTTCTTTCTTTCTTTCTTTCTTTCTTTCTTTCTTTCTTTCTTTCTTTCTTTCTTTCTTTCTTTCTTTCTTCCTCTATTTCTGTCTGTCTTTCTTTCAATTGGGGAGATGGGGGAGGAGAAGAGTGTTGGAGAATTGGGGGATTGGAACAGTGTTGGGGAATTGGGCCAGGGGAACAGCCAAGTTGTTGTCTTTTAATGTTTGTGAAGGGCACAACAACCTCAGTTCCAAGTCGAGTTCAGCTGCTTAGCTCAAGGTACTGTGTTTAATTAGATGCAGGTAGGCATAGCCACCATCTCATGCGGGAGTCAAACTGGCAGCCTTGTTGTTAAGAATGTGTGCTCTATCCTGAGACACCATGGCAGCAGCAGCTCAATTCAAGGTGCCAAGTTCAGTATTTAGCTTCCGGTGGGCATACCCCTCCATCTCCAACAGGCAAACTTGTTGTTAGGAGCACGTGCTCTCACCAGCTGAGCCATCCTGCCACCTGTTGGCAGCTCAGTGGCAGCTCACCTCGGGTGCAGTGCCACTGGCCCACATGGGCATCAAACAGGCCATCCTGTTGCTCAGAGCGAGCTCCTAACCAAGCGAGACACTTGAACAATACTGCAATGTATTTTCTTAATGGTGTATTTGATGGATTAAGTTGTTAAAATTTTGAAATTCAATTTTTCTTCTCCTCCACCTCCTCCTCCTCGTCCCCGTCCTCCTCCTCCTCCTTGTTCTTCTTTTTCTGCTTCTGCTTCTTCTTCTTCTTCTTCTTCTTCTTCTTCTTCTTCTTCTTCTTCTTCTTCTTCTTCTTCTTCTTCTTCTTCTTTTTCTTCTTCACCTTCTACTTCTCCTTCTTTATTTTTTAATATTGATTAGAGCTTTCTGTGTCCTAAGAGAATATTGCCTATTCATAGATTACAAAACAAGTAATCTGTGTATTCTTCTTCTCTTTTTCTTTCTTTTTGAAGGCTGTGTCCCTGGCCCTCATATGTGGGATGTAACCGCGGCCACTGGCTTCCCAATCCCGCGCTTAACCGCTGCGCCACTCGGCCAGCCCTAGCATATAAAATTATGATCTAAAAGTGTGAACATCTGTCCAGGCAACTGGCTCAGTTGGTTAGGAGTTGGCGTAGAGCACACACTCTGAGCAACAGGGACACCGGTTTGATTCCCATATGGGGCAGTGAATGCTTCGCCTGAGCAGAGCTAACACTGAGCTGCCAAGGAGTGGCAGGATGGCTCAGCTCGTATAACAACCAGATTGTCTGCTCAATGGTGGGCTCCGCTCACCCGCAACTAAAGATTGAACTCGGCACCTTGAGCTGAGCTGCCGTCCGGATGGCTCAGTGGATAGGGCATGCACGCTTAACAAAAAGGCTGCTGGGTTTTGACTCCCACAAAGGACAGTCGCTACTCCAACCCGCAACTGAGATTGAACACAGCACTTTAAGCTTAGGGGACATGAGCTGCCAAGGGGAAGCCAGACGGCGACTGGCTCCCACCACAATGAAGATTAAAGGACAAAACTTGGCTGGTCCCCTTGCCCAATTAACCAACTGTTCCCCTCCCTAACCTTAAACCTAGCCCAAGCCCAAAGCCTAGCCCTAGCGCTCACACTAGCCCTAACACTCAACCTAGCCCTAGTCCTAGCCCTAGCCCTAGCCCTAGCCCGAGCCCGAGCCCTAAACCTACCACGAGCCCTAACCTGAGGCCTAACTCTAGCCCTAAAGCTAACCCTAACCCTGGTCCTAACCCTACCCCTAACCCTAAACCTAACCTAGCCCTAACACTAACCACAGCTGTAGCCCTAGCCCTAACCATAGCCCGATCCCTAGACCTATGCCTAGCCCTACCCTATCCCTACCCCTCACCCTAGCCCTAGTCCTAGACCTTGTTCTAGCCCTAATCCTAGCCCTAGAACTAGCCATAGCACTAGCCCTATCCCTAGACCTCACCCTAAACGTAACCCTAACACTAAACCTAGCCCTAGCCCTAACCCTAGCCCTAGCACTGACCGTAGACTAGGCCTAGCCCTAACCCTAACTCCAGCCCTAGCCCTTGCCCTAGACTTAAGCGTAAACCTAGCCATAGTCCTAAATCTAACCCTATCCCTAACACAGAACTTAACCCTAACCCTAACCCTAAACATAACCCTGGCCTTAAGCTGAGCACTAGCCCTAGCCCGAATACTAACCCTAGCTATAGTCCTAGCCCTGGTCTAGCCCTAGCCCTAAACTTGCCTCTTGCACTAACCCTAGCTCTATCCCTACCCGTAACCCTAACACTAACCCTAACCCTAAACCTAATCCTAATCCTGCCCTAGCCCTAACCCTAGCCCTAGTCCTAGCCCTAAACTTAACCCTAACACTAAACTTAGCCTTAGTGCAAAACGTAGCCCTAGCCCTATCCCTAACACTAGCCGTAGCCCTAGCCCTAACCCTAAACCTATCCCTAGCCCTCACGCTAGCCCTAGCTCTGAACCAAACGCTAGCCCTAGCCCTAACACTAACCATAACCTTAGCCCTGAAACTGACCCTATCCGTAACACCACCCCTGCCCTAGCCCTAACCCTAACCCTAGCCCTAGCCATAGCCATAGCCATTCCCTAACCATAACCATAAACATAGCCTGAACCCTAACCCTAATCTTAACCCTAGCCCTAACCCAAAACCTAGACTTAACCCTACTCCTAGCCCTAGCTCTAAACCTAACCCTAGACCTAGTCCTAGCCCTAGCCCTAACCCTAACCCTAACCCTAACCCGAGATGTAGCCCTAAACCTAGCCTGAGCTGAAGCCCTTACCCTAACCCTAGCCCTAGCACTAAGCCTAACCCTAACCCTATGCCTAGCCGTAGCTCAAGCCCTAACCCTAACCCTAGCACTAACCATAACCGTAATCCTAATCGTAACACTAACCCTCGCCCTAACCCTAGCCCTAGACCTTGCCCTAACCCTAACCCGACCCCTAGCCCTAACCCTAACCCTAACCCTAACCCTAACTCTAGCCCTAACACAAACCCTAACACTAACCCGAACCCTAAGCCTAACCCTTACCTTAACCCTAGCCGTATACCTCAGGCTAGGCCTACCCCTGTTCAGCAAGTGTCCAACTATACTGCCACGTGGTCACGCAAATGAGTCAAGCTAAATACAGAAATTATATGTGTTATCAAGCCTCGATAATGGGTGTAACAAAAGCTGAAGGGAAACCTAATTTGACTTTCGACTATAATCTTTCTTCGCTGGGATGGCTGGCATCTTGAATCGTCCATTTCCACAAATTCCGCAACTTTGGACCAAGTGCATTTTGAAATTCATAACTTCTCAGATTTTAGGAAGAGAACATGGAACATATGCCAAATGTTAGATAACACTCCCTGTAAGGTCGACAATAGCATCCTATACTTAAGAATATAAATAATCCTGTTTTGTTTTAAGTTTCAAAATGTCTCAAATCAGTTCAGGTATGATTTTGCTGCTAAATTAAGTAAGGAGGGGAAAAAAACTTGATTTTTAGAACTTTTAGGTTTTGAGTTCTAGACAAAGGATTGTGGATTATTGCAAATATTTCCAGAATCTTATGGCTTTTCTAATAACTACAGCCTTCTAGTTTCTAAGTTTAATATTGGTTACAGGTAATACATGTGGAAACAACTGGTGATTATTCCCCAGGATGATATGAGCTTATGCAATATAGATATAGATATAGATATAGATATAGATATCATGGGTTGTCATTGTATATGATGATATATAATGATATATAATGATATATAATGATATATAATGATATATAATGATATATAATGATATATAATGATATATAATGATATATAATGATATATAATGATATATAATGATATATAATGATATATAATGATATATAATGATATATAATGATATATAATGATATATAATGATATATAATGATATATAATGATATATAATGATATATAATGATATATAATGATATATAATGATATATAATGATATATAATGATATATAATGATATATAATGATATATAATGATATATATATATATATATATATATATATATATATATATATATAAAATCAACCCATTTAAAATTGATGTTTTGTATAACACATGATCCAATATTAGAAGATTGGAACTAAAGACAAAGATATATTTCTGCTTAAAAGGAAATTGGAGGGCAAGAATGCTGCAAAACACGTGAACCATCAGTCACTCCAAGGTTGGCGGACTCCAGTTTCTTTGGGTCCCTGAAGTACCATGTTCTAGGATCCTGAGATGCTCCTTGTTTCAAATACAATGTGTATGAAATCAGGATGCATCCTCCAGTTTTTGATGTGCCATGATTTGATTGGCAGCATTATTTTTCACTTTCTTGACAGTAATCAAAGTAGCATTAAAAGCATCTTAAATTCTGACCCAGTATTTCCACTCTTGGGAATCTACCCAGAGGAATCCCAGACGCTAATTCAAAAAAGTATATGCACCCCTATGTTTATTGCAGCGCTATTTACAATAGCCAAGACTTGGAAACAACCGAAATGCCCATCAGTAGATGACTGGCTTAAGAAACTGTGATACATTTATACAATGGAGTATAACTCCGCTATAAAGAAGAATGAAATTGTACCATTTGCAACGATATGGATGGACCTAGAGACTATTATGTTGATTGAAAGAAGTCAGTTAGAGAAAGACAAATACCACATGATCTCACTTATATGTGGAATTTGAAAAACTGAATGAATGAACATAAGAAACAAACAAACAAACAAACAACAACAACAAAAAGCATCTTAAATTCAATTCACTACAGTAACAAGGTGAGACGGGGGATCCATGTGACTTAGGAATGGAGCTCACACTCTAGATGTAGGGGACTCATTGAGTTTAACCCCATCCCTACGGTTAACAAACATTACACCCTGACTTTAAACTTAACCCTAAACCTAACCCTAACCGAAATCCTAACCCTAAACATTATCTCTAAACCTAAACCTAAACCTAACACTAACCAGAGTCCTAAGCCTAACCCTAACCATAACCCTACCCTAACCCTAGCCCTAACACTAACGCTAACCCTAAACATAAACCTAAACGAAAACCTAGCCCTAGCCCCAGACCTCACACTAACCTAGCCCTAATCCTAGCCCTAAACATAGCCCTGGCCATCACCCTATCCCTAGCCCTAAACCTAGCACTAAACCAAAGTCTAGCACTTGCACTAACCCTAACACTAACCCCAACACTAAACCTAGTCCTAACCCTAACCCTAGCCCTAAACCTAATCCTAGCCCTAGCCATAACCCTAAACCGAGTCCTATCCCTAGCCCTAGCCGTAGTACTAGCCCTAGCCCTAGCCCTAATCCGAGTCCTACACCTAGCCCTAACACTAACACTAGCCCAGCCCTAACCCTAGCCCTAACCCTAACCCTAACCCTAACCCTAAATTCACCCTAGCCATAAACCTAACCCTAACCCTAAACCTATCTCTAACCCTCACCCTGAACCTAACACTAAACCTAGCCCTAGTCCTAACCCTAGCACTAACCCTAACCCTAACCCTAACCCTAACCATAACCCTATCACTAGCCTTAGCCCTATCCATAACCCTAGCCCTATACCTAACCCTCGCTCTAGTCCTAGCCCTAAACCGAAACCTATCCGTAACCCTAAACCTAACACTACCATAGCCCTAACGGTAGCCCTGACCCTAACCCTAGGCCTAGTCCTAGCCCTAGCCCTGTCCTATTCCTAACCTTAGCCATAGCCCTAACCCTAGTCCTAGCCCTAGCTGGAATCCTGACCCTCACACTAGCTCTAAACCTAGCCATAGCCGTAGCCCTAATGATAGCCATAGCCCCAGCACTAACCCTAACACTAGACCTAGCCCTAACCCTAACCCTAACCCTAAATGTCACCCTAGCCATAACCCTAACCCTAAACCTAAACCTATCTCTAACCCTCACCGTAACCCTAACACTAAACCTAGCACTAGTCCTAACCCTAGCACTAGCCCTAACACTTGCCCTATACCTAACCCTAAACCTAGCCCTAGTCCAAGCCCTAGACTTAACCCTAAACCTAGTCCTGACACTAAACCTAGCCCTAGCCCTAGTTATAGCACTAGCCCTAGCCCTAACCCTAACTGTAAACCTAACCCTAAACCTAACCCTAGCCCTAGCCCTAACCCTAAACATAACACTTACCCTAATCCTAACACTAAACCTAGACCTAGCCTGAAACCTAGCCCTAGCCCTAGCCCAAACCTTAACCCTAGCGCTTGCCCTAGCCCTAGCCTTAACCCTAACCCTAGGCCTAGACCTAAAACTAGTCCTAACTCTAGCCCTAGCCCATATTCTTAACCCTAGCCCTAGCCCTAAACCTAACTCTATTCCTAACCCTAACCCAAAAAGTAATCCTAGCCCTAGCCCTAAACCTAGCCTTAGCCCTAATGGTAAAGCTAGCCCTAGACATAGCCCTAGCCCTAGACCTAACCTTAGCCTTAACCCTAACCTTATCCCTAGGCCTAGCTCTAAACCTAACATTAACCCTAACTCTAACACTAACCCTAGTCCTAGACATAACCCTAGTCCTATTCCTAGCCCAAACCCTAGGCCTAGGCCTAACCCTGGCCCTACCCCTAAAGCTAGCCCTAGCCCTAGCCCTAACCCTAAACCTCTATCTAACCATAACCCTAATCGTAGCCGTAGGCCTAAACCGAGCCCTACTTTATCCCTAACAATAACCCTAGGCTGAGACGTAGCCCTAGCATGAGCCCTAACCCTAAATCTACCTCTAACCCTCACCCTAAACTTATCACTAAACCTAGCCCTACTCCTCACCCTAGCACTAGCCCTAGCGCTAACCCTAACCATAGCCCTATCCCTAGCCTTAGCCCTATGCATAACCCAAGCCCTATACCTAACCGTAGCCCTAGCCCTAGCCCTAAACTTAAACCTAACCCTAACCCTAACCCTAAACCTAACACTACCATAGACCTAACCGTAGACCTAACCCTAACCCTAGCCCTAGTCCTAGCCCTAGCCCTGTCCTATCCCTAACCTTAGCCCTAGCCCTTAACCTAGCCATAGCCCTAGTCCTACCCCTAGCCAGAGCCCTGACCCTAGCACTATACATATACCTAAGCCCTAGCCCTAGCCGTAATGCTAGACATAGGCCCAGCACTAACCCTAACCATAGACCTAGCCCAGTCAAAAATCTCATTCATGGCTGAGCCTAAAGGCTTGGGAATACCCTCAGCACTCACTAGTAATTCAGTCTCCTGAGCCCAACAACAGTAGACTCTTGAGTAGCTAATTACTCTCCCCACAATATCCCAGCAGGGCAGTGAGGCAGTTTAGAATCTCTCAGCTCACAATGGCTGTAACCAAGCAATGGTGCATGTCTCAGAGGTGATGTCACAGTGCATGTGCACAGAGGCCTTGTGGTCAAGAGCAAGGGCACACAAGCTCAAGTAGATTCCAGGTGTCTGAAATCTCAGGTTGCTTGTGGGCAGCTCTGGGTTCATTTTGCCTCATGATTTCATCCATTTATTCAATCTAGAATGCCCAGGAAAAATGTACCTTTCCAATCTTTGCCTTGGTACTGCATTCACTTGTCAATTTGTGACTACTGTACCGGTATTATGACAGCTGATCCTTGATTTTCATACCCTGCTGTTGCAACCCACCTTCAATTTGTCACTTAAATCCTTCAATTGTCTTTCAAAAGGTGGGTTTGTATTAAGTTAATCAGTTCATGAATACAACACTACTATTGACAGTTCATTTTTGGCAGTGTCACAACAATTGTTTGTCTGACGATTTTGCCAATATTTGAGTATTTCATCATATTTTTGTCCTTATAAAACTGCATGGAATCTACCAACACCAGGAAGCATAGATCATATAGACATAATACAATTTTTAAACTTAGACATCATTAGAAATTCTGACAAATATACATCAAATGAAATAATTGAATTAAAGAAACTATATGAAACCTTGGGGAAAAATCAGGGAAGAGTATAGCTGAAATTCAAGGATCAATCTCTAATGACTCTTTCAGCTTTCTTAGGGTGAAACCCTTATATTATAATAAGCTAAGACTACGATTTGGTATTTATGCTTCTAAGTTTCATATACATCTGTAACTCAAATGCTATGAAGTATTAAATATTTCCCCTTAATACATACATAAGCTTGCCATCTAGTGGAAAAGTACCTACTGCCTTTCAAGCCTACGAATTTTGAAGGAAAAAAAATCAGTTCTTGCTACTATGTTTTCCTGAGTTTTCAGAAATGAATTACAGCAAAGTAAGACTATTTCTGGCGCTATAGGAGACTGTTTCAGCCCTTTTCTTAAAAGCACTGAGTCCAGGATTTCGGTAGTGCTTCTACACACTTTTACCTCCTAAATAGTACATATGGCTGCTTCCAAGTGGAGGCAGGGTTAGACCTTTGAAATTTGAAGGTTTGTTTGAATATTCACTAGCAAATCAAAGACCAATCATGGCATTCCTGATGGCCCAAATTTTAACTGATAAAAATGCACAATTTCCACTAGAATAATCAGGGTTCACTGCAGAAATTATATATATGTGTAACCATTAGGCTGCACATATGCAATTTGAATGTCAACTCTAACTGGAAAAAATGAATTAAGAATAAAGAAAACAAAGAAACAGTAGTCAATACACTAAAAACAAAGACATGCTTCCTTTGCTTGGAAATCCCATTTTACAATGTTATTTGAAACATCGAGTGAAAAATTCATTACATTAAGATATCTTTACTGAATTAAAAAGTGTTTTCATTTCTATTACACTGTGTAGAATCAAGCATAAAGTTTAACTTTGCAGTTATTTGTTGCTTTTAATTTTTCATTAGCAGTTTATGTCTGGATTCCAAATATTTTACATGTTATACTACAATGGAAAACTATTTTCATTGTACTTCCCCCATGCATTATCATTTAAAAGTTTGGCTATGCGTTTTTTCTTTCTTTCTTTCTTTCTTTCTTTCTTTCTTTCTTTCTTTCTTTCTTTCTTTCTTTCTTTCTTTCTTTCTTTCTTTCTTTCTTTCTTTCTTTCTTTCTTTCTTTCTTTCTTTCTTTCTTTCTTTCTTTCTTCTTTATTTCTTTCTCTCTTTCTGTCTGTCTTTCTTTCAATTGGGGAGTTGTGGGAGGAGAAGAGTGTTGGAGAATTGGGGGATTGGAACAGTGTTGGGGAATTGGGCCAGGGGAACAGCCAAGTTGTTGTCTTTCAATCTTTATGAAGGGCGCAACAAGCTCAGCTCCAAGTCCAGTTCAGCTGCTTAGCTCAAGGTACTGTTTTCAATTAGATGCAGGTAAGCATAGTCACCATCTCATGCGGGAGTCAAACTGGCAGCCTTGTTGTTAAGAATGTGTGCTCTATCATGAGACACCCGGGCAGCAGCAGCTCAATTCAAGGTGCCAAGTTCAGTACTTAGCTTCGGGTGGGCATAGCCCACCATCTCCAACAGGCAAACTTGTTGTTAGGAGCAAGTGCTCTCACCAGCTGAGCCATCCTGCCACCTTTTGGCAGCTCAGTGGCAGCTCACCTCGGGTGCAGTGCCACTGGCCCACATGGGCATCAAACAGGCCATCCTGTTGCTCAGAGCGAGTTCCTAACCAAGCGAGACACTTGAACAGTACTGCTCTGTATTTTCTTAATGGTGTATTTGATGGACTAAAGTTGTTAAAATTTGGAAATTCAATTTTTCTCCCCCTCCTCCTCCT
Source organism: Aselliscus stoliczkanus (assembly GCA_033961575.1). Taxonomy (NCBI): domain Eukaryota; kingdom Metazoa; phylum Chordata; class Mammalia; order Chiroptera; family Hipposideridae; genus Aselliscus; species Aselliscus stoliczkanus. The sequence goes on from CM066734.1 coordinate 28,034,900, forward strand.
CCTTCTCCTCCTCCTCCTCCTCCTCCTCCTCCTCCTCCTCCTCCTCCTCCTCCTCCTCCTCCTTCTTCTTCTTCTTCTTCTTCTTCTTCTTCTTCTTCTTCTTCTTCTTCTTCTTCTTCTTCTTCTTCTTCTTCTTCTTCTACTTCTCCTTCTTCTTTATTTGTTTATTATTGGTTAGAACTTTCTGAGTCCTAAGAGAATATTGCCTATTCATAGATTACAAAACAAGTAATCTGTGTATTCTTCTTCTCCTTTTTTTCTTTTTGAGGGCTGTGTCCCTGGCCCTCATATGTGGCATGTAACCAAGGCCACTGTCTTCCCAATCCAGCGCTTATCCGGCCAGCCCTAGCATATAAAATTATGATATAAAGTGTGAACATCTGTCCAGGCACCTGGCTCAATTGGTTAGGAGTTAGCGTAGAGCACATGCTCTGACCAATAGGGACACCGGTTTGATTCCCATTCGGGGCAGTGAATGTTTCGCCTGAGCAGAGCTAACACTGAGCTGCCAAGGAGTGGCAGGATGGCTCAGCTGGTATAACAACCAGATTGCCTGTTCAATGATGGTCTCGGCCCACCCGCAACTCTAGATTGAACTCGGCACCTTGAGCTGAGCTGCTGTCCGGATGGCTCAGTGGATAGGGCATTCACGCTTAACAAAAAGGCTGCTGGGTTTTGACTCCCACAAAGGACGGTCGCTACTACAACACGCAACTGAGACTGAACACAGCACTTTAAACTTAGGGGACATTAGCTGCCAAGGGGAAGCCAGACAGTGATTGGCACCCTACAAAATGAAGCTCCTCTCTCTTACCTGGGTCCTCTCTGTAGCCTGTGTCCTACCTGTTGCCTGGCTCCTTCCTGTTGTCAAGCTCCTCTCTGTTACCTGGTTGCTATGTTGCCTGGTTCCTCTCTGTTGCCTGGGTCCCTGCTGTTGCCAAGCTCCTCTCTGTTAGGTCTTCTCTGTAGCCTGGGTACTCCCTGTTGCCTGGTCCCTTGATGTGGCCAAGCTGCTCTCTGTTACGTGTGTCCTCTCTGTTGCCTTCGTTCCTACTGTTACCTAGCCCACAATGTGACGTGTCTCCTGCACACTACCTGTTTCCTTCCGGTTGCCTGCATAATTGCCAATGCCTCTGTCCTCCGCATTGCTGGGGTCCTCCCTATTGCCTGGGTCTCTCCTGTTGCCAAACACCTCTCTGTTACTTCAGTTTTCTCTGTTGCCCAGCTCCTTGCTTCTGCCTGGGTCCTCCATGTTGCCTACTTCCTCTCTGTTACCTTGGTCTTCTCTGTTCCCTGTGTCATCCCTGTTGCCTGGGTCCTTCCTGTTGCGAAGTTCCTCTCTGTTAGCTGAGGGTTCTCTGTTGGCTAGGTTCTCCCTTTTGCCTGGGTCCTTCCTGTTGCCAACCTCCTCTCTGTTACCTGTGTCCTCTCTGTTCCCTGGGTGCTCGCTGTTGCTTGGGTCCTCCCTGTTGCCTGGGTCGTTCCTGTTGCCAAGGTCGTCTCTGTTACCCGGGTCCTCTCTGTTGCCTGGGTTCTCCGTTTTTCCAAGCTCGCTCTGTAACCTGTGTCCCCCCTGTTGCCTGAGTTCTTCCTGTTACCTGGGTCCTTCCTGATGCCAAGATACTCTCTGTTCCCTGGGTCCTTCCTGTTGCCAAGCACCTCTCTGTTACCTGGGTCCTCTCTGTTGCCTGGGTCCTCCCTGGTCCTCCGTCCTTCCTGTTTCCAAGGTACTCTCTGTTGCCAAGATCCTCCCTGTTACCTGGGTCCTCTCTGTTGCTTGAGTCCTCACTGTTGCCAGGGTCCTTCCTTTTGCCAAGGCCGTCTCTGTTACATGGGTCCTTTCTGTTGCCTGAATCCTCACTGTTGCCAAGGTCCTCTCTGTTTCCTGGGTCCTCCCTGTTGCCTGGGTCCCTGATGTTGCCAAGCTCCTCTCTGTTACGTGGGTCTTCTCTGTAGCCTGGGTAGTCCCTGTTGCCTGGTCCCTTGCTGTGGCCAAGCTGCTCTCTGTTACGTGTGTCCTCTCTGTTGCCTCCGTTCCTACTGTTACCTCCGCCCTCAATGTGACGTGTCTCCTTCACATTACCTGTTTCCTTCCTGTTGCCTGCATAATCGCCAATGCCTCTATCCTCCCCATTGCCGGGATCCCCCCTATTGCTTGGGTCTCTCCTGTTGCTAAGCTCCTCTCTGTTACCTGGGTCCTCTCTGTTGCCTGCGTCCTACCTGTTGCCAGGGTCCTTCCTGTTGCCAAGCTCCTCTCTGTTTCCTGAGTTTTCTCTGTTGCCCAGGACCACGCTCCTGCCTGGGTCCTCCCTGTTGCCTATCTCCTGTCTGGTACCTTGGTCTTCTCTGTTTCCTGTGTCCTCCCTGTTGCCTGTGTTCTTCCTGTTGCGATGTTCCTCTCTGTTAGCTGAGGGTTCTCTGTTGGCTAGGTTCTCCCTTTTGCCTGCGTCCTTACTGTTGCCAATCTCCTGTCTGTTGCCTCAGTCCTCTCTGTTGCCTGGGTCCTTCATGTTGCCAAAAACCTCTCTGTTACCTGGGTCATCTCTGTACATGGGTCCTCCCCGTTACCTGGGTACTTCCTGTTGCCACGCTCCTCTCTGTTACCTGTGTCCTCTCTGTTCCTTGGGTCCTCTCTGTTACTTGGGTCTTTCGGTTACCTGGGTCCTTCACGTTATCTGGGTCCTTTCCGATTCCTGGATCCTCCCTATGTCTGGGTCCTCCACGTTGCCTTGGTCCTCCCTCTCACCAAGGTCCTCACTGTTACCTGGCTCCTTCACATTACCTGTATCCTTCCCGTTGCCTGTATCATCCCCAATGCCTGGGTCCTCTCCATTGCCGGGGTCCTCCCTGTTGTCTGGGTCATTCCTGTTTCCAAGCTCCTCTCTGCTACCTGTGTCCTCTCTGTTGCCTGTGTCCTACCTGTTGTCTGGGAACTTCCTGGTTCCTAGCTCGTCTCTGTTATCTGAGACTTCTCTGTTGCCTCGTTCCTCCATTATGACTTGTTCCTCCCTGTTGCCAAGCTGCTCTCTGTTACCTGGGCCCTCACCGTTGCCTGGGTCCTCCCTGTTGCCTGGGTCCTTCCTGTTGCCAAGCTCCTGTCTGTTACCTGGGTCCTCTCTGTTGCTTGAGTCCTCACTGTTGCCTGGGTCCTTCCTTTTGCCAAGGTCGTCTCTGTTACATGGGTCCTCTCTGTTGCCTGGGTACTCCCTTTTTCCAGGCTCCTCTCTGTTACCTGGATCCTCCCTGTTGCCTGGGTTCTTCCTGTTACCTGGGTCATTCCTGTTGCCAAACTCCTCTCTGTTACCTGGGTCTTCTCTGTTACTTGGGTATTCCCTGTGACCTGGGTCCTTCCTATTCCCAAGATGCTCTATGTTACCTCGGTTCTCTGTGTTGCCTGGGTCCTCCCTCTCACCTAGGCCCTTACTGTTACCTGGCTACTTCACATTACCCGTTTCCTTCCCTTTGCCTGTATCATACCGAATGCGTTTGTCCTCCCTATTACCGGTGTCCTCCCTATTGCCAGGGTCCTTCCTGTTGCCAAGCTACTCTCTGTTACCTGAGACTTCTCTGTTGGCTAGGTCCTCCGTTATGCCTGGGTCCTCCCTGTTGCCAAGCTCCTCTCTGTTACCTGGTCCCTCACAGTTGCCTGGGTCCTCCCTGTTATCTTTGTCCTTCCTGTTGCCTGGGTCCTTGCTGATGCCAAGGTCCTCTCTCTTACGTGGGTCCTCTCTGTTGCCTGGGTTCTCCCTGTTACCTAGGCCCTCACTGTTACCTGGCCCCTTGAGGTTACCTGGGTCCTTCACATTGCGTGGTTCCTCCCCAATACCTGTGTCCTCCCTTTTGCCTGGGTCCTGCCTGTTTCCTGGGACCTCTCTGGTACCTAGGCCCTCACTGTTACCTGTCTCCTCCCCGTTGCCTGGGTTCTGGGTTCTTCCTGTTGCAAATCTCCTCTCTGTTAACTGGATCCTCTCTGTTGCCATAATCTTCCCTTTTATCTAGGCCCTCACTGTTACCTGGCTCCTTCACCTAACCTGGGTCCTTCCCTTTGCTTGCATCCTCCCCAATGCCTGTGTCCTCCCCGTTGCCTGGGTTCTTCCTGTAGCCTGGGACCTTCCTGTTGCCAAGATCCACTCTGTTACCGGGGTCCTCCCCGTTGCCTGAATCCTCGATGTTGCCTGGGTCCTTCCTTTTACCTAGGCTCTCACTCTTAACTGGCTCCTTCACATTACCTGGGCACTTCCATTTACCTGGATCCTCCCTAAAGCCTGGGTCCTCACTGTTGTCTGGGTCCTCAATGTTTCCTGGATCCTTCCTGTTACCTAGAGCCTCACTGTTACCTGGCTCCTTCACATTACCTGGATCCTTCCCGTTGCCTGTATTCTTCACAATGCCTGGGTCCTCCCTGTTGCCTGGGTGCGTCCTGTTGCAAATCTCCTCTCTGTTACCTGGATTCTCTCTGTTGCCTGGGTCCTCCCTATTACCTAGTCCCTCACTGTAACCTGGCTCCTTCATGTTACCTGGTTCCTTCCCATTGCCTGGATCCTCCCCAATGCCTGTGTCCTCCTCATTGCCTGGGTCCTCCCTGTTGCCTGGTTCCTTCCTGTTGCCAAGCTACTCTCTGTTACCTGTGTCCTCTGTGTTGCCTGTTCCTTCCTGTTGCCTGGGTCCTTGCTGTTGCCAAGCTTCTCTCTGTTACCTGGGCCCTCACCGTTGCCGGGATCCTCCCTGTTGTCTGGGTCCTTCCTGTTGCCTGGGTCCTTGCTGTTGCCAAGCTCCTTTCTGTTACGTAGGTCGCTCTGTTGCCTGGATTCTCTCTGTGACATGGGTTCTTGTTGTTGCCAAGCTACTTTCTGTTACGTGGGTCTTCTCTGTTGCCTGGGTTCTCCCTGTTACCTTGGCCCTCACTGTTACCTGGCCCCTTCACATTACCTGGGTCCTTCCCGTTGCATGGTTCCTCGCCAATACCTGGATCCTCCCCATTGCCTGGGTCCTCCCTGATTCCTGGGAATCTCTGTTACTTAGGCCCTCACTGTTACCTGGCCCCTTCAAGTTACCTGGGTCCTTTCCTTTCCCTCAATCCTCGCCAATGCCTGGGTCCTCCCCGTTTGCTGGGTCCTCGTTGTTGCCTGGGTCCTTCCTGCTGCCAAGGTCGTCTCTGTTACATGGGTCCTCTCTGTTGCCTGGCTACTCCCTGTTTCCAAGCTCCTCTCTTTCACCTGGATCCTCCCCATTGCCTTGCTTCTTGCTGTTACCTGGGCCATTCCTGTTGCCAAGCTCATCGCTGTTACCTGTGTCTTCTCTGTTACCTGGGTATTCCCAGTTGCCTGGGTCCTTCCGGTTTCCAAGGTTCTCTCTGTTGCCAAGATCCTCTCGGTGACCTGGGGCATCTCTGTTGCCTGGATTATCCCTGTTGCCTGGATCCTTCCTGTTGCCAAGTTCCTCTCTGTTCCCTGGGTCCCCTCTGTTCCCTGGGTCCTCCCTAATACCTGGGTCCTTTCTGTTGCCAAGGTCGTCTCTGTTACATGGGTCCTCTCTGTTGCCGGGGTACTACCTGTTTCCAAGCTCCTCTCTGTTACCTGGGTCTTCTCTGTTCCCTGGGAATTCCATGTTACCTTGGTCCTTCCTATTCCCAAGATGGTCTCTGTTACCTCAGTCTTCTGTGGTGTCGGGGATCTCCCTCTCATGTAGGCCCTCACTGTTACCTGGCTCCTTCACATTACCTGTTCCCTTCCCTTTGCTTGTATCATCCCCAATGCGTTTGTCCTCCCTATTGCCGGTGTCCTCCCTATTGTCTGGGTCCTTCCTGTTGCCAAGCTACTCTCTGTTACCTGAGACTGCTCTATTGCCTAGGTCCTCCGTTTTCCCTGGGTCCTCCCTGGTGCCAAGCTCCTCTCTGTGACTTGGTCCCTCACCATTGCCTCGGTCCTCCCTGTTGTCTGGGTCTTTCCTGTTGCCTGGGTTCTTGCTGTTGCCAAGCTCCTCTCTGTTACCTGGGTCCTCTCTGTTGCCTGCGTCCTACCTGTTGCCTGGGTCCTTCCTGTTGCCAAGCTCCTCTCTGTTACCTTGGTCTTCTCTGTTGCCTGTGTCATCCCTGTTGCCTGGGTCCTTCCTTTTGCGATGTTCCTCTCTGTTAGCTGAGGGTTCTCTTTTGGCTAGGTTCTCCCTTTTGCCTGGGTCGTACATTTTGCCAATCTCCTGTCTGTTACCTGTGTCCTCTCTGTTGCCTGAGTCATCACTGTTGCCAAGCTCCTCTCTGTTTCCTGGGTCCTCCCTGTTGCCAGCGTCCACCCTGTTGCCAAGCTCCTCTGTGTTACCTGTGTCCTCTCTGTTGCCTGAGTCCTCACTGTTGCTAAGCTCTTCTCTGTTTCGTGGGTCCTCACCGTTGCCTGGGTCCCTGCTGTTGCCAAGCTCCTCTCTGTTACGTGGGTATTCTCTGTAGCCTGGGTACTCCCTGTTGCCTGGTCCCTTGCTGTGACCAAGCTGCTCTCTGTTACGTGTGTTTTCTCTGTTGCCTCCGTTCCTACTGTTACCTACGCCCTCAATGTGACGTGTCTCCTTCACATTACCTGTTTCCTTCCCGTTGCCTGCATAATCGCCAATGCCTCTGTCCTCCCCAATGCCGGGATCCTCCCTATTGCCTGGGTCTCTCCTGTTTCCAAGCTCCTCTCTGTTACCTGGGTCCTCTCTGTTGCCTGCGTCCTACTTGTTGCCTGGGTCCTTCCTTGTTGCCAAGCTCCTCTCTGTTACCTGAGTTTTCTCTGTTGCCCAGTACCTCGCTTCTGCCTGGGTCCTCCCTGTTGCCTATCTCCTCTCTGTTACCTTGGTCTTCTCTGTTGCCTGTGTCATCCCTGTTGCCTGTGTTCTTCCTGTTGCGATGTTCCTCTCTGTTAGCTGAGGGTTCTCTGTTGGCTAGGTTCTCCCTTTTGCCTGCATCCTTCCTGTTGCCAATCTCCTGTCTGTTGCCTCAGTCTTCTCTGCGCCTGAGTCCTCACTGTTGCCAAGCTCCTCTCTGTTAACTGGGTCCTCCCTGTTGCCTGGTTCCATCCTGTTGCCAAGCTCCTCTCTGTTACCTGGGTGATCTTTGTTGCTTGGGTACTCCGAGTTGCTTGGGTCCTTCCTGTTGCCAAGCTACTCTCTGTTGCCTGGGTCCGTCCTGTTGCCAAGGTCGTCTATGTTACCTGGGTCCTGTCTGTTGCCTGGATTCTCCCTGTTTCCAAGCTCCTCTCTGTAACATGGGTCCTCCCTGTTGCCTGAGTTCTTCCTGCTACCTGGGTCCTTCCTGATGCCAAGCTACTCTCTGTTGCCTGTGTCCTTCCTGTTGCCAAGCCCCTCTATGTTACCTGTGTCATCTCTGGGCATGGGTCCTCCCCGATACTTCCTGTTGCCACGCTCCTCTCTGTTACCTGGGTCCTCTCTGTTGCTTGGGACCTCTCTGTTGCCTGGGCCCTTCGTTTACCTGGGACCTTCACGTTATCTGGGTCCTTCCCGATTACTGGATCTTCCCTATGTCTGTGTCCTCCACGTTGCCTGGTTCCTCCCTGTTGCCTGGGTCCTTCCTGTTGCCAAGCTACTCTCTGTTACTGGGGTCCTCCTCGTTGCCTGGATCCTCCATTTTGCCTGGGTCATTCCTTTTACCTAGGCCCTCACTGTTAACTGCCTCCTTCACATTACTTGGGTACTTCCAGTTACCTGGATCCTCCCTAAAGCCGGGGTCCTCCCCGTTGCCTGGGTCCTCAATGTTGCCTGGGTCCTTCCTGTTACCTAGGGCCTCACTGTTACCTGGCTCCTTCAAGTTACCTGGATCCTTCCCGTTGCCTCTATACTTCACAATGCCTGGGTCCTCCCCGTTGCCTGGGTCCTTCCTGTTGCAAATCTCCTCTCTGTTACCTGGATTCTCTCTGTTGCCTGAGTGCTCCCTATTACCTAGGCCCTCACTTTAACATGGCTCCTTCTCATTCCCTGGTTCCTTCCCATTGCCTGGATCCTCCCCAATGCCTGAGACCACCCCACTGCTGGGGTACTCCCTATTACCTTGGTCCTTACTGTTGCCATGCTCCTCTCTGACACCTGAGTCCTCTCTGTTGCTTGTGTCCTCCCTTTTGCCTGCGTTCTCCCTGTTGCGAAGCTCCTCTCTGTTACCTGGGTCCTCTCTGTTGCCTGGGTCGTCCCTGTTGCCTGGGTCCTTCCTATTGTCAAGCTCCTCTCTGTTTCTTGAATCTTCTCTGTTGCTTGGGTCCTCCTATTGCCTGGATCCTTCCTGATGCCAAGCTACTCTCTGTTGCCTGGGTCCTTCCTGTTGCCAAGTGCCTCTCTGTTACCTGGGTCATCTCTGTTGCATGGGTCCTCCCCGTAATCTGGGTCCTTCGTGTTGCCACGCTCCTCTCTGCTACCTGTGTCCTCTCTGTTTCCTGGGTCCTCCCTGTTTCCTGGGTCCTTCCTGTTTCCAAGGTACTCTCTGTTGCCAAGATCCTCTCGGTGACCTGGGACCTCTCTGTTGGCTGGATTATCCCTGTTGCCTGGTTCCTTCCTGTTGCCTGGGTCCTTCCTCTTGCCAATCTCTTGTGTGTTACCTGTGTCCTCTCTGTCCTCTCTGTTGCCTGAGTCCTCACTGTTGCCAAACTCCTCTCTGTTTCGTGGGTCCTCACTGTTTCCTGGGTCCCTGCTGTTGCCAAGCTCCTCTCTGTTACGTGGGTCTTCTCTGTAGCCTGGGTAATCCCTGTTGCCTGGTCCCTTGCTGTGGCCAAGCTGCTCTCTGTTTCGTGTGTTCTCTCTGCTGCCTCCGTTTCTACTGTTACCTACGCCCTCAATGTGACGTGTCTCCTTCACATTACCTGTTTCCTTCCCGTTGCCTGCATAATCGCCAATGCCTCTGTCCTCCCCATTGTCGGGATCCCCCCTATTGCCTGGATCTCTCCTGTTGCCAAGCTTCTCTCTGTTACCTGGGACCTCTCTGTTGCCTGTGTCCTACCTGTTGCTTGGGTCCTTCCTGTTGCCAAGTTCCTCTCTGTTACCTGAGTTTTCTCTGTTGCCCAGGACCACGCTTCTGCCTGGGTCTTCCCTGTTGTCTATCTCCTCTCTGTTACCTTGGTCTTCTCTGTTGCCTGTGTCATCCCTGTTGCCTGGGTTCTTCCTGTTGTGATGTTCCTCTCTGTTAGCTGAGGGTTCTCTGTTGGCTAGGTTCTCCCTTTTGCATGCGTCCTTCCTGTTGCCAATCTCCTGTCTGTTGCCTCAGTCCTCTCTGTTGCCTGAGTCCTCACTGTTGCCAAGCTCCTCTCTGTTAACTGTGTCCACCCTGTTGCCTGGTTCCATCCTGTTTTCAAGCTCCTCTCTGTTACCTGGGTGCTCTTTGTTGCTTGGGTACTCCCTGTTGCCTGGGTCCTTCCTGTTGCCAAGCTACTCTCTGTTGCCTGGGTCCGTCCTGTTGCCAAGATCGTCTCTGTTACCTGGGTCCTGTCTGTTGCCTGATTCTCCGTTTCCAAGCTCCTCTCTGTAACATGGGTTCTCTCTGTTGCCTGCGTCCTCCCTCTCACCAAGTTCCTCACTGTTACCTGGCTCCTTCACATTACCTGTATCCTTCCCGTTGCCTGTATCATCCCCAATGCCTCGGTCCTCCCCATTGCCGGGGTCCTCCCTGTAGTCTGGTCATTCCTGTTTCCAAGCTTCTCTCTGCTACCTGTGTCCTCTCTGTTGCCTGTGTCCTACCTGTTGTCTGGGTCCTTCCTGTTTCCAAGCTCGTCTCTGTTACCTGAGACTTCTCTGTTGCCTAGGTCCTCCATTATGACTTGTTCCTCCCTGTTGCCAAGCTTCTCTCTGTTACCTGGGCCCTCATCGTTGCCTGGGGCCTCCCTGTTGCCTGGGTCCTTCCAGTTGCGAAACTCCTCTCTGTTACCTGGGTCCTCTCTGTTGCTTGAGTCCTTACTGTTGCCTGGGTCCTTCCTTTTGCCAAGGTGTTCTATGTTACATGGGTCCTCTCTGTTGCCGGGGTACTCCCTTTTTCCAACCTCCTCTCTGTTACCTGGGTCCTCCCTGTTGCCTGGGTTCTTCCTGTTACCTGGGTCATTCCTGTTGCCAAACTCCTCTCTGTTACCTGGGTTTTCTCTGTTACCTGGGTATTCCCTGTTAACTGGGTCCCTCCTATTCTCAAGATGCTCTGTGTTACCTCGGTTCTCTGTGTTGCCTGGGTCCTCCCTCTCACCTAGGCCTTCACTGTTACCTGGCTCCTTCACATTACCCGTTCCCTTCCCTTTGCCTGTATCATCTCCAATGCGTTTGTCCTCCCTATTGCCGGTGTCCTCCCTATTGCCTGGGTCCTTCCTGTTGCCAAGCTACTCCCTGTTACCTGAGACTTCTCTGTTGTCTAGGTCCTCCGTTTTGCCTGGGTCCTACCTGGTGCCAAGCTCCTCTCTGTTACCTGGTCCCTCACCGTTGCCTGGGCCCTCCCTGTTGTCTGGGTCCTTCCTGTTGCCTGGGTCCTTGCTGTTGCCAAGCTCCTCTCTATTATGTGGGTCTTTTCTGTTGCCTGGGTTCTCCCTGTTACCTAGGTCCTCACTGTTACCTGGCCCCTTGAGGTTACCTGGGTCCTTCACATTGCATGGTTCCTGCCCAATACCTGTGTCCTCCCTTTTGCCTGGGTCCTGCCTGTTTCCTGGGACCTCTCTGTTACCTAGGCCCTCACTTTTACCTGTCTCCTCCCCGTTGCCTGGGTCCTTCCTGTTGCAAATCTCCTCTCTGTTAACTGGATCCTCTCTGTTGCCATAATCTTCCCTTTTATCTAGGCCCTCACTGTTACCTGGCTCCTTCAAGTAACCTGGGACCTTCCCTTTGCCTGGATCCTCCCCAATGCCTGTGTCCTCCCCGTTGCCAGGGGTCTTCCTGTAGCCTGGGACCTTCCTGTTGCCAAGATCCTCTCTGTTACCAGTGTCCTCCCCGTTTTCTGGATGCTCCATGTTGCCTGGGTTATTCCTTTTACCTAGGTCCTCACTGTGAACTGGCTCCTTCACATAACCTGGGCACTTCCAGCTACCTGGATCCTTCCTAAAGCCTGCGTAATCCCCGTTGCCTGGGTCCTCAATGTTGCCTGGATCCTTCCTGTTACCTAGGGCCTCACTGTTACCTGGCTCCTTCACGTTATCTGGATCCTTCCCATTGCCTGTATCCTTCACAATGCCTGGGTCCCCCCTGTTGCCGGGGTGCGTCCTGTTGCAAATCTCCTCTCTGTTTCCTGGATTCTCTCTGTTTCCTTGGGTACTCCCTATTACCTAGGCCCTCACTGTAACCTGGCTCCTTCACGTTACCTGGTTCCTTCCCATTGCCTGGATCCTCCACAATGCCTGAGTCCACCCCATTGCTGGGGTCCTCCCTATCGCCTTGGTCCTTCCTGTTGCCAAGATCCTCTCTGATACCTGTATCCTCTCTGTTGCTTGTGTCTTCCCTTTTGCCTGCGTCCTCCCTGTTGCGAAGCTCCTCTCTGTTACCTGGGTCCTCTCTGTTGCCTGAGTCGTCCCTGTTTCCTGGGTGCTTCTTTTGCCAAGCTTCTCCCTTTTACCTGGTCCTTCTGTTGCCTGGGTCCTCCATGTTGTCTGGGTCCTTCTTGTTGTCAGTCTCTTGTCTGTTAGTTGAGTCCTCCCCATTGCCTGGCTCCTACCTGTTGCCAATCTACTCTCTGTTTCCTGGGTCCTCCCTGTTGCCCAGGTCCTTCTGTTACCTTGGTCCTTCAAGTTACCTGGGACCTTCCCGTTGCCTGGATCCTCCCCAATGCCTGGGTCCTCCTCATTGCCTGGGTCCTCCCTGTTGCCTGGGTCCTTCCTGTTGCCGAGCTACTCTCTGTTACCTGTGTCCTCTGTGCTGCCTGTTCCTTCCTGTTGCCCGGGTCCTTGCAGTTGCCAAGCTCCTCTCTGTTACGTGGTTCCTCTCTGTTGCCTGGGTTCTCCCTGTTACCTAGGCCTTCACTGTTACTTGTCCCCTTCACGTTACCTGGGTCCTTCCAGTTGCCTGGGTCCTCCCTGATGCCTGGGACATCTCTGTTACTTAGGCCCTCACTGTTACCTGGCCCCTTCAAATTACCTATGTCCTTTCTTTCCCTCGATTCTCGCCAATGCCTGGGTCCTCCCCGTTTGGTGGGTCCACCCTGTTGCCTGGCTACTCCCTGTTTCCAAGCTCCTCTCTTTTACCTGGATCCTCCCCATTGCCTTGCTTCTTGCTGTTACCTGGGTCATTCCTGTTGCCAAGCTCATCGCTGTTACCTGGGTCTTCTCTGTTACTTGAGTATTCCCTGTTGCCTGGGTCCTTCTGGTTTCCAAGGTACTCTCTGTTGTCAAGATCCTCTCGGTGACCTGGGACATCTCTGTTGCCTGGATTATCCCTGTTCCCTGTGTCCCTCCTGTTGCCAAGTTCCTCTCTGTTCCCTGGGTCCTCTCTGTTCCCTGGGTCTTCCCTAATACCTGGTTCCTTCCTGTTGTCACGATCCTCTCTGTTACCTGGGTCCTCTCTGTTACTTGATTCCTCACTGTTGCCTGGGTCCTTCCTTTTGCCAAGTTCGTCTCTGTTACATGGGTCTTCTCTGTTGCCTGGGTACTACCTGTTTCCAAGCTCCTCTCTGTTACCTGTGTCCTCCCTGTTGCCTGGGTTCTTCCTGTTACCTGGGTCATTCCTTTTGACAAGATCTTCTCTATTACCTGGTTCTTCTCTGTTACCTGGGAATTCCCTGTTACCTGGGTCCTTCCTATTCCCAAGATGCTCTGTGATTCCTCGGTCCTCTTTGTTGCCTGGGTCCTGCCTCTCACCTAGGCCCTCACTGTTACCTGGATAATTCACATTACCCGTTTCCTTCCCATTGCCTGTATTATCCCCAGTGCCTGTGTCCTCTCTATTGCCGGTGTCGTCCCTATTGCCTGGGTTCTTCCTGTTGCCAAGCTCCTCTCTGTTACCGGTGTCCTCTCTGTTCACTGGGTAATTCCTGTTGACTCAGTAACTCCTGTTGCCTGGGTAACTACTGTTGCCAGGGTAACTTCTGTTGCCAAGCTCCTTTCTATTACAAGGTTACTTCCTGTTGACTGGGTAAATCCTGTAGCCTGGGTAACTCCTGTTACTTAGGTAACTCCTTTTTGCCAAGCTCTTCTCTATTACCGGGGTCCAATCTGTAACCTGGTAACTCCTGTGACCTGGGTAACTGTTGTTGCTATGTTCCTCTTTGTTACCGCGGTCCTCTCTGTTGCCTTGATAACTCCTGTTGCCTCGGTAACTCCTTTTGTGTCGGTAACTCCTGTTGCCAATCTCCTCTCTGTTACTAGGGTCCTCTCTGTTCCCTGGGTAATTTCTCTTCCCTCAATAACTCCTGTGGCAAAGCTCCTCTCTGTTACTGTGGTCCTCCCTGTTGCCTGGGTAACTCGTGTTGTCTGGATAACTACTGTTGCCAGGGTAACTACTGTTGTCAAGCTCCTCTCTTTTACCTGGGTACCTCCTGTTGCCAAGCTCCTCTCTTTTACCTCGGTACTGTCTGTTACCTGGGTAACTACTGTTACCAGGGTAACTCCTGTTACCAAGCTGCTCTGGATTTCCTGGGTAAAATCTGATGCCTGGGTAACTCCTATTGCCTGGGTAATTCCTGTTCCCAAACTCCTCTCTGTTACCGGGGTCCTCCCTGTTGCCTGGGTGACTCCTTTTGCCTGGCTAACTGTTGTTCCAAAGCTCCTCTCTGTTACCGGGTTCCTCTCCGTTGCCTGTGTAATTCCTGTTTCCTCGGTAACTCCTGTTACCTGAGTAACTCCTTTTGCCAATCTCCTCTCGGTTACCAGCATCCTCCCTGTTGCCTGGGTAACTCCTGTTGCATGGGTAACTCATGTTGCCAAGCTCCTCTCTGTTACGTGGGTCCTCCCTGTTGCCTGGGAAACTCCTGTTGCCTGGGTATCTCCTGTTGCCAAGCTCCTCTCTGTTACCTGTGTCCTCTCTGTTGTCTGGGTAACTACTGTTGCCAGAGTAACTCCTGTTGCCAAGCTCCTCTCTATTACCTGGTTAACAACTGTTGCCTGGGTAACTCCTGTTGCCTGGATAACTCCTGTTGCCAAGCTCCTCTCTGTTACCAGAGTCCTCCCTATTGCCTGGATAACTCCTGTTGCCTGGGTAACTCTTGTTGCCAAGCTCCTCTCTGTTACCGGGGTCCTCTCTGTTGCCTGGGTAATACTTGTTGCCTCCGTAATTCCTGTTCCCTGGGTAAAACCTGTTGCCATACTCCGCACTTTTACCTGGGTAACTCCTGTTGCCTGGGTAACTCCTGTTTCCAAGCACCTCTCTGTTATTGGGGTGCTCTCTGTTGCCTGGGTAACTCCTGTTTTCTAGATAACTCCTGTTTCCAAGCTCCTCTCTGTTACTGTGGTCATCCCTCTTTCCTAAGTAACTCCTGTTGCCTGGGTATACTCCTGTTGCCTGGGTAACTCCTGTTGCCAAGCTCCTCTCTGTTACCGTGGTCCTCCCTGTTGCCTGGATAACTCCTGTTGCCTGGATAACTCCTGCTGCCTGGGTAACTCCTGTTGCCAAGCTCCTCTCTGTTACTGGGGTCCTCCCTGTTTCCTGGGTAACTCCCATTGCCTTGGTAACTCCTGTTGCCTGGATAACTCCTGTTGCCTGGGTGACTCCTGTTTCCTGTGTAACTCCTGTTTCCAAGATCCTATCTTTTACCGTGGTAATCCCTGTTGCCTAAGTCTTGTTGCCTGGGTAAATCCTGTTGCCTGGGTAACTCTTGTTGCCAAGCACCTCTCTGTTATCTGGGTAACACCTGTTGCCAATCTACTCTCTATTACCTGGGTCCTCTCTGTTGCCTGGGTAACTACTGTTTCCAGGGTAACTCCTGTTGCCAAACTCCTCTCTATAACCTGGGTAACTCCTGTTGCCAAGCTCCTCTCTGTTACTGTGGTCCTCCCTGTTGCCTGGATAACTCCCATTTCCTGGATAACTACTGCGGCCTGGGTAACTCCTGTTGCCAAGCTCCTCTCTGTTACCAGGGTCCTCTCTGTAACCTGGGTAATTCCTGTTGCCGCAATAATTCCTGTTGCAAAGCTCCTCTCTGTTACTGGCATCCTCCCAGTTTCCTGGGTAACTCCTGTTGCCTGGGTAACTCCTGTTGCCAAGCTCCTCTCTGTTACCAGGGTCCTCTCTGTTCCCTGGGTAATTCCTGTTGCCTCAATAACTCCTGTAGGCTGGGTAACTCCTGTTGCCTGGGTAACTCCTGTTGCCAAGTTCCTCTCTGTTACCAGGGTCCTCTATATACCCTGGGTAACTCCTGTTGCCTGGGTAACTCCTGTTGCCTGGGTGACTCCTGTTTCCTTGGTAACTCCTGTTTCCAAGCTCCTATCTGTTACCGTCGTCATTCCTGTTGCCTGAGCAACTCTTGATCCCTGGGTAACATCTGTAGCCTGGGAAATTCCTGTGGCCAAGCACCTCTCTGTTATCGTGGTCCTCCCTGTTGCCTGGGTAAATCCTGTTGCCTGGATAACTCCTGTTGCCAGGGTAACTCCTGTTGCCCTGCTCCTCTCTGTTACCAGGGTCCTCTCTGTTGCCTGGGTAATTCCTGTTGCCTCAGTAACTCCTGCTGCCTGGGTAACTCCTGTTGCCTCCGTAACTTCTGTTGCCAAGCTCCTCTCTGTTACCTGGGTAACACCTCTTGCCAAGCTACTCTCCATTACCTGGGTCTTCTCTGTTGCCTGGATTACTACTGTTTCCAGGGTAACTCCTGTTTCCAAGTTGCTGTCTAATACCAGTGTCACTATTGTTGACTGTGTAACTCCTGTTGCCTGGGTAACTCCTGTTGCATGGGTAACTCCTCTTGCCAAGCTCCTCACTGTTACCTGGGTAACACCTGTTGCCTGGGTAACTTCTGTTGCCTGCGTATCTCCTGTTTCCTGGCTAACTCGTGTTGCCAAGCGTCCCTCTGTTTCTAGGGTGACTCCTGTTTCCAAGATCTTCTCTGTTACCTGGGTAAATCCTGTTGCCAAGCGCCACTCTGTTGCCAGGTTGAGTCCTGTTGCCAATCTCCTCTATTTCCTGGGTAACTACTATTGCCTGGGTAACTCCTGTTGCCAAGCTCCTCTCTGTAACCGGGGTCGACCCTGTTGCTTGGGTAACTCCTCTTGCCTGGTTAACTTCTGTTGCCAAGCTCCTCTTTGATACCGGGTTCCTCCCTGTTTCCTGGGTAACTCCTGTTGCCTGGGTAACTCATGTTGCCAAGCTCCTCTCTGTTACCGTGGTCCTCCCTGTTGCCTGGGTAACTCCTGTTGCCTGGATAACTCCTGTTGCCTGGGTAACTTCTGTTGCCAAGCTCCTCTTTGATACCGGGTTCCTCCCTGTTTCCTGGGTAACTCCTGTTGCCTGGGTAACTCCTGTTGCCAAGCTCCTCTCTGTTACCAGGGACTTCTCTGTTGCCTGGGTAATTCCTGTTGCCTCAATAAGTCCTGTTGCCTGGGTAACTACTGTTGCCTCCGTAACTTCTGTTGCCAAGCTACTTTCTGTTACCTGGTTAACTTCTGTTGCCAAGCTACTCTCTGTTAACAGGGTCCTCTCTGCTGCCTGGGTAACTCCTGTTGCCTGGGTAACTCCTGTTGCCAAGGTCCTCTCTATTACCTGGGTAAATCCTGTTGCCTGGGTAACTCCTGTTGCCTGGGTAACTCCTGTTGCCAAACTCCTCTCTGTTACAGGGGTCCTCCTTGTTGCCTGGGTAACTCCTGTTGCCTGGGTAACTCCTGTTGACTGGTAACTCCTGTTGTCAAGCACTTCTCTGTTACCTGGGTCCTCTGTGTTGCCTAGGTAACTACGGTTTTCAGGGTAACTCCTGTTTCCAAGCTCCTCTCTATTACCTGTGTAACTCCTGTTGCCTGGGTTACTCCTGATTCCCGGGTAACCCCTGTTGCCAAGCTCCTCTCTGTTACCTGGGTAACTCCTGTTGCAAGCCTCCTCTCTTTTACCTGGCTACTCTCTGTTACCTGGGTAACTACTGTTGCCAGGGTAACTCCTGTTCCCAAGCTCCTCTCAATTTCTTGGGTAAAACCTGTTGCGTGCGTAACTCCTGTTGCCTGGGAATTCCTGTTGCCAACCTCCTCTGTTACCGGGGTCCTCCCTGTTGCCTGGGTGACAACTTTTGCCTGGGTAACTCCTGTTGACAAGCTCCTCTCTTTTACCTGGGTCCTCTCTGTTGCCTGGGTAACTACTGTTGCCAGGGCAACTCCTGTTGCCAAGCTAGTCTCGATTACCTGGGTAACTCCTGTGGACTGGGTAACTCCTGTTGCCTGGGTAACTCCTGTTGCCAGGTTAACTCCTGTTGCCAAGCTCCTCTCTGTTACCTGGGTCCTCTCTGTTGCCTGGGTTACACATGTTGCCAGGGTAACCCCAGTTGGCTGAGTAACTCATGTTGCCAAGCTCCTCTCTGTTACTGCTGTCCTCCCTGTTACCTGAGGAACTCCTGTTGCCCGGGTAACTCTTGTTGCCAAGCTTCTCTCTGTTACCGGGGTCCTCTCTGTTCCCTGGGTAATGTCTGTTGCCTCGGTAATTCCTGTTGCCTGGGTAACTCTTGTTGCCTGGGTAATTCCTGTTTCCTAGGTAACTCCTGTTGCGAAGCTCCTCTCTGTTACCTGGGTGCATTCTATTGCCTGGGTAAATACTGTTGCCATGGTAACTCTTGTTGCCAAGCTGCTCTCTATTAGTTGGGTCACTCCTGTTTACTGTGTAACTCCTGTTGCCAGGGTAACTGCTGTTGCATCGGTAACTTCTGTTGCCAAGCTCCTCACTGTTACCTGGGTAACACCTGTGGCCTGGGTATCTTCTGTTGGCTGGGCAACTCCTGGATCCTGGGTAAGTCCTGTTGCCAAGCTCCTCTCTGTTTCCAGGGTGACTCCTGTTTCCAAGCTCCTCTCTATTACCTGGGTAACTCCTGTTGCCTGGGTAACTCCTGTTGCCTAGGTAACTCCTGTTGCCTGCGTAACTCCTGTTTCGAAACTCCTCTCTGTTACCGGGTTCCACCCGGATGCCTGGGTATCTCCTGTTGCCTGGTTAACTCCTGTTGCCAAGCACCTCTCTGTTACAAGCGTCCTCTCTATTGCCTGGGTGATTCCTGGGGCCTGGGTAACTCCTCTTGCCTGGGTAATTCCTGTTGCCATGTTCCTCACTGTTACCTGGGAATCTCCTGTTGCCTGGGAAACTCCTGTTCCCTGGGTAACTCCTGTTGCATGGGTAACTCCTGTTGCCAAGCTCCTCACTGTTACCTGGGTAACACCTGTGGCCTGGGTAACTTCTGTTGCCTGGGTAACTCTTGTTGCCGAGCTCCTCTCTGTTCCCTGGGTATCTCTTGTTGCCTGGGTAACTCCTGCTGCCAAGCATTTCTGTTATCCTGGCAACAGGAGTTACCGAGGCAAAAGTAGTTACCCAGGCAACAGAGAGGACCCAGGTAACAGAGAGGAGCTTGGCAACAGGAGTTACCCAGGTAACAGTGAGGAGCTTGGCAACAGGAGTTACCCAGGCAACAGGAGTTACCCAGGCAACAGAGAGCACACAGATATCAGAGAGGATCTTGACAACAGGAGACACGCAGGCAACAGAAGTTAGCCACACAACAGGATTTACCCAGGTAACAGTGAGGAGCTTGGCAACAGGAGGTACCCAAGCAACAGGAGTTACCGAGGCAACAGGAATTATCCAGGCAACAGAGAGGACACCACTAAAGGAGAGGAGCTGGGCAACAGGAGTTACCCAGGCAACAAGAATTAACCAGGCAACAGTGAGTACCCCGGTAATAGACAGGAGCATGGCTACAGGAATTACCCAGGCAACAGAGAGGATCCAGGTAACAGAGAGGAGCTTGACAACAGGATTTACCCAGTCAACAGGAGTTACCCAGACAACAGATAGGACCCAAATAACAAAGAGGAGCTTGTCAACAGGAGTTACCCTGGCAAGAGTAGTTACTCAGGCAACAGAGAGGACCAAGGTAACACAAAGGAGCTTGCAAGAGGAGTTACCCAGGTAACAGAGAGGAGCTTGGCAACAGGAGTTACCAATTAAACAGGAGTTACCCAGGTATTAGAGAGGAGCTCGGCAACGGGAGTTACCCAGGTAACAGTGAGGAGCTTGGCAACAGGAGTTACCCAGGCAACAGGAGTTACCCAGGAAACAGAGAGGATAGAGATAATAGAGAGGAGCTTGACAACAGAGTTACCCAGGCAACAAGAGTTACCCACACAACCGGATTTACCCAGGTAACAGTGAGGAGCTTGGCAACAGGGGTTAGCCCTGAAAAAGGATTTTCCCAGGCAACAGAGAGCACACAGATAACAGAGAGTAGCTTGTCAAAAGAGTTACCCAGGTAATAGGAGTTACCGAGGCAGCACGAATTACCCAGGCAACAGAGAGGACCCCTTTAACAGAGAGGAGCTTGGCACCAGGTGTTACCCCAGCAACAGGAGTTACCCAAGCAACAGGGATGACCCTGGTAACAGAGAGGAGCTTGGAAAGAGGAGTGACCCAGGCAACAGAAGTTACCAAGATAATAGAGAGGAGCTTGGCAACAGGATTTAGCCTGGAAACAGTAGTTACGCAGGCAACAGAGCAGACCCAGGTAACAGAGGGGAGCTTTGAAACAGGAGTTACTCAGGGAACAGAGAGTATCTTGGCAACAGGAGTTACCCATGCAACAGGAGTTACCCAAGTAATAGAGAGGAGCTCAGCAACAGGAGTTACCCTGACAACCGTAGTTACCCAGGCAACATAGAGGACCCCGGTAACAGAGAAGAGCTTGACAACAGCAGTTACCCAGGCAACAGGAGTTACCCAGGAAACAGGAATTAACCAGGCCACAGAGAGGACCCCAGTAAAAGAGAGGAGCTTGGCAACAGGAGTTACCCAGGCAACAGGAGTTACCAAGGTAATAGAGAGGAGATTGGCAACAGAATTTACCCTGGCAAAATTAGTTACCCAGGCAACAGAGAGGACCAATGTAGCAGAGAGAAGCTTGGCAACAGGAGTTACCC
Source organism: Aselliscus stoliczkanus (assembly GCA_033961575.1). Lineage (NCBI taxonomy): Eukaryota > Metazoa > Chordata > Mammalia > Chiroptera > Hipposideridae > Aselliscus > Aselliscus stoliczkanus. Next base: position 28,054,906 of record CM066734.1, read on the forward strand.
AGGGAACAGAGAGTAGCTTGGCAACAGGAGTGACCCATGCAACAGGAGTTTCCCAGGTAATAGAGAGGAGCTCAGCAACAGAAGTTACCCAGGCAACAGGAGTTACTCAGGCAAGAGGGATGACCATGGTAACAGAGAGGAGCTTTGCAAAAGGAGTTACCGAGGCAACAGGAGTTACCCAGGCAACAGGAGTTACCCAAGTAACAGTGAGGAGTATGGCTACAGGTTTTACCCAGGAAACGGGAGTTACCCAGGCAACAAGACTTACTCAGGCAACAGGGATGACGACGGTAACAGATAGGAGCTTGGAAAGAGGAGTTACCCAGGCAACAGGTGTTACCCAGGCAACAGGAGTTACCGAGGCAGCAGGATTTACCCAGGCAACAGGGAGGACCACGGTAACAGAGTGGAGCTTGGCAACAGGAGTTACCCAGGCAACAGGTGTTACCCAGGTAATAGAGAGGAGCTCGGCAACAGGAGGTACCCTAGAAACCGTAGTTCCCCAGGCAACATGGAGGACCCAGGTAACAAAGAAGAGCTTGACAATAGAAGTTACCGAGGTAACAGAAATTACCCAGGCAACAGGAGTTACCCAGGCAACAGGAGTTACCCAGGTAACAGTGCGGAGTATGGCAACAGTTTTTACCCAGGGAACAGGAGTCATGGAGGCAACAAGTATTACCCAGGCAACAGAGAGGACCCCGGTAACAGAGAGGAGCTTTGCAACAGGAGTTACCAAGGGAATAGGATTTACCGAGGCAACAGGAATTATCCAGGATACAGAGACGACACCAGTATCAGATAGGGGCTGGGCAGCAGGAGTCACCCAGGCAACAGGAGTTACCCAGGCAACAGGGAGGAATCCGTTAACAGAGAGGAGCTTGGCAACAGGAGTTATGCAGGCAACAGGAGTTACCCAGGGAATAATTGTTACCCAGATAATAGAGAAGAGCTCGGCAACAGGATTTACCCAGGCTACAAGAGTTACCCAGGCAACCGGAGGACCCCAGTAACAGAGAGGACCTTGGCAACAGGAGTTACCCAGGCAATAGGATTTACCAAGGCAACAGGAATTACCCACGCTACAGAGAGGACACCAGTATCATATAGGAGCTTGGCAACAGGAGTAACCCAGTCAACAGGAGTTACCCAGGCAACAGGGAGGACCACGATAACAGAGAGGAGCTTGGCCACAGGAGTTTCCCAGGCAACAGGAGTTACCAGGCAACAAGAGTTTCTCAGGGAACAGGGATGACCACGGAAAAAGATAGGAGCGTGGAAACAGGAGTTACCCAGGCAACAGGAGTTACCCAGGCAACAGGAGTTACCGAGGCAACAGGGTTTATCGAGGCAACAGAGAGGACCCCGGTAACAGAGAGAAGCTTGGCAACAGGAGTTACCCAGGCAACAGGAGTTACCCTTGAAACAGGGAGAACCACAGTAACAGAGAGGAGCCTTGCAACAGGAATTATTGAGGCAACAGGAATTACCCAGGGAACAGAGAGGACCCTGGTAACAGAGAGGAGCTTGGCAACAGGAGTTACCCAGGCAACAAGAGTTACCCAGGAAACAGGGAGGACCCCAGTAACAGAGAGGAGCTTAGCAACAGGAGTTACCCAGGCAGCAGTAGTTATCCAGGAAACAGGAGTTACCCAGGCAACAGGGAGGACCACAGTAACAGAGAGGAGATTGGCAGGAGGATTTACCCAGGCAACAGGAGTTACCCAGGCAGCAGGAGTTACCCAGGGAACAGTAGTTACCCAGGAATCAGAAAGGACCCAGGTAACAGAGAGGAGCTTGGCAACAGGAGTTACCCAGGCAACAGGAGATACCCAGCCAACAGGAGTTACCCAGGTAATAGTGAGGAGCTTGGCCACAGGAGTTACCCTGGCAACAGTAGTTATCCAGGCAACAGAGAGTACCCAGATAGCAGAGAGGAGCTTGGCAAAAGGAGTTAACCAGGTAACAGAGAGGAGCTTGGCAACAGGAGTTACCCAGGCAACAAGAGTTACCCAGGCAACACGGATGACCTCGGTAACAGAGAGTATCTGGGGAACAGGAGTTACCCTGGCAACGGTAGTTTCCCAGGCAACAGGAGTTACCCAGGTTATAGAGAGGAGCTTGGCAACAGGAGTTACCCTGGCAACAGTAGTTACCCAGGCAACAGAGAGGACGAAGGTAACAGAGAGGATCTTGGCAACAGGAGTTACCCAGTAAACAGGAGTTACCCAGGCAACAGGAGTTACCCAGGAAACAGGAGTTACCCGGGAAATAGACAGGAGCTTGGCAACAGGAGTTACCCTGGCAACAGTAGCTACCCAGGCAACAGTGAGGACCTAGGTAAAAGAGAGGAGCTTGACAACAGGAGTTACCCAGGTAACAGGAGTTACCAGGCAACTCAATGGACCCCGGTAACAGAGAGGAACTTGGCCACAGGGTTTACCCTAGCAACAACAGTAACCCAAGCAATAGAGAGGACCCAGGTAACAGAGAGGCGCTTGGGAACAGGAGTTATCCAGGGAACAGAGAGGAGATTGGTAACAGGAAGTACCAAGGCAATAGGGAGGACCCCAGCAATGGGGTGTACTCAGGCATTTGGGAGTATCCAGGCAATGGGAAGGAACCAGGTAACGTTAAGGAGCCAGGATACAGTGACGGCCTAGGTAATAGGGAGGACCCAGGCAACAGAGAGAATCCAGGTAACAGAGAGGAGATTTGCAACAGAACGGACCCACGCAATGGAGAGGACACAGGCATTGTGAAGGATACAGGCAACGGGAAGGATCCAGGTAACGTGAAGGAGCCAGATAACAGTGAGGCCCTAGGTAACAGGAAGGATCCAGGCACCATTGAGGACCCAGGCTACGGGGTGGACCCAGGCTTTAGGGAGGATCCAGGTAACTGGAAGTGCCCAGGTAATGTGAAGGAGCCAGTTAACAGTGAGGGCCTAGGTAAAAGGAAGGTCCCAGGCTACAGGAAGAACCCAGGCAATGGGGAGGACAAAGGGATTGGGGAGGATCCAGGCAAAGGGAAGGACCCAGGTTACGTGAAGGAGCCAGGTAACAGTGAGGGCCTAGATAAAAGGAAAGATATGGCAACAGAGAGGATCCAGTTAACAGAGAGGAGATTTGCAACAGGAAGGACCCAGGCAACGGGGAGGAGACAGGTAACAGTGAGGGCCTAGGTAACAGAGAGGTCCCAGGAAACAGGCAGGACCCAGCCAGAAGGGAGGACACAGGTATTGAGGAGGAACCATGCAATGTGAAGGACCCAGGTAACCTCAAGGGGCCAGGTAACAGTGAAGGCCTAGGTAACAGGGAGAACCCAGGCAACAGAAAAGACCCTCGTAACAGAGAGGAGCTTGGCAACAGCAAAGACCCATGTCACAGGAAGGACCCAGGACACAGAGAGGACCGAAATAACAGAGAAAAGCTTGGCAACACCAAGGACCCCGGCAACAGGAAGGACCCAGACAACAGGGAGGGCCCAGGCACCGGGGAGGGACCAGGTAACAGACAGGAGCTTGGCAACAGGGAGGACCCAGGCAAAAAGGTGGACCTAATCAACAGAGAAGTCTCAGGTAACAGAGAGTAGCTTGGCAACAGGAAGGAACCAGGCAATAGGGAGGACACCGGCAATAGGGAGGAGAAACGCATTGGGGATGATACAGGCAAAGGGAAGGAAATGGGTATTGTGAAGGAGCCAGGTAAAAGTGAGGGCCTAGGTGAGAGGGAGGACCCAGGCAACACAGAGAACCGAGGTAACACAGAGCATCTTGGGAATAGGAAGGACCCAGGTAACAGGGAATACACAGGTAACAGAGAAGACCCAGGTAACAGAGAGGAGTTTGGCAACAGGAATGACCCAGGTAACAGGAAGAACCGAGGCAACAGGGAGGACCCAGGTAACAGAGAGGAGCTTGGAAAAAGGGAGTACCCAGGCAACAGAGAGGACCCATGTAACAGAGACGACCTTGGCAAAAGGAAGGACCCAGGCAACAGTGAGGACTGAAGCAACAGAGAGGACCCAGGTAACAGACAGGAGCTTCGCAACAGGAAGGACCCAGGCAGCAGGGAGGACCCAGGCAACGGTGAGGGCCCTGGAAACAGAGAGCAGCTTGGCAACAAGGAGGAACAATTCATAATGAAGGACCTAAGCAACAGAGAACTCTCAGGTAACAGAGACGAGCTTGGAAACAGGAAGGACCCAGAAAACAGGTAGGACACAGGCAACAGAGAGGACACAGGTAGCAAAGAGGAGCTTGGAAACAGGAATGACCCAGACAACTGGGAGAACCCCGGCAATGGGGAGGACCCAGACATAGGGAGGATCCAGGAAACGGGAAGGACCCAGATAACGTGAAGTACCCAGGTAACCGATGAATCCAGGCAACAGAGAGGACCCAAGGAACAGAGAGGACCCAGGTAACAGAGAGGAGCGTGGCAACAGAAAGTACCCAGGTAACGGGGAGGACCCATGAACAGAGATGACCCAGGAAACAGAGAGGCGCTTGGCAACATGAAGGACCCAGGCAACAGAGAGGACTGAGGCAACAGACAGGAGATTGGCCACAGGAAGGACGCAGGCAAAAGGGAGAAACTAGCCAACAGAGAAGCCTCAGCTAACAGAGAGGAACATAGCAACAGGAAGAACCCAGGCAACAGGGATGACACAGGCAACAGAGAGTACCCAGGTAACAGAGAGGAGCTTGGCAACAGGAAAGACCAAGGCAATAGGGAGGACCCCAGCAATGGGGTGGTCTCAGGCATTGAGGAGGATCCAGGCAATGGGAAGGAACCAGGGAACGTGAAGGAGCCATGTTAAAGTGAGGGCCTAGGTAACAGGGAGGACTCAGGCAACAGAGAGAATCCAGATAACGGAGAGGAGATTTGCAACAGGAATGACCCAGGCAACGGGGAGGACCCAGGCATTGTGAAGGATACAGGCAACGGTAAGGATCCAGGTAAGTTGAAGGAGCCAGGTAACAGTGAGGCCCTAGGTAACAGGAAGGACCCAGGCAACATTGAGGACCCGGGCAATGGGGAGGACTCAGGCTTTAGGGAGTATCCTGGTAACTGAAATTACCCAGATCATGTGAAGGTTCCAGTTAACAGTGAGGGCCTATGTAAAAGGAATGACCCAGGCATAATGGAGCATCCAGGGAATGGGGAGGACCCCGGTAACAGAGAGTAGCTTGGCAACAGGAAGGACCCAGGCAACAGGGAGGACACAGGCAACGTGGAGGACCCAGACATAGGGAGGATCCAGGAATCGGGAAGGACCCAGGTAACCAAAGGACCCAGGAAACAGAGAGGACCCAAGCAACAGAGAGGACCCAGGTAACAGAGAGGAGCGTGGCAGCAGGAAGCACCCAGGTAACGAGGAAGACCATTGCACAGAGATGACCCAAGTAACAGAGAGGCGCTTGGCAACAGGAAGGATCCAGGCAACAGGGAGTACCCAATCAACAAAGAGCACCCAGGTAACAGAGAGGAGCTTGGCTACAGGATGGACCCTGGCAAAAGGGAGGACCCAGTTAACCGAGAGGAGCTTGGCAACAGTGAGGACTCAGGCAACTGAGAGGAATGAGGCAACAGAGAGGAGATTGGCAACAGGAAGTACGCAGGCAAAAGGGAGAAACTAGCCAACAAAGAACCCTCAACTAACAGAGAGGAACATTGCAACAGGAAGAACCCAGGCAACAGGGATGACACAGGCAACAGAGAGTACCCAGGTAACAGAGAGGAGCTTGGCAACAGGAGAAACCCAGGCAATAGGGACGATCCCGGCAATAGGGAGTACAGAGGCATTGGCGATTATGCAGGCAACGGGAAGTAAACAGGTAATGTGAAGGAGACACATCACATTGAGAGCGTAGGTAACAGTAGGAAAGGAGGCAACAGAGAGAACACACATAACAGAGAGGAGCTTGGCAACAGCAGGGACTCAGGCAACAGGGAGGACCCAGGAAACAGAGAGGAGCTTGGAAACAGTGAGGACTCAGGCAACAGAGAGAACACAGGTATCAGACAGGAGATTGGCAACAGGAAGGAACCAGGCAACAGGGAGGACCCAAGCAACAGAGAGCACCGAGGTAACAGAGAGGAGCTTGGCAACAGGATGGACCCAGGCAACAGGGAGGACACAGGAAACAGAGAGGAGCTTGGCAACAGTGATGACTCAGGCAACAGAGAGGACACAGGTAACAGACAGGAGATTGGCAACAGGTACGACCCAGGCAAAAGGGAGAACCTAGCCAACAGAGAACCCTCAGGTAACAGAGAGGAACATCGCAACAGGAAGGACCCAGGCAACAGGGATGACACAGGCAACAGAGAAGACCAAGGTAACAGAGAGGAGATAGGCAACAGGGAGGACCCAGGCAGAAGCGAGGACCTGGGCAACAGAGAAAACTCAGGTAAAAGAGAGGAGCTTGACAACAGGAAGGACCCAGGCAAGAGGTAGGACGCAGGCAACAGAGAGGACCCAGGTAACAGAGAGGAGCTTGGCAACAGGAGAGACCCAGGCAATAGGGAGGATCATGGTAATGGGGTGGACAGAAGCATTGTCGATTATGGAGGCAACGGGAAGGAAACAGGTAATTCGAAGGAGACACGTCACATTAAGGTCGTACATAACAGTAGGAATGGAGGCAACAGAGAGGACACACGTAACAGAGAGCACCTTGGCCACAGCAAGGGCCCAGGCAACAAGGACAATCCAGGCAACAGAGAGGTCCCAGGTCACCGAGAGCATCTTGGCAACAGAAAGTACCTTGGAAACAGGAAGGACCCAGGCAACAGGGAGGACTCAGGCAACAGAGAGGACCAGGTAACAGAGAGGCACATGGCAACAGGAAGTACCCAGGCAACAGAGAGTAGCTTGGCATCAGGAAGGACACAGGTAACAGCAAGAACTCAGACAACAGGGAGGACCCAGGTTACAGAGAGGAGCTTGGCAACATTAAGGACTCCGGCAACAGGAGGACCAATCAACAGAGAGGACCCAGGAAACAGAGAGGAGCTTGGTAACAGGATGGTCCCTGGCAACAGGGAGGACGCAGGCAACGGTGAGGGCCCAGGTAACAGAGAGGAGCTTGGCAGCAGGAAGGACCCAGGCAAAACGGAGGACCTAGGCAACAGAGAAGTCTCAGGTAACAGAGAGTAGCTTGGCAACAGGAAGAACCGAGGCAATAGGGAGGACACCGGCAATAGGGAGGACACAGGCTTTGCGGATAATACAGACAATGGGAAGGAAACGGGTAATGTGAATGAGCCAGGTAACAGTGATGGCCTAGGTGAGAGGCAGGACCCAGGCAACACAGAGGACCGAGGTATCACAGAGCATCTTGGGAATAGGAAGGACCCAGGTAACAGGGAATACCCAGGTAATAGAGGAGACCCAGGTAACAGAGAGGAGTTTGGAAATAGGCATGACCCAGGTAACAGGAAGAACCCAGTCAACAGGGAGGACCCAGGTATCAGAGAGGAGCTTGGAAAAAGGGAGTACCCACGCAACAGAGAGGACCCATGTAACAGAGACGACCTTGGCAAAAGGAAGGACCCAGGCAACAGTGAGGACTCAAGCAACAGAGAGGACCCAAGTAACAGAGAGGATCTTAGCAACAGAGAGTACCTTGGAAACAGGAAGGACCCAGGAACAGGGAGGACCCAGGCAACAAAGAGGACCCAGGTAACAGAGAGGAGCATGGCAACAGGAAGTACCCAGGTAATGGGGAGGTCCCATGCAACAGAGATGACCCAGGTAACAGAGAGGCGCTTGGCAACAGGAAGGACCCAGGGAACAGAGAGTAGCTTGGCATCAGGAAGGACCCAGTTAACAGAAAGAACTCAGGCAACACGGGGGACCCAGGTTACACAGCGAGTTTGGAAAAAGGGAGAACCCAGGCAACAGAGGATCCGGGTAACAGAGATGACCTTGGCATCAGGAAGGACCCAGGCAACAGGGAGGACCCAAGCAACAGTGAGAACCCAGGGAACAGAGAGCACACAGGTAACAGAGAGGAGATTGGCAACAGGAAGGACCCAGGCAAAAGGGAGAACCTAACCAACAGAGAACCCTCAGCTAACAGAGAGGAACTTCGCAACAGGAAGGACCCAGGCAAGAGGGATGACACAGGCAACAGAGAAGACCAAGGTAACAAAGAGGAAGTAGGCAACAGGGAGGACCCAGGCAGAAGCAAGGAGCTGGGCAACAGAGAAAACTGAGGTAACAGAGAGGAGCTTGGCAACAGGAGAGACCCAGGCAATAGGGATGACCCCAGCAATGCGGAGGACAGAGGCATTGTCGATTATGCAGGCAACCGGAAGGAAACAGGTAGTGTGCAGGAGACACGTCACATTGAGGGCTAGGTAACAGTAGGAATGGAGGCAACAGAGAGGACACACGTAACAGAGAGCAGCTTGGCCACATCAAGGGACCAGGCAACAGGGAGTACCCAGGCTACAGAGAAGACCTACATAACAGAGAGGATCTTGGCAACAGCAGGGACCCAGGCAACAAAGAGGAACCAGGCAACACAGCACCCAGGTAACAGAGAAGAGCTTGACAACAGGAAGGAGCCATGCAACAGGTAGGACACAGGCAACAGAGAGGACCCAGGTAAGAGAGAGGAGCTTCATTGTGTAGGGTGCCAGTCATTGTCTGGCTTCCCCTTGGCCGCTAATGTCCCCTAAGCTTAAAGTGCTGTGTTCAATCTCAGTTGCGGGTTGGAGTAGCGACCGTCCTTTGTGGGAGTCAAAACCCAGCAGCCTTTTTGTTAAGCGTGCATGCCCTATCCACTAAGCCATCCGGACGGCAGCTCAGCTCAAGGTGCGGAGTTCAATCTATAGTTGCGGGTGGGCCGAGCCCATCATTGAACAGGCAATCTGGTTGTTATACCAGCTGAGCCATCCTGCCACTCCTTGGCAGCTCAGTGTTAGCTGTGCTCAGGCGAAACATTCACTGCCCCATATGGGAATCAAACCGTTGTCCCTGTTGGTCAGAGCATGTGCTCTACACCAACTCCTAACCAACTGAGCCAGGTGGCTGGACAGATGTTCACACTTTTAGATCATAATTTTATATGCTAGGGCTGGCCGAGTGGCGCAGCGGTTTAGCGTGGGATTTGGAAGCCAGTGGCTCCGGTTACATGCCAAATATGAGGGCCAGGGACACAGCCCTCAAAAAGAAAAAAAGGAGAAGAATACACAGATTTGTTGTTTTGTAATCTATGAATAGGCAATATTCTCTTAGGACACAGAAAGCTGTAACCAATAATAAAAAAATAAAGAAGAAGGAGAAGTAGAAGATGAAAAAGAAGAAGAAGAAGAAGAAGAAGAAGAAGAAGAAGAAGAAGAAGAAGAAGAAGAAGAAGAAGAAGAAGAAGAAGAAGAAGAAGAAGGAGGAGGAGGAGGAGGAGGAGGAGGAGGAGGAGGAGGAGGAGGAGAATTGAATTTCCAAATTTTAACAATTTTAGTCCATCAAATACACCATTAAGAAAATACAGAGCAGTACTGTTCAAGTGTCTCGCTTGGTTAGGAGTTCGCTCTGAGCAACAGGATGGCCTGTTTGATGCCCATGTGGGCCAGTGGCACTGCACCCGAGGTGAGCTGCCACTGAGCTGACAACAGGAGGCAGGATGGTTCAGCTGGTGAGAGCACGTGCTCCTAACAACAAGTTTGCCTGTTGGAGATGGAGGGCTATGCCCACCCGAAGCTAAATACTGAACTTGGCACCTTGAATTGAGCTGCTGCTGCCCGGGTGTCTCAGGATAGAGCACACATTCTTAACAACAAGGCTGCCAGTTTGACTCCCGCATGAGATGGTGGCTATGCCTACCTGCATCTAATTGAATACAGCACCTTGAGCTAAGCAGCTGAACTGGACTTGGAGCTGAGCTTGTTGCGCCCTTCACAAAGATTGAAAGACAACAACTTGGCTGTTCCCCTGGCCCAATTCCCCAACACTGTTCCAGTCCCCCAATTCTCCAACACTCTTCTCCTCCCCCAACTCCCCAATTGAAAGAAAGAGAGACAGAAAGAAAGAAAGAAAGAAAGAAAGAAAGAAAGAAAGAAAGAAAGAAAGAAAGAAAGAAAGAAAGAAAGAAAGAAAGAAAGAAAGAAAGGAAAAACGCATAGCCAAACTTTTAAGTGATAATGCATAGGGAAGTACAATGAAAATAGTTTTCCATTGTAGTATAACATGTAAAATAGTTGGAATCCAGACATAAACTGCTAATGAAAAATTAAAAGCAACAAATAACTGCAAAGTTATACTTTATGCTTGATTCTACACAGTGTGATAGAAATGAAAACACTTTTCAATTCAGTAAAGATATCTTAATGTAATGAATTTTTCACTGGATGTTTAAAATAACATTGTAAAATGGGATTTCCAAGCAAAGGAAGCATGTCTTTGTTTTTAGTGTATTGACTACTGTTTCTTTGTTTTCTTAATTCTTAATTCAGTTTTTTCAGTTACAGTTGACATTCAAATTGCATGTGTACAGCATAATGGTTACCCACATATATAATTTCTGCAGTGAACTCGGATTCATCTAGTGTAAATCGTGCATTTTTTATCAGTTAAAATTTGGGCCATCAGGAATTCCATGATTGGTCTTTGAGTTGCTAGTGAATATTCAAACCAACCTTCCCATTCCTCCACTTGGAAGCAGCTATATGTACTATTTAGGAGGTAAAAGTGTGTAGAAGCACTACCGAAATCCTGGACTCAGTGCTTGTAAGAAAAGGGCTGAAGCAGTCTCCTGGAGCACCAGAAATAGTCTTTCTTTGCTGTAATCCATTTCTGAAAACTCAGGAAAACATAGTAGCAAGAACTGATTTTTTTCCTTCTGAATTGGTAGGCTTGAAAGGCAGTAGGTTCTTTTCCACTGGATGGCAAGCTTATGTATGTATTAAGGGGAAATATTTACTACTTCATAGCAATTGAGTTACAGATTTATATGAAACTTAGAAGCATAAATACCAAATCGTAGTCTTTTTTTTTTTTTTGTGTTTTTTTTTTTAAAGATTTTATTGGGGAATTGGCAGAAGGGAACAGCGTTGGGGAATCGGGGAAGGGGAACAGACAAGTTGCTGTCTTTTTGTTCTTCAGTTTAGTTGCGGAGGATGTTGCTTCACTGTTGGTATCGTCATTGCGCTCTTCCCGGATGAGGCAGATCGGTCGCTGGCCTCTGGGTGTCGCTCACCGCGGCTATTGGCAGCTCATGCTTGGCTGCCAGCCGCTCACGCTGGCTCCAGGCCACTCACTGTAGCCTATGGCAGCCCACTGCAGCAGGGGCTGCAGCCCACACCATCACCGGGGCTCGCACATCCCAGCTCCAGGTGGAGCTGTTGTTGGCTGTAGAGGGCAGTGTCACTGGCCCTCATGTGGGATCCGAACCGGGGCTGCTGGCATCCCAAAACCAGCGCTTAACCAATGCGCCACTCGGCCGGCCCCCCAAATCGTAGTCTTAACATATTATAATATAAGGGTTTCACCCTAAGAAAGCTGAAAGAGTCATTAAAGATTGATCCTTGATTTTTAGCTATACTCTTCCCTGATTTTTCCCCAAGGTTTCATATATTTTCTTTAATTCAATTATTTCACTTGATGTATTTTTGTCAGAATTTCTAATGATGTCTAAGTTTAAAAATTGTATTATGTCTATATGATCTATGCTTCCTGGTGTTGGTAAATTAAATGCAGTTTTATGAGGACAAAAATATGATGAAATACACAAATATTGGCAAAATCATCAGACAGACAAATGTTGTGACACTGCCAACAATGAACTGTCAATAGTAGTGTTGTATTCATGAACTGATTAACTTAATCCAAACCCACATTTTGAAAGACAATTGAAGGATTTAAGTGACAAATTGAAGGTGGGTTGCAACAACACGTTATGAAAATCAAGGATCAGCTGTCATAATACCGGTACAGTAGTCACAAATTGACAAGTGAATGCAGTACCAAGGCAAAGAATGGAAAGATACATCTTTCCTGAGCATTCTAGATTGAATAAATGGATGAAATCATGAGGCAAAATGAACCCAGAGCTGCCCACAAGCAACCTGAGATTTCAGACACCTGGGCCATGTACTTGAGCTTGGGTGCCCTTGGCCTTGGCCACAAGGCCTCTGTGCACATGTGCAGTGACATCACCTCTGAGCCATGCACCCTTGCTTGGTTACAGCCATTGTGAGCTGAGAGATTCTAAACTGCCTCACTGCTCTGCTGGTATATTGTGGGGAGAGTAGTTAGCTACTCTAGAGTCTACTGTTGTTGGGCCCAGGAGACTGAATTACTAGTGAGTGCTGAGGCTATTCCCAAGCCTTTAGGCTCAGCCTTGAAGAAGATTTTTGACTAGGGCTAGATCTATGGTTAGGGTTAGTGCTGGGCCTATGTCTAGCATTACGGCTAGGGCTAGGGCTAGGTTTATGGATAGTGCTAGGGTCAGGGCTCGGGCTAGGGCTAGGGCTAGGGCTAGGACTAGGGCTATGGCTAGGTTTAGGGCTAGGGCTAAGGTTAGGGATAGGACAGGGCTAGGGCTAGGACTAGGGCTAGAGTTAGGGTTAGGTCTACTGTTAGGTCTATGGTAAGTGTTAGGTTTAGGGTTAGGGTTAGGTTTAGGTTTAGAGCTAGGGCTAGGGCTAGGGTTAGGTATAGGGCTAGGGTTATGGATAGGGCTAGTGCTAGGGTTAGGTCTACGGTTAGGGTTAGCCTTATGGTTAGGGATAATGCTCGGGTTAGGTCTACGTCTAGGGTTAGCGTTAGGGTCACGGTTAGGTTTATGGTTAGTGCTAGTGCTAGGGCTATGGCTAGGGATAGGGATAGGGCTAATGTTAGGGTCTGCGGTAATCTAGGGTAACGGTCAGGGCTAAGGCTATGGTTAGGTTTAGAACTAGTGCTAGGATTAGGTTTAGGACTAAGGTTAGCGTTAGTGTTAGGTTTAGAGATAGGTCTACGGATAAGATTAGATTTAAGTCTAAGGTTAGGTCTATGGCTAGGGTTATGGCTAGGGCTAGGGCTACATTTAGGGTTAGGGCTAAGGCTAGGATTAGGGCTAGGGCTAGGGTTAGTGTAAGGGTTATGGTTATGGTTTGTTTTAGGGCTAGGGCTAGGACTAGGGCTAAGGCTAGGGCTAGGGTTATGGTTAGTGCTAGGTCTACGGCAAGGGTTAGTGCTAGGGCTAGGGCTAGGGTTAGGGCTATGGCTAGGGTTAGGGTTAGGGTTAGCGTTAAGTTTAGGGTTAGTTTTAGGTCTAGGTCAAGGATATGGTTAGGTCTAGTGCTATGGTTAGGGCTAAGGCTAGGGTTAGTTTTATGACTAGGTTTAGGGGTACGGCTAGGGCTAGGGCTAGGATTAGGTCTATGGTTTGCGCTAGGGCTAGGGTTAGGGTTAAGGCTAAGGCTAGGGCTAGGGGTAGGGTTAATGTTAGGGCTAGGGCTAGGACTAGGGTTAGTGCTAGGGCTAAGTTGATCGTCAGGTTTAGGGTTAGCATTAAGATTAGGTTTAGGGTTACGGTTACATCTAGGGCTAGGGTTAGGTCTAGGGCTAGGGTAAGGGCTAGGGCTAGGGCTAGGTTTAGGGATAGGGTTAGTGTTAGGTTTAGGGCTAGGGCCAGGGATAGGGATAGGGTTAGGGCTAGGGCTAGATTTAGTGTTAGGGTTAGAGATAGGTTTAGGGTTAGGTTTATTGCTAGGGTGAGTTTAGGGTTAGGGTTAGTGTTAGGGCTAGGTGTAGGGCTCGGATAAGGGCTAGGGCTAGGGCTAGTACTAAGGCTAGGGCTAGGGATAGGACTCGGTTTAGGGTTATGGCTAGGGCTAAGATTAGGTTTAGGGCTAGGTTTAGGGTTAGGGCTAGGTTTAGGGTTGGGGTTAGTATTAGGGTTAGTGCAAGTACTAGGCTTTGCTTTAGTGCTAGGTTTAGGGCTAGGGCTAGTGTGATGGCCAGGGCTAGGTTTAGGGCTAGGATTAGGGCTAGGTTAGTGTGAGGTCTAGGGCTAGGGCTATGTTTAGGGCTAGGGCTATGGCTAGGACTAGGCCTAGGGCTAGGATTAGGTTTAGAGATAGGACTAGGGCTAGGTTTAGAGCTAGGGATAGGTTTACGTTTAGGTTAATGTTTAGGGTTAGCGTTAGTGTTAGGGCTAGGGTTAGGGTAGGGTTACGGTTAGGGTCAGGCTTAGGGCTCTGGTTAGAGTTAGGTTTAGGTTTAGGTTTAGGGATAGTGTTTAGGGTTAGGATTCCGGTTAGGGTTAGGTTTAGGGTTAAGTTTAAAGTCAGGGTGTAACGTTTGTTAAGGGTAGGGATGGGGTTAAACTCAATGAGTCCCCTACATCTAGAGTGTGAGCTCCATTCCGAAGTCACATGGATCCCCCGTCTCACCTTGTTACTGTAGTGAATTGAATTTAAGATGCTTTTTGTTGTTGTTGTTTGTTTGTTTGTTTCTTATGTTCATTCATTCAGTTTTTCAAATTCCACATATAAGTGAGATCATGTGGTATTTGTCTTTCTCTGACTGACTTCTTTCAATCAACCTAATAGTCTCTAGGTCCATCCATATCGTTGCAAATGGTACAATTTCATTCTTCTTTATAGTGGAGTTATACTCCATTGTATAATTGTACCACAGTTTCTTAAGCCAGTCATCTACTGATGGGCATTTCGGTTGTTTCCAAGTCTTGGCTATTGTAAATAGCGCTGCAATAAACATAGGGGTGCATATACTTTTTTGAATTAGCGTCTGGGATTCCTCTGGGTAGATTCCCAAGAGTGGAAATACTGGGTCAGAATTTAAGATGCTTTTAATGCTACTTTGATTACTGTCAAGAAAGTGAAAAATAATGCTGCCAATCAAATCATGGCACATCAAAAACTGGAGGATGCATCCTGATTTCATACACATTGTATTTGAAACAAGGAGCATCTCAGGATCCTAGAACATGGTACTTCAGGGACCCAAAGAAACTGGAGTCCGCCAACCTTGGAGTGACTGATGGTTCAAGTGTTTTGCAGCATTCCTGCCCTCCAATTTCATTTTAAGCAGAAATATATCTTTGTCTTTAGTTCCAATCTTCTAATATTGGATCATGTGTTATACAAAACATCAATTTTAAATGGGTTGATTTTATATATATATATATATATATATATATATATATATATATATATATCATTATATATCATCATATACAATGACAACCCATGATATCTATATCTATATCTATATCTATATCTATATCTATATCTATATCTATATCTATATTGCATAAGCTCATATCATCCTGGGGAATAATCACCAGTTGTTTCCAAATGTATTACCTGTAACGAATATTAAACTTAGAAACTAGAAGGCTGTAGTTATTAGAAAAGCCATAAGATTATGGAAATATTTGCAATAATCCACAATCCTTTGTCTAGAACTCAAAACCTAAAAGTTCTAAAAACCAAGTTGTTTTCCCCTCCTTACTTAATTTAGCAGCAAAATCATACCTGAACTGATTTGAGACATTTTGAAACTTAAAACAAAACAGGATTATTTATATTCTTAAGTATAGGATGCTATTGTCGACCTTACAGGGAGTGTTATCTAACATTTGGCATATGTTCCATGTTCTCTTCCTAAAATCTGAGAAGTTATGAATTTCAAAATGCACTTGGTCCAAAGTTGCGGAATTTGTGGAAATGGACAATTCAAGATGCCAGCCATCCCAGCGAAGAAAGATTATAGTCGAAAGTCAAATTAGGTTTCCCCGAACTGCCGGTAAAATGGCGCAATAGACAGACGCTATGCTAACTGCCTCCCAGGATCACACCAAAATTACAAGCAAATTATACAGCATTCAACCCTGGAGGTCCCCGGAACACTGGAGGAACAGAACCACTAAACGAAGAACTTAAAGAGGAGGCCACGTCGGGTCTGGTAGGACGGGCGGAGACGAGAGAGGGCGAGCCCCGTGAGGGAAGCCCCAGCCGTGGGAAGCTTGTCTGGTTGGGGGAGAGACCCTCCGGCCGCACCCCAAGCTCACCAGCCCAGAGCTCCTTTGCCGGGAAGAGGAGTTCTAAGATAGCCGGCAATAAATTAGTAAGGACTCTCTTTCCTCAGCTCGGTGAGGCTGAGAGCTGCTGGAGAATCAGTGGGGCCGGTGCCCGGGCTTGCTCGCCGGTGAGCACTTACCTGGTTCCTGATGGAGGGAGTGGCTCTGTGAGCCAGGAGCCTGCGGGGATGGACTGAGCTGAGCACCTTTGGTGCAAAGGCTGGAGGTTTTTGGATTGTTGTTCCGGTGGTGCGGAGCTTGCACGCGAGTGGTGTAAGGAGGACGCCATTTTGTCGGGCTTGGGCCCTCCCACAAAGGATCAGGTCCGAGACCTAATTGGTCTGGTGGAATTGGCGAAGTGCGTGCGTGCGTGCGCGCGCCTGTGGCCTTGGATCCCCACCCTCAGCCCGGCTTTTACTGCGTTGCCATGGAAACATAGGGCGGTGCCCTCCGCCTCCTCCCGAGGCTCACTGAGACCAGGCAGTGCGCAGCCACCTCGGATCCCCACCTCCGCCTCGGCTTGTGCTGTGTTGCCAGGGAAACGCCCTAGTGGGAGCGATCCGACTCGATCAGGCTGCTCACTGAGACGCGGGAGCACTCACGCCGCCTTGGGTCTCTGCTTTCCACACTGCGCTTGCAGAGTTGCCAGGCTGGTGATTGGTTGTTGGGCTGCTCGGCCTGATCTGCGAGCGGCTGATTGGGACAGGCTGAGACTGGGAGTTCTCCTGGGAGTGTTGGGCCGTGAGCTGTGTGCCTGCGTGATCCAGCCAGGGCTCTCCTGGTGATCTATCTAATACATCAAAGCAATCCCAGAGCGACAGCCAGAATGGGGAAACAAAGAAACATGTCACAAGTAAAAGATCAGAAGAAACCTCCAGAAATGGAACCAAATGGAAACAGAGGGATCCAACCTTTCAGAGACACAGTTTAGAACACTGATGATAAGAATGTTTAAGGAACTTAGCGAGGACATCAAGAAGGATAGGGAAACCATAAAATCAACCTGTTAGAACTAAAGAAGACAATAACTGAAATGACGAACACACTCGAAGGAATCACCAGTAGAGTAGATGAAGCAGAGGAGCGGATCAGCGATTTGGAAGATAAAATAGCAGAACTCACCCAGTTGGCACAGCAAAAGACCAAAGAATAAAAACAATGAAAATAGTTTAAGAGCCCTATGGGACAAGATGATGCGCAACCACCTTCGAATCATAGGGATACCAGAAGGAGAAGAGAAGAAGCAAGGGGTTGAAAAGGTATTTGAAAAAATAATGACTGAAAACTTCCCTACCCTGGTGAAGGAAATCAACATACATGCCCAGGAAGTGCAGAGGGTTCCAAACAAGCTGAACCCAAACAGGTCCACACCAAGACACATCATAGTGAAAATGGCAAAGGTTAAAGACAGAGACAGAATCCTAGAGGCTGCAAGAGAAAGACAGCAGGTTACATACAAAGGAACTCCTGTTAGACTAACAGCTGACTTGTCTACAGAAACTCTGCAGGCCAGAAGGGAGTGGCAGGAGATACTCAAAGTGACACAAAAATAAAGGCCTACAACCAAGATTGCTCTATCCAGCACGGCTATCACTTAAAATTGAAGGAGAAATAAAGAGCTTCTCAGAAAAGAATAAGCTTAAGGAATTCATTACCACCAAGCCAGCATTGCAAGAAATGTTAAAAAGGACTTTTTAAACAAAAGAAAGGGGTAAACAAGCTAACCCAGAGAGACAATTTAAGAAGATTGATGTCATATCAAGCAGATATAAAGGAAAACTGATGGTTGCTGGTTGGGAGGGAGTGGGGAAGAGGGAGAGGGGGAAGGTTTTGGACAGTGTATGTGGGACTACAATGTTGCCGCAGGGTTATGGGGGCAGTTCTGGGAATGTAATTGATATTGTTGTGAAGAGACTATTATGTTGTGAGAAATAAGTCAGTCGGAGAAGGACAGGTACCATGTGACCTCACTTGTGTGTGGAGTCTGAAGAACTGAGTGAACGATCAAAGTAAACAGACTCATAGATGTAGAGGAAAAACTGAGGGTTGCTAGTTGGGAGTGGGGTGGGGATGAGGGGAAGGGGAAGGGATTAGACAGCATAAATAGACAACTACAATATTGCCACAGGGATATGAAACACAGTTCGGGGAATATAATAATGTAAAAATTTTGTGGCGTGTCAGATAGTCACATGTCTTGTTAGGGAGACCACTTCATGGATGAAATAGAGGCTTGATCACTGCACTGTACACCTGAAGCTGATGTTGTATAGTATTGTATGCCAACTGCAACTGAATATGTGGGTGGTCACGGGATGTGGAGTATGCTGTGGAGGCGAGTCAGGGGAGTTGTGATGGATATGTATGATATGGGGGGGGAGTGGGGTGGCAAACTGGGGGAGGGGGGTTTTCACTTTGGGGGGTAAAGAGTATAACTATTGCATTGTGTTGTACACTGAAAACTAATAAAAAAAAAGTGGAAAAAAAAAAAAATTAGGTTTCCCCTCAGCTTTTGTTACACCCATTATCGTGGCTTGAATATAGTTTCTGTATTTAGCTTGACTCATTTGCGTGACCACGTGGCAGTATAGTTGGACACTTGCTGAACAGGGATAGGCCTAGGCTGAGGTATAGGGCTAGGGTTAAGGTAAGGGTTAGGCTTATGGTTCGGGTTAGTGTTAGGGTTTGTGTTAGGGCTGGAGTTAGGGTTAGGGTTAGGGTTAGGGCTAGGGGTCGGGTTAGGTTTAGGGCAAGGTCTAGGGCTAGGGTTAGGGCGAGGGTTAGTGTTACGATTAGGGTTACGGTTATGGTTAGTGCTAGGGTTAGGGTTAGAGCTTGAGCTATGGCTAGGCATAGGGTTAGGGTTACACTTAGTGCTAGGGCTAGGGTTAGGGTAAGGGCTTCGGCTCGGGCTAGGTTTAGGGCTACATCTCGGGTTAGGGTTAGGGTTAGGGCTAGGGCTAGGACTAGGTCTAGGGTTAGGTTTAGAGCTAGGGCTAGGAATAGGGTTAAGTGTAGGTTTTGGGTTTGGGCTATGGTTAGGATTAGGGTTAGGGTTCAGGCTATGGTTATGGTTATGGTTAGGGAATGGCTATGGCTATGGCTAGGGCTAGGGTTAGGGCTAGGGCAGGGGTGGTGTTACGGATAGGGTCAGTTTCAGAGCTATGGTTATGGTTAGTGTTAGGGCTAGGGCTAGGGTTTGGTTCAGAGCTAGCGCTAGGGTGAGGGCTAGGGATAGGTTTAGGGTTAGGGCTAGGGCTACGGCTAGTGTTAGGGATAGGGCTAGGGCTACGTTTTGCACTAAGGCTAGGTTTAGTGTTAGGGTTAAATTTAGGGCTAGGGCTAGGTCTAGCATTAGGGCTAGGGCAGGATTACGGTTAGGTTTAGGGTTAGGGTTAGTTTCAGGGTTACGGCTAGGGCTAGAGCTAGGGTTAGTGCAGGAGGCAAGTTTAGGGCTAGGGCTAGACCAGGGCTAGGACTATAGCTAGGGTTAGTATTCGGGCTAGGGCTAGTGCTCAGCTTAAGGCCAGGGTTATGTTTAGGGTTAGGGTTAGGGTTAAATTCTGTGTTAGTGATAGGGTTAGTTTTAGGACTATGGCTAGGTTTACGCTTAAGTCTAGGGCAAGGGCTAGGGCTGGAGTTAGGGTTAGGGCTAGGTCCAGGTCTACGGTCAGTGCTAGGGCTAGGGTTAGGGCTAGGGCTAGGGCTAGGTTTAGTGTTAGGGTTACGTTTAGGGTTAGTCTAGGGATAGGGCTAGTGCTATGGCTAGTTCTAGGGCTAGGATTAGGGCTAGGATAAGGTCTAGGACTAGGGCTAGGGTGAGGGATAGGGATAGGGTAGGGCTAGGCATAGGTCTAGGGATCGGGCTACGGTAAGGGCTAGGGCTACAGCTGTGGTTAGTGTTAGGGTTAGGTTAGGTTTAGGGTTAGGGTTAGGATTAGGGTTAGGACCAGGGTTAGGGTTAGGTTTAGGGCTAGAGCTAAGGCTCAGGTTAGGGCTCGTGGTAGGTTTAGGGCTCGGGCTAGGGCTAGGGCTAGGGCTAGGACTAGGGCTATGTTTAGTGTTAGGGCTAGTGTGAGCGCTAGGGCTAGGCTTTGGGCTTGGGCTAGGTTTAAGGTTAGGGAGGGGAACAGTTGGTTAATTGGGCAAGGGGACCAGCCAAGTTTTGTCCTTTAATCTTCATTGTGGTGGGAGCCAGTCGCCGTCTGGCTTCCCCTTGGCAGCTCATGTCCCCTAAGCTTAAAGTGCTGTGTTCAATCTCAGTTGCGGGTTGGAGTAGCGACCGTCCTTTTTGGGAGTCAAAACCCAGCAGCCTTTTTGTTAAGCATGCATACCCTATCCACCGAGCCATCCGGACGGCAGCTCAGCTCAAGATGCCGAGTTCAATCTTTAGTTGCGGGTGGGCGGAGCACACCATTGAACAGGCAATCTGGTTGTTATACGAGCTGAGCCATCCTGCCACCCCTTGGCAGCTCAGTGTTAGCTCTGCTCAGGCGAAGCATTCACTGCCCCATATGGGAATCAAACCGGTGTCCCTGTTGCTCAGAGCTTGTGCTCTACGCCAACTCCTAACCAACTGAGCCAGGTGCCTGGACAGATGTTCACACTTTTAGATCATAATTTTATATGCTAGGGCTGGCCGAGTGGCGCAGCGGATAAGCGCGGGATTGGGAAGCTAGTGGTCGCGGTTACATCCCACATATGAGGGCCAGGGACACAGCCTTCAGAAAGAAAAAAAGGAGAAGAATACACAGATTACTTGTTTTCTAATCTATGAATAGGCAATATTCTCTTAGGACACAGAAAGCTCTAACCAATAATAAAAAAATAAAGAAAAAGGAGAAGTAGAAGATGAAAAAGAAGAAGAAGAAGAAGAAGAAGAAGAAGAAGAAGAAGAAGAAGAAGAAGAAGAACAAGAACAAGAACAAGAACAAGAACAAGAAGAACAAGAAGGAGGAGGAGGAGGAAGAGGACGAGGAGGAGGAGGAGGAAGAAAACGAAGAGGAGGAGGAGGAGGAGGAGGAGAAGAAAAATTGAATTTCAAAATTTTAACAACTTAATCCATCAAATACACCATTAAGAAAGTACATTGCAGTATTGTTCAAGTGTCTTGCTTGGTTAGGAGCTCGCTCTGAGCAACAGGATGGCCTGTTTGATGCCCATGTGGGCCAGTGGCACTGCACCCGAGGTGAGCTGCCACTGAGCTGCCAACAGGTGGCAGGATGGCTCAGCTAGTGAGAGCACGTGCTCCTAACAAATTTGCCTGTTGGAGATGGAGGGCTATGCCCACCCGAAGCTAAATACTGAACTTGGCACCTTGAATTGAACTGCTGCTGCCATGGTGTCTCAGCATAGAGCACACATTCTTAACAACGAGGCTGCCAGTTTGACTCCCGCATGAGGTGGTGGCTATGCCTACCTGCATCTAATTAAACACAGTACCTTGATCTAAGCAGCTGAACTCGACTTGGAGCTGAGGTTGTTGTGCCCTTCACAAAGATTAAAAGACAACAACTTGGCTGTTCCCCTGGCCCAATTCCCCAACACTGTTCCAATCCCCCAATTCTCCAACACTCTTCTCCTCCCCCAACTCCACAATTGAAAGAAAGACAGACAGAAATAGAGGAAGAAAGAAAGAAAGAAAGAAAGAAAGAAAGAAAGAAAGAAAGAAAGAAAGAAAGAAAGAACGAAAGAACGAAAGAAGAAAGAAAGAAAGAAAGAAAGAAAGAAAGAAAGAAAGAAAGAAAGAATGAAAGAAAGAAAGAAAGAAAGAAAATGCATAGCTAAAATTTAAAGGATAATGCATGGGGGAAGTACAATGAAAATAGTTTTCCATTGTAGTATAACAGATAAAATAGTTGGAATCCAGACATAAACTGCTAATGAAAAATTAAAAGCAACAAATAACTGCAAATTTATACTTTGTGCTTTATTCTACACAGCGGAATAGAAATGAAAACACTTTTGAATTCAGTAAAGATATCATAATATAATGAATTTTTCACTGGATGTTTTAAATAACATTGTAAAATGGGATTTCCAAGCAAAGGAAGCATGTCTTTGTTTTTAGTGTATTGACTATTGTTTCTTTGTTTTCTTAATTCTTAATTCAGTTTTTTCAGTTACAGTTGACATTCAAATTGCATGTGTGCAGCACAATGGTTCCACATATATATATAATTTCTGCAGTGAACCCTGATTAATCTAGTGTAAATCGTGCATTTTTATCAGTTAAAATTTGGGCCATCAGGAATTCCATGATTGATCTTTGATTTGCTAGTGAATATTAAAACAAACCTTCCAATTTCAAAGGTCTAACCCTGCCTCCACTTGGAAGCAGCTATATGTACTATTTAGGAGGTAAAAGTGTTTCGAAGCACTACCGAAATCCTGGACTCAGTGCTTGTAAGAAAAGGGCTGAAACAGTCTCCTAGAGCACCAGAAATAGTCTTACTTTGCTGTAATGCATTTCTGAAAACTCAGGACAACATAGTAGCAAGAACTGATTTTTTTCCTTCAAAATTTGTAGGCTTGAAAGGCAGTAGGTACTTTTCCACTAGATGGCAAGCTTATGTATGTATTAAGGGTAAATATTTACTACTTCATAGCATTTGAGTTACAGATATATATGAAACTTAGAAGCATAAATACGAAATCGTAGTCTTAACATATTATAATACATGGGTTTCACCCTAAGAAAGCTGAAGGAGTCATTAAAGATTGACCCTTGAATTTCAGCTATACTCTTCCATGATTTTTCCCCAAGGTTTCGTATAGTTTCATTAATTCAATTATTTCACTTGATGTATTTTTGTCAGAATTTCTAATGATTTCTAAGTTTAACAATTGTATTATGTCTATATGATCTATGCTTCCTGGTGTTGGTAAATTAAATGCAGTTTTATGAGGACAAAAATATGATGAAATACTCAAATATTGGCAAAATCGTCAGTCAGACAAATGTTGTGACACTGCCAACAATGAACTGTCAATAGTAGTGTTGTATTCATGAACTGATTAACTTAAGATACCCACATTTTGAAAGACAATTGAAGGATTTAAGTGACAAATTGAAGGTGGGTTGCAACAACAGGGTATGAAAATCAAGGATCAGCTGTCATAATACCAGTACAGTAGTCACAAATTGACAAGTGAATGCAGTACCAAGGCAAAGAACAGAAAGGTACATATTTCCTGGGCATTCTAGATTGAATAAATGGATGAAATCATGAGGCAAAATGAACCCAGAGCTGCCCACAAGCAACCTGAGATTTCAGACACCTGGGCCATGTACTTGAGCTTGGGTGCCCTTGCCCTTGGACACAAGGCCTCTGTGCATATGCGCAGTGACATCACTTCTGAGCCATGCACCATTGCATGGTTACAGCCATTGTGAGCTGAGAGATTCTAAACTGCCTCACTGCCCTGCTGGGATATTGTGGGGAGACTAGTTAGTAACTCTAGAGTCTACTGTTGTTGGGCTCAGGAGACTGAATTACTAGTGAGTGCTGAGGGGATTCCCAAGCACTTAGGCTCAGCCATGAGGAAGATTTTTGACTAGGGCTAGGTCTCGGGTTAGGGTTAGTACTGGGGCAATGGCTAGCATTATGGCTAGGGCTAGGGCTAGGTTTAGGGCTATTGCTAGGGTCAGGGCTCGGGCTAGGGCTAGGGCTAGGACTACGGCTAGGGCTACATTTAGCACTAGGGCTAGGGTTAGGGTTAGGGCTATGGTTAGGTCTATGATAGTGTCAGGTTTAGGGGTAGGGGTAAGTTTAGGTTTAGCGCTAGGGCTAGGGCTAGGGTTAGGTATAGGGCTAGGGTTATGGATAGGGCTAAGGCTAGGGGTAGGGCTATGGTTATGGTTAGGGCTAGGGCTAGTGCTAGGGTTAGGACTAGGGCTACGTTTAGTGTTAGGGTTAGGGTGAGGGTTAGAGATAGGTTTATGTTTAGGGTTAGGTTTAGGAGTAGGGCTAGGGCTAGGATTAGTGCTAGCGCAAGGGTTAGGGCTAGGGCTAGGGCTAGGGGACTATAGCTAGGGTTAGTGTTAGGGCTAAGGCTAGTCCTAAGCTTAGGGCTAGGGTTAGGTTTAGGGTTAGGGTTAGTTTTAGGATTAGGGCTAGGGTTAAGTTTAGTGTTAGGGTTAGGGTTAGGGTTAGGACTATGGCTAAGTTTAGGGTTAAGTCTAGGGCGAGGGATAGAGCTACGGTTAGGGATAGGGCTAGGGGTAGATCTAGAGTCAGGGCTAGGACTAGGGGTAGGGCTAGGTCTAGGTTTAGTAATAGGGTTACGGTTAGGGTTAGGTCTTGGTATATGTCTAGTGCTGCGGTTAGTGCTAGGGTTAGGATTAGGGCTAGGGATAGGTCCAGGACTTGGGCTAGGTTTAGGGTTAAAGATAGGGTAGGGGTAGGCATAGGTCTAGGGGTTGGGCTACTGTTAGGGCTCGGGGTACATTTACATTTAGTGTTAGGTTGTGGTTTGGGTTAGGGCTAAGTCAAGGGCTAGGGCTAAGTTTAGGGCTAGGGTTACGTTTAGGGATAGGGCTAAGGCTAGGGTATGAGTTAGGCCTAGGGCTAGTGCTAGGGTTAGGGCTATGGTAGGGTTAGTGTTATGGTTAGGTCTAGGGCTCGTGTTAGGTCTATATCTAGGGATAGGGTTAGGGTCACGGTTAGGTTTATGGTTAGAGCTAGGGCTAGGTCTAGGGATACGGTTTGGGATAGGGCTAATGTTAAGGTCCGCGGTAGGGCTAGGGTAACGGTTAGGGCTAGAGCTAGGGCTAGGTCTACGGTTAGGTTTAGGACTAGTTGTAGGGTTAGGTTTAGGACTAGGGTTAGGGTTAGTGTCAGGTTTAGAGATAGGGCTAGGGATAAGATTAGGTTTAAGTCTAAGGTTAGGTTTATGGCTAGGGTTACAGCTAGGGCTAGTGCTACATTTAGCGTTAGGGCTAAGGCTAGGATTACGGCTAGGGCTAGGGTTAGTGTTAGGGTAATTGTTAGGGTTTGGATTAGCACTAGGGCTAGGTTTAGGTTTAGGGCTAGTGCTGGGGCTACGTCTAGGGCTAGGGTTAGTGTTAGGGATAAGGCTAGGGCTAGGTTTAGGCCTACGGCTAGGATTAGGGTTATGGTTAGATATAGGGTTCGTGTAAGGGCTAGGGCTAGGGCTAGGTCTAGGATTAGGTTTAGGGCTAGGGCTAGGGCTAGGAAGAGTGCTAGGGTTAGGTTTAGGGTTATGGCTAGGGCTAGGGCTAGGTTTAGGTCTAGGGTTTGGGTTAGGGCTAGGGTTAGGATTAGGGTTAGGGTTCAAGCTATGATTATAGTTATGGTTAGGGCTAGGCTAGTGCTACGCTAGGCCTTCGGCAAGGTCTAGGACTAGGGCTAGGGTTAGGGTTAGGGATAGGGTAGGGCTAGGCTTAGGTCTAGGGATCAGGCTATAGTTAGGGCTTAGGCTACAGTTACGGTTAGTGTTAGGGCTAGGCTAGATTTAGGTTTAGGTTTAGGGTTAGGGTTAGGAACAGGATTAGGGTTAGGTTTAGGGCTAGAGCTACGGCTCAGGTTAGGGCCAGGGCTAGAGCTAGGACTAGGGCTAGGTTTAGGGTTAGGGCTAGTGCGAGCACTAGGGCTAGGGTTGGGGCTCGTGCTCAGTTTAGGTTTAGGTCTATGGCTAGGGTTAGTGTTATGGATAGGGCTACGGCTCGGGTTAGGTGTACGTCTAGGGTTAGGGTTAGGGTCACGGTTAGGTTTATGGTTAGAGCTAGGACTAGGGCTAGGGCTAGGGATAGGGATAGGGCTAATGTTAGAGTCCTCGGTAGGACTGTGGTTACAGTTAGGGCTAGGGCCTAACCCAAGCCCAAGCACGAACCATGCCCTAGACCTAAACCTATCTGTATCCCTAGCCCTCGCCCTCGCCCTAACCCTAACCCTAACCCTAACCCTAGACCTAGCCTAACTCTAACCCTAGCCCTAGCCCTAACACTAGCTCAAGCCCTAGCCCGAATCTGAGCTCTAGCCCGAGCCCTAACACTAACCCTAACCCTAAACCAAACCTTGGCCTAAACCTAACTGTAACCCTAGCCTTAAACCTATCCTTAGCACTAGCCCTAAACCTAATCCTAGCCCTACCCCTAACCCAAGCCCTAGCCCTAAACATAACATAGCCCTAAGCCTAAACCTAGCCCTAACCTTGCCCTAAACCTAAACCTAACCATAGCCCTAACCCTAGCTGTAGCCCTAGGCTAACCCTAACCCTAGCCCTAACCCTAACCGAAACCTAACGCTAACCGGAACACTATATCAAGCCCTAAACCTAGTCCTACCCTAGCCCTATACCTAAACCTAGCACTAGCACTAGCCCTAGCACTAACTGTAGCCCTAGCCCTAAACCTAGCTCTAGCCCTAGCCGTAGGCCTAACACTAATCCTAATCCTACAACTAGCACTTGCCCTAACCCTAGGCCTAGACCTAGACATAACCCTAACCCTAGACCTATCCTTAGCTCTAATCCAAACGCTAGCCCTAACCCTAGCCCTAGCCCTAACTCTAGCCCTAGCCGTAAGCCTAATGCTAAACCTAAACCTAGCCCTAACCCTAAACTTAACCCTATCCCTAACCTTAACCCTAAAACTAGCCCTAGTCCCTGCCTGAGCTCTAGCCCGAGCACTAACCTTAACCCTAAGACTAACACAAACCCTAAGCCTAAACATAGTCCTAATCTTAACCCTAAACCTAGCCCTATCCCTAACCCTAGTCCTAACTCTAATCCTAGCCCTAGTCCTCACCGTAGCCCTAGCCCTAAACCTAGCCCTACCCCTAACCCTAACCCTAACACTAACCCTACCCCTACCCCTAACCCTAACCGTAGCCCTAGCCCTAAACCTAGCCCTAGCCCTAGCCCTAAATCTAATCCTTGCCCTAGTCCTAGATGTAGCCTTAGACCTAGCCCTAAACCTAACCCTAAACCTAACCCTAACTTTAAAACTAGCCCTAGTCCTAAACCTAGCCCTAGCCCTAGACTAATACCTAAACCTAGCCCAGGCCCTAGCCTTAACCCTAACCCTAGCCCTAGCCCTAGCCCTAGCTCTAACACTAGTCCTAGCCCGAAAACTAGCCTAACCCTAAAACTAGCCCTAAACCTATCCCTAGCCCTAACCCTAACACTAAACCTAACCCTAGCCCTAGCCCTAATCCTACCCATAGCCCTAAACCGAACACTATCCCTAGCCCTAGTCCTAAACCAAGCCAAAGACTTACCACTAACACTAGCCCAGCCCCTAGACCTAACCATAACCCTATCGCTAGCTCTCACCCTAACCTTAACCCTAAACACAGGCCTAGCCCTAACCCTAGCCCTAGCCCTAACCCTAAACCTAAACCTTACCCTAAACCTAGCCTTAACCCTAACCCTAACCCTCACCATAACCATAACACTAACCCTAGCCTCATCCCAAGTCCTAGCCTTAGACCTAGCCTTGACCTAGCCCTAGCCCTAGGTCCAGTGTTAGCCCTAGCCCTAGCCCTAGCCCTAACCCCAAACCTAACCCTAGCACTAACCCTAAACGTAACCATAATCATAAGCCTAACCCTAAACCTAACCCTATCACTAGCCATAACCCTAGGCCTAGCCCTATCCGTAGCCCTAGTCCTAGCCCTAGGCCTAGACCTATCACTAAACCTAGACCCAGCCCTAAACCTAACACTAACCCTAATCCTAGCACTAGACCTAAACCAAGGCCTAGCCCTAGTTCTAACCCTAACCATAAGCCTAAACCTAGCCCTAACACTAACACAAACCCTAACCATAAACCTAACCTTAGCACTAGCCGTAAACCTCACCCTAACCATATCATTAACCCAAACCCTAAACCTAACCCTAACCCTAACCCTAATCCTAACTATACCCCTAACCCTAGTCCTAGCCCTAAACCTATCCCTAACCCTAACCCTAATCCTAACCCTAGCCCTAAGCCTGGTCCTAGCCCTATCCCTAACCCTAACCTAGACCTACCACTAGCCTTAGCCCACACCGAAACCCATGCCCTAGCCCTAACTCTAAACCTAAATCTAGCCCTAACCCTAACCCTAGCCCTAACCCTAAGCCTAACATTAACACTAACACTAACCCTAGCCTTAACCCTAACCGTAAACCTTACCCTAACCCTAGCCCTAGCGCGAACCATGCCCTAGCACTAACCCTATCCCTATCCCTAGCACTCACAATCTCCCTAACCCTAACCCTAACTCTAATCCTAGACCTATCCTACTCTAGTCCTAGCCCTAGCCCTAACTCTAGCTCAAACCCTAGACCGAACCCGAGCTCTAGCCTGAACCCTAACACTAACCCTAACCCTAACCCTAACCTTGGCCTAAACCTAACCGTAACCCTAACCCTAAACCTATACCTAGCACGAGCCCTAAACCTAATCCTAGCCCTACCCCTAACCCAAGCCCTAGCCCTAAACATAACATAGCCCTAAGCCTAAACCTAGCCCTAACCTTGCCCTAATCCTAAACCTAACCATAGCCCTTACTCTAACTGTAGCCCTAGGCTAACCCTAACCCTAGCCCTAGCACAAAATGAACCCTAACGCTAATCCTAACCCTATATCAAGCCCTAACCCTTGTCCTAGCCCTAGCCCTATACCTAGCACTAGCACTAGCCCTAGCAATAACTCTAGCCTTAGCCCTAACCCTAGCCCTAGCTCTAGACCTCGGCCTAACACTAACCCTAACCCTACAACTAGCACTCGCCCTAACCCTAGGCCTAGACCTAGACATAACCCTAACCCTAGCCCTATCCTTAGCTCTAATCCAAACGCTAGCCCTAACCCAAGCCCTAGCCCTAACTCTAGCCCTAGCCGTAAGCCTAATGCTAAACCTAAACCTAGCCCTAACCCTAAACTTAACCCTATCCCTAACCTTAACACTAACCCTAGCCCTAGTCCCAGCCCGAGCTCTAGCCCGAGCACTAACACTAACCCTAAGTCTAACACAAACCCTAACCCTAAACCTAGCCCTAACGTTAACCCTAAATCCAGCCCTAGCCCTAAACCTAGTCCTAACTCTAATCCTAGCCCTAGTCCTAACCGTAGCCCTAGCTCTAGCACTAAACCTAGCCCTAGCACTACCCCTGGCCCTAGCCCTAGCCCTAACCCTCACCCTAAGCCTAACGCTAACCCTAACCCTAACCGTAGCCCTAGACCTAACACTAGCCCTAGCCGTAACTCTAATCCTTGCGCTAGTCCTAGACGTAGCCTTAGACCTAACCCTAAACCTAAACCTAACCCTAAATTTAAACCTAGCCCTAGTCCTAAACCAAGCCCTAGCCCTAGACTAATACCTAACCCAAGCCCTAGCCCTAACCTTAACCCTAACCTTAGCCCTAGTTCTAACCCTAGCCCTAACCTGAGTCCTAGCCCCAAACCTAGCCTAACCATAAAACTAGCCCTAAACCTATCCCTAGCCGTAAGCCTAACCCTAACCCTAAGCGTAACCCTAACCCTAACCCTAGCCCTAGCCCTAATCCTAGCCATAGCCCTAAACCGAACACTAGCCCTAGCCCTAGTCTTAAACCGAGGCATAGACCTACCCCTAACCCTAGCCCAGGCCCTAGACCTAACCCTAACCCTATCCCTAGCTCTAACCCTAACCCTAACCCTAAACCCAGGCCTAGCCCTAACCCTAACCCTAGCCCTAACCCTAAACCTAAACCTTACCCTAAACCTAGCCCTAACCTTAACTCTAACCATAACCATAAACCTTTCCCTAGCCTTATCCCAAGTCCTAGCCCTAGCCCTAACCCTAGCCCTACCCCTAAACCTAGCCATGACGCTAGCCCTAGCCCTAACACTAGCCCTATCCCTAAAACTAAACCTAACCCTAACCCTAACCCTAACCCTAACAATAGCACTAACTCTAACCCTAACCCTAAACCTAACACTAATCCTAACTGTACCCCTAAATCTAGACCTAGCCATAACCCTATCCCAAGCCATAGCCCTAACACTAGTTCTATCCCTAACACTAACCCTAACACTAAACCTAACTCTAGCTCTACAACTAAACCTACCCCTAACCCTAATCCTAACGCTAAACCTAACGCCAACCGTAGCCCTAGCCCTAACACTTGCACTAGCCCTAACTCTAATCCTTGCCCATTCCTAGACGTAGCCTTAGCCCTAGCCCTAAACCTAACCCTAACCCTAAACCCAGGACTAGCCCTAACCCTAGCCCTAGCCCTAACCCTAAACCTAAACCTTACCCTAAACCTAGCCCAAACCCTAACACTAACCCTAGCCCTAGCACTAACCCTAACCATAAACCTAAACCTAAACCTAGCCCTAACACTAACCCAAACCCTAACCATAAACCTCACCCTAGCACTAGCCATAAAGCTCACCCTAACCCTATCATTACCCCAAACCCTAAACCTAGCACTTGCCCTAACCCTACACCTAGCCCTAGCCATAACCTTAGCCCTAAACTTAACCCCAACCCTCACACTAGCCCTAGCACTAGCCCTAAACCTAACCCTAACCCTAAACCTAATTCTAGCCGTAGCCCTAACTGTAGCCCTAGCCCTAGCTCTAACCCTAATCCTAGCCCTGGCCCTAGCCCTAGCCCAAAACCTAAACCTAGCCTTTGCCCTAACTCTAGCCCTAAACCTAGCCCTAGCCATAACCTTAGCCCTAACCCTAACCCCAACCCTCACACGAGACCTAGCCCTAGCCCTAACCCGATCCATAGCCATAGCCCTAACCCTAACACTAGCCCCAGCATTAACCGAAGCGCTAGCCCTAGCCCTAACCCTAACCATAAACCTAACCCTAACCATTGCCCTAAAACAAACCCTAACCCTAAACAAACCTAGCCCTAGCCCTAACCCTATACCTCTCCCTAAACCTAACACTAGCCCTCGCCCTAGGCGTAGCCCTAGCCCTAACACTAGCCCAAACCCTAACCCTAACCCTAGCCTTAAACCTAGCCCTAGACCTAGACCTAGCCCTAACCCTAACTATAACACTAACCCTAACCCTAACCCTAAACCAAGCAGTAGCCCAAATCCTAGCCCTAACTCTAGACCAAACCCTAAGCCTAGCCCTAGCCATAGCCCTATCCCTAACACTAATCCTAACCGTAGCACTAGCCCTATCGCTAGCCCTAGCCCTAACCCTAAACCTAACCCTAAACATAAACCTAGCCCTACACCTAACCCTAACCCTAAATTTAACCCTAAACTTAGCCCTAGGCCTAGCATCAGCCCTCCCGTAAACCCACATCTAGTCGTAACCCTAGTTCTAGACCTAGACCTAACCCTATCCCTATCCCTAACCCTATCCCTAACCCTAACCCTAACCCTAATCCTAGCCATAGCACTAACCTTAGCCCGAGCCCTAGCTCTAACCCTAATCCTAGCCCTAAGCCTAACCCTAGCCCTAGCCCTAACGCAGCCCTTGCCCTAGCCCTAATCCTAAACCTAGCCCTAGGCCTATCCCTCACGCTAACCCTAGCCCTAGCCATAAACCCAGCCCTAGCCCTAGCACTAACCCTATCCCAAAACCTAAAACTAACCCTAACACTAAACCTAGCCCTAGCCCTTAACCTAGCCCTAGCCGTAGCCCTAACCCTAACCCTAGCCCTAGCCCTAGCACCAGCCCTACACCTATCCCAGCCCCACCCTCCTGCCACAAGCAAGCAGTGACTGTGTCCACGGGGTTAACTACTGTTTCCAAGCTCCTCACTGTTACCTGGGTAACACCTGTTGCCTGGGTAACTCCTGTTGCCATGCTCCTCTCTGTTACCGGGATACTCCTTGTTGCCTGGGTAATTCCTGTTGCCTGCGTAACTCTTGTTGCCAATCTTCTCTCTGTTACCAGGGTTCTCTCTGTTGCCTGGGTAACTACTGTTGCCAGGGTAACCCCTGATGCCAAGCTCCTCTCTATTAGCTGGGTAACTCCTGTTGCCTAGGTAACTCCTGATGCCTGGTTAACTCTTGTTGCCAAGCTCCTATCTGTTACCTGAGTACTCTCTGTTGCCTGGGTCCATCTGTTACCTGGTTCCTTCACATTACCTGGTTCCTTCCCGTTGCCTGGATCCTCCCCAATGCCTGGGTCTTACCCGTTGCCTGAGTCCTTCATGTTGCCTAGGTCCTGCCTGATGCCTGGGTACTTAACGTTCCCTTGGTCCTTCCCTTTGCCTGGGTCCTCCACAATGCCTCGGTCCTCCCTGTTGCCTAGGTCCTCCCTGATGCCTGGTCCCTTCCTGTTGCCAAGCTCCTGTCCGATACCTGGACCCTCACCTTTGCCCTGGTCCTCCCTGTTGCCTGGGTCCCTACTGTTGCCATGCTCCTGTCTGTTACGTGCATCCTTTCTGTTGCCAGGGTCCTCCCTGTTGCCTGGGTACTTCCTGTTGCCAAGCTCCTCTCTGTGACCTGGGTCCTCCCCGTTACCTGTGTCATCCATGTTCCTTGGGACCTCCCTGTTACCTAGGCCCTCAATGTTACCTGGCTCCTTCAAGTTACCTGGGTCCTTCCCATTGCCTGGATCCTCCCAAATGCCTGTGTAGTCCCCGGTGTCTGGGTTCTCCCTATAGCCTGGGACCTTCATGTTGCCAAGCTCCTCTCTGTTTCCTGGATAACTCCTGTTGCCTGGATAACTCCTGTTACCTGGGTAACTCCTGTTTCCTGGGTAACTCCTGTTGCCAAGATCCTCTCTGTTGCCTGGGTACCACCTATTGCCAAGCTCCTCTCTGTTACGTGCGTCCTCTCTGTTGCATGGGTAACTCCTGTTTCCAGGGTAACTCCTGTGGCCAAGCTCCTCTCTATTGCCTGGGTAACTCCTGTTGCCTGCGTAACTCCTGTTGCCTGGGTAACTCCTGATGCCAAGCTTTTCTCTGTTACCGGGGTCCTCTCTGTTGCCTGTGTAACTCCTGTTGCCTAGGGAAATCCAGTTGCCAAGCACCTCTCTGTTACCGGTGTCCTCACTGTTGACTGGGTAACTACTTTTCCTTGGGTAACTCCTGTTTCCAAGCTGCTCTCTGTTACCGCGGTCCCCTCTGTTGTCTGGGTAACTCATTTTGCCTGGGTAACTCCTGTTGCCTGAGTAACTCCTGTTGCCAAGCTCCACTCTCTTACCAGGGTCCTCTCTGTTGCCTGTGTAACTCCTGTTGCCTGGGTAACTCCTGCTGAGAAGCTCCTCTCTGTTACCTGGGTACTCTCTGTTTCCTCGGTAAGTACAGTTGCCAGGGTAACTCTTGTTCCCGAGCTCTTCTTTATTAACGGGGTAACTCCTGCTGCCTGGGTAACTCCTGTTGCCTAGCTCCTCTCTGTTACCAGGGTCCTCTCTGTTGCCTAGGTATTTCCTGTTGCCTTGCTAACTCCTGTTGCCTGGGTAAAACCTGTTGACAAGCTCCTCTCTGTTACCTGGGTTCTCTGTGATGCCTGGGTAACTACTTTTGTCAGGGTAAGTGCTGTTGCCGAACTCCTCTCTATTTCCTGGGTAACTCCTGTTGCCTAGGTAACTTCTGTTGCCTGGGTAATTCCTGTTGCCAAGCTCCTCGCTTTTACCGGGGTACTCCCTGTTGCCTAGGTAACCCCTGTTGCCTGGGTAACTCCAGTTGCCAAGCTCCTCACTGTTACCTGGGTAAATGCTTTTGCCTGGCTACCTCCTCAGGCCTGGGTAACTCCTGTATCTGAGGTAACTGGTGTTGCCAAGATCCTCTCTGTTACCTGCGTCCTCTCTGTTGACAGGGTAACTACTGTTTCCAGGGTAACTCCTGTTGGGAAGCTCCTCTCTATTACCTGTGTAACTCCTGCTGCCTGGGTAACCGCTGTTGCCTGGATAACTCCTGTAACCTGGGTAACTCCTGTTGCCAAGCTCCTGTCTGTTACCCGGGTCCTCCCTGTTTCCTGGGTAACTCCTCTTGCCTGGGTAACTCCTGTTGCCAAGCTCCTCTCTGTTACCGGGGTCCTCCCTGTTGCCTGGGTAACTTCTGTTTCCTGGGTACCTCCTGTTGCTGAGCTCCTCTCTGTTACATGGGTCCTCTCTGTGGCCTGGGTTACTACTGTTGCCAGGGTAACTCCTGTTGCCAAGCTCCTGTCTATTACCGGGGTAACTCCTGTTGCGTGGGTAACTCCTGTTTCCTGGGTAACTCCTGTTGCCAAGCTCCTCTCTGTTACCTGGGTTCCCTCTGATGCCTGGGTAACTACTGTTGTCAGGGTGAGTGCTGCTGCTGAACTCCTCTCTATTTCCTGGGTAACTCCTGTTGCCTAGGTAACTTCTGTTGCCTGGGTAATTCCTGTTGCCAAGCTCCTCGCTGTTACCGGGGTACTCCCTGTTGCCTAGGTAACCCCTGTTGCCTGGGTAACTCCAGTTGCCAAGCTCCTCACTGTTTCCTGGATAAATCCTTTTGCCTAGCTAACTCCTCATGTCTGGGTAACTCCTGTATCCGAGGTAACTGCTGTTGCCAAGATCCTCTCTATTACCTGCGTCTTCTCTGTTGACAGGGTAACTACTGTTTCCAGGGTAACTCCTGTAGCCTGCGTCACTCCTGTTCAAAAGCTTGTCTCTCTTATAGGGGTCCTCCCTGTTTCCTGGGTAATTCCTCTTTCCTGGGTAACTCCTTTTGCCTGGGTAACTCCTGTTGTCAAGCTCCTCTCTATTACCTTGGTTCTCTCTTGCCCGTGTAACTACTGCTGCCAGGGTAACTCCTGTTCCATGCTCCTCTCTATTACCTGGGTAACTACTGTTGCCTAGATAACTCCAGTTGCCAAGCTCCTCTCTGTTACTGGGGTCCTCACTTTTGCCTCGGTAACTCCTTGTTACCTGGGTAACTCCTGTTGCCTGCGTCACTCCTGTTGCCAAGCTCTTCTCTGGTACCGAGGTCCTCCCTATTGCCTCGGAAACTCCTGTTGCCTGCGTAATTCTTGTTGCCAATCTTCTCTCTGTTACCAGGGTTCTCTCTGTTGCCTGGGTAACTACTGTTGCCAGGGTAACTCCTGATGCCAAGCTCCTCTCGATTAGCTGGGTAACTCCTGTTGCCTGGGTAACTCCTGATGCCTGGTTAACTCTTGTTGCCAAGCTCCTATCTGTTACCTGAGTACTCTCTGTTGCCTGGGTCCATCTGTTACCTGGTTCCTTCACATTACCTGGTTCCTTCCCGTTGCCTGGATCCTCCCCAATGCCTGGGTCTTACCCGTTGCCTGAGTCCTTCATGTTGCCTAGGTCCTGCCTGATGCCTTGGTACTTAACGTTCCCTTGGTCCTTCCCTTTGCCTGGGTCCTCCACAATGCCTCGGTCCTCCCTGTTGCCTAGGTCCTCCCTGATGCCTGGTCCCTTCCTGTTGCCAAGCTCCTGTCCGATACCTGGACCCTCACCTTTGCCCTGGTCCTCCCTGTTGCCTGGGTCCCTACTGTTGCCATGCTCCTTTCTGTTACATGCGTCCTTTCTGTTGCCAGGGTCCTCCCTGTTGCCTGGGTACTTCCTGTTGCCAAGCTCCTCTCTGTGACCTGGGTCCTCCCCGTTACCTGTGTCATCCATGTTCCTTGGGACCTCCCTGTTACCTAGGCCCTCAATGTTACCTGGCTCCTTCAAGTTACCTGGGTCTTTCCCGTTGCCTGGATCCTCCCAAATGCCTGTGTAGTCCCCAGTGTCTGGGTTCTCCCTATAGCCTGGGACCTTCATGTTGCCAAGCTCCTCTCTGTTTCCTGGATAACTCCTGTTGCCTGGATAACTCCTGTTACCTGGGTAACTCCTGTTTCCTGGGTAACTCCTGTTGCCAAGATCCTCTCTGTTGCCTGGGTACCACCTATTGCCAAGCTCCTCTCTGTTACGTGCGTCCTCTCTGTTGCATGGGTAACTCCTGTTTCCAGGGTAACTCCTGTGGCCAAGCTCCTCTCTATTGCCTGGGTAACTCCTGTTGCCTGCGTAACTCCTGTTGCCTGGGTAACTCCTGATGCCAAGCTTTTCTCTGTTACCGGGGTCCTCTCTGTTGCCTGTGTAACTCCTGTTGCCTAGGGAAATCCTGTTGCCAAGCACCTCTCTGTTACCGGTGTCCTCACTGTTGACTGGGTAACTACCTTTCCCTGGGTAACTCCTGTTTCCAAGCTGCTCTCTGTTACCGCGGTCCCCTCTGTTGTCTGCGTAACTCATTTTGCCTGGGTAACTCCTGTTGCCTGAGTAACTCCTGTTGCCAAGCTCCACTCTCTTACCAGGGTCCTCTCTGTTGCCTGGGTAACTTTTTTTACCAGGGTAACTCTTGTTGTCAAGATCCACTGTGTTACCGTGGTCCTCTCTGTTTCCTTCATAACTTCTTTTGCATCGGTAACTCCTGTTGTCAATCTCCACTCTCTTAACTGGGACCTCTCTGTTGCCTGGCTACCTTATGCTGCCGGGGCAACTTCTCTTGACAAGCTCCTCTCTGTTACCAGGGTCCTCTCTGTTTCCCGGGTAACTCATGTTGCCTGGGAAACTCCTATGGCCTGGAAAACTCCTGTTGCCAAGTTCCTCTCTGTTTCCTGGATTACTCCTTTTGACTGGGTAACTCCTGTTGCCTGGGTAACTCCTTTTGCCTGGGTAAAAGCTGTTCAGAAGCTCCTCTCTGTTACTTGGGTAATTTCTCTTGCCTGGGTAACTCCTGTTGCAAAGCTCCTCTCTGTTACCGGAGTACTCCCTGTTGCCTGGGTAACTCCTGTTGTCTGGTGATCTCCTGTTGCCAAGCTCCTCTCTGTTACCGGGATCCTCTCTGTTGCCTGGGTAACTCCTTTTGCCCGGGTAACTCCTGTTGCCTGGGTAACTCCTGATGCCCAGCTCCTCTCTGTTACCGGGGTCCTCTCGGTTGCCTGGGTGATTCCTGTTCCCTGGGTAACTCCTTTGGCCTGGGCAACTCTTTTGCCTGGGAAACTACTGGTGCGAAGCTAGTCTCTGTTATCTGGGTAACTCCTGTTGCCTGGATGACTCCTGTTGCCTGTGTAACTCCACTTGCCTAGCTCCTCTCTGTTAATGGGGTCCTCTCTGTTGCCTGGGTAACTTCTGTTGCCTGGGTAACTCCTGTTGCCTAGCTCCTCTCTGTTACCTGGGTAACTCCTGTTGCCTGCGTAACTCCTGTTGCCTGGGTAATTCTTGTTTCTAAGCTTCTCTCTGTTACCGAGGTCCTCTCTGTTGCCTGTGTAACTCATTTTGGCTAGGGAAATCCTGTTGCCAACCACCTCTCTGTTACTGGTGTCCTCTCTGTTGCCTGGGTAACTCGTGTTGCCTGGGTAACTCCTGTTGCCAAGCTCCACTCTATAATTAAGGTCCTCCCTGTTGCTTGGGTAACTCCTTTTGCCAAGCTCCGCTGTGTTACCTGGGTCCTTTCTGTTGCCTGGCTAACTACTTTTAACTGGGTAACTCGTTTCCAAGCTCGTCTCTGTTATCAGTGTGCTCTCTTTTTCCCGGGTAACTCAGGTTGCCTGGGAAACTCTTGCTGCCTGGGTAACTCTTGTTGCCTGCGTAATTCCTCTTGCCAAGCTCCTCTCTGTTACTGGGGTGCTCTCTGTTGCCTGAGTAACTCCTGTTGCCTCGATAACTCCTGTTGCCACGTTCCCCTCTGTAACCATTGTCCTGTCTGTTGTCTCGGTAACTCCTGTTGCCAAGCTCCTCTACTTTACATGGGTCCTCTCTGTTGACTGAGTAACTCTTGTTGCCTGGGTAACTCCTGTTGCCAAGCTCCTCTCTGTTACCGTGTTCTGCTCTGTTGCCTGGGTGATTCCTGTTGCCTGGGTAACTCCTTCTGACTGGGTAACTCCTGTTGTCAAGCTCCTCTCTCTTACAGCGGGCCTCTCTGTTTCCTGAATAACTCGGGTTGACTGGGTAACTCCTGTTGCCTGGGTAACTCCATTTGCCAGAGTAAAACCTGTTGCCAAGCTCCTCTGTTACCTGGGTAACTTCTGTTGCCTTTGTAACGCTTGCTTAAGCAAACCTGTGTTTCGTAGTGCCAGTCAGCTGTGAAAGTGAATGCACTGTGCCTCTTCTCGAGTGGCCGAATGTTTCCTGTAGCTTCGAGGTTCGTTTGTGTTGAGTAGTAACACTTGCAAGCATTGGGCATTGCAATGGAATATCAGAAAGGCCTGTTCATGACACCGAAATGAGATTTGTTAGAAGGGAGACAAACACAGTCCCTGATGCTACCCAACATGTCTTCTTCCCCAGTATCAGCAAATGCGTTCAGAATGACAACTCATTCTGTTGCCGAATGCACCTCATCCAGCCTTGCGACTGAGTTTGGAAACCCGCTTTAGACGAAAAAACATGCTTCCACATCGCTTGCTTAAGCAAACCTCTGTTTCGTAGTGCCAATCAGATCTGAACGTGAAAGCACTGTTCCTCTTGTCGTGTGGCTTAATTTCCCCAATAGATTTGACGTCCATTTGTTTCCAGTTCTCACACTTGAAAGCATTCAGCATTGCAGTGGAATTTCAGAGAGCGTTGGTCATGAACTCTGAAACGATTTGGGCAGCACCGACAGAGCTCCTTGCATAACTTCTGGAGCAAGGGTAGCGCTAAGTGAATAGTTTAAGAGGCCTACTCCTTGGTTCACTCAGTAGTGACCGGAATGCACATGACTAGCCAGCACGCCAATAAAGGCTATGCATTGAACTCACTGCACCCGCTTTTTCCACATGGCAGTACTGATTTCAGTTTTGCGAGACAGAGACCTCCCCAATTGACTTTTCTGCCAATTTGGAACGAGATTGGTTAGAAGGGAGACAAACACGGTCCCTGATGTTACCCAACATGTCTTCTTCCCCAGTATCAGCAGACACGTTAGGAAGGACAACACATTCTGTTGCCGAATGCACCACATCCAGCCTTGCGACTGAGGTTGGAAACCCGCTTTAGACGAAAAGACATGCTTCCACATAGCTTGCTGAAGCAAACCTCTAGTTTGAAGTGCCAATCAGATCTGAATGTGAAAGCACTGTTCCTCTTGTCGTGTGTCTTAATTTCCCCAATAGTTTTGACATCCGTTTGTTTCCAGTTCTCACACTTGGAAGCATTGAGCATTGCAGTGGAATTTCAGAGAGCCTTGGTCACGAACACTGAAACGCCTTGGGCAGCAGCCACACTGGCACCTGCATTCCTTCCAGTGCAAGGGTTGCGTTAAGGCAGTGTTTCGGGAGGCCTTTTCCTGAGTTCACTCAGTTAGGTCCCGGAATGCACACAACTTAGTGTGAGCTAGAGGATGAAGCATCTGCCTTGATGTGACTGAACTAGGTTGTTCCGCATGGCTGAACTGATTTCAGGTCTCCGAGGCAGGGACCTCCGCAATTGACTTTGCTGCCTCGGGCAGGACAAGATAGAGCCTTCACTCTGAAGGCGGCCCTGGGCTGGACAAAGTTGATTAGGGGTGGCCATGGGTGGACATGGGGTGGCAGAGGAAGGCAGGGGGCCCAGGGATGACAAGGTGGAACACGGAAAAACATGGGAACATGGGCTGGTCAAGGAGAAGCAGGGGAGCCCAGGAGAAACTGGGCTAGACAGGGGTAGAAGGGGAAACCAGGCACCCATGGCTTGGACGAATGGAAACATTGGAATGCAAATGGAAAGGGACCAGTGGGAGGAGAGGAATTCAGGTTGAGCTGCAGTGACTGGTGTGAGCAGGGGAAGTGAGGAGGCCATGGGCTGCAACAAGGGTGTGCAGGGGAAGGCAGACGGCTCAGGGAAGGAACTCTTGGTCCTATCCAATGGTTCGAACAGGGGTAGGCAGGTGGTCATGGGCTGGTCAAGGGCGAACGTGTGAAGGCAGGTGGACCTGGCATGAACAAAGAAGAGCATGCGAATTCAGGCAGATATAGGGTAGAAAAGGGAATCAGGAGATGGCAACTGTCCTTCAGCTGAACAACGGGGAGAAGGGGAATTGGGCAGGAAGGTTGGAAAACGAGTAGCAGTGAAAGACAGTTGATCCTGTGCTGGAATGATAGTTACCATGGGCTGGAGAAGTGGAGCAG
Organism: Aselliscus stoliczkanus; assembly: GCA_033961575.1. Lineage (NCBI taxonomy): Eukaryota > Metazoa > Chordata > Mammalia > Chiroptera > Hipposideridae > Aselliscus > Aselliscus stoliczkanus. The sequence continues at coordinate 28,094,924 of CM066734.1, forward strand.
GGAAAGCTGGGTGTCACTGGATGGAGAAGAGGGCCAGGTCAGGACAGGTGGCCACAAACTGTTCTAGCGGAAGAAGGGAAAGATAGGCATCCAAGGTCTGGACAAAGAGAGGAAGGGAAGGCAGGCGGTCACAGGGGGAGAGTGGTAACAAGGGAAGGCAGGTGGACCGTGGATTGACAAACTTTAGCAGGAGTAGTAGGCAGCCATGGGCTGGACAAGGTGATGCAGGGGAAAGCAGGCGTCCACGGAATGGACAAGGGGTTGCAGGGAAAGGCAGTCATCCATGGACTTGGACAACAGGCAGCACACAACGGCAGGCTGCCACAAGCTTGACAAGGGGGAACAGGGGAAGACAGCTGGCCACGGGCTCTAGAAGTGGTAGCATGGGAAGCAGGAAGCCCTGGGCTGGTTATGGGGGAGAAAGGGAAGACAGGTGGCCAAGGGCTGTACAAGGGGAACAGAGGAATCCAAGTGGCCACGGGCCGCACAAGGGCAAAGAGGGGAAGGCGGGTGGCCGTGCACGAAGAAAGGGTGATCCAGTGAAAGCAAGCGATCACTGGCTGGACTAATGGCATAAGGGAAAGGCAAGTGGCCAAAGGGCAGGCAAAGGGCGATCAGTGGAAGGCAGTGGGCCATGGGTTTGAAAAGATGGAGCAGGGGATGGCAGAAGGCCACGGACGAGGCGAAGGGCAGGAAGGAAAGACACTCAGCCACAGGATAGACAAGGGGGAGCTGGAGAAGGTAGGCAGACCTGGGATGGACAAATGGGAGCAAGATGGCCCTGGGGTGGATGATGGGGAGCTGTGGAAGTCAGAAAGCCACGGGGACAACAAGGGGGAGCAGGGTAAGGCAGGCTGACACAGTGTGGACAAAGGGAAACAAGGGTCGGCAGGTAGCCAAAGGTGTACTAGTGGGAGCAAGGGAAAGCAGGAGGCCAAGGGACTCACAAGTGGGAACGAGGGAAGGCTGGCATCCGTGGCCTGACCAGAGAGGAAACAGGGGAAGGCAGACAGGCTTTGGCTGGATCAGTGGAAACACTGGAATGCAGGCAGCTCTGTACTGGACAAACAGGAGCAGGAGAAGGTGGGTGGTCACCACAGGACAAGTGGGAGCAAGAGAAGGCTGGCATCCATGGCCTGACAAGGGGGAGCAGGGAAAGGTAGGTGGCCACTAGACGAAAAAGGGTATCTCGAAGAGGCAGGTGGCCTCTGACTGGACAATGGAGCACAGTGGAAGGCAGGCAGCCGCGGGGTGGAAGAGGGTGAGCAGGGAATTGAGGCCGACCTGAGTTGGACATGTGGGAACAGGGGCGGGCAAGGGCTGGTCAAGTAAGAACAAAGGAAGGGTGGCGGCCATGGTCCAGACAAAGGGGAGCAGGCAAAGACCAGCAGCCTTGAGCAGGACAAGTGTGATTGGGAGATGGCAGCAGGCAGCAGGCTGGACAAGGGGGTGCAAGGATAGACATGCAGCCATATCCTGACAAGGGGAAGCAGAGGACGGCAAGCGACCCTGAGCGGAACAAGTGGTAGCAGGGGAAGGCAGGTGGCCCTGGGCCTGACAAAGTATAACAGGGCAAGCAGGCCACCACGGGCTGGACAATGGGGTTCAGGGGAAAACAGGTGGCCATGGCCTGGACAACGGGGCACAGGGGAAGGCTGGTGTCCCTTGGCTGGACAAGGGGAGAGGGGAAGGACTTCGGGCCTGAGCTGGACAAAGGGGAACAAGAAAAGGCAGGCAGCCACTGGCTGCACAAGGGAAGCTGGAGAAGGCGGGCAGCCACGCGCTGCGCAGGTGACAGCAGGGGAAGGCAGGTGGCCACAGGCTTGGCCCGGAGGAGACAAGGAATGCAGGGGGCCAATGGCTGGACGAGGGCGTCCAGGGGAAGGCGTGAAGCCATAAGGTGGACAAGGGGGACCAGTCAGGCGGCCCCAGGCAGGGCAAGGAGAGCAGGGGAAGCCAGGCTGCCATGGCTTGGACACTTGTGAGCTGAGGATCGCAGGAGAAGATGGGCTGGGCAAGCGGGATCAGGATAAGGCAGGCAGCTACAGGCAAGACAAACTGGAACAGGGGAATGGAGGTGGACCTATACTGGACAAAGGAAACTGGGCAAGTCAGGCAGCCACGGGGTAGACAAGGAGATCAGGAAAAGGCAGGTGGCCCTGGCCTCGAAGGGGCGCCAATAAAGGTGGGTGACCACAGGCTGGACAGAGGGGAACAGGCAAAACCAGGCAGCCCTGAGCTCGACAAGTGGGCACAGGAGATGGCAGCAGGCAGCAGGCTGGACAACAGCTAGCAAGGAAATACATACAGACATGGCCTGACAAGGGGAAGCAGAGGAAGGCAGGTGGCTCTGTGCTGAACATGTGGTAGCAGGGGAAGGAAGGCAGCCCTGAGCTGGAGAAACCAGAAGAGGGAAAACGGGCGGCCATGGGTTGGAAAAGGGGATCCAGAGTAAAGCAGGCGGGCCTTTCCTGGACACCGGGGAGCAGGGGAAGGCAGGCGACACTTGGCTGGACAAGGGGAGCAGGAGGAGGGTTTTGGGACCGGGCGGGACCAGGGGACGCCAGGAAAGGCAGGCATCCACTGAGGGACAAGGGGAAGCAGGGAAAGGCATGTTGCCACGGGCTGGGCCAGGGGAGGCAGGGGAAGGCAGGTGGTCATGGGCTGGACAATGGGGAGCTGAGGAAGGCGGGCTGCCAGAGGCTGGTCCAGGAGAAACAGAGAAAGGCAGGTGGCCCTGCGCTAGACAAGGGAGAGCAGGGGAAGTCAGATGGCCCTGGGCAGGACAAATTGGGGGAGGGAAAGTCACGCTACTCTTAGTTGGACAAGGCGAGCAGGGGAAGGATTTTGGGACTGAGCTGCACAAGGGGCAGCGGGGAAAGGCAGAAAGCCATGGGCTTCACCAGTGACTGCAGGGAAGGAAGGTGGACACTGGCTAGATCCAGGGGAGACGGAGAGTGCAGGGCTCCAACAGTTGGACAAGGGGTCCAGGAGAATCCACGCAGGCATATGGTGGACAACGGGCACCTGCAGAAGTCAGGTGGCTCCAGGCTGGGCAAGGACAGCAGGGCAATACAGGCAGATACGGAGTGGACAAGGCGGTCCAGGGGAAGGCAGTCAGCCGTAGTGTGAAGAATAAGGGAGCAGGGGAAGGTAGGCTGGCGTTGCCAACACAAGTGGTACCTGGGGAAACGCAGGCGGCCATGTGCTGCACAAGAGAGTGCAGTGGAGTGCAGTATGCCCTGTGTTGGACAAGGTGGAGCACAGGAAGGCATGCTGCTCTGGTTTGGGCACTGGTGTGCAGAGCAATGCAGGCGGAGACTGGCAGGACCAGTGTGAGCAAGAGAAGGCAGGAGGCCATGATCTAGACAAAGGGGCTCAGGGGAACTCAGCTGGACCTGGATTGGACAGTGGGGACTAGGGAATGTGTGGCGGCCACGGTGTGGACAAGGGGAACTGGAAAGGGCAGACAACCCTGGGCTGGCCCAGGGAGCAGGGGAAGATAGGCGGCAACATTCTGGACAAAGGGGATCAGGGACGGCATGTTGCTGTGGGCTGGACAAGTGGGTGCAGGGGAAGGCTGGCATCTATGGCCTGACAAGGGGGAACAGGGGCAAGCAGGCAGCCCTTAGCTGGACCAGTGGAAGCAGTGGAAGGCAGGCAGACCTGGGCTTGACAAAGGGATGCAGGGGAAGGCAGGTGGCCAAAGGTGGGTAAAGTGGCAGCAGTGGAATGCAGGTGGCCACAAAGCAACACGTGGGAGCAAGGAAGGCTGGCATCCATGGCCTGACAATGGGGAACAGGGGAACGCAGGCAGCTCTTGGCTGGACCTGTGGAAGCAGGAGAAGGCACGCAGCCCTGGGCTGGACAAGTGGGTCAGGCAGCCACTGGATGGACCAGGGACCAGAGGGGAAGGCAATTGGCCATGAACTGAACAAGGTGGTCCTTTGGATGGCATCCAGCCACTGGGTGGGCAAAGGGGAGCCGGGAAGGCAGGCAGCCACTAGCTTGAAAGGGGTAGCTGAAGGAGGTATGTGGCCTCTGGCTGGACAATGGGAGTGCACACTGGAAGGAAGGCAGCCAGAGTGTGGCTTCGGGTGAGCAGAGGAAGCAGGCCGTTCCGGCCTCAGGTGTGGAAGCAGCTGTAGGCAGGTTGCCATGGGCAGATCAAGGAGAATCAGGGGAAAGCAGGAGGCACAGGTTGGACAAGAGGGGGGCGGGGGAAATCAGGAGGCGTTGGGTTCAACAAGGGGATGCAGGAGAAACCTGGTGGCCGCAAGTTGGACAAAGGGGAGCAGTGGAAGGCTGATGGCCCTGAGCTGCACAAGGGGCAATAGGAGAATCAGGTGGCCACAGGTTGGGGTCAGGTAGGCTGTTGGACATTCGCTCGATATGTGGAAGAATGGAAGACATGCATCAATGGCCTGACAAGGGGGAGCAGGTGAAGGCAGGATTCACTCGCCTGGACAATTGCAAGCAGGTGTAGCAGGTGTAACAGGTGGCCACTGGTGGCCCAGGGGGAAGCAGAGAACCTGAATGCACTGTTCCTCTTCTCACGTGGGTGAATGTTTCCTGTAGCTTCAAGGTTCGTTTGTGTTCAGTACTGACGCTTGGAAGCATTGGGCATTGCAGTGGAATTTCAGAAAAGCCTGTTGATGACACCGAAACGCCTTTGGCAGCAGCTACACAGCACCTTGCATTCCTTCCTTTGCAAGGATTGCGATAAGTTAATGTTTTGCTTTTCCTTGCTTCACTCTGTAGTTTCCGGAATGCTCATAACATGCCTGCCAGCAGATGAAGGCTATGCATTGAACTCACTGCACCAGCTTTTTCCACATGGCGGTACTGATTTCAGTTTTCTGAGACAGAGACCTCCCCAATTGACTTCTCTGCCAATTCGGAATGAGATTTGTTAGAATGGAGACAAACACGGTCCCTGATGCTACCCAACATGTCTTCTTCCCCAGTATCAGCAAACGCGTTAGGAAGGACAACACATTCTGTTGCCGAATGCACCACATCCAGCCTTGCGACTGAGTTTGGAAACACGCTTTAGACGAAAAAACATGCTTCCACATTGCTTGCCTAAACAAATCTCTGTTTCGTAGTGCCAATCAGATCTGAACGTGAAAGCACTGTTCCTCTTGTCGTGTGGCTTAATTTCCCCAATAGATTTGACGTCCATTTGTTTCCAGTTCTCACACTTGAAAGCATTCAGCATTGCAGTGGAATTTCAGAGAGCGTTGGTCATGAACTCTGAAACGATTTGGGCAGCACCGACAGAGCTCCATGCATAACTTCTGGAGCAAGGTTAGCACTAAGTGAATAGTTTAAGAGGCCTACTCCTTGGTTCACTCAGTAGTGACCGGAATGCACATGACTAGCCAGCACGCCAATAAAGGCTATGCATTGAACTCACTGCACCCGCTTTTTCCACATGGCAGTACTGATTTCAGTTTTGCGAGACAGAGACCTCCCCAATTGACTTTTCTGCCAATTCGGAACGAGATTGGTTAGAAGGGAGACAAACACGGTCCCTGATGTTACCCAACATGTCTTCTTCCCCAGTATCAGCAGACACGTTAGGAAGGACAACACATTCTGTTGCCGAATGCACCACATCCAGCCTTGCGACTGAGGTTGGAAACCCACGTTAGACGAAAATACATGATTCCACATAGCTTGCTGAAGCAAACCTCTATTTCGAAGCGCCAATCAGATCTGAATGTGAAAGCACTGTTGCTCTTGTCGTGTGTCTTAATTTCCCCAATAGTTTTGACATCCGTTTGTTTCCAGTTCTCACACTTGGAAGCATTGAGCATTGCAGTGGAATTTCAGAGAGTGTTGGTCATGAACACTGAAATGATTTGGGCAGCACCGACAGAGCTCCTTGCATAACTTCTGGAACAACGGTTGCGCTAAGTGAATAGTTTAAGAGGACTACTCTTTGGTTCACTCAGTAGTGACCGGAATGCACATAACTAGCCAGCCCGCCGATGAAGGCTATGCATTGAACTCACTGCACCAGCTTTTTCCACATGGTGGTACTGATTTCAGTTTTGCAAGACAGAGACCTCCCCAATTGACTTTCCTGCCAATTCGGAATGAGATTGTTTAGAATGGAGACAAACACGGTCCCTGATGCTACCCAACATGTCTTCTTTCCCAGTATCAGCAAACGCGTTAGGAAGGACAACACATTCTGTTGCCGAATGCACCACATCCAGCCTTGCAACTGAGTTTGGAAACCCGCTTTATACGAAAAAACATGCTTCCACATCGCTTGCTTAAGCAAACCTCTGTTTCGTAGTGCCAATCACATCTGAAAGTGAAAGCACTGTTCATCTTGTCGTGTGGCTTAATTTCCCGGAATAGTTTTCACGTTCGTTTGTTTCCAGTTCTCACACTTGGAAGCATTGAGCATTGCAGTGGAATTCCAGAGAGGCTTGGTCAAGAACACTGAAACGCTTTGGCAGCAGCGACCCAGCGCCTTGCATTCCTTCCTATGCAAGGGTTGTGCTAAGTGAATATTTTAGGAGGCCTACTGGTTGGTTCACTCAGTAGTGAGCAGAATGGGCATATCTTGCAGCCAGCAGATGAAGGCTATGCCTTGATCTGACTGCACTAGTTTTTTCCATATGGCGGTACTGATTTCAGTTTTCCAAGACAGAGACCTCCCCAACTGACATTTCTGCAAATTCTGAACGAGACTTTTTAGTAGGGAGACAAACACGGTCCCTGATGCTACCAAACATGTCTTCTTCCACAGAATCAGCAAACGCATTAGGAATGACAACTCATTCTATTGCCAACTGCACCACATCCAGCCATGAGACTGCATTTGGAAACCCGCTTTAGACAAAAGCACATGCATCCACTTCGCTTGCTTAAGCAAACCTGTGTTTCATAGTGCCAATCTGCTCTGTATGCGAAAGCACTGTTCCTCTTGTTGTGTGGCTTAATTTCCCCAATAGATTTGACTCCCATTTGTTTCCAGTTCTCACACTTGAAAGCATTCAGCATTGCAGTGGAATTTCAGAGAGCGTTGGTCATGAACTCATGTAACTAAATATCAATAATAGAAATGAAAATAACTATATGCTGCATTTTATTTTTGATGTTCACATTTTTATTTTTAGATTTTTAAAAGATGATTTGGGGAATTGGGGGAGGGGAACATTTGGGGAATTGGGGGAGGGGACCAGCCAAGTTGTTGGTCTTCAATCTTCATTGTGTAGGATTCCATTCGCCATATGGCTTTCCGTTGGCAGCTCATGTCCCCTAAGCTTAAAGTGCTCTGTTCCATCTTAGTTGAGGGTGGGCTTAGCCACCGTCCTTTGTGGAAGTCAAAACCCAGCAACCTTGTAAGAAAATGGCTGAAACAGTCTCCTAGAGAACCAGAAATAATCTTTCTTTGCTGTAATCCATTTCTGAAAACTCAGAAAAACATAGTAGCAAGAACTGAATTCTTTCCTTCTGAAATGGTAGGCTTGAAAGGCAGTAGGTTCCTTTCCACTAGATGGGAAGCTTATGTATTTATTAAGGGGAAATATTTACTACTTCATAGCATTATAGTTTCAGATGTATATGAAACTAAGAAGCATAAGTACCAAATCGTAGTAGAATAAAACATGTTATAATGTAAGGGTTTCACCCTAAGAAAGCTGTAAGAGTCATGAAAGATTGATCCTTGATTTTTAGCTATACTCTTCCATGATTTTCCCCAAGGTTTCATATAGTTTCCTTAATTCAATTATTTCAATAGATGTATTTTTTTCAGAATTTCTAATGATGTCTAAGTTTACTAATTGTATTATGTCTCTATGATCTATGCTTCTTGGCTTTGGTAAATTCCATGCAGTTTTATAAGGATAAAAATATGATGAAATATGCAAATATTGGCAAAATCATCAGACAGACAAATTTGACACTGCCAAAAATGAATTCTCAATAGTAGTGTGGTATTCATGAACTGATTAACTTAATCGAGACTCACCTTTGGAAAGACAATTGAAGGATTTAAGTGACAAATTGAAGGTGGGTTGCAACAACAGGTATGAAAATCAAGAATCAGCTGTCATAATACCGGTACAGTTGTCAGAAATTGACAAGTGAATACAGTACCAAGGCAAAGGATGGAAAGGTAAGTCTTTCCCGGGCATTCTAGATTGAATAAATCAATGAAATCATGAGGCAAAATGAACCCAGAGCTGCCCACAAGCAAGGTGAGATTTCAGACACTTGGGCCATGCACTTGAGCTTGGGTGCCCTTGCCCTTGGCCACAAGGCCTCTGTGCACATGCACAGTGACATCACCTCTGAGCGGTGCACCGTTGCTTGGTTACAGTCATTGTGGGCTGAGAGATTATAAACTGTCTCACTGCCCTGCTGATATATTGTGGTGAGAGGAGTTAGCTACTCTAGAGTCTACTGCTGTTGGGCTCAGGAGACTGAATTACTAGTGTATGCTGAGGGGATTCCCAAGCCCTTAGGCTCAGCCATGAAGAAGATTTTTGACATTGGGAGAAAGAGGCACGTGTCGTCCTTGGGCTCCTCTAACAGCTTTCAGAGCCATCGTGTTGGCAAAAGATTAAATCCAGAGCGAGGTACTGCATTCAAAAGAAGGACCGCCAGAAAATCCACAAAGCTGCCTGCATGGGGATCATACCAGAAATGTGGATGCTTCCCCTGATCCATCCAGAGATGTTGAATGCCAGAGACAGGAAGAATCGTTGAGAGGGAATGAGGAGACCAATGGCCACAGATGGGCTGGGGGGCGGCGGGGTACCTAGGAAAAGGGCTAGCCTGCCTGGGCTCATTCAGGTAGAGGACCACCCAGCCGAAGTCCTTGGGCTTTCTTCCTTCCATGGTGGGGAAGCTATCTAGGTCCATTTCCCATGCTGATTCTGTGAGCAGTAGAAACAAAATCTTAAGGGCCCACTCATTATTGCCCCTAGAGAGAACTTTAGTGAGAAGTTTAAAGCATTTAACTAAATATCAATAATATAAATGAAAATAACTATATGCAGCATTTTATTTTTGATGTTCACATTTTTATTTTTACATTTTTAAAGGACTTGATTGCAGAAATTTGGGTGGGGAACAGTTGGGGATATGTGGGAGGGGACCAGCCGAGTTGCTGTTCTTCAATCTTCATTGTGGAGGGTGCCAGTTGCCGTCTGGCTTCCCGTTGGCAGTTCATGTTCCCTAAGCTTAAAGTGCTGTGTTCAATCTTAGTCGTGGGTGGGCATAGCGACCGTCCCATTTGGGAGTCAAAACCCAGTGGCCTTGTTGTTAAGCATGCATGCCCTATCCACTGAGCCATCTGGACGGCAGCTCAGTTGAAGGTGCCGACTTCAATCTTCAGTTGCCGGTGGGCAGAGCCCACCATTGAACAGGGAATCTTGTTATACCAGCTGAGCCATCCTGCCACTGCTTGGCAGCTCAGTGATAGCTCTGCTCGGGCACAGTGTTCACTGCCCCATATGAGAATCAAACTGGTGTCCCTTTTCCTCTGAGCACGTGCTCTAAGCCAACTTATAACCAACTGAGCCACTTGGCTGGACTGATGTTTACATTTTTAGATCATAATGTTATATAATAGGGCCAGCCGAGTGGTGCCATGGTTATGTGCTGGCTTGGGAAGCCAGTGTCCCTGGTTACATATGTCCCACATATGAGGGCCAGTGACACTGCCCTCAAAAAAAAAAAAGAGAAGAAGAATGCACAGATTAATTGTTTTGTAATCAAGGAATATGCAATATTCTCTCAGGACACAGAAAGCACTAACCAATAATAAAAAAAATAAAGAAGAAGGAGCAGAAGAAGATGATGCAGACGAAGAAGAAGAAAGAGAAGGTGGAGGAGAAGACAAATTGGATTTCAAAATTTTAACAACTTTAGTCCATCAAATACACCACTAAGAAAACGCAGAGCACTACTGTCCCTGTGACTCGGTTGGTTAGGAGCTCGCTCTGAGCCACAGGATGGCCTGCTTGATGCCCATGTGGGCCAGTGGAACTGCGCCCGAGCTGAGGTGCCACTGAACTCCCAACAGGTGGCAGGATGGTTCAGCTGGTGAGAGCATGTGTTCCTAAAAACAAGGTTGCCTGTTGGAGATGGCAGGCTATGCCCACCCGCAGCTAAATACTGAAATTGGCACCTTGGGTTGAGTTGCTGCTGCCCAGGTGGCTCAGGATAGAGCACATATTCTTAACAACAAGGCTGCCAGTTTGACTCCCGCATGAGATGGTGGCTATGCCTCCCTGCAACTAATTGAACACAGCACCTTGAGATGAGCAACTGAACTCGACTTGGAGCTGAGCATGTAGCGCCCTTCACAGCTAAGATTGAAAGACAACAACTTGGCTCTTCCACTTGCCCAATTCCCCAACACTGTTTCACTCCCCCAATTCTCCAACACTGTTCCCCTTGCGCAAATCCCCAATTGAAAGCAAGAAGAAAGAAAGAAAGAAAGAAAGAAAGAAAGAAAGAAAGAAAGAAAGAAAGAAAGAAGAAAATGCATAGCCAAAATTTTAAATGATAATGCATGGGGAAGTACAATGAAAATAGTTTCCATTGCAGTATAACATGTAAAATAGTTGGATTCCAGACATAAACTGCTAATGAAAAAATAAAAGCAGCAAATAACTGCAAAGTTATACTTTATGCTTGATTCTACACAGCATAATAGAAATGAAAACACTTTTTAATTCAGTAAAGATATCTTAATGTAATGAATTTTTCACTGGATGTTTAAAATAACATTGTAAAATGGGAGTTCCAAGCAAAGGAAGCATGTCTTTGTTTTTAGTGTATTGACTATTCTTTGTTTTCTTACTTCTTAATTCATTTTTTTTCAGTTACAGTTGACATTCAAATTGCATGTGTGCAGCATAATGGTAAGACATATATATAATTTCTGCAGTGAATCCCGATTAATCAATTGCAAGTCGTGCGTTTTTATCAGTTAAAATTTGGGCGATCAGGAATTCCATAATTGGTCTTTGATTTGCTAGTGAACATTCAAACAAACGTTCAAATTTGAAAAGTCTAACACTGCCTCCACTTGGAAGCAGCCATATATACTACTTAGGAGGTAAAAGTGTGTAGAAGCACTACCCAAAGCCTGGACTCAGTGCTTGTAAGAAAAGGGCTGAAACGGTCTCCTAGAGCACCAGAAATAGTCTTTCTTTGCTGTAATCCATTTCTGAAAAACTCAGAAAAGCATAGTAGCAAGAACTGAATTCTTTCCTTCTGAAATGGTAGGCTTCAAAGACATAGGTTCTTTTCCACTAGATGGGAAGCTTATGTCTTTATTAAGGGTAAATATTTACTACTTCATAGCATTTTTGTTTCTGATGTATATGAAAGTTAGAAGCATAAATACCAAATCATAGTCTAAACATATTATAATGTAAGGGTTTCAAGATAAGAAAGCTGTAAGAGTCCTTAAATATTGATCCTTGATTTTTATCTATACTGTTCCATGATTTTGCCGTATGGTTTCATATCGTTTCTTTAATTCAATTATTTCACTTGATGTATTTTTCTCAGAATTTCTAATGATGTTTAAGTTTAATAATTGTACTATGTCTATATGATCTATGCTTCTTGGTGTTGGTAAATTCCGTGCAGTTATATAAGGACAAATCTAGGATGAAATACTCAAATATTGGCAAAATCATCAGACAGAAAAATGTTGTGACACTGCCAAAAATGAATTGTCAATAGTAGTGTGGTATTCATGAACTGATTAACTTTATCCAGACTCACCTTTGGAAAGACAATTGAAGGATTTAAGTGACAAAATGAAGGTGGGATGCAACAACAGCTATGAAAATCAAGGATCAGCTGTCAAAATACCGGTACAGCAGTAACAAATTGACAAGTGAAAACAGTACCAAGGCTAAGAATGGAAAGGTACATCTTTCCCGGGCATTCTAGATTGAATAAATGGATGAAAGCATGAGGCAAAATGAAACCAGAGTTGCCCAAAAGCAACCTGAGATTTCAGACACCTGGGCGATGCACTTGAGCTTGGATGCCCTTGCCCATGGACACAAGGCCTCTGTGCACATGCGCAGTGACATCACCTCTGAGCGGTGCACCGTTGCTTGATTACAGCCATTGTGGGCTTAGAGATTCTAAGCTGCCTCACTGCCATGCAGGGATACTGTGGCGAGAGTAGTTAGCTACTCTAATGTCTACGGTTGTTGGGCACAGACAACTGAATTGCTCGTGAGTGCTGAGGGGTTTCCCAAGCCCTTAGGCTAAGCCATGAAGAAGATTTTTTACTTTGGGCGAGAGAGGCACTTGTCGTCCTTCGGCTTCTCAAACAGCTAGCAGAGTCATGGTGTTGGCAAGAAGATTGAATCTAGAGCGAGTTACCACATTGAAATGAAGGACCGCTGGAAAATCCACAAATTTGTCTACATGGGGAACGTACCAGAAATGTGGAGGCTTCTTCTGATCCATCCAGAGATGTTGAAGGTGTCACATGCCAATCAGATCCCGTTAGGACTGCAGGCCACCAGTGCTGAGAGAATTCCTGTCCCTTAGGAACAGGGGCCAACTCAGCGGTACAGACAAACTCCTGTGTGGTCTCATGCCATCCAGCGGCTGACACTCATGGGTTGTAAGGATCCAACATACTTACCAAAACCCAGAATGGCTCTGAAGTTGATATCGTCTTGGACCTCCCCAGGGTGCTTGCTGACAAGGGAGATCACATCATGGCACAACTTCTGCCAGATGGGGAAACTGAGGCCTGGAGGATATAGATGACTCATGCATGGTCATGCAAGAGGTGGCAGGATTCCCACTCAGGGCTACTGTGCTACCAAAGACTGTCTCCTAGTAGAAGCTGCAGGCCATTATACACCACATGCTCATGATATTCACCAGCTGCAAGGCAGAGAAAGTTCAGTCGGCACCCAGTATGTACCGGATGCTTTTGATATAATACTTGATTTAATCATCATAAGAGCATGATCATCACCATTCCAAAGATGGATAAACTGAGGCCTCTGATTTTATGCTGAATACCTGAAGGACACACAGCCAGGAAGAGGCACAGCCTGGACCTGAATCCAGATCTATCTGCTGACCTGACGTAAAACTCTCGTCTCCAGCCATGCTCATGTGTCTCTGCCAACCACAACCTGCAGAGGCCTTTCAGGGGTAGAGGGACCTGAAAGGTTGCAATGGACAGGAAACCTTTATCCCTTTTCAGCATCCATTCCTAGGAGTAGTCCTCCAAACATTGCTGACAAGTCTCCAGTGATCTGGAGCTTACTGCTTTTGGGACCAGCTGATTAGCTCTAGGGACAGGATGTCAGGACGCAGCTGAGAGGGGCTATGCACGGGGAACGTGGAACCCCAGATCCGGGGTCAAATACTTGGTTGCTCACTATTCAAATGATGCCGGACCAGTTTCCCCTCTCCAGAATGGGGTGGATGCTAACAGACCACTAGCTCACAGAGGAAACATGAGGCTTCATTGAGATTGTGAAGACTGTACCTGACACCAGTAGCAAGTTTACAAACAGTGGTGATTGTTGAGCCAAGAGTGACGTGTCAGTTCACTGCCTGGCCCACAGACGATGTTCATGAGCATCAGTTAGTTGAGGAGGCAATCACTAAGGGGCCCTTGAGCTCTATTGAGCAACCAAAGTTTCCCACCGAACTGCAAGTCAGGGCCTCCCTGACCTCTGGGTCTGGTCTGGCCTGACCCCATGCCTCCACATCAGACCTGTGAACACCTGCTCACCCCACCTCCAGACCCACCCTGCAACCCTTCGGAAACCAGCCCCACCGTCCTGCCATCTCTTCAGCTACGACTACAAATTTGTAAAGACCATACATTCAGGTGAGAGTTCAGTAGGGAAATACAGGCTAACCTGCAAAGCCTGCAAGAGGGCTCCTGGGCCTCCCAGGCCTGCCCTGTCCCCGCCCCTCCTCATTCCTGCAACCTACCCGCAACCAGGTACACTAAGGCCGCCAACCTCGAACACTACCAGGTGCCAAATCAACTCGATAATCCTCTCAGCCCCCCCAACACTGTGCTGTGTTCACACCCTCTAAGCCCCCAAAGGGAATAAACAGAGCCCAGTGTTCAGGGCGGTCTGCAGGATTATGGAAACCCTGGGCTGAGGCCCTCAAATGAGGCCCAGCACAGCATGGGGAGCACAGAGAGCAAGGCACAAGTGAACTCCCAAAACAACATGTGTTTGAGAGACATGAGGCCCATGTCCAACTCCAGGACTCCCATGAACTGGAGGACTTCAGGCCTCAGGTTCCTCATTGGTGAAATCGGGATGACACCCATATTCACCTCTCAAGACTACCCTGTGAGGGTTCCATAGGCGAAACTGGTATGAGCTGAGCAAAGGGACAAGGTATACTTCAGGTGGTGGCACGTGGATACAAGCCAATTACCATACCCCACATGGATCAAAATGAAATGGGAAATGTCCTCCAAACCAATGGAGTGATTTTACAGGGTTGTCGTTTGGACACCAAGTACACCTGCTATATACCTGATTGGCTCCTGTAGGATTCTAGTTACCCGGAAACTACCTTTCCAAGACCCCAATGTGTTAGAACTGTATGGGTCAAAGTTCCCTTTCCTGTCGTCCTATTTATTTTCTTTCCTTCTGCAACTGCACATTAGAAGTGTAAAGGGGGAATTTGGGGTACGGTTCTAAGGGACACAGAGGTGGGCTGGACAGGGCAGTGGGGGCCATGAGAAGGCCTCTGACCCCTCCCTGGTTCTTTGGAAAGGTTCTGATGATATGGTGGATGCTGTCACATGCCAATCAGATCCCATCAGGGCTGCAGGCCACCAGTGCTGAGAGAATTGCTGTCCCTTAGGCACAGGGGCTACCTCAGCAGTACAGAGAAACTCCTGCACGGTCTCACGCCATCCAGTGCCTGATACGCAAGGGGTGTAAAGATCCAACATACTTGCCAAAACCCAGAATGGCTCTGAAGTTGATATCGTCTTGGAACTCCCCAGGGTGCTGGCTGACATGGGAGATCACATCATGGCCCAACTTCTCCCTCTCCTCACTCCTGATTGCTTTCCCACATACATGTCATCTGGTTGTGGCCCCAAGCGCACGCCATCACAAACTGCCTGCGTGCTGACCTCCTAGTCAGCGTCAGCCTGTAATCAAGGACTGCTAAGCCAAGGCCCGTATGTATCTGGACAGCAGACAACAGAGATAGGTAGTAAAGGATGCAGGAGGGGTGAATTCAGCCTGGCAGGAGGCAGTGTCCTCCCAGATACAGAGTGCTAAATATGGAGAGCTAAAGGAATAGAGTCCGAAAGTCTTGCCCGGGAGGGGCTGCTAGGCCAATGAGCCACAAGGCAGAAAAAGCTAAGAGAGGTGCCAGAGAACAGTGAGGGTTGGACCAGAGCAGCCCCATGTGTGGTCAGTCAGCAGCAGTAGTAGCTGAGAATAGGTTCAACTCTAAATACTCAGGCCTCAGCCCATACCTACCGAATCGGAAACTGGGGGTGTTTATCAAGCCATGCAGGTGATATTAAGCATGCTCAGATGGCAATACAGGATTTCTGAGGAAGGAAAAGGAGAATGGAGAGTGGGGAAGGGAGGGGGGAGGTTATCAAACCTGTTGCTGTCCCGATATGCTTCAGGAAGAGACAGCAGTCACTGGCTCCCATCCAGGGACCCTCCGTACTTGGACAGCCCCTTCTTCTAACTTCTCCATCCACCTCTGTCAGCCTAGGGTAGGTAAGAATCAACACCCCCTCTGGCCCCAGGTCATAGTCATGGGAAAGGTGAGGAGCTGCACCCTTCCTTGTGGTCTCCCAGCATCCGTTCCGTGTCTTCGTCAATAGCCCCTTTATTAAATCCATCTTCATGTACTTGGTCGATTGGAACCATCTCGTCCCCGTTGGCACTCCAATTGTACACCTGCATTGTGTCAAATCCAAACTCTGCCGGACGGAGAAGTTTGTCTGTTTCCTTGTGTTTCCTGAACCTCAGAAAGTGCCACGCTTAACTCAATGTCACACAGGCTGTCAATTGGCAATAGGGAGGAGCCAATGGCTTTCTGGCTCCAGGCCTCGTGTCCTGTTCACGGACCTGTGGTGAAGGTGGTAATGTAGCACCGAGTGAGGACCCCTCCCCACCTCTGCATGCTCTCAGCTGAGTGCTAGGATGCCTCCCTAGACGTTAATAACTGGCCTGACTGCCTGAGGCCTGGACACCAAATTCGAAAGACATTGAGGATGACAGCCTCCTTCCCCAGAAGACCCCTGAGTGTCTTGCAGAAGGCTGCCTTGTCTAGTGGCAGGAACAAGGCTGCTTTCTACCGCTGCCGGGGCCAACCATCCCAGGAGACAGACCAGACTTGTGGACAAAGGAGAGGGCCAGGCAGCTGAAGAAGGCCTCCAAAATTCAACTCAACCGCATTATCGCTCTCAGCCTCCCAGACACGGGCTTGAACTTGGTCCACGTCGGGGCCCAACAGATTTCAGACATGTCGAGGTTGTGTGGGGATGGCAGAAGAGGCAATGTGGCATTCTGTCTCCTTGACACCTGTGTGGTTTTCTAAGCATTGGCTCAGGAAACATGTCCCGTTGGGTAGCAGAGGCGGTGCCTGGCTGTGGCTGGTGCAATTTGGAGACACACAACAACCTGCATTTACATCCCAGCTCGGTCCCTCACATCCTATATGAGTTCGGCCAACTTGTACACATGCGGCTGCCTCCGTTTCCACTCCCGTGAGGTGGAAACTTTCAGCTTGCAGGGCTTTGATGGGGGTTAAATGTGTTATTTGTGAAAGGGCAGGCCAGGCGAGCACATGGGAGGTGTTTTAGGATGCTCAAAGCAACTGCTGATCTTTCTGGAGTGCTCACTATGTTCTAGGCATTGTGTGTAAGCAGAAGTCATGGGGCAGGTTCCCAAAATATTCCCATTTTCCAGATGGGGAAGCTGAGGCCTGGAGAAATTGGATGACTCATGCCTGGTCATGCAAGAGGAGGCAGGATTCAGACCCAGGCCCACTGTGCTACCAAAGACTGTCTCCCAGTAGAAGCCGCAGGCCATTTTGAACCACATGCTCATGATATTCGTCAGCTTCAAGGGAGAGAAAGTTTAGTCGGCACCCAGTATGTACCAGATGCTTTTGATATAATACTTGATTTAATCGTCATAAGAGCATGATCATCGCCATTCCAAAGATGGATAAACTGAGGCCTCCGATTTTATGCCGAATGCCTGAAGGACACACAGCCAGGAAGAGGCACAGCCTGGACCTGAATCCAGATCTATCTGCTGGCCTGATGTAACACTCTCGTCTCCAGCCGTGCTCATGTGTCTCTGCCAACCACAACCTGCGGAGGCCTTTCAGGGGTAGGGGGACCCGAAAGGTCGCAATGGACAGGAAACCTTTATCCCTTTTCAGCATCCATTCCCAGGTGTCCTCCAAAACTTCTCACAAATCTTCAGTGATCCGGAGCTTACTTCTTTTGGGACCAGCTGATTAGCTCTAGGGACAGGATGTCAGGACGCAGCTGAGAGGGGCTATGCATGCAGAACGTGGAACCCCAGACCCGGGGTCAAATCCTTGGTTGCTCACTATTCAAATGATGCCGGACCAGTTTCCCCATCTCCAGAATGGGGTGGATGCTAACAGACCACTAGCTCACAGAGGAAACATGAGGCTTCATTGAGATTGGGAAGACTGTACCTGACACCAGTAGCAAGTTTACACACAGTGGTGATTCTTGAGCCAAGAGTGACGTGTCAGTTCACTGCCTGGCCCACAGACGATGTTCATGAGCATCAGTTAGTTGAGGAGGCAATCACTAAGGGGCCCTTGAGCTCTATTGAGCAGCCAAAGCTTCCCACCGAACTGCAAGTCAGGGCCTCCCTGACCCCTGGGTCTGGTCTGGCCTGACCCCATGCCTCCACATCAGACCTGTGAACACCTGCTCACCCCACCTCCAGACCCACCCTGCAACCCTTCGGAAACCAGCCCCACCGTCCTGCCATCTCTTCAGCTACGACTACAAATTTGTAAAGACCATACATTCAGGTGAGAGTTCAGTAGGGAAATACAGGCTAACCTGCAAAGCCTGCAAGAGGGCTCCTGGGCCTCCCAGGCCTGCCCTGTCCCCGCCCCTCCTCATTCCTGCAACCTACCCGCAACCAGGTACCCTAAGGCCGCCAACCTCGAACACTACCAGGTGCCAAATCAACTCGATAATCCTCTCAGCCCCCAACACTGTGCTGTGTTCACACCCTCTAAGCCCCCAAAGGGAATAAACAGAGCCCAGTGTTCAGGGCGGTCTGCAGGATTATGGAAACCCTGGGCTGAGGCCCTCAAATGAGGCCCAGCACAGCATGGGGAGCACAGAGAGCAAGGCACAAGTGAACTCCCAAAACAACATGTGTTTGAGAGACATGAGGCCCATGTCCAACTCCAGGACTCCCATGAACTGGAGGACTTCAGGCCTCAGGTTCCTCATTGGTGAAATCGGGATGACACCCATATTCACCTCTCAAGACTACCCTGTGAGGGTTCCATAGGCGAAACTGGTATGAGCTGAGCAAAGGGACAAGGTATACTTCAGGTGGTGGCACGTGGATACAAGCCAATTACCATACCCCACATGGATCAAAATGAAATGGGAAATGTCCTCCAAACCAATGGAGTGATTTTACAGGGTTGTCGTTTGGACACCAAGTACACCTGCTATATACCTGATTGGCTCCTGTAGGATTCTAGTTACCCGGAAACTACCTTTCCAAGACCCCAATGTGTTAGAACTGTATGGGTCAAAGTTCCCTTTCCTGTCGTCCTATTTATTTTCTTTCCTTCTGCAACTGCACATTAGAAGTGTAAAGGGGGAATTTGGGGTACGGTTCTAAGGGACACAGAGGTGGGCTGGACAGGGCAGTGGGGGCCATGAGAAGGCCTCTGACCCCTCCCTGGTTCTTTGGAAAGGTTCTGATGATATGGTGGATGCTGTCACATGCCAATCAGATCCCATCAGGGCTGCAGGCCACCAGTGCTGAGAGAATTGCTGTCCCTTAGGCACAGGGGCTACCTCAGCAGTACAGAGAAACTCCTGCACGGTCTCACGCCATCCAGTGCCTGATACGCAAGGGGTGTAAAGATCCAACATACTTGCCAAAACCCAGAATGGCTCTGAAGTTGATATCGTCTTGGAACTCCCCAGGGTGCTGGCTGACATGGGAGATCACATCATGGCCCAACTTCTCCCTCTCCTCACTCCTGATTGCTTTCCCACATACATGTCATCTGGTTGTGGCCCCAAGCGCACGCCATCACAAACTGCCTGCGTGCTGACCTCCTAGTCAGCGTCAGCCTGTAATCAAGGACTGCTAAGCCAAGGCCCGTATGTATCTGGACAGCAGACAACAGAGATAGGTAGTAAAGGATGCAGGAGGGGTGAATTCAGCCTGGCAGGAGGCAGTGTCCTCCCAGATACAGAGTGCTAAATATGGAGAGCTAAAGGAATAGAGTCCGAAAGTCTTGCCCGGGAGGGGCTGCTAGGCCAATGAGCCACAAGGCAGAAAAAGCTAAGAGAGGTGCCAGAGAACAGTGAGGGTTGGACCAGAGCAGCCCCATGTGTGGTCAGTCAGCAGCAGTAGTAGCTGAGAATAGGTTCAACTCTAAATACTCAGGCCTCAGCCCATACCTACCGAATCGGAAACTGGGGGTGTTTATCAAGCCATGCAGGTGATATTAAGCATGCTCAGATGGCAATACAGGATTTCTGAGGAAGGAAAAGGAGAATGGAGAGTGGGGAAGGGAGGGGGGAGGTTATCAAACCTGTTGCTGTCCCGATATGCTTCAGGAAGAGACAGCAGTCACTGGCTCCCATCCAGGGACCCTCCGTACTTGGACAGCCCCTTCTTCTAACTTCTCCATCCACCTCTGTCAGCCTAGGGTAGGTAAGAATCAACACCCCTCTGGCCCCAGGTCATAGTCATGGGAAAGGTGAGGAGCTGCACCCTTCCTTGTGGTCTCCCAGCATCCGTTCCGTGTCTTCGTCAATAGCCCCTTTATTAAATCCATCTTCATGTACTTGGTCGATTGGAACCATCTCGTCCCCGTTGGCACTCCAATTGTACACCTGCATTGTGTCAAATCCAAACTCTGCCGGACGGAGAAGTTTGTCTGTTTCCTTGTGTTTCCTGAACCTCAGAAAGTGCCACGCTTAACTCAATGTCACACAGGCTGTCAATTGGCAATAGGGAGGAGCCAATGGCTTTCTGGCTCCAGGCCTCGTGTCCTGTTCACGGACCTGTGGTGAAGGTGGTAATGTAGCACCGAGTGAGGACCCCTCCCCACCTCTGCATGCTCTCAGCTGAGTGCTAGGATGCCTCCCTAGACGTTAATAACTGGCCTGACTGCCTGAGGCCTGGACACCAAATTCGAAAGACATTGAGGATGACAGCCTCCTTCCCCAGAAGACCCCTGAGTGTCTTGCAGAAGGCTGCCTTGTCTAGTGGCAGGAACAAGGCTGCTTTCTACCGCTGCCGGGGGCCAACCATCCCAGGAGACAGACCAGACTTGTGGACAAAGGAGAGGGCCAGGCAGCTGAAGAAGGCCTCCAAAATTCAACTCAACCGCATTATCGCTCTCAGCCTCCCAGACACGGGCTTGAACTTGGTCCACGTCGGGGCCCAACAGATTTCAGACATGTCGAGGTTGTGTGGGGATGGCAGAAGAGGCAATGTGGCATTCTGTCTCCTTGACACCTGTGTGGTTTTCTAAGCATTGGCTCAGGAAACATGTCCCGTTGGGTAGCAGAGGCGGTGCCTGGCTGTGGCTGGTGCAATTTGGAGACACACAACAACCTGCATTTACATCCCAGCTCGGTCCCTCACATCCTATATGAGTTCGGCCAACTTGTACACATGCGGCTGCCTCCGTTTCCACTCCCGTGAGGTGGAAACTTTCAGCTTGCAGGGCTTTGATGGGGGTTAAATGTGTTATTTGTGAAAGGGCAGGCCAGGCGAGCACATGGGAGGTGTTTTAGGATGCTCAAAGCAACTGCTGATCTTTCTGGAGTGCTCACTATGTTCTAGGCATTGTGTGTAAGCAGAAGTCATGGGGCAGGTTCCCAAAATATTCCCATTTTCCAGATGGGGAAGCTGAGGCCTGGAGAAATTGGATGACTCATGCCTGGTCATGCAAGAGGAGGCAGGATTCAGACCCAGGCCCACTGTGCTACCAAAGACTGTCTCCCAGTAGAAGCCGCAGGCCATTTTGAACCACATGCTCATGATATTCGTCAGCTTCAAGGGAGAGAAAGTTTAGTCGGCACCCAGTATGTACCAGATGCTTTTGATATAATACTTGATTTAATCGTCATAAGAGCATGATCATCGCCATTCCAAAGATGGATAAACTGAGGCCTCCGATTTTATGCCGAATGCCTGAAGGACACACAGCCAGGAAGAGGCACAGCCTGGACCTGAATCCAGATCTATCTGCTGGCCTGATGTAAAACTCTCGTCTCCAGCCGTGCTCATGTGTCTCTGCCAACCACAACCTGCGGAGGCCTTTCAGGGGTAGGGGGACCCGAAAGGTCGCAATGGACAGGAAACCTTTATCCCTTTTCAGCATCCATTCCCAGGTGTCCTCCAAAAACTGCTCACAAATCTTCAGTGATCCGGAGCTTACTTCTTTTGGGACCAGCTGATTAGCTCTAGGGACAGGATGTCAGGACGCAGCTGAGAGGGGCTATGCATGCAGAACGTGGAACCCCAGACCCGGGGTCAAATCCTTGGTTGCTCACTATTCAAATGATGCCGGACCAGTTTCCCCATCTCCAGAATGGGGTGGATGCTAACAGACCACTAGCTCACAGAGGAAACATGAGGCTTCATTGAGATTGGGAAGACTGTACCTGACACCAGTAGCAAGTTTACACACAGTGGTGATTCTTGAGCCAAGAGTGACGTGTCAGTTCACTGCCTGGCCCACAGACGATGTTCATGAGCATCAGTTAGTTGAGGAGGCAATCACTAAGGGGCCCTTGAGCTCTATTGAGCAGCCAAAGCTTCCCACCGAACTGCAAGTCAGGGCCTCCCTGACCCCTGGGTCTGGTCTGGCCTGACCCCATGCCTCCACATCAGACCTGTGAACACCTGCTCACCCCACCTCCAGACCCACCCTGCAACCCTTCGGAAACCAGCCCCACCGTCCTGCCATCTCTTCAGCTACGACTACAAATTTGTAAAGACCATACATTCAGGTGAGAGTTCAGTAGGGAAATACAGGCTAACCTGCAAAGCCTGCAAGAGGGCTCCTGGGCCTCCCAGGCCTGCCCTGTCCCCGCCCCTCCTCATTCCTGCAACCTACCCGCAACCAGGTACCCTAAGGCCGCCAACCTCGAACACTACCAGGTGCCAAATCAACTCGATAATCCTCTCAGCCCCCAACACTGTGCTGTGTTCACACCCTCTAAGCCCCCAAAGGGAATAAACAGAGCCCAGTGTTCAGGGCGGTCTGCAGGATTATGGAAACCCTGGGCTGAGGCCCTCAAATGAGGCCCAGCACAGCATGGGGAGCACAGAGAGCAAGGCACAAGTGAACTCCCAAAACAACATGTGTTTGAGAGACATGAGGCCCATGTCCAACTCCAGGACTCCCATGAACTGGAGGACTTCAGGCCTCAGGTTCCTCATTGGTGAAATCGGGATGACACCCATATTCACCTCTCAAGACTACCCTGTGAGGGTTCCATAGGCGAAACTGGTATGAGCTGAGCAAAGGGACAAGGTATACTTCAGGTGGTGGCACGTGGATACAAGCCAATTACCATACCCCACATGGATCAAAATGAAATGGGAAATGTCCTCCAAACCAATGGAGTGATTTTACAGGGTTGTCGTTTGGACACCAAGTACACCTGCTATATACCTGATTGGCTCCTGTAGGATTCTAGTTACCCGGAAACTACCTTTCCAAGACCCCAATGTGTTAGAACTGTATGGGTCAAAGTTCCCTTTCCTGTCGTCCTATTTATTTTCTTTCCTTCTGCAACTGCACATTAGAAGTGTAAAGGGGAATTTGGGGTACGGTTCTAAGGGACACAGAGGTGGGCTGGACAGGGCAGTGGGGGCCATGAGAAGGCCTCTGACCCCTCCCTGGTTCTTTGGAAAGGTTCTGATGATATGGTGGATGCTGTCACATGCCAATCAGATCCCATCAGGGCTGCAGGCCACCAGTGCTGAGAGAATTGCTGTCCCTTAGGCACAGGGGCTACCTCAGCAGTACAGAGAAACTCCTGCACGGTCTCACGCCATCCAGTGCCTGATACGCAAGGGGTGTAAAGATCCAACATACTTGCCAAAACCCAGAATGGCTCTGAAGTTGATATCGTCTTGGAACTCCCCAGGGTGCTGGCTGACATGGGAGATCACATCATGGCCCAACTTCTCCCTCTCCTCACTCCTGATTGCTTTCCCACATACATGTCATCTGGTTGTGGCCCCAAGCGCACGCCATCACAAACTGCCTGCGTGCTGACCTCCTAGTCAGCGTCAGCCTGTAATCAAGGACTGCTAAGCCAAGGCCCGTATGTATCTGGACAGCAGACAACAGAGATAGGTAGTAAAGGATGCAGGAGGGGTGAATTCAGCCTGGCAGGAGGCAGTGTCCTCCCAGATACAGAGTGCTAAATATGGAGAGCTAAAGGAATAGAGTCCGAAAGTCTTGCCCGGGAGGGGCTGCTAGGCCAATGAGCCACAAGGCAGAAAAAGCTAAGAGAGGTGCCAGAGAACAGTGAGGGTTGGACCAGAGCAGCCCCATGTGTGGTCAGTCAGCAGCAGTAGTAGCTGAGAATAGGTTCAACTCTAAATACTCAGGCCTCAGCCCATACCTACCGAATCGGAAACTGGGGGTGTTTATCAAGCCATGCAGGTGATATTAAGCATGCTCAGATGGCAATACAGGAGTTCTGAGGAAGGAAAAGGAGAATGGAGAGTGGGGAAGGGAGGGGGGAGGTTATCAAACCTGTTGCTGTCCCGATATGCTTCAGGAAGAGACAGCAGTCACTGGCTCCCATCCAGGGACCCTCCGTACTCGGACAGCCCCTTCTTCTAACTTCTCCATCCACCTCTGTCAGCCTAGGGTAGGTAAGAATCAACACCCCCTCTGGCCCCAGGTCATAGTCATGGGAAAGGTGAGGAGCTGCACCCTTCCTTGTGGTCTCCCAGCATCCGTTCCGTGTCTTCGTCAATAGCCCCTTTATTAAATCCATCTTCATGTACTTGGTCGATTGGAACCATCTCGTCCCCGTTGGCACTCCAATTGTACACCTGCATTGTGTCAAATCCAAACTCTGCCGGACGGAGAAGTTTGTCTGTTTCCTTGTGTTTCCTGAACCTCAGAAAGTGCCACGCTTAACTCAATGTCACACAGGCTGTCAATTGGCAATAGGGAGGAGCCAATGGCTTTCTGGCTCCAGGCCTCGTGTCCTGTTCACGGACCTGTGGTGAAGGTGGTAATGTAGCACCGAGTGAGGACCCCTCCCCACCTCTGCATGCTCTCAGCTGAGTGCTAGGATGCCTCCCTAGACGTTAATAACTGGCCTGACTGCCTGAGGCCTGGACACCAAATTCGAAAGACATTGAGGATGACAGCCTCCTTCCCCAGAAGACCCCTGAGTGTCTTGCAGAAGGCTGCCTTGTCTAGTGGCAGGAACAAGGCTGCTTTCTACCGCTGCCGGGGGCCAACCATCCCAGGAGACAGACCAGACTTGTGGACAAAGGAGAGGGCCAGGCAGCTGAAGAAGGCCTCCAAAATTCAACTCAACCGCATTATCGCTCTCAGCCTCCCAGACACGGGCTTGAACTTGGTCCACGTCGGGGCCCAACAGATTTCAGACATGTCGAGGTTGTGTGGGGATGGCAGAAGAGGCAATGTGGCATTCTGTCTCCTTGACACCTGTGTGGTTTTCTAAGCATTGGCTCAGGAAACATGTCCCGTTGGGTAGCAGAGGCGGTGCCTGGCTGTGGCTGGTGCAATTTGGAGACACACAACAACCTGCATTTACATCCCAGCTCGGTCCCTCACATCCTATATGAGTTCGGCCAACTTGTACACATGCGGCTGCCTCCGTTTCCACTCCCGTGAGGTGGAAACTTTCAGCTTGCAGGGCTTTGATGGGGGTTAAATGTGTTATTTGTGAAAGGGCAGGCCAGGCGAGCACATGGGAGGTGTTTTAGGATGCTCAAAGCAACTGCTGATCTTTCTGGAGTGCTCACTATGTTCTAGGCATTGTGTGTAAGCAGAAGTCATGGGGCAGGTTCCCAAAATATTCCCATTTTCCAGATGGGGAAGCTGAGGCCTGGAGAAATTGGATGACTCATGCCTGGTCATGCAAGAGGAGGCAGGATTCAGACCCAGGCCCACTGTGCTACCAAAGACTGTCTCCCAGTAGAAGCCGCAGGCCATTTTGAACCACATGCTCATGATATTCGTCAGCTTCAAGGGAGAGAAAGTTTAGTCGGCACCCAGTATGTACCAGATGCTTTTGATATAATACTTGATTTAATCGTCATAAGAGCATGATCATCGCCATTCCAAAGATGGATAAACTGAGGCCTCCGATTTTATGCCGAATGCCTGAAGGACACACAGCCAGGAAGAGGCACAGCCTGGACCTGAATCCAGATCTATCTGCTGGCCTGATGTAAAACTCTCGTCTCCAGCCGTGCTCATGTGTCTCTGCCAACCACAACCTGCGGAGGCCTTTCAGGGGTAGGGGGACCCGAAAGGTCGCAATGGACAGGAAACCTTTATCCCTTTTCAGCATCCATTCCCAGGTGTCCTCCAAAAACTGCTCACAAATCTTCAGTGATCCGGAGCTTACTTCTTTTGGGACCAGCTGATTAGCTCTAGGGACAGGATGTCAGGACGCAGCTGAGAGGGGCTATGCATGCAGAACGTGGAACCCCAGACCCGGGGTCAAATCCTTGGTTGCTCACTATTCAAATGATGCCGGACCAGTTTCCCCATCTCCAGAATGGGGTGGATGCTAACAGACCACTAGCTCACAGAGGAAACATGAGGCTTCATTGAGATTGGGAAGACTGTACCTGACACCAGTAGCAAGTTTACACACAGTGGTGATTCTTGAGCCAAGAGTGACGTGTCAGTTCACTGCCTGGCCCACAGACGATGTTCATGAGCATCAGTTAGTTGAGGAGGCAATCACTAAGGGGCCCTTGAGCTCTATTGAGCAGCCAAAGCTTCCCACCGAACTGCAAGTCAGGGCCTCCCTGACCCCTGGGTCTGGTCTGGCCTGACCCCATGCCTCCACATCAGACCTGTGAACACCTGCTCACCCCACCTCCAGACCCACCCTGCAACCCTTCGGAAACCAGCCCCACCGTCCTGCCATCTCTTCAGCTACGACTACAAATTTGTAAAGACCATACATTCAGGTGAGAGTTCAGTAGGGAAATACAGGCTAACCTGCAAAGCCTGCAAGAGGGCTCCTGGGCCTCCCAGGCCTGCCCTGTCCCCGCCCCTCCTCATTCCTGCAACCTACCCGCAACCAGGTACCCTAAGGCCGCCAACCTCGAACACTACCAGGTGCCAAATCAACTCGATAATCCTCTCAGCCCCCCAACACTGTGCTGTGTTCACACCCTCTAAGCCCCCAAAGGGAATAAACAGAGCCCAGTGTTCAGGGCGGTCTGCAGGATTATGGAAACCCTGGGCTGAGGCCCTCAAATGAGGCCCAGCACAGCATGGGGAGCACAGAGAGCAAGGCACAAGTGAACTCCCAAAACAACATGTGTTTGAGAGACATGAGGCCCATGTCCAACTCCAGGACTCCCATGAACTGGAGGACTTCAGGCCTCAGGTTCCTCATTGGTGAAATCGGGATGACACCCATATTCACCTCTCAAGACTACCCTGTGAGGGTTCCATAGGCGAAACTGGTATGAGCTGAGCAAAGGGACAAGGTATACTTCAGGTGGTGGCACGTGGATACAAGCCAATTACCATACCCCACATGGATCAAAATGAAATGGGAAATGTCCTCCAAACCAATGGAGTGATTTTACAGGGTTGTCGTTTGGACACCAAGTACACCTGCTATATACCTGATTGGCTCCTGTAGGATTCTAGTTACCCGGAAACTACCTTTCCAAGACCCCAATGTATTAGAACTGTATGGGTCAAAGTTCCCTTTCCTGTCGTCCTATTTATTTTCTTTCCTTCTGCAGCTGCACATTAGAAGTGTAAAGGGGGAATTTGGGGTACGGTTCTAAGGGACACAGAGGTGGGCTGGACAGGGCAGTGGGGGCCATGAGAAGGCCTCTGACCACTCCCTGGTTCTTTGCACAGGTTCTGATGATATGGTGGGTGCTGTCACATGCCAATCAGATCCCATCAGGGCTGCAGGCCACCAGTGCTGAGAGAATTGCTGTCCCCTAGGCACAGGCCCACCTCAGCGGTACAGAGAAACTCCCGCACGGTCTCACGCCGTCCAGTGCGTGATACTCACGGGGTGTAAGATCCAACATACTTGCAAAACCCAGAATGGCTCTGAAGTTGATATCATCTTGGAACTCCCCAGGGTGCTGGCTGACATGGGAGATCACATCATGGCCCAACTTCTCCCTCTCCTCACTCCTGATTGCTTTCCCTCATACATGTCCTCTGGTTGTGGCCCCAAGCGCACGCCATCACAAACTGCCTGCGTGCTGACCTCCTACTCAGCGTCAGCCTGTAATCAAGGACTGCTAAGCCATGGCCCGGATGTATCTGGACAGCAGACAACAGAGATAGGTAGTAAAGGATGCAGGTGGGGTGAATTCAGCCTGGCAGGAGGCAGTGTCCTCCCAGATACAGAGTGCAAAATATGGAGAGCTAAAGGAATGGAGTCCGAAAGTCCTGCCCGGGAGGGGCTGCTAGGCCAATGAGCCACAAGGCAGAAAAAGCTAAGAGAGGTGCCAGAGAACTGTGAGGGTTGGACCAGAGCAGCCCCACGTGTGGTCAGTCAGCAGCAGCAGTAGCTGGGAATAGGTTCAACTCTAAATACTCAGGCCTCAGCCCATACCTACCGAATCGGAAACTGGGGGTGTTTATCAAGCCATGCAGGTGATATTAAGCATGCTCAGATGGCAATACAGGAGTTCTGAGGAAGGGAAAGGAGAATGGAGAGTGGGGAAGGGAGGGGGGAGGTTATCAAACCTGTTGCTGTCCCGATATGCTTCAGGAAGAGACAGCAGTCACTGGCTCCCATCCAGGGACCCTCCGTACTTGGACAGCCCCTTCTTCTAACTTCTCCATCCACCTCTGTCAGCCTAGGGTAGGTAAGAATCAACACCCCTCTGGCCCCAGGTCATAGTCATGGGAAAGGTGAGGAGCTGCACCCTTCCTTGTGGTCTCCCAGCATCCGTTCCGTGTCTTCGTCAATAGCCCCTTTATTAAATCCATCTTCATGTACTTGGTCGATTGGAACCGTCTCGTCCCCGTTGGCACTCCAATTGTACACCTGCATTGTGTCAAATCCAAACTCTGCCGGACGGAGAAGTTTGTCTGTTTCCTTGTGTTTCCTGAACCTCAGAAAGTGCCACGCTTAACTCAATGTCACACAGGCTGTCAATTGGCAATAGGGAGGAGCCAATGGCTTTCTGGCTCCAGGCCTCGTGTCCTGTTCACGGACCTGTGGTGAAGGTGGGAATGTAGCACCGAGTGAGGACCCCTCCCCACCTCTGCATGCTCTCAGCTGAGTGCTAGGATGCCTCCCTAGACGTTAATAACTGGCCTGACTGCCTGAGGCCTGGACACCAAATTCGAAAGACATTGAGGATGACAGCCTCCTTCCCCAGAAGACCCCTGAGTGTCTTGCAGAAGGCTGCCTTGTCTAGTGGCAGGAACAAGGCTGCTGTCTACCGCTGCCGGGGGACAACCATCCCAGGAGACAGACCAGACTTGTGGACAAAGGAGAGGGCCAGGCAGCTGAAGAAGGCCTCCAAAATTCAACTCAACCGCATTATCGCTCTCAGCCTCCCAGACACGGGCTTGAACTTGGTCCACGTCGGGGCCCAACAGATTTCAGACATGTCGAGGTTGTGTGGGGATGGCAGAAGAGGCAATGTGGCATTCTGTCTCCTTGACACCTGTGTGGTTTTCTAAGCATTGGCTCAGGAAACATGTCCCGTTGGGTAGCAGAGGCGGTGCCTGGCTGTGGCTGGTGCAATTTGGAGACACACAACAACCTGCATTTACATCCCAGCTCGGTCCCTCACATCCTATATGAGTTCGGCCAACTTGTACACATGCGGCTGCCTCCGTTTCCACTCCCGTGAGGTGGAAACTTTCAGCTTGCAGGGCTTTGATGGGGGTTAAATGTGTTATTTGTGAAAGGGCAGGCCAGGCGAGCACATGGGAGGTGTTTTAGGATGCTCAAAGCAACTGCTGATCTTTCTGGAGTGCTCACTATGTTCTAGGCATTGTGTGTAAGCAGAAGTCATGGGGCAGGTTCCCAAAATATTCCCATTTTCCAGATGGGGAAACTGAGGCCTGGAGAAATTGGATGACTCATGCATGGTCATGCAAGAGGAGGCAGGATTCAGACCCAGGCCCACTGTGCTACCAAAGACTGTCTCCCAGTAGAAGCCGCAGGCCATTTTGAACCACATGCTCATGATATTCGTCAGCTTCAAGGGAGAGAAAGTTTAGTCGGCACCCAGTATGTACCAGATGCTTTTGATATAATACTTGATTTAATCGTCATAAGAGCATGATCATCGCCATTCCAAAGATGGATAAACTGAGGCCTCCGATTTTATGCCGAATGCCTGAAGGACACACAGCCAGGAAGAGGCACAGCCTGGACCTGAATCCAGATCTATCTGCTGGCCTGATGTAACACTCTCGTCTCCAGCCGTGCTCATGTGTCTCTGCCAACCACAACCTGCGGAGGCCTTTCAGGGGTAGGGGGACCCGAAAGGTCGCAATGGACAGGAAACCTTTATCCCTTTTCAGCATCCATTCCCAGGTGTCCTCCAAAAACTGCTCACAAATCTTCAGTGATCCGGAGCTTACTTCTTTTGGGACCAGCTGATTAGCTCTAGGGACAGGATGTCAGGACGCAGCTGAGAGGGGCTATGCATGCAGAACGTGGAACCCCAGACCCGGGGTCAAATCCTTGGTTGCTCACTATTCAAATGATGCCGGACCAGTTTCCCCATCTCCAGAATGGGGTGGATGCTAACAGACCCCTAGCTCACAGAGGAAACATGAGGCTTCATTGAGATTGTGAAGACTGTACCTGACACCAGTAGCAAGTTTACACACAGTGGTGATTCTTGAGCCAAGAGTGACGTGTCAGTTCACTGCCTGGCCCACAGACGATGTTCATGAGCATCAGTTAGTTGAGGAGGCAATCACTTAGGGGCCCTTGAGCTCTATTGAGCAGCCAAAGCTTCCCACCGAACTGCAAGTCAGGGCCTCCCTGAACCCTGGGTCTGGTCTGGCCTGACCCCATGCCTCCACATCAGACCTGTGAACACCCGCTCACCCCACCTCCAGACCCACCCTGCAACCCTTCGGAAACCAGCCCCACCGTCCTGCCATCCCTTCAGCGCCGACTACAAATTTGTAAAGACCATACATTCAGGTGGGAGTTCAGCAGGGAAATCCAGGCTAACCTGCAAAGCCTGCAAGAGGGCTCCTGGGCCTCCCAGGCCTGCCCTGTCCCCGCCCCTCCTCATTCCTGCAACCTACCCGCAACCAGGTACCCTAAGGCCGCCAACCTCGAACACTACCAGGTGCCAAATCAACTCGATAATCCTCTCAGCCCCCCAACACTGTGCTGTGTTCACACCCTCTAAGCCCCCAAAGGGAATAAACAGAGCCCAGTGTTCAGGGCGGTCTGCAGGATTATGGAAACCCTAGGCTGAGGCCCTCAAACGAGGCCCAGCACAGCATGGGCAGCACACAGAGCGAGGCACGAGTGAACTCCCTAAACAACATGAGTTTGAGAGACATGGGGCCCATGTCCAACTCCAGGACTCCCATGAACTGGAGGACTTCAGGCCTCCGGTTCCTCATTGGTGAAATGGGGATGACACCCATATTCACCTCTCAAGGCTGCCCTGTGAGGGTTCCATAGGCGAAACTGGTATGAGCTAAGCAAAGGGCCAAGGTATACTTCAGGTGGTGGCACGTGGATACAAGCCAATTACCATACCTCACATGGATCAAAATGAAATGGGAAATGTCCTCCAAACCCATGGAGTGATTTTACAGGCTTGTCCTTTGGACACCAAGTACACCTGCTATATACCTGATGAGCTCCTGTAGGAATCCAGTTTCCCGGAAACTACCTTTCCAAGACCCCAATGTGTTAGAACTGTTTGGGTCAAAGTTCCCTTTCCTGTCGTCCTATTTATTTTCTTTCCTTCTGCAGCTGCACATTAGAAGTGTAAAGGGGGAATTTGGGGTACGGTTCTAAGGGACACAGAGGTGGGCTGGACAGGGCAGTGGGGGCCATGAGAAGGCCTCTGACCACTCCCTGGTTCTTTGCACAGGTTCTGATGATATGGTGGGTGCTGTCACATGCCAATCAGATCCCATCAGGGCTGCAGGCCACCAGTGCTGAGAGAATTGCTGTCCCCTAGGCACAGGCCCACCTCAGCGGTACAGAGAAACTCCCGCACGGTCTCACGCCGTCCAGTGCGTGATACTCACGGGGTGTAAGATCCAACATACTTGCAAAACCCAGAATGGCTCTGAAGTTGATATCATCTTGGAACTCCCCAGGGTGCTGGCTGACATGGGAGATCACATCATGGCCCAACTTCTCCCTCTCCTCACTCCTGATTGCTTTCCCTCATACATGTCCTCTGGTTGTGGCCCCAAGCGCACGCCATCACAAACTGCCTGCGTGCTGACCTCCTACTCAGCGTCAGCCTGTAATCAAGGACTGCTAAGCCATGGCCCGGATGTATCTGGACAGCAGACAACAGAGATAGGTAGTAAAGGATGCAGGTGGGGTGAATTCAGCCTGGCAGGAGGCAGTGTCCTCCCAGATACAGAGTGCAAAATATGGAGAGCTAAAGGAATGGAGTCCGAAAGTCCTGCCCGGGAGGGGCTGCTAGGCCAATGAGCCACAAGGCAGAAAAAGCTAAGAGAGGTGCCAGAGAACTGTGAGGGTTGGACCAGAGCAGCCCCACGTGTGGTCAGTCAGCAGCAGCAGTAGCTGGGAATAGGTTCAACTCTAAATACTCAGGCCTCAGCCCATACCTACCGAATCGGAAACTGGGGGTGTTTATCAAGCCATGCAGGTGATATTAAGCATGCTCAGATGGCAATACAGGAGTTCTGAGGAAGGGAAAGGAGAATGGAGAGTGGGGAAGGGAGGGGGGAGGTTATCAAACCTGTTGCTGTCCCGATATGCTTCAGGAAGAGACAGCAGTCACTGGCTCCCATCCAGGGACCCTCCGTACTTGGACAGCCCCTTCTTCTAACTTCTCCATCCACCTCTGTCAGCCTAGGGTAGGTAAGAATCAACACCCCTCTGGCCCCAGGTCATAGTCATGGGAAAGGTGAGGAGCTGCACCCTTCCTTGTGGTCTCCCAGCATCCGTTCCGTGTCTTCGTCAATAGCCCCTTTATTAAATCCATCTTCATGTACTTGGTCGATTGGAACCGTCTCGTCCCCGTTGGCACTCCAATTGTACACCTGCATTGTGTCAAATCCAAACTCTGCCGGACGGAGAAGTTTGTCTGTTTCCTTGTGTTTCCTGAACCTCAGAAAGTGCCACGCTTAACTCAATGTCACACAGGCTGTCAATTGGCAATAGGGAGGAGCCAATGGCTTTCTGGCTCCAGGCCTCGTGTCCTGTTCACGGACCTGTGGTGAAGGTGGGAATGTAGCACCGAGTGAGGACCCCTCCCCACCTCTGCATGCTCTCAGCTGAGTGCTAGGATGCCTCCCTAGACGTTAATAACTGGCCTGACTGCCTGAGGCCTGGACACCAAATTCGAAAGACATTGAGGATGACAGCCTCCTTCCCCAGAAGACCCCTGAGTGTCTTGCAGAAGGCTGCCTTGTCTAGTGGCAGGAACAAGGCTGCTGTCTACCGCTGCCGGGGGCCAACCATCCCAGGAGACAGACCAGACTTGTGCACAAAGGAGAGGGCCAGGCAGCTGAAGAAGGCCTCCAAAATTCAACTCAACCGCATTATCGCTCTCAGCCTCCCAGACACGGGCTTGAACTTGGTCCACGTCGGGGCCCAACAGATTTCAGACATGTCGAGGTTGTGTGGGGATGGCAGAAGAGGCAATGTGGCATTCTGTCTCCTTGACACCTGTGTGGTTTTCTAAGCATTGGCTTAGGAAACATGTCCCATTGGGTAGCAGAGGCGGTGCCTGGCTGTGGCTGGTGCAATTTGGAGACACACAACAACCTGCATTTACATCCCAGCTCGGTCCCTCACATCCTATATGAGTTCGGCCAACTTGTACACATGCGGCTGCCTCCGTTTCCACTCCCGTGAGGTGGAAACTTTCAGCTTGCAGGGCTTTGATGGGGGTTAAATGTGTTATTTGTGAAAGGGCAGGCCAGGCGAGCACATGGGAGGTGTTTTAGGATGCTCAAAGCAACTGCTGATCTTTCTGGAGTGCTCACTATGTTCTAGGCATTGTGTGTAAGCAGAAGTCATGGGGCAGGTTCCCAAAATATTCCCATTTTCCAGATGGGGAAACTGAGGCCTGGAGAAATTGGATGACTCATGCATGGTCATGCAAGAGGAGGCAGGATTCAGACCCAGGCCCACTGTGCTACCAAAGACTGTCTCCCAGTAGAAGCCGCAGGCCATTTTGAACCACATGCTCATGATATTCGTCAGCTTCAAGGGAGAGAAAGTTTAGTCGGCACCCAGTATGTACCAGATGCTTTTGATATAATACTTGATTTAATCGTCATAAGAGCATGATCATCGCCATTCCAAAGATGGATAAACTGAGGCCTCCGATTTTATGCCGAATGCCTGAAGGACACACAGCCAGGAAGAGGCACAGCCTGGACCTGAATCCAGATCTATCTGCTGGCCTGATGTAACACTCTCGTCTCCAGCCGTGCTCATGTGTCTCTGCCAACCACAACCTGCGGAGGCCTTTCAGGGGTAGGGGGACCCGAAAGGTCGCAATGGACAGGAAACCTTTATCCCTTTTCAGCATCCATTCCCAGGTGTCCTCCAAAAACTGCTCACAAATCTTCAGTGATCCGGAGCTTACTTCTTTTGGGACCAGCTGATTAGCTCTAGGGACAGGATGTCAGGACGCAGCTGAGAGGGGCTATGCATGCAGAACGTGGAACCCCAGACCCGGGGTCAAATCCTTGGTTGCTCACTATTCAAATGATGCCGGACCAGTTTCCCCATCTCCAGAATGGGGTGGATGCTAACAGACCCCTAGCTCACAGAGGAAACATGAGGCTTCATTGAGATTGTGAAGACTGTACCTGACACCAGTAGCAAGTTTACACACAGTGGTGATTCTTGAGCCAAGAGTGACGTGTCAGTTCACTGCCTGGCCCACAGACGATGTTCATGAGCATCAGTTAGTTGAGGAGGCAATCACTAAGGGGCCCTTGAGCTCTATTGAGCAACCAAAGCTTCCCACCGAACTGCAAGTCAGGGCCTCCCTGACCTCTGGGTCTGGTCTGGCCTGACCCCATGCCTCCACATCAGACCTGTGAACACCCGCTCACCCCACCTCCAGACCCACCCTGCAACCCTTCGGAAACCAGCCCCACCGTCCTGCCATCCCTTCAGCGCCGACTACAAATTTGTAAAGACCATACATTCAGGTGGGAGTTCAGCAGGGAAATCCAGGCTAACCTGCAAAGCCTGCAAGAGGGCTCCTGGGCCTCCCAGGCCTGCCCTGTCCCCGCCCCTCCTCATTCCTGCAACCTACCCGCAACCAGGTACCCTAAGGCCGCCAACCTCGAACACTACCAGGTGCCAAATCAACTCGATAATCCTCTCAGCCCCCCAACACTGTGCTGTGTTCACACCCTCTAAGCCCCCAAAGGGAATAAACAGAGCCCAGTGTTCAGGGCGGTCTGCAGGATTATGGAAACCCTAGGCT
This sequence comes from Aselliscus stoliczkanus, assembly GCA_033961575.1. Taxonomy (NCBI): domain Eukaryota; kingdom Metazoa; phylum Chordata; class Mammalia; order Chiroptera; family Hipposideridae; genus Aselliscus; species Aselliscus stoliczkanus. The sequence continues at coordinate 28,130,062 of CM066734.1, forward strand.
GAGGCCCTCAAACGAGGCCCAGCACAGCATGGGCAGCACACAGAGCGAGGCACGAGTGAACTCCCTAAACAACATGAGTTTGAGAGACATGGGGCCCATGTCCAACTCCAGGACTCCCATGAACTGGAGGACTTCAGGCCTCAGGTTCCTCATTGGTGAAATGGGGATGACACCCACATTCACCTCTCAAGGCTGCCCTGTGAGGGTTCCATAGGCGAAACTGGTATGAGCTAAGCAAAGGGCCAAGGTATACTTCAGGTGGTGGCACGTGGATACAAGCCAATTACCATACCTCACATGGATCAAAATGAAATGGGAAATGTCCTCCAAACCCATGGAGTGATTTTACAGGCTTGTCCTTTGGACACCAAGTACACCTGCTATATACCTGATGAGCTCCTGTAGGAATCCAGTTTCCCGGAAACTACCTTTCCAAGACCCCAATGTGTTAGAACTGTTTGGGTCAAAGTTCCCTTTCCTGTCGTCCTATTTATTTTCTTTCCTTCTGCAGCTGCACATTAGAAGTGTAAAGGGGGAATTTGGGGTACGGTTCTAAGGGACACAGAGGTGGGCTGGACAGGGCAGTGGGGGCCATGAGAAGGCCTCTGACCACTCCCTGGTTCTTTGCACAGGTTCTGATGATATGGTGGGTGCTGTCACATGCCAATCAGATCCCATCAGTGCTGCAGGCCACCAGTGCTGAGAGAATTGCTGTCCCCTAGGCACAGGCCCACCTCAGCGGTACAGAGAAACTCCCGCACGGTCTCACGCCGTCCAGTGCGTGATACTCACGGGGTGTAAGATCCAACATACTTGCAAAACCCAGAATGGCTCTGAAGTTGATATCATCTTGGAACTCCCCAGGGTGCTGGCTGACATGGGAGATCACATCATGGCCCAACTTCTCCCTCTCCTCACTCCTGATTGCTTTCCCTCATACATGTCCTCTGGTTGTGGCCCCAAGCGCACGCCATCACAAACTGCCTGCGTGCTGACCTCCTACTCAGCGTCAGCCTGTAATCAAGGACTGCTAAGCCATGGCCCGGATGTATCTGGACAGCAGACAACAGAGATAGGTAGTAAAGGATGCAGGTGGGGTGAATTCAGCCTGGCAGGAGGCAGTGTCCTCCCAGATACAGAGTGCAAAATATGGAGAGCTAAAGGAATGGAGTCCGAAAGTCCTGCCCGGGAGGGGCTGCTAGGCCAATGAGCCACAAGGCAGAAAAAGCTAAGAGAGGTGCCAGAGAACTGTGAGGGTTGGACCAGAGCAGCCCCACGTGTGGTCAGTCAGCAGCAGCAGTAGCTGGGAATAGGTTCAACTCTAAATACTCAGGCCTCAGCCCATACCTACCGAATCGGAAACTGGGGGTGTTTATCAAGCCATGCAGGTGATATTAAGCATGCTCAGATGGCAATACAGGAGTTCTGAGGAAGGGAAAGGAGAATGGAGAGTGGGGAAGGGAGGGGGGAGGTTATCAAACCTGTTGCTGTCCCGATATGCTTCAGGAAGAGACAGCAGTCACTGGCTCCCATCCAGGGACCCTCCGTACTTGGACAGCCCCTTCTTCTAACTTCTCCATCCACCTCTGTCAGCCTAGGGTAGGTAAGAATCAACACCCCCTCTGGCCCCAGGTCATAGTCATGGGAAAGGTGAGGAGCTGCACCCTTCCTTGTGGTCTCCCAGCATCCGTTCCGTGTCTTCGTCAATAGCCCCTTTATTAAATCCATCTTCATGTACTTGGTCGATTGGAACCGTCTCGTCCCCGTTGGCACTCCAATTGTACACCTGCATTGTGTCAAATCCAAACTCTGCCGGACGGAGAAGTTTGTCTGTTTCCTTGTGTTTCCTGAACCTCAGAAAGTGCCACGCTTAACTCAATGTCACACAGGCTGTCAATTGGCAATAGGGAGGAGCCAATGGCTTTCTGGCTCCAGGCCTCGTGTCCTGTTCACGGACCTGTGGTGAAGGTGGGAATGTAGCACCGAGTGAGGACCCCTCCCCACCTCTGCATGCTCTCAGCTGAGTGCTAGGATGCCTCCCTAGACGTTAATAACTGGCCTGACTGCCTGAGGCCTGGACACCAAATTCGAAAGACATTGAGGATGACAGCCTCCTTCCCCAGAAGACCCCTGAGTGTCTTGCAGAAGGCTGCCTTGTCTAGTGGCAGGAACAAGGCTGCTGTCTACCGCTGCCGGGGGCCAACCATCCCAGGAGACAGACCAGACTTGTGGACAAAGGAGAGGGCCAGGCAGCTGAAGAAGGCCTCCAAAATTCAACTCAACCGCATTATCGCTCTCAGCCTCCCAGACACGGGCTTGAACTTGGTCCACGTCGGGGCCCAACAGATTTCAGACATGTCGAGGTTGTGTGGGGATGGCAGAAGAGGCAATGTGGCATTCTGTCTCCTTGACACCTGTGTGGTTTTCTAAGCATTGGCTTAGGAAACATGTCCCATTGGGTAGCAGAGGCGGTGCCTGGCTGTGGCTGGTGCAATTTGGAGACACACAACAACCTGCATTTACATCCCAGCTCGGTCCCTCACATCCTATATGAGTTCGGCCAACTTGTACACATGCGGCTGCCTCCGTTTCCACTCCCGTGAGGTGGAAACTTTCAGCTTGCAGGGCTTTGATGGGGGTTAAATGTGTTATTTGTGAAAGGGCAGGCCAGGCAAGCACATGGGAGGTGTTTTAGGATGCTCAAAGCACCTGCTGATCTTTCTGGAGTGCTCACTATGTTCTAGGCATTGTGTGTAAGCAGAAGTCATGGGGCAGGTCCACAAAATATTCCCATGTTCCAGATGGGGAAACTGAGGCCTGGAGAAATTGGATGACTCATGCATGGTCATGCAACAGGAGGCAAATTTCAGACCCAGGCCCGCTGTGATACCAAAGACTGTCTCCCAGTGGAAGCTGCAGGCCACTTTGAATCACATGCTCATGATATTTGCCAGCTTCAAAGGAGAGAAAGTTTAGTAGGCACCCAGTATGTACCAGATGCTTTTGATATAATACTTGATTTAATCGTCATAAGAGCATGATCATCGCCATTCCAAAGATGGATAAACTGAGGCCTCCGATTTTATGCCGAATGCCTGAAGGACACACAGCCAGGAAGAGGCACAGCCTGGACCTGAATCCAGATCTATCTGCTGGCCTGATGTAAAACTCTCGTCTCCAGCCGTGCTCATGTGTCTCTGCCAACCACAACCTGCGGAGGCCTTTCAGGGGTAGGGGGACCTGAAAGGTCGCAATGGACAGGAAACCTTTATCCCTTTTCAGCATCCATTCCCAGGAGTCCTCCAAAACTTCTCACAAATTTCCGTGATCCGCAGCTTACTTCTTTTGGGACCAGCTGATTAGCTGTAGGGACAGGATGTCAGGACGCAGCTGAGAGTGGCTATGCACGCAGAACGTGGAATCCCAGATCCGGGATAAAATCCTTGGCTGCTCACTATGCCAATGATGCTGGACCAGTTTCCCCATCTCCAGATTGGGGAGGATGCTAACAGACCCCTAGCTCACAGAGGAAACATGAGGGTTCTTTGAGATTTTGAAGACTGTACCTGACACCAGTAGCAAGTTTACACACAGTGGTGATTCTTGAGCCAAGAGTGACGTGTTAGTTCACTGCCTGGCCCACAGCTAATGTTCACGAGCATCAGTTAGTTGAGGAGGCAATCGCTAAGGGGCCCTTGAGCTCCATTGAGCAACGAACACTTCCCCAGTAACAGAGTGGAGCTTGGCAACCGGAGTTACCCAGGCAACAGGAGTTACCCACGCAACAGGAGTTACCAGTCAACAGGAGTTACCCACGTAATAGAGAGGACCTTGGCAACAGGAATTACCCTAGCAACAATAGTTACCCAGGCAACAGGAGTTAAAGATGCAGCAGGCGTTACCCAGGTAAAAGGGAGAACCACGGTAACAGTGAGGAGCTTGACAACAGGAGTCACCCAGAAAACAGAAGTTACCTAGGCAACAGGATTTATCCAGTCAACAGGAGTTACCCAGGTAATATACAGGAGCTTGGCAACAGGAGTCACCCACGCAACAGAAGTTATCCAAACAACAGGGAGGATCACGGTAACAGAGAGGACCTTAGCAAATGGAATTACCCAGGCAACAGGAGTTACCCAGGGAACAGCAGTTACCCAGGTAACAGTGAGGAGCTTGGCAAGAGAAGTTACCCTGGCAACAGGAGTTACCCAGGCAACAGGAGATACCCAGGGAACAGGAGTTACCCACGCAACAGAGAGGACCCAGGTAACAGAGAGGAGCTTGGCAACAGCAGTTACCCGGGCAACAGCACTTAGCCAAACAGCAGGAGTTACCCAGGCAACAGGAGTTACCCAGGCAACAGCAGTTATCCAAACAACAGGGAGGATCACGGTAACAGAGAGGACCTTAGCAAAAGAAATTACCCAGGCAACAGAAGTTACCCAGGCAACAGGAGTTACCCAGGTAACAGTGAGGAGCTTGGCAACAAGAATTACCCAGGCAACAGGAGTTACCGAGGCAACAGTAGTTACCTAGGCAACAGAGGTGACACAAGTAAAAGAGAGGAGCTTGGCAACAGGAGTTACCCTGGCAACAGTATTACCCAGGCAACAGATAGGACCCAGGTAACAGAGAGGTGATTGGCCCCAGGAGATCCCCAGGTAACAGCGAAGAGGTTGGCAACAGTGGATACCCAGGAAACAGGAGTTACACAGGCTACTGGAGTTAGCCCGGTAATAGAGAGGAGCTTGGGAACAGGAGTTAAACAGTCAAGAGGAGTTACCAAGGCAACAGGAGTTACCGAGGTAATAGAGAGGAGCTTGGCAACAGGAGATACCCTGGCAACAGTAGTTATCCAGGCAACAGAGAGGACCCAGGTAACAGAGAGGAGCTTGTCAACAGGAGTTAACCAGGTAATAGAGAGGAGCTTGGCAACAGGAGTTACCGAGGCTACAGGAGTTACCCAGGCAACAGGAGTTACCAAGGTAACAGAGAGGACCCAGGTAACAGATAGGAGCTTGGCAACAGGAGTTATCCTGGTAATAGGAGTTACCCAGGTAACAGGGAGGCCCCAGTAACAGAGAAGAGCTTAGCAACAGGAGTTACCCAGGTAACAGGAGTTACCCAGGCAACAGGAGTTACCCAATCAACAGGAGTTACCCAGGTAACAGTGAGGTACTTGGGAACAGGAGTTACCCAGACAACAGGAGTTCCCTAGGCAACAGGAGTTAGCCAGGTAACAGTGAGGAGCTTGGCAATCGGAGTTACCCAGGCAACAGGAGTTACCCAGGTAAGAGTAGTTACCTAGGCAACAGAGAGGACCCAGGTAACAGAGAGGAGCTTGGCAACAGGAGTTACCCCAGCAACAGGAGGACCCCCGTAACAGAGTGGAGCTTGACAACAAGAGTTACCCAGGCAAGAGGAGTTACCGAGGCAACAGGAATTACCCAGGAACAGAGAGGACCCCAGTAACAGAGAGGAGCTGGACAACAGCAGTGACCCAGGTAACACAGAGGAGCTTGGCAACAGGAGTTACCCAGGAAACAGGAGTTACGCAGGACACAGAAGTTAAACAGGCAACAGGAGTTACCCAGGTAACAGTGAGGAGCTTGACAGCAGGAGTTACCCATGCAAGGAGTTACCAAGGCAACAGAGAGGACCTCAGTAACAAAGAGGAACTTAGCAAAAGGAGTTACCCAGGTAACAGGAGTTACCAGTCAACAGAACGTACCCCGGTAACAGAGAGGAGCATGGCACCAGGTGTTTCCCAGGCAACAGGATTTACCTTGACAAGAGTTTTTACCCAGGTAATAGAGAGGAGCTTGGCAACAGGAGTTACCCTGGCAACAGTAGTTACCCAGGCAACTGAGAGGACCCAGGTAACAGAGAGGAGCTTGGAAACAGGAGTTACCCAGGCAACAGGAGTTACCCAGGCAACAGGGAGGAACCTTGTAACACAGAGGAGCTTGGCAACAGGAATTACCCAGGGAACAGGAGTTACCAAGTCAACAGGGAGGACCGCAGTAACAGAGAGGAGCTAGGCCACAGGAGTTACCGAGGCAACAGGAGTTACCCAGGCAACACGAGTTACACAGGTAATAGAGAGGAGCTCGGCAACAGGAATTTCCCTGGCAACAGGAGTTACCCAGGTAACAGAGAGGATTTTGGCACTAGGAGTTACCCAGGCAACAGGATTTACCTAGGCAACAGGAGTTAAGCAGTCAACAGTTGTTACACAGGTAATAGACAGGAGATTGGAAACAGGAATTACACTGGCAACTGTAGTTACCCACGCAACAGTAGTTACCGAGGCAACGGGCATTACCCAGGTAATTGAGATGACCGGGGTAACAGAGAGGAGCTTGGCAACAGGAGTTACACATGCAAGGAGTTACTAAGGAAACAGAGAGGACCGTGGTAACAAAGAGGAACTTAGCAAAAGGAGTTACCCAGGTAACAGGAGTTACCAGGCAACAGAACGAACCCTTGTAACAGAGAGCAGCTTGGCACCAGGATTTTCCCAGGCAACAGGATTTACCTAGGCAACAGGAGTTACCCAGTCAACAGGAGTTACCCAGGTAATAGACAGGAGATTGGAAACAGGAATTTCCCTGGCAACAGTAGTTACCCAGGCAACAGGAGTTACCGAGGCAACTGGCATTACCCAGGGATCGGAGAAGACCGGGGGTAACAGAGAGGAGCTTGGCAACATGACTTACCCAGGTAACAGGAGTTACCCAGGCAACAGGGAGGACCGCGGTAACAGAGAGGAGCTTGGCCACAGGAGTTACCGAGGCAACAGGAGTTACCCAGGCAACACGAGTTACACAGGTAATAGAGAGGACCTCGGCAACAGGAATTTCCCTGGCAACAGGAGTTACACAGATAACAGAGACGATTTTGCACCAGGAGTTACCCAGGCAACAGGATTTACCCAGTCAACAGGAGTTATGCAGTCAACAGGAATTACGCACGTAATAGACAGGAGATTGGAAACAGGACTTAGCTTGGCAACTATAGTTACCCAGGCAACAGTAGTAATGGAGGAAACGGGCATTAACCCAGGGAACTGAGATGACCGTGGTAACAAAGAGGAGCTTGACAACAGGAGTTACCGAAGCTACAGGAGTTACCCAGGTAACAGGAGTTACCAAGACAACAGGGAGGACCCAGGTAACAGAGAGGAGCTTGGCAACAGGAATTACCCAGGCAACAGGAGTTACCCAGGCAACAGGGAGGACCCCAGTAACAGAGAGGAGCTGGGCAACAGGAGTGACCCAGTTAACAGAGAGGAGCTTGGCAACTGGAGTTACCCAGGAAACAGGAGTTACCCAGGCAACAGGAGTTACCAAAGCCACAGAGAGGACCGTGGTAACAAAGAGGAACATAGCAAAAGGAGTTACCCAGGTAACAGGAGTTACCAGGCAACAGGAGTTACCCAGTCAACAGGAGTTACCCAGTTAATAGACAGGAGATTGGAAACAGGAATTACCCTGGCAACAGTAGTTATCCAGGCAACAGGAGTTACCGAGGTAACTGGCATTACCCGGGGAACTGAGATGACCGTGGTAATAGAGAGTAGCTTGACAACAGGAGTTACCGAGGCTACAGGAGTTACCTAGGAATCAGGGAGGACCCCAGTAAAAGAGAGGAGCTTGGCAACAGGAGTTACCCAAGTAAAAGAGAGGAACTTGGCAATAGGAGTTACCCTGGCAACATGAGTTACGCAGGTAACAGGAAGGACCCGGGTAACAGAGAGGAGCTTGGGCACTGGAGTTACCCAGGTGAAAGGAGTTACCCAGGCAACACGAGTTACACAGGTAATAGAGAGGAGCTCGGCATCAGGAGTTTCCCTGGCAACAGGAGTTTCCCAGGTAACAGAGAGGAGTTTGGCAACAGCAGTTATCCAGGAAACAGCAGTTACCAAGGCAACAGGAGTTACTCAGGCAACAGGGGTTATCCGCGTAACAGTGAGGAGCTTGGCAACAGGAGCTACCCACTAAACAGGAGTTACGCAGGCAACAGGAGTTATCCAGGAAACAGGAGTTACCCAGGCAACAGGAGTTACCAGTCAACAAGAGTTACCCAGGTAATAGAGAGGAGCTTGGCAACAGGAATTACCCTGGCAACAGTAGTTACCCAGGCAACGAGTTACTGAGCTAAGAGTCATTACCCAGGGAAGACAGGGGACCCCGGTAACAGAGAGCAGCTTGGCAAGAGGACTTACCCAGGCAACAGGAGTTACCCAGGTAACAGTGAGGAGCTTGACATCAGGAGTTACCCAGGCAACAGGAGTTACCAAGGCAACAGAGAGGACCGCGGTAACAAAGAGAAACTTAGCAAAAGGAGTTACCCAGGTATCAGGAATTACGAGCAACAGAACGTACCCCGGTAACAGAGAGGAGCTTGGCACCAGGAGTTACCCTGGCAACAAGAGTTACCTAGGCAACAGGAGTTACCCAGTCAAAAGGAGTTACCCAAGTAATAGACAGGCGATTGGAAACAGGAATTACCCTCGAAACAGTAGTTACCCAGGCAACAGGAGTTACCGAGGCAACTGGCATTACCCAGCAAACTGAGAAGTCCGGTGTATCAGAGAGGAGCTTGGAAACAGGAGTTACCCAGGCAACAGGAGTTACCCAGGCAACAGGGGTTACCCACGGAACAGTTAGGAGCTTGGCCACAGGAGTTACCCAGGCAACAGTAGTTACCGAGGCAACAGGAATTACCCAGGCAACAGAGAGTACCCTGGTAACAGAGAGGAGCTTGGCAACAGCAGTTACCCAGGCAACAGCAGTTATCCAAACAACAGGGAGGATCACGGTAACAGAGAGGACCTTAGCAAAAGGAATTACCCAGGCAACAGGAGTTACCCAGGCAACAGGAGTTACCCAGGCAACAGGGGTTACCCAGGTCATCGTGAGGAGCTTGGCAACAAGACTTACCCAGGCAACAGGAGTTACCGAGGCAACAGTAGTTACCTAGGCAACAGAGATGACCCAGGTAAAAGAGAGGAGGTTGGCAACAGGAGTTACCCTAGCAACAGTATTACCCAGGCAACAGATAGGACCCAGGTAACAGAGAGGTGATTGGCCACAGAAGTTCCCCAGGTAACAGAGAGGAGGTTGGCAACAGGGGATACCCAGGAAACAGGAGTTACACAGGCAACTGGAGTTAGACAGATAATAGAGAGGAGCTTGGCAACAGGAATTACCCTGGCACAATAGTTACCCAGGCAACAGGAGTTACCGAGGAAAGAGGCATTACGCAGGGAACACAGAGGACCCCAGTAACAGAGAGGAGCTTGGCAACAGGAATTACCCTGGCAAAAGTAGTTACCCAGGCAACAGGAGTTACCGAGGAAACAGGCATTACGCAGGGAACACAGAGGACCCCAGTAGCAGAGAGTAGCTTGGCAACAGGCGTTACCCAGCCAACAGGAGTTATGCAGGTAACAGGAAGGACACCAGTAACAGTGAGGAGCATAGCAACAGGAATTACCCCGGCAACAGGAGTTACCCAGGCAACAAGAGTTACCCAATCAACAGGAGTTACCCACGTAACAGGGAGGAGCTTGGAAACAGGGGTTACCCCAGGCAACAGGAGTTACCCAGGCAACAGGAGATAACCAGGTAACAGTGAGGAGCTTGACAACAGGAGTTACCTAGGCAACAGGAGTTACTCAGGCAACAGGACTTACCTAGGTAACAGTGAGGAGGTTGGCAACAGGAGTTACTCAGGCAACTGGAGTTAACCAGGCAAAAGGGAGGTCCCGGGTAACAGAGAGCAGCTGGACAACAACAGTTACCCAGGCAACAGGAGTTACTAAAGCAACAGGAATTACACAGGATACAGAGAGGAACCCAGTAACAGAGAGGAGATCGGTAACAGGAGTTACGAAGGCAACAGGAGTTACCCAGGCAACAGGAGTTACCGAGGAAACAGTGAGGAGCTCGTCAACAGCAGTTACCCAGGCATCAGGAGTTACCCAGGAAACAGTAGTTACCCAGGAAACAGAGAGGACCCAGGTAACAGAGAGGAGCTTGGCAAAAGGAGTTACTCAGGCAACAGGAGTTACCCAGGCAACAGGAGTTACCCAGGTAATAGAGAGGAGCTTGGCAACAGGAGTTACCCTGGCAACAGTAGTTATCCAGGCAACAGAGAGGACCCAGGTAACAGAGACGAGATTGGCAACAGGAGTTACCCAGGCAACAGAAGTAACCCAGGAAACAGGAATTACCAGGCAACAGAGAGGACCCCGGTAACAGAGGAACTTGGCAACAGCAGTTATCCAGGCAACAGAAGTTACCGAGGCAACAGGAATTACCCAGGCAACAGAGAGGAACCCTGTAACAGAGAGGAGCTTGGCAATAGAAGTTACCCAGGCAACAGGAGTTACCCAGGCAACAGGGAGGACCCAGGTAACAGAGAGGAGCTTGGCAACAGGATTTACCCTGGCAACTGTAGTTACCCAATCAACAGGAGTTACCAAGGTAACAGTGAGGAGATTGGCAACAGGAGTTACCTAGGGAACAGGAATAACCCAGTCAAAAGAGAGAACCACGTTAACAGAGAGGAGTTTGGCAACAGAAGATATCCAGGCCAGAGGAGTTACCCAGGCAACAGGGAGGACCCCGGTCACAGAGAGGAGCTTGGCAACAGGAGCTACCCAGGCAACAGGAGTTACCCAGGAAAAAGGAGTTACCCAGGAAATATTGAGGAGCTCGGCAACAGGAGTTACCTGGGAAACAGGAGTTACTCAGGCGACAGGTGTTACCCAGGCAACAGGTGTTACCCAATCAACAGGAGTTACCCAGGTAACAGTGAGGAGCTTGGCAACAGGAATTACCCAGGCAACAGGAGTTACCCAGGCAACAGTAGTTACCCAGGTAACAGAAAAGACCCAGGAAACAGAGAGGATCTTGAAAACAAGAGTTACCAAGGCACCAGGAGTTACCGAAGCAACAGGAATTACACAGGAAACAGAGAGGACCCCAGTTACCGAGAGGAGCTCGGTAACATGATTTACCAAGGCAACAGGTGTTACCCAGGTAACAGTGAGGAGCTAGGCGACAGGAGTTACCCATGCAACAGGAGTTACCCAGGCAACAGTATTTACCCAGGCAACAGAGAGGACCCAGGTAACAGAGAGGAGCTTGCCAACAGGAGTTACTCAGGTAAGAGGAGTTACCCAGGCAACAGGAGTTACCCAGGTAATAGAGAGGAGCTTGGCAACAGGAGTTACCCTGGCAACAGTAGCTATCCAGGCAACTGAGAGGACCCAGGAAACAGAGGGGAGCTTTGCAAAATGAGTTAACCGGGTAACAGATAGAAGCTTGGCAACCGGAGTTATCCAGGCAACAGGAGTTACCCAGGAAACAGGAATTACCCGGGCAACAGGAGTTACCCAGGTATCAGGGAGGACCCCGGTAACAGAGAGGAGCTTGGCCACAGGAATTACCCAGGCAACAGGAGTTACCCGGACAACAGGAGTTACACAGGTAGTAGAGAGGAGCTCGGCAAGAAGAGTTTCCCTGGCAACAGGAGTTACCCAGGTAACAGAGAAGAGTTTGGCAACAGCAGTTACCCAGGAAACAGGAGTAACCCAGGCAACAGGAGTTACAGAGGCAACAGGAATTACCCAGGCAACAGAGAAGACCCCAGTAACAGAGAAGAGCTTGGCAACAGCAGTTACCCAGGCAACAGGAGTTACGCAGGCATCAGGGTGGACCACGGTAACAGAGATGAGCTTGGGAAAAGCAGTTACCCAGGCAACAGGATTTACCCACCCAACAGGAGGTACCCAGGTAATAGTGAGGAGATTGGCCACAGGAGTTACCCTGGCAACAGTACTTATCCAGGCAACAGAGAGGACCCAGGTAACAGAGAGGAGCTTGACAACAGGAGTTAACCAGGTAACAGAGAGGAGCTTCGCAACAGGAGTTACCCAGGCAACAGGAATTACCCAGGCAACAGAGAGGACCCAGGTAACAGAGGAACTTGAAATAGGAGTTATCCAGGCAACAGAAGTTACCGAGGCAACAGGAATTACCAAGGCTACAGAGAGGACCACGGTAACAGAGAGGAGTTGGGCAACAGGAGTTACACAGGCAACAGGCGTTACCCAGGCAACATGGAGGTCCGCGGTAACAGAGAAAAGCTTGGCAAAAATATTTTCCCAGGCAACAGGAGTTAGCCACGCAACAGAGAGGACCCAGGTAACAGAGCGGAGCTTGGCAGTAGGAGATACCCAGGCAAAAGGAGTTCCCCAGGCAACACCGACGACCCCGGAAACAGAGAGGAGCTTGGCAACAGGAATTACCAGGCATCTGGTTGGACCAAGTTTACAGAGAGGAGCTTGGCAACAGGAGTTACCCAGGCAACAGGAGTTACCCAGGCAATAGAGAGGAGCTTAGCCACAGGAGGTTCCCTGGCAATAGTAGTTACCCAGGCAACAGAGAGTACCCAGGTAACAGAAAGGAGCTTGGCAACAGGGTTAATCCAGGAAACAGGAGTTACCCAGGCAACAGGAGTTACTCAGGCAACAGTAGTTACCCAATCAACAGGAGGTACCCAGGAAACAGTGAGGAGCTTGGCAACAGGAGTTACCCAGGGAACAGGAGTAACCCAGTCAAAAGAGAGAACCACGTTAACAGAGAGGAGCTTGGCAACACAAGATATCCAGGCCACAGGAGTTTCCCACTCAATGGAGAGGACCCAGGTAACAGAGAGGAGCTTGGCACCAGGAGTTATCCAGGCAACAGTGGTTACCCAGGAAACAGGAGTTTTCCATGCAAGAGGGAGGACCCCGGTCACCGACAGGAGCTTGGCAACAGGAGTTACCCAGGCAACAGGATTTACCTGGGTAATAGAGAGGAGCGCAGCAACAGGAGTTACCCTGGCAAAATAGTTACACTGGCAACAGGAGTTACCTAGGTTATAGAGAGGAGCATGGCAACCGGAGTTATTCTGGAAACAGTAGTTAACCCGACAACAGAGTGTACCCAGGTAACAGAGAGGAGCTTCGCAGCCAGAGTTACCCAGGCAACAGGTGTTACCCAGGTGATATAAGGGAGCTCGGCAACAGGAGATACCCTGTTAACAGTAGCAACCCAGGCAACAGAGAGTACCCAGGTAACAGAGAGGAGCTTTGCAGCAGCAGTTCCCCAGGCAACAGGAGTTACCCAGGAAACAGGGAGGACCCCGGTAACAGACAGCAGCTTGGAAACAGGAGTTACCCAGGCAACAGGAGTTATGCCGGCAACAGGGAGGACCCCGGTAACAGAAAGAATATTGGCAATAGGAGTTAACCCAGGAAACAGGAGTTACCCAGGCAATAGAGAGGAGCTTGGAACAGGAGTTACCCTGGCAGCAGTAGTTACACAGGCAAAAGAGAACCGAGGTAATAGAGAGGATCTTGACAACAGGAGTTACCCAGGCAACAGGGGTTACCAAGGCAACAGGAGTTACCCAGGTAACAGTGTGGAGCTTGGCAACAGGAGTTACCCTGGCAACAGGAGTTACCCCGGTAATAAAGAGGAGCTCAGCAACAGGAGTTACCCTAGCAACAGGAGTTACCAAGGCAACAAGAGTTACCCAGTGAACAGAGAGTACCCTGGTAACAGAGAGGAGCTTCACAGCAGGAGTAACCCAGGAAACAGGAGTTGCCCAGGTAATAGAGAGGAGCTTGTCAACCGGAGATACCCAGGCAACAGGAGTTACCCAGGGAACAAGAGTTATGCATGTAATAGAGAGGATCTCGGCAACAGCACTTACCCTGACAACAGTAGTTACCCAGGCAACAGAGAAAACCCAGATAACAGAGAGGAGCTTGGCAAGAAGAGTTACCCAGGCAAGAGGAGTTACCCAGGTAACTTGAGCTGCTGGTCTTTGCCTGCTCCCCTTTGTCCGGACCGTGGCCGCCACCCTTCCTTTGTTCTTACTTGACCACCCCTTGCCCGCCCCTGTTCCCACATGTCCAACTCAGGTCGGCCTCAATTCCCGGCTCACCCTCTTCCACCCCGCGGCTGCCTGCCTTCCACGGTGATCCATTGTCCAGTCAGAGGCCACCTGCCTCTTCGAGATACCCTTTTTCATCTAGTGGCCACCTATCTTTCCCTTCTCCCCCTTGTCAGGCCATGGATGCCAGCCTTCCCTTTCTCCCACTTGTCCTTTGGTGGCCACCGACCTTCTCCCCCTCCTGCTTGTCCAGTACAGAGCTGCCTGCATTCCAGTGTTTCCACTGATCCAGCCAAGGGCTGTCTGCCTTCCCCTGTTTCCTTTGGTCACGCTATGGATGCCAGCCTTCCCTTTTTCCTGCTTGTGAGTCCCGTTGCCTCCTGCTTTCCCTTGCTCCCACTAGTTCACCTTTGGCTACCTGCCGACCCTTGATTCCCTTTGTCCACACTGTGTCAGCCTGCCTTGCCCTGCTCCCCCTTGTTGTCCCCTTGGATTCCTGACTTCCACTGCTCCCCATCATCCACCCCAGGGCCATCTTGCTCCCACTTGTCATCCCAGGTCCGCCTACCTTCTCCAGCTCCCCCTTGTCTATCCTGTGGCTGAGTGTCTTCCCTTCCTGGCCTTCGTCCCGTCCATGGCCCCCTGCCATTCCCTGAGACCTCTTTGCAAGCGCATAGCCCACAGCCTTCCCCTGTTCGACCTTCTCTTGCCCTTTGGCCACTTGCCTTTTCCTTATGCCATTGGTCCAGACAATGATCGCTTGCTTTCACCGGCACACCCTTTCCTAGCACTGGGCCACCTGCCTTCCCCTCTTCGCCCTCATGTGGCCCATGGCCACGTTTATTCCTCTGTTCCCCTTCTCCAGCACTTGGCTACCTACGTTGCTTTTGTCCCCCATAACCAGCCCAGGGCTTCCCGCTTCCCCTGCTACCACTTGTAGAGCCCATGGCCACCTGTCTTCCCCTGTACCCCCTTGTCAAGCTTGTGGCAGCCTGCCATTGCGTGCTGCCTGTTGTCCAAGTCCATGGATGACGGCCTCTCCCTGCTCCCCCTTGTCCATTCCATGGATCTCGGCTTTCCCCTGGAATGCCTTGTCCAGCCCGTGGCTGCCTGCTTCTCCTGTTACAGTTTGTCTATCCATGATCCACCTGCCTTTCCTTGTTACCACTCTCCCCCCTGTGACCGCCTGCCATCCCTTCCTCTCTTTGTCCTGCCCATGGTTGCCTACCTTTCCCTGCTTCCACTTGTACAGTTTTTGGCCACCTGTCCTCACCTGGCCCGCCATCTCCAGACAGTGACACCAAGCATTCCCTGCTCCCCCTTGTCCAGCCCGTGGCCACCACTATTCCTTGGCTCTTCCTGGACCAGCCCTTGGCCACCTGCTTACCCACGATCCCACATGTCCAACTCAGGTGAGCCTCAATTCCCCTGCTCACCCTTATCAACCCCGTGGCTACCGGCCTTCCTTCCACTGTGTACCACTGTCCAGCCAGAGCCTGCCTGCCTGCTCAAGCGACCCTTTCTCAGGTACTGGCCACCTGCCTTCCCCTTCTCCTCCTTGTCCACGCAGTGGCTGCCTGCCTTTCCCTGCTTCCACTTATCCAGCAAACAGCTGCCTGCCTTCCCCTCTTCCCCCTCGTCAGGCCATGGATCCCGACCTTCCCTTGCTCCCACCTTCGTTCGTTGCCACCTGCTTTCCCCCTGTTTCCAGTTCTTGAACCAGGGGCATCTGCCTACCACAGCTTCCCTTTGTCCACCCCGTGGTAGCTTGAATTCCCCTCTTTCCCCTTGTCCAGCCCAGGGATACCTGCCTTTCCCTGCTGCCCCTTGTCCAGCCTGTGGCCGCCTGCCTTCGTAAGCTCCCGATTGTCCCGCCCGTGGCCAACATGCCTTCCCTGCTCTCCATTGTCCGCCCAAATTCCCCTACACCCCCTTCCAGCCCAGGGCCGCCTGCCCTTTCCAATTCCCCTTGTCCACCCCGTGACGGCCTAGTATTCCCTGTCCCCTCTTGTCTAAGCCCATGGCCGCCACCCTTTCTTGACTCTTCCTTGTCCAGCCCTTGGCCACCAGGCTACCCCTGTTCCCAAATGTCCAACTCAGGTCAGTCTCAATTCCCCTGCTCACCACTATCCAACCCGTGGCCCCCAGCCTTCTCATGCATACTTTTGTCCAGCCTTAGGCCCCCTGTCTCTTCTTGCTACCCCTTTCTTTGGCAGACGGTGGCCACCTGCCCTCGCCTGCACCCACCTGTCTAATCCCTGGTCACCTGCCTTCCCCTGCACATTGTTCTGCAGCCGGAGTTTGCCTGCCTCCTCGTGCTATCCCTTTGTCAACCGATGACCACCTGCCTTCCCCTGCACCCCCTTGTTCAGCCCTTTGCCACCGGCCTTCCCCTGCTGGCCCTTGTCAAGCCTCTGGTGTTCCGCCATCCATTGCTTTCTTTTCTCTAGCCCAGGGTGACATTCCTCCCCGTGTTTCCCCATGTCCAGCCCAGGCCTGCCTGCCTTCCCTTGGTACCCCTTGTGCCGGCCAAGGTTTCCTGCCTTCCCCTGTTCCCTGTCGCCCAGCCCATGGCTGGCTGCCTTCTTCTGGATCCCTTTTCCAGCCTGTGGCCACCAACCTTTTCCTGCACCGTCTGCTGCAGCACGTGGTTGCCTGCTTTGCCTGACACTCGCTGTCTGACCCAAGGCCACCCACTTTCCCCCATTCAACTGGTCCACCGCCTCACCAGCTTTCTTCCACGTGTTCCCCCGGTGAAGCACCTTGCTGCCTACCTTCTGCTCTTCCCCCTGGTCTACTAATGGCCTCCTGTTACCCATTTTCGCCATTGTCCAGGCGAGTGCCGCCTACCTTCACCTGCTCCCCCTTGTCAGGCCATTGATGCATGTCTTCCATTCTCCCACATGTCGAGCCCATGTCCACCATCCGGCCAGACGCCCATCATCCAGCCTGTGGCCAACTGATTCTCCTTTTGCCCCTTGTGCAGCTCAGGGCCATCTGCCTTCCCCTGGTCCCCTTTGTCCAACCTGCGGCCACCAGCTTTCTACTGCACCGCCTTGTTGAACCCATCACCACCTGATTCCCCCTGCCCACCCTTGTCCTACCTGTGCCTCCTGCTTTCCCCTGATTCTCGTTCTGCCCATGGCAACCTGCCTACACCTGCTTCCACACCTGAGGTCGGAACGGCCTGCCTGCCCATGTTCACCCAAAGCCACACTGTGGCTGCCTTCCTTCCAGTGTGCACTTCCATTGTCCAGCCAGTGGCCACATGCCTCCTCCAGCTACCCCTTTCCACCAAGCGGCTTCCTGCCTTCCTGGCTCCCCCTCGCACACCCAGTGGCTGGCTGCCTTCCCATGGACCACCTTTTTCAGCTCATGGCCACTTGCCTTCCCCTCTGGTCCCTGGTCCATCCAGTGGCTGCCTGACTTCCTCTGCACCCCCTTGTCCAGCCCAGGGCTGTGCGCCTTCCCCTGCTTCCACATGTCCAGCCAAGAGCTGCCTGCCTTCCCCTGTTTCCCATTGTCAGGCCCAGGATGCCAGCCTACCTTGCTCCCACGTGTTCCTTTGTGGCCACCTGCATTCCACTGCTGCCACTTTACCCGCCTTTGGCCACCTGCCTTCCCCTGCATCCCTTTGTCAAGCCCAGGTCTGCCTGCCTTCCACTGCTTCCACTGGTCCAGCTAAGGGCTGCCTGTTTGCCCATGTTCCCCCTTGTCAGGCCATAGATGCCGGCCTTCCCCTGCACCCACTTGTCCAGCCTACAGCATCATGCCGTCCCTGATCCCCTTTGTCCAGAATGTTGCCGCCTATCTTCCCCTGCTCCCTGGGCCAGCCCAGGGTTGTCTGCCCTTTCCAGTTCCCCTTGTCCACACCGTGGCCGCCACACATTCCCTACTCCCTCCTGTCCACTCCAGGTCCAGCTGAGTTCCCCTGTGCCCCTTTGTCTAGACCATGGCCTCCTTTCTTCTCTTGCTCACACTGGTCCTGCCAGTCTCTGCCTGCATTGCTTTGCAAACCAGTGATCAAACCAGAGCAGCATGCCTTCCTGTGCTCCACCTTGTCCAACCCAGGGCATCCTGTACTCCCCTGAACTCCCTTGTGCAGCACATGGCTGCCTGCATTTCCCTAGGTACCACTTGTTTTGGCAACGCCCGCCTACCTTCCTCTGCTCCCTTATTCTTCACGCTATGGCTGACTGCCTTGCCCTGGACCGTCTTGTCCACTCCGTGTCCGTCTGCATTGCCCTGCTGTCCTTGCCCAGCCTGGAGCCACCTGACTTCTGCAGGTGCCCGTTGTCCACCATATGACTGCGTGGTTTCTCCTGGACCCCTTGTCCAACCATTGGAGCCCTGCACTCTCCGTCTCCCCTGGATCTAGCCAGTGTCCACCTTCCTTCCCTGCAGTCACTGGTGAAGCCCATGGCTTTCTGCCTTTCCCCGCTGCCCCTTGTGCAGCTCAGTCCCAAAATCCTTCCCCTGCTCGCCTTGTCCAACTAAGAGTAGCGTGACTTTCCCTCCCCCAATTTGTCCTGCCCAGGGCCATCTGACTTCCCCTGCTCTCCCTTGTCTAGCGCAGGGCCACCTGCCTTTCTCTGTTTCTCCTGGTCCAGCCTCTGGCAGCCCGCCTTCCTCAGCTCCCCATTGTCCAGCCCATGACCACCTGCCTTCCCCTGCCTCCCCTGGCCCAGCCCGTGGCAACATGCCTTTCCCTGCTTCCCCTTGTCCCTCAGTGGATGCCTGCCTTTCCTGGCGTCCCCTGGTCCCGCCCGGTCCCGAAACGCTCCTCCTGCTCCCCTTGTCCAGCCAAGTGTCGCCTGCCTTCCCCTGCTCCCCGGTGTCCAGGAAAGGCCCGCCTGCTTTACTCTGGATCCCCTTGTCCAACCCATGGCCGCCCGTTTTCCCTCTTCTGGTTTCTCCAGCTCAGGGCTGCCTTCCTTCCCCTGCTACCACATGTTCAGCACAGAGCCAACTGCCTTCCTCTGCTTCCCCTTGTCAGGGCATGTCTGTATGTATTTCCTTGCTAGCTGTTGTCCAGCCTGCTGCCCGCTGCCATCTCCTGTGTCCACTTGTCGAGCTCAGGGCTGCCTGGTTTTGCCTGTTCCCCTCTGCCCAGCCTGTGGTCACCCACCTTTATTGGCGCCCCTTCGAGGCCAGGGCCACCTGCCTTTTCCTGATCTCCTTGTCTACCCCGTGGCTGCCTGACTTGCCCAGTTTCCTTTGTCCAGTATAGGTCCACCTCCATTCCCCTGCTCCAGTTTGTCTTGCCTGTGGCTGCCTGCCTTATCCTGATCCCGCTTGCCCAGCCCATCTTCTCCTGCGATCCTCAGCTCACAAGTGTCCAAGCCATGGCAGCCTGGCTTCCCCTGCTCTCCTTGCCCTGCCTGGGGCCGCCTGACTGGTCCCCCTTGTCCACCTTATGGCTGCACGCCTTCCCCTGGATGCCCTTGTCCAGCCATTGGCCCCCTGCGTTCCTTGTCTCCTCCGGGCCAAGCCTGTGGCCACCTGCCTTCCCCTGCTGTCACCTGTGCAGCGCGTGGCTGCCTGCATTCTCCAGCTTCCCTTGTGCAGCCAGTGGCTGCCTGCCTTTTCTTGCTCCCCTTTGTCCAGCTCAGGCCCGAAGTCCTTCCCCTCTCCCCTTGTCCAGCCTAGGGACACCAGCCTTCCCCTGTGCCCCGTTGTCCAGGCCATGGCCACCTGTTTTCCCCTGAACCCCATTGTCCAGCCCGTGGTGGCCTGCTTGCCCTGTTATACTTTGTCAGGCCCAGGGCCACCTGCCTTCCCCTGCTACCACTTGTTCCGCTCAGGGTCGCTTGCCGTCCTCTGCTTCCCCTTGTCAGGATATGGCTGCATGTCTATCCTTGCACCCCCTTGTCCAGCCTGCTGCCTGCTGCCGTCTCCCAATCACACTTGTCCAGCTCAAGGCTGCTGGTCTTTGCCTGCTCCCCTTTGTCCGGACCATGGCCGCCACCCTTCCTTTGTTCTTACTTGACCAGCCCTTGCCTGCCCCTGTTCCCACATGTCCAACTCAGGTCGGCCTCAATTCCCTGCTCACCCTCTTCCACCCCGCGGCTGCCTGCCTTCCACTGTGCTCCATTGTCCAGTCAGAGGCCACCTGCCTCCTCGAGATACCCTTTTTCATCTAGTGGCCACCTACCTTTCCCTGCTCCCCCTTGTCAGGCCATGGATGCCAGCCTTCTCTTGCTCCCACTTGTCCTTTGGTGGCCACCCACCTTCTCCTGCTCCTGTTTGTCCAGTACAGAGCTGCCTGCATTCCAGTGTTTCCACTGATCCAGCCAAAGGCTGTCTGCCTTCCCCTGTTTCCTCTCTGGTCAGGCCATGGATGCCAGCCTTCCCTTGTTCCCATTTGTGAGTCCCTTGGCCTCCTGCTTTCCCTTGCTCCCACTAGTACACCTTTGTCTACCTGCCGACCCTTTTTTCTCTTTGTCCACACTGTGTCAGCCTGCCTTACTCTGCTCCCCCTTGTTGTCCCCGTGGATTCCTGACTTCCACAGCTCCCCATCATCCACCCCAGGGCCATCTTGCTCCCATTTATCCATCCCAGGTCCGCCTACCTTCTCCAGCTCCCCCTTGTCTATCCTGTGGCTGAGTGTCTTTCCTTCCTGCCCTTCGCCTCGTCCGTGGCCTTCTGCCATCCCCTGCTCCATCTTTTCAAACCCATGGCCCACTGCCTTCCACTGATCGCCCTTTGCCTGCCCTTTGGCCACTTGCCTTTCCCTTATGCCATTAGTCCAGCCAGTGATCGCTTGCTTTCACTGGATCACCCTTTCTTCGTGCACGGCCACCCGCCTTCCCCTCTTTGCCCTTGTGCGGCCCGTGGCCACTTGGATTCCTCTGTTCCCCTTGTACAGCCCTTGGCCACCTGTCTTCCCTTTCTCCCCCATAACCAGCCCAGGGCTTCCTGCTTCCCATGCTACCACTTCTAGAGCACGTGGCCAGCTGTCTTCCCCTGTTCCCCCTTGTCAAGCTTGTGGCAGCCTGCCGTTGCGTGCTGCCTGTTGTCCAAGTCCATGGATGACTGCCTTTCCCTGCAACCCCTTATCCATTCCGTGGACGCCTGCTTTCCCCTGCAACACCTTGTCCAGCCCATGGCTGCCTACTACTCCTGCTAAAGTTTGTCAATCCACGGTCCACCTGCCTTCCCTTGTTACCACTCTCCCCCTGTGACCGCCTGCCTTCCCTTCCTCTCTTTGTCCAGACCTTGGATGCCTATCTTTCCCTTCTTCCGCTAGAACAGTTTGTGGCCACCTGTCCTGACCTGGCCCTCTTCTCCATCCAGTGACACCCAGCTTTCCCTGCTCCACTTCTCCAGCCCATGGTAACTATCATTCCAGCACAGGATCAACTGTCTTTCACTGCTACCCCTTTTGCAACCTTCCTGCCCAATTCCCCTTCTCCCCGTTGTTCAGCTGAAGGACAGTTGCCATCTCCTGTTTCCCTTTTCTACCCTATATCTGCCTGAATTCGCATGCTCTTCTTTGTTCATGCCAGGTCCACCTGCCTTCACACGTTCGCCCTTGACCAGCCCATGACCACCTGCCTACCCCTGTTCGAACCCATGGATAGGACCAAGAGTTCCTGCCCTGAGCCGTCTGCCTTCCCCTGCACACCCTTGTTGCAGCCCATGGCCTCCTCACTTCCCCTGCTCATACCAGTCACTGCAGCTCAACCTGAATTCCTCTCCTCCCAGTGGTCCCTTTCCATTTGCATTCCACTGTTTCCATTCGTCCAAGCCATGGGTGCCTGGTTTCCCCTTCTACCCCTGTCTAGCCCAGTTCCTCCTGGGCTCCCCTGCTTCTCCTTGACCAGCCCATGTTCCCATGTTTTTCCGTGTTCCACCTTGTCATCCCTGGGCCCCCTGCCTTCCTCTGCCACACCATGTCCACCCCATGGCCACCCCTAATCAACTTTGTCCAGCCCAGGGCCGCCTTCGGAGTGAAGCCTCTATCTTGTCCTGCCCAAGGCAGCAAAGTCAATTGCGGAGGTCCCTGCCTCGGAGACCTGAAATCAGTTCAGCCATGCGGAACAACCTAGCTCAGTCACATCAAGGCAGATGCTTCATCCTCTAGCTCACACTAAGTTGTGTGCATTCCGGGACCTAACTGAGTGAACTCAGGAAAAGGCCTCCCGAAACACTGCCTTAATGCAACCCTTGCACTGGAAGGAATGCAGGTAACAGTGTGGCTGCTGCCCAAGGCGTTTCAGTGTTCGTGACCAAGGCTCTCTGAAATTCCACTGCAATGCTCAATGCTTCCAAGTGTGAGAACTGGAAACAAACGGATGTCAAAACTATTGGGGAAATTAAGACACACGACAAGAGCAACAGTGCTTTCACATTCAGATCTGATTGGCACTTCGAAATAGAGGTTTGCTTCAGCAAGCTATGTGGAAGCATGTATTTTCATCTAACGTGGGTTTCCAACCTCAGTCGCAAGGCTGGATGTGGTTCATTCGGCAACAGAATGTGTTGTCCCTCCTAACGCGTCTGCTGATACTGGGGAAGAAGACATGTTGGGTAACATCAGGGACCGTGTTTGTCTCCCTTCTAACCAATCTCGTTCCGAATTGGCAGAAAAGTCAATTGGGGAGGTCTCTGTCTCGCAAAACTGAAATCAGTACTGCCATGTGGAAAAAGCGGGTGCAGTGAGTTCAATGCATAGCCTTTATTGGCGTGCTGGCTAGTCATGTGCATTCCGGTCACTACTGAGTGAACCAAGGAGTAGGCCTCTTAAACTATTCACTTAGCGCTACCCTTGCTCCAGAAGTTATGCATGGAGCTCTGTCGGTGCTGCCCAAATCGTTTCAGAGTTCATGACCAACGCTCTCTGAAATTCCACTGCAATGCTGAATGCTTTCAAGTGTGAGAACTGGAAACAAATGGACGTCAAATCTATTGGGGAAATTAAGCCACACGACAAGAGGAACAGTGCTTTCACGTTCAGATCTGATTGGCACTACGAAACAGAGGTTTGCTTAAGCAAGCGATGTGGAAGCATGTTTTTTCGTATAAAGCGGGTTTCCAAACTCAGTCGCAAGGCTGGATGTGGTGCATTCCGCAACAGAATGAGTTGTCATTCTGAACGCGTTTGCTGATACTGGGGAAGAAGACATGTTGGGTAGCATCAGGGACCGTGTTTGTCTCCCTTCTAACAAATCTCATTTCGGTGTCATGAACAGACCTTTCTGATATTCCATTGCAATGCCCAATGCTTGCAAGTGTTACTACTCAACACAAACGAACCTTGAAGCTACAGGAAACATTCGGCCACTCGAGAAGAGGCACAGTGCATTCACTTTCACAGCTGACTGGCACTACGAAACACAGGTTTGCTTAAGCAAGCGTTACAAAGGCAACAGAAGTTACCCAGGTAACAGAGGAGCTTGGCAACAGGTTTTACTCTGGCAAATGGAGTTACCCAGGCAACAGGAGTTACCCAGTCAACCTGAGTTATTCAGGAAACAGAGAGGCCCGCTGTAAGAGAGAGGAGCTTGACAACAGGAGTTACCCAGTCAAAAGGAGTTACCCAGGCAACAGGAATCACCCAGGCAACAGAGCAGAACACGGTAACAGAGAGGAGCTTGGCAACAGTTGTTACCCAGGCAACAAGAGTTACTCAGGCAACAGAGAGGACCCATGTAAAGTAGAGGAGCTTGGCAACAGGAGTTACCGAGACAACAGACAGGACAATGGTTACAGAGGGGAACGTGGCAACAGGAGTTATCGAGGCAACAGGAGTTACTCAGGCAACAGAGAGCACCCCAGTAACAGAGAGGAGCTTGGCAAGAGGAATTACGCAGGCAACAAGAGTTACCCAGGCTGCAAGAGTTTCCCAGGCAACATGAGTTACCCGGGAAAAAGAGAGCACACTGATAACAGAGACGAGCTTGGAAACGAGTTACCCAGTTAAAAGTAGTTAGCCAGGCAACAGAAAGGACCCAGGTAACACAGCGGAGCTTGGCAAAAGGAGTTACCCAAGCAACAGGGAGGACCTTAATAATAGAGTGGAGCTTGGCAACAGGAGTTACCCAGGCAACACGAGTTACCCAGGCAACAGAGAGGACACCAGTAACAGAGAGGTGGTTGGCAACAGGATTTCCCTAGCCAACATGAGTTACACAGGCAACAGAGAGGTCCTCGGTAACAGAGAGAAGCTTAGAAACAAGAATTACCCAGGCAACAGGAGTTACGCAGGCAACAGGAGTTACCCAGGTAACAGAGAGGAGCTAGGCAACAGGAGTTACCCAGGCAACAGAAGTTACCCAGGCAACAGAGAGGACCCCATTAACAGAGAGGAGCTAGGCAAGTGGAGTTATGCAGGCAACAGGAGTCATCCAGGCAACAGGAGTTACCCAGATAACAGAGACTAGCTTCGCACCAGTAGTTTCCCAGGCAAAAGAGTTACCCAGGCAAAAGGAGTTACCCAGGGAACAGGAATCACCCAGGCAACCGAGAGGACCCCGGTAACAGAGAGGAGCTGGGCATCAGGAGTTACCCAGGCAACAGGAGTTACCCGGGCAAAAGGAGTTACCCAGGCAACAGAGAGGATCCCGGTAACAGAGAGGAGCTTGGCAACAGGAGATCACCAGACAACAGGAGTTACCCAGGCAACAGGGAGTACCCCGGTAACATAGAGGAGCTTTGCAACAGGAGTTACCCAGGCAACAGGAGTTACCCAGGCAAAAGGATGTACCCAGGTAACAGTGAGGAGCTTGTCAACAGGAGTTACCCAGGCAAGAGAAATTACCCAAGTAACAGAGAGGAGCTTCTGAACAGGTTTTACCCAGACAAAAGGAGTTACCCAGGCAACAGGAGTTACCCAGTCAAAAGGAGTTATCCAGGAAACAGAGAGGAACTTGGCAACAGGAGTTTCCCAGGCCATAGGAGTTTCCCAGGCAACATGAGTTACCCGGGAAACAGAGAGGACCCTGGTAACAGAGAGGAGCTTGTCAAGAGACGTTGCCCCGGCAGCATAAGGTAGCCAGGCAACAGAGAGGTCCCAGTTAAGAGAGTGGAGATTGACAACAGGAGTTACCGATGCAAAAGAAGTTATGAAGGCAACAGAGAGGACCCCGGTAACACAGTGGATCTTGAGAACAGGAGTTACCCTGGCAAAAAAAGTTACCCAGGCAACAGAGAGGACCCTGGTAAGAGAGGGGAGCTTGGCAACAGGAGTTACTCAGGCAACAGGAGTTACCCAGGCAAAATGAGTTACCCAGACAACAGAGGGGACCGCGGTAACAGAGAGCAGCTTGGAAACAGGAGTTACCCAGGGAAAAGTAGTTACCCAGTCAACAGTGAGGACACCGGTAACAGAGAGGTGCTTGGCAACAGGATTTCCCTAGGCAACAGGAGTTACACAGGCAACAGAGAGGACCCCGGTAACAGAGAAAAGCTTGGCATCGGAGTTACCCAGGCAACAGGAGTTACGCAGGCAACAGGAGTTACCCAGGCAATAGAGAGGAGCTTGGCCATAGGAGTTACCCTGGAAACAGGAGTTACCCATGCAACAGAGAGGACGCACGTAACAGAGAGGAGCTTGGCAATAGGTGGTACCCAGGCAACAGAGAGGATCTTGGCAACAGGAGTTACCCAGGAAACAGGAGTTACCCAGGTAACAGGAGTTATCCAGGCAACAGGAGTTATCCAGGAAACAGAGAGGAGCTTGGCAACATGAAGGTCCCAGGCTATAGGGAGAACCCAGACACTGGGGACTACACAGGCATTTGGGAGGATCCAGGCAACGGGAAAGACCCAGGTAACTTGAAGGAGCCAGGTAACATTGAGGGCCTAGGTAACAGGGAGGTCCCAAGGAACATGGATGACACAGGTAACGGGGAGGACCCAGGTCACAGAGAGGAGCTTGGCAACAGGAAGTACCCAGGCAACAGGGAGGACCCTGGCAACAGAAAGGACGCACGTAACAGAAAGGAGCATGGCAACAGTAGGGACCCAGGCAACAGGGAGGACCAGGGCAAAGGTGAGGGTCCAGGTATCGGACAGGAGCTTGGCAACAGGAAGGGACCAGGCATCAGGGAGGACCTAGGCAACAGGGAGGACCGAGGCATTGTGGAGGACCCAGGCAAAGGGAAGGACCAAGGGAACGTTAAGTACCCAGGCATCAGGGAGGACCTAGGCAACATGAAGGACTCAGGCAACGGGTAAGACCCAGGCATTGGGGAGGATCCAGGCAACGGGAAGGAACCAGGTAATGTGAAGGAACCAGGTAACAGATGGACCCAGGCAACAGAGAGTACTCAGGTAACAGATAGGAGCTTGGCAACAAGAGTTAACCAGGCATCAGGAGTTACCCAGGCAACAGGAGTTACCCAGCTAATAGAGAGGAGCTTGGCATCAGGGGTTACCCTGGCAACAGTAGTTACCCAGGCAACAGAGAGAACCCTGGTAACAGAGAGAAGATTGGCAACAAGAGTTACGCAGGCAACAGGAGTTTCCGAGTCAATAGGGAGGACCTCGGTACCAGAGTAGAGCTTGGCAACAGGAGTGACGCAGGCAACAGGAGTTACCCAGGCAACAAGGAGTTACCGAGGCAAAAGTGAGGACCCCAGTAACAGAGAGGAGCTTGGCAACTGGAGTTATCTAGGCAACAGTAGTTACCCAGGTAATAGAGAGGAGCATGGAACAGGAGTTACCCTGGAAGCAGTAGTTACACGGGCAAGAGAGAACCAAGGTAATAGAGAGGAGCTTGACAACAGGAGTTACCCAGGCAACAGGAGTTACTCAGGCAACAGGATTTACCCATGTAATAGAGAGGAGCTCGGCAACAGCACCTACCCTGGCAACAGTAGTTACCCAGGCAACAGAGAAAACCCAGGTAATAGAGAGGAGCTTGGCAACAGGAGTTACACAGGCAACAGGAGTTACCCAGACCACAGGAGTTACCCAGGTAACAGTGAGGAGGTTCGCAACCGGAGTTACCCAGACATCAGAAGTTACCCAGGCAACAGGAGGTACCCAGGTATCAGTGAGGAGCTTGGCAACAGGAGTTACCCGGGCAACAGGAGTTACCCAGGTAATTGAGAGCAGCTTGACTACAGGAGTGACCCCGACAACAGTAGTTACCCAGGCAACACTGAGGACCCAGTTAACAGAGGAGCCTGACATCAAGATTTACCCAGGCAACAGGTGTTACCCAGGTAATAGAGAGGAGCTAGGCAACAGGAGTTACCTCGGCAACAGGGCGGACCCCGGTAACGGAGAATAGCTTGGCAACAGCGGTTACCCAGGAAATAGGTGTTACCCAGGCAACAGAGAGGACCCCTGTTACAGGGAGGAGCTTCGCAACAGGAGTTACCCAGGTAACAGGAGTTACCCAGGCAACAGGAGTTACCCAGATAATAGAGAGGAGCTCGGCAACAAGACTTACCCTGGCAATAGTACTTACCCAGCAAATGGAGACGACCCAGGTACCAGAGACAAGCTTGGCAAAAGGAGTTACCCAGGAAAGAGGAATTACCCAGGAAACAGGGAGGACCCCTATAAGAGAGACAAGCTTTTGAACAGGAGTGACGCAGGCTTCAGGAGTTACCCTGGAAACAGTAGTTACCCTGTCAACAGAGAAGACGCAGGTAATAGAGAGGAGCTTGGCAACAGGAGTAACCCTGGCAACAGTAGTTATCCAGGCAAGAGAGGGCCCAGGTAACATAGAGGAGCTTTGCATAAGGGGTTAACCAGGTAACAGTGAGGAGCTTGGCAACAGGAGTTACCCAGGCAACAGAAGTTACCAAGGCAACAGGAGTTACCCAGGAAAGAGAGAGGACCCGGTTCAGCAGAACTAGGCAACAGGAGTTAACGAGGAAACAGGAGTTACCCAGGCATCAGACTGGGACGACCCCAGTAACAGAGAGGAGCTTGGCAACAGGAGTTACCCAGGAAACAGGAGTTACCCACGCAACAGGAGTTACCCCGGTAATAGACAGGAGCTTGGAAACAGGAACTACCCTGGCAACAGTAGTAACCCAGGCCACAGAGAGGACCCATGTAACAGAGAGGAGCTCAGCAACAGGAGGTACCCAGGAAACAGAAGTTACCCAGGCAACAGGGAGGACCCCGGTAACAGAGGGGAGCTTGGCAACAGGAGTTACACAGGCAAGAGGAGTTACCCAGGAAACAGGGAGGACCCGGGTAACAGACAGGAGCTTGGCAACAGGAGTTACCCAGGTTACAGGAGTTATCCAGGCAACAGCGGTTACCCAGGCAACAGGAGTTACACAGGTAATAGAGAGGAGCTTCGCAACAGGAGTTACCCTGGAAACAGTAGTTACCCTGTCATCAGAGAGGACGCAGGTAACAGAGAGGATCTTGGCAACACCAGTTACCTCGGATACAGGAGTTACCCAGGCCTGAGGAGGTAGCCAGGCAACAGTATGTACCCAGGTAACAGTGAGGAGGTTGGCAACAGGAGTTACCCAGGCAACAGGGGTTACCTAGGCAACAGGAGTTACCCCGGTAAAAGCGAGGAGATTGGCAACAGGAGTTACCCAGGCAGCAGCGGTTGCCCAGGCAACAGCAGTTACCCAAGTAACAGTGAGGAGCTTGACAACAAGAGTTACCAAGGCAACAAGCGTTACTGAATCAACAGGAATTACACAGGAAACAGAGAACCCAGGTAACAGAGAGGAGCTTGGCAACAGGTTTTACCCAGGCAACAGGAGTTAGCATGGCAACAGGAGTTACACAGGCAGCAGTATTTACCGAGGCAACAGAGAGGACCCAGGTAACAGAGAGTAGCTTGGCAACAGGAGTTACTCAGGTAACAGGAGTTACCCAGGCAGCAGGAGTTACCCCGTTAATAAAGAAGAGCTCGGGAACAAGAGTTACCCTGGCAACTCTACTTACCGAGGAAACAGAGAGTACCCAGGTAACAGAGAGGAGCTTCTCAGCAGGAGTTACCCAGGCAACAGGAGTTACACAGGCAACAGAGAGGACCCCGGTAAGAGAGAGGAGCTTGGCAGAAGGATTTACCCAGGAAACAGGAGTTATCCTGGCAACAGGAGTTACCCAGGTAACAGTGAGGAGCTTGGCAACAGGAGTTACCTGGGCAACAGGAGTGACCCAGGCAACAGAGATTACCCCGGTAACAGAGGAGCTTGGCAACAGGAGTTACCCAGGCAACAGGAGTTACCCAGGTAACAGGGAGGACCACGGTAACAGAGAGGAGCTTGGTCACAGGAGTTACCCAGGCAACAGGAGTTACACAGGCAACAGGTGTTACACAGTTAATAGAGAGGAACTCGTCAACAGGAGTTTCCCTGGCAACAGGAGTTACCCAGGTAACAGAGAAGAGTATGGCAATAGCAGTTGCCCCGGAAACAGGAGTTACCCAGGCAACAGGAGTTACCCAGTCGACAGGGGTTACCCACGTAACAGTGAGGAGCTTGGCAACAGGAGTTACCCAGGCAACAGGAGTTACGCAGGCAACAGGAGTTACCCAGGCAACAGAGAGGACCCAGGTAACAGAGAGGCGATTGGCAACAGGAGTTACTCAGTCATCACGAGATACCCACGCAAGAAGACTTACCCAGGTAATGGAGAGGAGCTTGGCAACACGGGTTACCCAGGCAACAGTAGTTACCTAGGCAACAGGAATTACCCAGGCAACAGAGAGGACCCAGGTAACAGAGGAACTTGGAAACAGGAGTTATCCAGGCAACAGGAGTTACCGAGGTAGCAGGAATTACCAAGGCTACAGAGAGGACAACGGTAACAGAGAGGAGCTTGGCAATAGGATTTACCCAGGAAACGGGAGTTACCCAAGCAACAGGAGTTACCCAAGCTTGGCAACAAGAGTTACCTGGACAACATGAGTTACCCAGGTAACAGGGAGGACCGCGGAAACAGAGAGGAGCTTGGCAACAGGAAGAATCCAGGCAATAGGGAGGACACCGGCAATAGGGAGGACACAGGCACTGGGGATGATACAGGCAATGGGAAGGACCGAGGTTATGTGAAGGAGCCAGGTAACAGTGAGGGCCTAGATATAAGGGAAGATTAAGGCAACAGAGAGGATCCAGTTAACAGAGAGGAGATTTGCAACAGGAAGGACGCAGACAACGGGGAGGAGACAGGTAACAGTGAGGGCCTAGGTAACAGAGAGGTCCCAGGAAACAGGCAGGACCCAGCCAAAAGGGAGGACACAGGTATTGGGGAGGAACCACGCAATGTGAAGGACCCAGGTAAACTCATGGGGCCAGGTAACAGTGAGGGCCTAGGTAACAGGGAGAACCCAGGCAACAGAAAAGACCCACATAACAGAGAGGAGCTTGGCAAGAGCTAGGACCCGTGTCACAGGGAGGACCCAGGCAACAGAGAGGACCCACGTAACCGAGAGGAGCTTGGCAACAGCAAGGACCCAGGCAACAGGAAGAATCCAGGCAACAGAGAGGACCCACGTAACCGAGAGGAGCTTGGCAACAGCAAGGACCCAGGCAACAGGAAGAATCCAGGCAACAGGGAGGACCCAGGTAATGGAGAGGAGCTTGGAAAAAAGGAGTACCCAGGCAACAGAGAAGACCCATGTAACAGAGACGACCTTGGCAAAAGGAAGGAACCAGGCAACAGTGAGGACTCAAGCAACAGAGAGGACCCAGGTAACAGAGAGGAGCTTCGCAACAGGAAAGATCCAGGCAACAGGTAGGACCCAGGCAACGGTGAGGGCCCAGGTAACAGAGAGCAGCTTGGCAGATGGGAGGAACAAGCCATAATGGAGGACCTAGGCAACAAAGAAGTCTCAGGTAACAGAGACGAGCTTGGAAACAGGAAGGACCCAGACAACAGGTAGGACACAGGCAACAGAGAGGACACAGGTAGCAGAGAGGAGCTTGGAAACAGGAATGATCCAGACAACAGGGAGGACCCCGGCAATGGGGAGGACCCAGGCATTGGGGATGATACAAGCAACGGGAAGGATACAGGTAATGTGAAGGAGCCAGGTAACAGTGAGGACCTTGGTGAGAGGGAGGACGCAGGCAACAGAGAGGACCCAGGTAACAGAGAGGAGTTTGACAACAGGAATGACCCAGGCCACTGGGAGGAACCAGGCAACAGAGAGGACACAGATAACAGAGAGTAGCTTGGCAACACGAAGGACCCAGGAAACAGGGAGGACCCAGGCAATGTGTAGGACCCAGGCATAGGGAGGATCCAGGCATCGGGAAGGACCCAGGTAACGTGAAGAACCCAGGTAACCAAAGGACCCAGGCAACAGAGAGAACCCAAGCAACAGAGAGTACCCAGGTAACAGAGAGGAGCTTGGCAACAGGATGGACCCAGGCAACAGGGAGGTTCCAGGAAACAGAGAGGAGCTTAGCAACAGTGAGGACTCAGGCAACAGAGAGGACACAGGTAACAGACAGGAGATTGGCAACAGGAAGGACCCAGGCAACAGGGAGGACCCAAGCAACAGAGAGCACCCAGGTAACAGAGAGGAGCTTGGCAACAGGATGGACCCAGGCAACAGGGAGGACACAGGAAACAGAGAGGAGCTTGGCAACAGTGATGACTCAGGCAACAGAGTAGACACATGTAACAGACAGGAGATTGGCAACAGTTACGACCCAGGCAAAAGGGAGAACCTAGCCAACAGAGAACCCTCAGCTAACAGAGTGGAAGTTCACAACAGGAAAGACCCACGCAACAGGGATGAAAAAGGCAACAGAGAAGACTAAGGTAACAGAGAGGAGGTAGGCAACAGGGAGGACCCAGGCAAAAGCGAGGACCTGGGCAACAGAGGAAACTCACGTAACAGAGAGGAGCTTGGAAACCGGAAGGACCCAGGCAACAGGGATGACACAAGCAACAGAGAAGACTAAGGTAACAGAGAGGAGGTAGGCAACAGGGAGGACCCAGGCAAAAGCGAGGACCTGGGCAACAGAGGAAACTCACGTAACAGAGAGGAGCTTGGAAACCGGAAGGATCCAGGCAACAGGGATGACAAAAGCAACAGAGAAGGCTAAGGTAACAGAGAGGAGGTAGGCAACAGAGAGGATCCAGGTAAAAGAGAGGAGATTTGCAACAGAACAGACCCAGGCGACAGGGAGGACCCAGGCATTGTGAAGGATACAAGCAACGGGAAGGATCCAGGTAAGCTGAAGGAGCCAGGTAACAGTGAGGCCCTAGGTCACAGGAAGGATCCAGGCAACATTGAGGACCCAGGCAACGGGGAGGACCCAGGCTTTAGGGAGGATGCAGGTAACTGGAAATGCCCAGGTAATGTGAAGGTGCCAGTTAACAGTGAGGGCCTAGGTAAAAGGAAGGACCCAAGCAATATGGAGCATCCAGGAAACGGGGAGGACTCCGGTAACAGAGAGGATCTTGGCAACAGGAAGGACCCAGGTTATAGGAAGAACCCCGGGAAAGGGGAGGATACAGTCATTGGGGAGGATCTTGGCAAAGGGAAGGA